>JAJOZX010002464.1:7500-642500 GCA_023014485.1 Bathynomus jamesi | reverse complement strand
ACATGGAAAAGTAAGGTTGGCAAACGTAGAAAATTGCTTGATGATAAATTATTAGGAAGTCTTGATGTTGCAAAATTGGGTGACAAAAATGTGTGTGTAGTTTTAATGCCAACAATTCAAAGTCTAGGAAAAAATCCAGAAGAGTATAATGTTAGCTACTCTTCTATTCGTAGGGAGGATAAAATATAGAAAGAAAATTGCAGAGAACCTGAAAGAAGAATTCAAGCCAGAGGTGCCCCTAACAATTCACTGGGATGGAAAATTAATTGAAGATATTACAGGAATGCATATTGTTGACCGTCTGCCCGTATTGGTTTCAGGAGAAGGCGTTGATCAACTTCTTGGTGTGCCTAAACTGGATTCAGGTACTGGTCTTCTTACAGCAAATGCTGTGTATCAGACATCGCTTGAATGGGGCATCTGCGAACAAATAAAATGCATGTGTTTCGATACAACGGCAGCCAATACTGGTCCTAGAAATAGTGCAGTTATTCTTCAAATTCGACAGCGATTTATTGTGGCTGGCATGTCGACACCACATGTTTGAAATTATGCTGGAAGCTGTTGTTTCAAAGTCTTTATCACCATCTTCTGGCCCAGATATAGTCCTTTTTAAGAAGTTCAGAGAAAAATGGTCAAGCATTAATAAGGAGGACTACGAAACAGCATTATCAGATCCAGATATCTCTGAAAATATTCATGACATCAAAGATGACATAATTACATTTGCAGCAAATCAACTAGATACATTCCAACCAAGAGACGATTACCTAGAACTATTGCAGTTAACAATTACTTTTTGGGGAGGTGAACCAAAAGGTGGAATCAAATTTAAACATCCAGCGGGACTTCATCGGGCTAGGTGGATGGCCAAAATTATATATTCATTAAAAAATTTTATGTTCAAATCTCAGTTCAAAATTTCAGTAAAAGACAAAAAAGGACTAAAAGACATCTGTCTATTTGCTACTCGGTTATATGTAAAGGCATGGTTTACAGCTCCTGTGCCAGCTTGCGCTCCTCGTCTTGATCTGGAATTATTACAGAGTCTTGTAGTCTACAAACAAATAAATGACACAATTGCATCTGTTGCTATTAAAAAACTGTTAGGTCACCTCTGGTACCTATCAGAAGAACTGGTAGCCTTGGCCTTTTATGATGATGAAGTGTCTACTGAAACAAAAAACAAAATGGTAAAGGCCTTGCAAAATACAACAGAAACTCTTCCTGCAAAACGGGCTTTTTTAGATCCTGCACTTATTCCAACGAAGAAATTAGAAGATTTTGTCATCAAATACTCAAAGATTCTTTACAACAACAGAATTTAGTTCAAAATTTTTACTCAAAGATGCTAAAGAATGGCATAATGATGAAGAGTATAACTCCGCTAAGAAATCTATCAAACAGTGGAAAGTCGTGAATGATATAGCGGAAAGAGGAGTAAAATTAATGGATGAATATAATAAAATACTAACACATGACGAAGATCAAAAACAATTCTTGCTACAAGTAGTGAAAAACTACAGGGCTGTTTACCCTGATAGAAAAAAAGAAACATTGATGAAGTAAGGACAGCTAATGTCTCAAATATCATGCTAGTTTAATTATGCATGCTTGTGGTTATGGTAGGACCTACGGGGGAGCTTTCCACATTAAAAAAAAGCAATGCGCCTTGTACTGTAGCTCCTGGGTGGTGTGGAAAACTGTACAACAATATTGGAAAAATTTGACAATTTAAGTCGTTCTGTCAATTTTTAATTGCTGGTAGCAACCCCTAAAAATAAAAAATTTGCTAAAATATTTTAGGATAGTTGTTTTTATGCTGAAATGAACCATTTAAAGGGTTGAACACATTAAAATATACAAAAAAATTTTTAACCCCATATTTGAATCACCCTAAATTTGTGTATATATATATATGTATGTATATATATATGTATGTATATGTATATATATGTATATGTATGTATATATATGTATATGTATGTATATGTATATGTATATATATATGTGTGTGTGCATATGTATGTATAAATATATATAATATATATATAATATATATAAATGGTGGGCCGTAAGTTTCCATACATAGGAAAAATTAAACGTTTGTTTTTATGTTTCAGATACCCTAAGAATATGCGTTTGACGAAAGAGCAACGAATTGAAATCATACTGATGGCTGGGTCGGGAAGCAGTCGTATGGTTGCACTGAACTTTAACAGACAACATGGAACGAACATCACACACGACACTGTGGCAAAACTTATTAACAAGTTTCAGAAAACTGGAAATGTTGCAGATCAACCGCGAAGTGGTCCAAGACGTACAGCCACCGATGAAGACACAACAGCTACGATACTTACAGCGCTTACACGGAGTCCCAGAAAAAGTACACGACGGTTGTCTGCAGAAAGTGGTGTCAGCAGATCGAGTATCAGGCGCATTTTGAAAGCAAACAAATGGCATCCATACAAATTGCATATGGCACAGCATTTGAGTGAAGACGACCCGGATAGACGGATGGAATTCTGTGAATGGGCATTAACCAAAGTGAACGAGGATGCAAACTTTTCAACTAAGATCTTGTTTACTGATGAAGCAAATTTTTACGTCAATGGAGAGGTTAATCGGCAAAACATACGTTACTGGAGTAATGCTAACCCTAACTGGCTGAGTCCGACGAAGATGCAAGGTGCCGGTAAAGTGATGGTGTGGGCCGGGATATGGGGTGACAGAATTATTGGACCAATTTTTGTCAGTGGAAATCTTAATGCCGAAAGGTATCTTAACATGTTGCAAGAAGGGATTTTCCCATCCCTGCTAAACGAGGAAGATAACTTCCCAGTTTACTTCCAGCAAGATGGAGCTCCACCTCATTATGGTCTTCACGTGCGTCGGTATTTGGATCAGCAGCAGTTTCCGGATGCTTGGATTGGTCGGCGTGGTCCTGTGGAGTGGCCTCCCAGATCCCCAGATCTCACCCCCCTTGATTTCTATCTTTGGGGGCACTTGAAGGCCATGGTGTATCAGGAAAAGATACGAGACATAAATCATCTAAAGGAACGTATCACCAACGCTATTACAAGCATAACGTCAACTGTGCTAATGCGTGTTCATCAACAGTGGGGAACACGTATTGAAATGTGTTTTCAAAACAATGGCAACCATGTAGAGCATATTATATAAATAAAAATGGTTGTCCATAAAAAAATGTTTATTTTTCCTATGTATGGAAACTTACGGCCCACCCTGTATATATATATATATATATATATATATATATATATATATATATATATATATATATATATGCCCGGTTAGGTTAATTGAATCCCCAGTTAAGTCAACTGAATCCCCGGTAAGGTTCATCAAATTTTATCCTATGTAAATAATGGTTCTCTATTTATTATATGTTTTCAATAAATAATAAATTTGTTGTTGTTTTCTTATCTTATTTTGCTTAATTTGCGGAGTTTAAACTTTGGGGGGGATATAGTTGAAAAGATCAACATTGGGGTGGTGATTGTTGAAAAGAGTATGTTGGGGGGGAAATAGTTTAAAAGATCCGGCATATCGAAAACCCCGGACCTTGATTTTGGCTCGCTTCTTCTTCTATGGGAGGGGCGCTTTTGTGGGCATTTGACCTTGGCCCCTCCTTCCTGCATAAAAAAAATTGTACAGAGTATTGGAAACAAATAAACTGATAAACTTGCGTGGAGCCGCCACTATTCCGACTTTTCGGCTATTCCGACCGCCGCATTAAGTCCGATTAGCGAAGATTTATATATGTATGTGTTAACCCTCCGTCGATGGCCTTGGGTGGTTCGAAGTTGACGGGGGTTCTGGTTAGGTGGCAGCAACAGATTTCTCACTCTGTGTGTAGCTGGTACTGCGTAGGGACGTAGGGAATCGTAATAACTGCTTTGTACTACACTCCGATTTCTTCTTGTAGCGGATCGGAGGATTCTGCGAAAACTTACTAGGTTATCTGTCGGTTCCCCAATTCTTCTTGTAGCGTATCTGAGAAGTTTGTGAGGCAATAGTGGTCTCAGTCTTAAGACGTCCTGATTTCTAACTTTACTGTTTCTTGAAAATGCTGTTATTCTGACAAAAATACTGTGAAGAATACGGACTGAAGGGTAGAGTTAAAAATATCTTTTACTGACTTTACTGCTTCAAAAATACAGGGGGTCCCATAAGTCCAGCATCATAGGAGAAATTCATATTTTTCTATTTCTACAAACCATAATTCATATTTTTCTCTTTCTACAGGCCATAATGTCTGTGAGCAAGGAAGAACGAATCCAGATAATTCTACTCATAGGAAATCGGAGTCAAAGAGAGGCCGCTGCTGAATTTAACAGACTGCATCCAGACAGCGAGCCAATAACACAGAGTTGTGTTAGCAGACTTGTTGCAAAGTCTCTGACTCCGATTTCCTATGAGTAGAATTATCTGGATTCATTCTTCCTTGCTCACAGACATTATGGCCTGTAGAAAGAGAAAAATATGAATTATGGTTTGTAGAAATAGAAAAATATTAATTTCTCCTATGATGCCGGACTTATGGGACACCCTGTATTACAGGATATGCTTTCAGCCTCAAGGTGAGATCAAATAGAACAGAATAATAATTTGAAAGATTACAATAGTTTATATACAACTTAATTTGGTGACTCATTATTATTTAATGTTGACTTTTTCTTTTGGTTTTTTGTTTTGTTTTTTCGATTCTTTATAGGCTGAATTCTTTTGCTAACTCAATCCATATTATAGTGGATCTTGCAGAAACTGATAAAACAAAATACTGTATTTGAAGATGAAGGCAAATTCTGCTGTAACAGCATGTTGAAAAATTTGATATTATCATGATTTGCCGTGGCAACTAAAAATAGAATTTAAGATATGCATCCTATTAAAATTAAATGTTTAAAATTAAATCCTGATTCAGGATATGACTTCATCTTTTATGATTTAAGAGAGTAAAAAAAAAAAAAAAAATGAAAAATGAACATTACAGAATTTAACAGGATTACATGATTAAACTTAATATAAAAAATTATTAAATAATTAAAAGGAATAATTCATCAAATATTGGTTAGGAAATTACTTAGCAAAATTAAAATAGAAAGAAAATTAAAATTTTAATTATTTTCCAAACTTGCATGAACATGAATTTTCTATATAGTTCGTGTCATGCGAGTTTGGACTTTATATGCAAAAATAAATGTTAGAATTATCATTTTTACATATGAACAGTAATAATAATAATTAGTGAGGAGGATCAGACACTGGGACAATGTTCAGGCCAACTAATCCGGCTCATTTTTTCTAATTTCTGGATTATTATTAATTAGCATCACTGGCCTTTGAACCCCAACCTCAACCTCTTTACTTTGCTTTTAAGGAAATTATGGCGTTACCAATTGACTTAGAAGGTTAAAATAAAGCACTCAAAACTCGAATAGTCAAAAATTAAAACTAATTTAAAATAAAAAATTAAAATGATTACCTCAAATTTTAAAGATAAATCAAATTTAATGAGTTCCATTTTCGGTTAATTTTTGTTTAAATTTATAAATATATAAAGAATCCTTAAACATAATATTGTACAACTTCGGAAAAAAGTTCGCCTAGAAACGTAAAATTCCTAAAAAGCATAAAAAGGTACAAATTAGTAGCGACTGTGTTTTGGTTTTGAAATTTTATTAATGTCACTAAAAAGAATTAATTATTCAACATAAAACACAATGTAACCAAGTAATTTTTTGGTTTTTAAAATTTCCGTTTTTCCGAAATTAAGTTTTTAAGTCCTGATGATAAAGTTAACAATATGTCGTAACGTTGGTATGCCTGTTTATCATGTATATACAGGGTGTCCCGTAAGTCCGGTATCATAGGGAAATTTATTTTAAATTAAATTTACAAAAATAATACATTAAAACTAAAACAAATGTTTTAGATTGATGTCTTGTTTTGGGACCCACTTTTTTTTTTTGTTGCCGGTAACACGCAATGGTTAATATGAAAGCGAATTACACTCCTGAGGAAAAGGCGGAGGCCTTTTCCTGAGAAGGTTCCAAAACAAGACATAAATTTGAACATTTTAATTCTAATGCATTACTTTTGTAAATTTAATTTAAAATAAATTTCCCTATGATACTGGACTTACGGGACACCCTGTGTGTATATATATATATATATATATATATATAGAGAGAGAGAGAGAGAGAGAGAGATTATACCGCTTCCATAAAATGTATACAAAAACTTTTGTTTATTATAATAATATTTATCTTTTAAACAATACTTTTTTCAAAAATGTACAATAATATTTTTATGAGGAAACTTAAAATGAGAAAATAAAGTTTTAAAAATACTAAAAAGAAATAATGAAAATTGCTTTCTTTTAATAAAAAACTTCAAGGAAGAAAGAATGTCGTAATAAAAGTACAAACTTTTTGGTCATATACAGTATTTGCGAAAATAAAATTCTGCTATTAACGGTGGTTAATTACAGACTTGGTTTTTTTTTCTTAAATATATTATATATATCGTATAATAATAGATATATAGTTATAACTACCCGTAGGTAGGTTGATAGGTAGGTAGGTAGGTAGGTAGGTAGGTAGATACTGCAGGTAGGTAGGTAAGCAGATAGTTGGGTAGGTAGGTAGATAGATACTGCAGGCTGGTAGGTAGGTAGATAGAGGTCCCATGTACTTCGGACCCATGTACTAGGTCCCATGTACTTCGGACCTAGTATGTTTCATGGACTGCTCTCGATTTTACTACGAAATTGCAAACAAAGGCAGTCGATGACCCTGATTTTGTTTCTGCAATCGGTTTTCTTGAGAAACCTGACCTGACCTGACCTGACCTAATCGAGTTTCTTATACTATTGTTTTTTGCAAGATATCGCGCTAATTCTTGTCATTTTTTTGTGTCGTTTCAGTAAATAAATTTATTCAATATCCAATAACATTTTTCTTTATCATTTCTCAAGAAAACCGATTGCAGAAACAAAATCAGGGTCATCGACTGCCCTTGTTTGCAATTTCGTAGGAAAATCGAGAGCAGTCCATGAAACATACTAGTCCCGTAACTTCTACTGATTTTTATCTCTCTTGGAAAACTTAAAAATTTGGTGTATGTGAATAATTAATGCACGTCAAGTGCACGAATTAAGAGAGATTTCTTCTGTCATGAAAAACGTATAGGCGGATGAAGTGGAGGGCTCATTTTACAACATAAATCAGCGTGTTCGTCTTTTTAGGGACTACGTCATGGCCGATGTCGTAACATCGCTTCCCGTCGATCAGCGAAGTTAAGTTGGATCGGGGGAGTAGTTGGATGGGAGACCATCCTCCGCGTCCGGATGATGTATCAACCCGTGGTTTGGATCCCACGTAAAGCTGTAAGTCCCTGTCACATGATCGTAGATGTTGCAAAGGAGGCTAAACAACCTAAACAAAGTAGTCTGCTTAGAGGATGATAAGGTTTGATTTTGTTTGCCCTCCTTCGTGACCAAAGAGGTCACGAAGGAAGGTTTGCTTGAAGGGTTGCTTGAAGGAATGATAACACTTCCAATAATTGCTATGTAAAAGATTACAAATTTTATACGTATCCAAAGAATTTAAAACCAGTAAGAATTAGTGATACGATTAAAAATTTAAATTTAAATTAAAAAACAGAATTTTAAAATCTGAAACAGAAAAATCGTATACGCATTAAACAAATGATGAATTTAAACTAAAAATAGCTTAAAAGTAAAGATCAGAGTCCCGCGATAGATTCAGACCAACAGATTAGATGTCAAAACAAAATATAAAATAAATATAAGTTAAAATTAATGTAAAAATGGTTTATGTATGAAATATATATTATTTAGTCATCGCTAAAAAATATTTTACTAAAGAGTGTGAGACAAAGTTTTTCGGATCACTTGAAGATCAGGGCCCCCCAGCCTTCGTTAGTTAGCCTTATAAGGTTAACTAACGAAAATATCACGACTTAACCTAACCAATCGTCGTTAGGTCAACTGTACGCCCTTGACGATTGGTTAGGTTATGTCGTGATATTTTCGTTAGCCTTATAAGGCTAACTAACGAAGGCTGGGAGCCTTGATCTTCAGGTGATCCAGATTTTGTATAAATTCCTAATTTAAAAAAAAAATGGACAAAAATAATTCTTATCTGCTGACGAATGAATCAGTGTTACAAAACGTATTTTAAAATACATGATTTCGAAGTGCCTTATTTCAAAGTGCCTTATTTCAAAGTGCCTTATTTCAAAGTGCCTTATTTCAAAGTGCCTTATTTCAAAGTGCATGAAACTTCATTGAAGAAAAAAATAATGTCTCAGATAGTGGGAATAATTTCGCAGAAAACAGCATAAAACGCGACATTAAATGATACGATAATTTTGTTTTGAAATTATTGAATATGATAATAAAAACACACTCTAATAGACAGAGTTTATTTTCACAACAGTTTCGATGCCCGCTGGCATCCTTTTCTTTCTGTATCCACCCGAAGAGGATGCCAGCGGGCATCGAAACTGTTGTGGAAATAAACTGTCTATTAGAGTGGGTTTTTATTATCATATTTTGACCTTCACGTAGAAAAGTGAAGTTTTTTTGCAGAAATTATTGAAGTATTTGACCTTCTTTATTGTAAAAATGTTTCGGATTATATAACCTTCGTAATTGCAATGGTCGTGTGACGGAGAGGACTCGTAGCTTTATGTGGGATCCGAACTACGGGTCGATAAATCATCCGAACGCAATGGACGATCATCTGTCCAACCATTGCATAGATCCAACGTCGCTTAACCTTGCTGATCTAACGGGAAGCGGTATTGCGACGTGGCCAAGATGTACCCTTATAACTGAGTTACAAATACTCGTACAATAATTGCTTTCCTGTCTAGACTCCATCCGTCTTTTAAGCTACACTGCCATAACCTGACCGAAATCGCTTCAAAATCAGTCTGCAGTTTCTTACTGCTAAATGTTACTTTTCTCAGTGGAAACTGAATAGGAAGGATTTAAATACAGAACTGTAAAATCCAAACACCTCACTCGAGCCCGAATAGAAGTTATGAATGGCAAAATCAAAATTATTATAAAACGTCTTCGTCCATATTTGAGTATCTCTCTCATTGGTCGAGATTTTATCCAAATTGAAAGCCAAATATTTAAGATTCCCTGTACATATATAATGAACAATTCAACTTGTATAACAGTCTCAGTCTCAGAATAAAAACTTGGCACCCGAAATATAGGATGAGTCGTTCGTGCAATTAAATATACGAGACTCTCCAAGGAAGAAGTGGCTAAGCGACAAAAGTAGGGGGAAAAAAAAAAACCCGCAGTTAAAGTCGAAATATCTTCAAAACTTCAAAAGTTTTATGCAATTTCAAATTGGTACAACTTTAACTGCTTTTTTCTGGCGTTTTTTACTTTTGTCGCTTAGCCAGTTCTTCCGAGGAGGGCCTCGTATAACAAAAGAGACGGAAAAACAGACAGAAGCGGATAGCTAGATAGATTGTTAGATAGAAAGATGCAGACATACTGCGCGATTCTATTGTGAGGCCTAAAATTGTTTTCATATTGATAAAATCTTAATCTTTCAAATGATAAATTTATTCATGAAAGGAAAAAACCTTTTCAACACTTGAATAAAAATTTATGATGAGAGATGGAATCTTCCATTATAATTATTGAATAAGATAATTCAGTGTTAATAATAAACAGAGAACGCTAAAACTACACACACGCACACACACACACACACACACACACACACACACACACACACACACACACACACACACACACACACACACGAGAAAGAGAGAGGAGAGTTTTCAAACAATACTAAAAATAGCCATATATATATATATATATATATATATATATATATATATATCCCCCTCCCCGCGGCGGTCTTTCTGGGGTGGATCGCCCGCGGGCTCCTGCCTCCATGTGGCGAGGGGGTCAGCCGCGCTGGGGGCCCTGCCGGGTCCCCCGCCCGGTTGCGAAGTAGACTTTTAACATACCCTGCTATCCTACAGCCCCCTCTGTTTTTTTTTCTGCTTTCTCTTTTCACTTCGCGCGCCCCGTGGGCTGCCGGGGCTGATCGCTGGGGGTCTCGCTCCCATGACCGGGGCCGGACTAAGTTGGCTGGTAGGGTGCCCGGGCCTGGGACCCTGGGGGGCCTTGATCTTTGCTGCCGGCGGGGGAGAACTCTCGATGCTGCAAGGGCCCCTTTTGAAACGGGGGTACCCGCATGGGACGAGGCACCCACCCCCCGCCGGCGTGCGCTTGGTCCCCTTGGGCCCCGGGTAATCGGTTCCCTGCGGCCCCGGGCGCGAAACAACAATAAATTTTTTTGTATGGAAACATTTACAAATCTAATGGACCTCGTTGACGACCCGGCTTGTGCATATGACCTCCCTCTGACTACCTCTTTGGACCGTGGGTCTGGTAAGGGCAGTCGGCAGCCCTCGCCCACCCCGTCTGCTCTTCTTGCCGACACCTCCTCTCCCTCTCTTCCCCAGGCTCGTGGCGCCGCTGCCCGACCCTTGCCAGTAGCGGATGGACCTGCAGTGGACCCCCCGACCCCTGGATCCCCCCATATTCCACGTCCCGATAGGGACCCACGTGCTTTTTCGCCCTCAGTGGGAAGCCCGCGGCCCCGGTCGCCTCCCACTCCGGTCGGGCTCATCGCCCCCGGCCCCCTCGGCCCCTGGGGGACGTGGGACCCGACGTCGCCGTCCGCCTTTCTTGTCTTCCCGCCCCCTCGAAGTTCCGTTGTGTTTGGCCAGACGGCTTCACTCGGCCTTAGGACAATGGACAAGTTCCTCGTCCTCCGCCCCTCCTCCTCCAAGCCCCTCCCCACTAACCACGAACGCCTCTTTCGAGCGATCCATGGGAAGACGGGACGGCGCGTTTTGACCTTCGGCCCAGAGGGATGGCTCCATTTTGATAAGGTCGCGTTCCTCTGCCGAAACCTCCTCTCTGCTCGCTATCCCCGATGTCCTGGGCTGCGGGATCACGGTGACTCCCCACCCCCGCCTCAATCAGTGCCAGGGCACGATCTACGCTGCTCGTCTTCTACCCATCCCGGTGGAGGACCTCCAGACTGACCTCGCCTCCCAGGGTGTGGTGAGAATATACCGTTTTCCCGACAGATCGCGATCCCCATCCGTCCCTTCTCCTCGCCTTCCTCTTACTTTTGACTCACTGGTGCCCCCCGTTTCGGTATTCTGGGGCTTTGGTGAGAGACGAGCATGCGAATTCTCGGTTCGGCCATACGTGCCAGATCCTACGCGCTGTTTTCAGTGCAATAGGTTTGGCCACGTGAGCAGTTCCTGCCGTCAGCCGGCCCCGTTGTGTGTCCGCTGCGGCGGCCCTCCCCATCCCTTGCCCTGTACTGCTCCGCCTTCCTGCACCAACTGTCATGGACCGCACCCTGCTTCATCCCGCTCTTGCCCGTCCTTCCTCTTTGAGAGGGAGGTTCGGGCCCTCTGTTCATCAGAATTTCTCAGCGCTCGGGAGGCGCGGGACCGGTTGCGTGGCCGCGAGGCCCGGCGTGGTACCTCGTACGCCGAGGCTCTCCGTCCTCGGCCGCCGCCGGCCCAGACCCCGTCCTCACCGGCTGTTCCCGACGCGCCTCCACCCACCGTGTCCGCTACTCCCTGTCTATTCTCTGCCGCCCAGCGGACTCCCGCCGCGGCTCCCTGTACTACCAGCGCGTCCCCACGTGCTCCCTCCGCGAACGCCGATGCTTCGTCGGCAACCCCCCCTGCCCCTTCTACGCCCTCTCCACCGGCGCTTTCGGCCACCCCCATTCCGGACCGTGACCCGCCGTCACCCATGCGGGCCGCACGACGGAGGGGAACGGGCCGCAAACCGTTATGGACGCTCCCCCCTGGGGCCCCCGACGACCCTCGTGGTGGGGGCGGAGATACATCCCTCACCGGTTCGGTCGATGGACCCACTGGAGGGGGAACTCGCCCGCCTGGTCGGCGTGGGTGGGATGTACACGCCCCCGCGCGTGACCTGCCCCACCTCTCTCCTTGACCTGCCTATGCATCCGGGTGAGGTATCCTTTTCCACTCCCCCTTGTAGTCCAGCCTCCCCTGCACCTCCGGTGAAGGGAGGGGCCTTCTGGATACCCCTCACGTCCCCTTCTCTGCATCGCTCTCCCCCGGGCGTCCGGGTGACTCCTCTTCAGGAGGATTTGCCGGCGTCAGGTTCCACATCGCCCCCCCGTCGGGGTGACCTCGCCTTCGCCCACGTTCGGCGTCCCCGTTGGGCCCCGGGGCTTTCCAATCCCCTTGTTAATCTCGGGCCGCCCGATCTTCCCACCCACCTCATAACCATCCGTTTCGCAGACTTTTCTACCCCTCCATATACTTCGCTCCTGCAGTGGAACATCCGCGGGCTCCTGGTAGGCCTCGAGAGTCTCTCTTCTCTCCTGGCCTCCAGGTGTCCGGCGTGTTTCTGCCTTCAGGAGACGATACTGGGCTCCCGTTCCCTCCCTCGAGTGTCCGGCTACTGCGGGCTCCCTTCCCCGCCTCTCGATGGGGCGGTAGGGGGGCTCCGCGGTCTTCGTGCACCGCTCCGTCCCTTTCCGCCCCTCCCGCTCCGTACTGTCTTGCAAGCTGTGGCCGTGCGCCTTTCTTTGTGGCGTCAGCTCACGGTCTGCTCTCTTTACCTCTCCCCTAACGTACGCCCTCCACCCGATTCTCTCCGTGACCTAATTCTGCAGCTTCCCCGCCCTTTCCTGCTTCTCGGGGACTTCAACAGTCGGGACCCGGCCTGGGGGGACGTTTGCTCCACCTTTCTCTCCGGACCCTTCTCTCCCTTATGGACGAGCTAGAGTTCACCTTTCTGAACGATGGCTCCCAAACCTGCCTCCACTCGGCCCATGACAGTTTCACCTGTATTGATCTTTCCCTGGTTTCCCTCGATATCGTGACGGAGTTCACCTGGGAGGTCCTGCCGGATTCTTCCGGCAGTGACCATTTCCCTGTGTGTCTTACCCCAACCCGTCTCCTCCCCCCCACCTCTGTCCGCCCGCGCTGGCTGTTCGCCCGAGCGAAATGGGCCTCATACACGAGGTGCACGGCGATCTCGCCGTCCATTCCTGCCTTTCCCTCCGTTAGTGAGGCCCTCGCCTTTCTCGAAAGCAAGATCCTCTCGGCTGCCACCAGTTGCATCCCCCGTACCTCAGGCTCCCCCAGGCCGCGCAGCGTCCCATGGTGGACCCCAGAGTGCTCCCGTGCCGTTCAGGAGCGGCGCCGTGCTGGCCGTCGCTTCTACCGGACCCGCCAGCCGGAACATAAGATGGCGTTTCAGCGCCTGAAGGCAGTGGCCCGTCGGGTCTTGAAACTAGCCCGGCGTACCTCCTGGCGGAGTTACGTGTCCGGGATCTCCTCCTCGACCGCCCCCTCGACTGTTTGGCGCAAGGTGCGTAGCTTTGAGGGGACCCGTGTCCCCCCTCGACCCCCGGTGCTTCGGGTCGGGGACGACGAGTTCGTGTCCGATCCGGAGCCGTCGCGAACGCACTCGCGGCGCACTTCGCAGCCATCTCCGGTTCCGATTCCCCCACTCCCGCCGCGACCCACCGGAATTTCCACCTCATAGGGATGACCCCTATAATCACCTCTTCCACATGACAGAGCTTCGAGAGGCCCTCCGCCCCCGGCCCCGATAATATCCCCTATGACTTGTTACGGCACCTCCACCCCTCTGCTCTCAGCTTTCTACTGGACCTCTATAACCGGATTTGGTTGGAGGGTTCATTTCCGGACCGGTGACGTGAGTCCATCGTCGTCCCCATCCCGAAGCCCGATAAAGACCCCTCACTCCCGTCGAACTATCGCCCATTTCCCTAACATGCTGTGCCTGCAAGGTGATGGAGGCGATGGTCTCCTCGCGGCTGTCCTTTACCTTGGAGGCGAGTGACCAGTACCCTGCTACCCAGGCTGGTTTCCGGCGCTTCCGGTCTACCACCGACCCCCTCCTTCTCCTTAGCCATGACGTGCAGGAGGCTTTCTCCCGGCGTCAATTTGTACTCGCCGTCTTTTTCGACCTCCAGAAGGCCTACGATACTACCCGGCGGAGCGCGGTCTTCGACTGCTTACGCTCCCTGGGTTTCGTAGGCTTTCTCCCTTCCTTTATTTATAACTTCTTGTCCGCCCGTTCTTTCCGCGTCCGCATCGGTTCTGCCCTCTCTGACCGCTTTCCGTTGGAGGAGGTGTCCCTCAGGGTAGTGTCCTTAGCGTCTTGTGTTTCTCACTCGTGATGAACACAGTCGCTACGGTCCTGCCTACATCCGTTCGTAGCTCCCTCTATGCCGATGACCTGGCTATCTATTGCTCTGGCCGCCTCCCGTCTTTGGCTGAACGTCGGCTCCAGCTAGCCATCAACGCGGTGGTTCGCTGGGCGTCCTCGGTTGGCTATGCTTTCTCACCCTCTAAGTCTTCCAGTATGATTTTCCGTCCTCGGCGCCTCCGTCTGTCGCATACCTTCGCCCTTACACTTGCCGGCACTCCTCTTCCCCTCGTCCCATCCGTTAGATTCCTGGGTATGACCCTCGACGGATTTTTCGGTTGGGTTCCACACCTTAGGCGGTTGCGGCAAACATCTCGCCGCACCCTCTCCCTTTTGGGTCATCTGTCCCACACGACCTGGGGGGCGGACAGGTGTACTCTGCTGCGCCTGTACACCTCCCTGGTGCAATCCCGTGTCGACTACGGCTGTGTGGTCTACAGCTCCGCCTCCTCTCCGGCACTCCGTATGCTGGATCCTCTTCTCCACCGTGGCCTTCGCCTGGCGTCGGGTGCCTTCCGCTCGTCCCCTGTCGCTAGTCTTCAGGTGGACTGTGGACACCCCCCCTGCCCCTTCGCCGGGGCCTTCTCATGGCGAAGTGTTACCTTCGCATCTGCCGCCTTCCGATGTCCCTACTCTTCTCCGCGATCTCCCAGGCGCTACCCCGGCCTGACACGTGGCATTTCGCTGCCTCTCTGGCCGAGATTTTCTCGTCCCTGGGGATCCCCCCACCCTCTATTCTGCCGTTCTCCTTCGATCTGTCGCCCCCCTGGCGGACCACCCCTATCTGCCGTTGCCAGGCGCTCCGTGGCCTGCGTAAGGAGTCTCCTCCTGCCGTCCTCCGGTCTTCTTTTCTGGCCCATCTTCCCGTCCATTCGGACGACGTTCCCGTTTACACCGACGGCTCGCGCTCCCCTGCAGGTGTCGCGGCCGCCGTCTTCTCTCCGTCATTGTCACCTACCTCCCGGGGTATCCCCCTGCGGTTCAGGCCTCCATCTTTTCCGCGGAGCTCTTTGCCCTTCTGGAAGCCCTCCGTCTGGTATCGGGTTGTTCGCGGTCCTCCTGTACCATTTTTTCGGACTCGCTGAGCGCCCTTCAGGCGCTCGAGCGCTATGATTCCCCGGACCCCCTCGTACGCCTTATTCAACAGGAGTACCATGTCCTGCACACCGTTCACCGGATCCGGGTCACCTTCTGCTGGGTTCCTGCCCATGTTGGTGTTTCGGTAATGAGGCGGCGGACCGCATAGCCCGGTCCGCCGCCTCGCTGCCTCCCCTCCCCCGCCCGCTCCCCTTCTCAGACTATGTGCAGGTTTTTCGTTCCTTTTACGACCGCATGTGGCAACAGTCCTGGGACGATGCCACCGGAAATAAACTCTGGTCCATCCGCCCCCGTCTGTCATATTGGGTGTCCTCTTTCCACCGCTCCAGACACAAAGAGGTCGTCCTTGCGCGGCTTCGCATCGGCCATACGCGCCTCACGCACGGCTATCTTATGTTCCGGCAGGAGGCTCCTCGTTGCGCCTCCTGCCAGTCGCCCCTCACCGTCTCTCACATCCTTGTGGAATGCCCCACCCTGTCGTCAGTACGTCGTCGCGCCTTCCCGTTCCTTTCTGATTTCCCCCTCCCCGAACGTTACGCCTTATGCTCGCTGAGAGCCCTCTCTTCTTGCTTGACCGTCTTTCCTCTTCCTCTCCCAATCTCGCATCCTATCTGAGCTTTAGGTGACTTCTCACCTGTAGTCCGCTGTTCTCCCTTTTCTAGTGCCTTTTCTCCGTCTCCGTTTCTTTTCTCGTATTCCGCCTCGCCATGATATCCGCTACCATATAGCGGGAAGTGGCGGTAAACGCCCCAATACAAATATATATATATATATATATATATATATATATATATATATATATTAGGATGGTTAAAAAAAAACAAAAGTTTGAAATTTATAGGTGGTGGTATTTTTTCCCCATTACTGTATACTGTAAGTCAATAGAAGTCCATTGATACCAATTTTATCAAAATCAAAGTTTGTTCAGGGGTTCCTCATTGAGGTTAAATTTCTTGCATTTAAGAAAGTTAAATTTTTCCTTAATTATGAACCTAATTATTATATTTCTATTGAAGTTTACTTGATTTTATGTATTCTTGATATAAAAATGCAATTAAGAACATTTGATTTGCTGATATTTTTGTACAAAAGATAAATGAATCAGTATTACCAGACATTTATTTGAGTCACATTTTGGTACTAATTATGGTCTGTTTCTTTAGTTATGCATGGTGTGTCTAACGTAGAATGTTCAATGTGGATTTATTGAAGTTGGGTATGGTGTTTCGATGCTTTTCAACTGTTTGTAGAAGCCATTGCAATTGTTCTTCGTTTTTGGTTATCGTTTTTGCGAAGTCCTGATCATGGCAATGCCTCGCTCGGCCACATCATTGGTGACTTTAAGACATTTGACAAAGTTATAAAAAGTATTGAAGTCCTGATCATCAATCCATTCCTCTACCGCAGGGGTTCCCAAATGTGTTCCGCGGAACACTTCTCACGGTATACAAGTGTTCCGCGGAACACCAATTTGGGAACCCCTGCTCTAACGGTTTGCTCATCCACGCGGTTGAAGTAGCATTCAAGAGCTGGAAAACAAACCACGATCTTTCGTCTAGTATGTCTATCAGCTGTGTGTCATTGTCTAGGAGGACTAGGCTTTCTTCATTTTCTTCTGACACTGGTAGTGAGGCCAGCTTTTGTGTCATATCTTGTTTCTGTTTGCTGGTCACACAATCGCTGCGAAGAGCAAACACTACCTTTTCTGGCCTCATGTAAGAAGTGTGCCGTCGGAGAACACCTAGAGCACCCTCAGCTACTTCCTTGTCCACCATCTTGTAGCGGATCAGATCTCGGTAGAGGCAGAGGTCGTTGACAGGAGCTTCGGCAGCAACTGGCGCTGAGAGCCAGGTTCGGACGTACAGTACGGCGGTAAACTGTACCATTCTTTGCAACGTCAGTAAGGTGTGTTCATCGTAACCCAGCTGTTCCCGAAATAGGTACATCTTCGTGTTGTAAATCACCTAAAATGGATAAATTCATTAATTTTTTTTTATTAGATTCTATGCTAGTGTTTTAATAATAGACAAATTCAATGATTTAAAATATCTATATACTATATTTGTCTATAATTTCTCTAATACGTTGTACTATTTGTCAGAGAATTTATATATTTATTATTTATACTATTCTACATGTTTTTACAAACCTTGGCCATCCAACGAGCGTGATGTTATGCACCTGGAAGACGGGACTTCACTTCGTGAGGCTCACGAGCTCCGAGCACAGCGAGTGTTAGCTCTGCCACCTCGCGATAGTCGTCACGGATAAAGTGACTGCACTCTTTCTTCTGGACCAACGTTTGAAGATTGCAGATCACCTGATTCCGCATCTGTTTTAACCACGTGTCGTTGATAGGAAGTATCTTGAAGGTTGCTAGATCTATATCTAGCCATCTGCACACAAAATATAATGCTTCATGTTTGCCGTATAAATTATCTTTGTTCAAGCGTGATAAGTACATATTTTTTGTATTAAACTATCTGTGGTTTAAATTATAATTTTTTCATATGGTTTCATATTCAGTATTTTCTAAAGCATAATGTAGCAAGATATTTTACCTGTCCTGTAATTTGAGAAATCTTGGTTCAGATGGACCACTTGTTTTTCCAAATAGTTTAGCCGATACTGATCCTACTACCAATTCTAAAACATGATGGCGATATTCTAGATGGAGTAGCCTTCTTCCCAACATGCTTTGAAGCCTGACGACTGCTCCCTGAATTCTTCCTGTGTTACTAGCAGTTGTGTCGTAGCAAAGTCCAACGACACGTTCCTCTATATTCCAGTCTTCTAGAGCATCCATGGTTGCACGTGCCTGCGATTTGCCAGTCCCATCCTGAAGTCTATTTATTAAAAGTAAAAAGTTTTCCGTTTACATGGTCTGGACTGCCTGAGATAAGGATGGCTTGTCTGTGCTCCTGTATCCCAAAGGAATCCTGTATTCAAAAAAACATTAGGTAATAATGATTACGGATTTGTAAAACATTGAAAATTTTAAAATGCAGTGTCTAGAAATATAAGCATTGTATAATTAAGTGTTGATTATACATCTATTTCTATACCTTCATCATCTTTCCATCCCAGTGTACTACAACATATTTTGGAGCGACAAATTTACTCTTAACATCTTGTGCCACTTCACGTCGATGTAATGCTCTCTGTCTCACTGTAGTTGCCTTGGAGATGTTAAATTGGTCAAGATCCACCGGTGGAACTGCTGATCGCACGACTGCACTGACAACTCCAGCAACCTAATAAAAATAAGATACACAACATTTTTAAGAGAAGTAAATGTACAAACAAAGCCAACTCATGTAAATTAATTTGCGTTTTTGCCAAAAATTGCTGGACAAGTTGCGACGAATGAGATGGCGTTATCGTGATGAAGCATCCAGTCTCCGGACTCCCACTTCCGCGACCGTTTCCTCCGAACTGCTTCACGTAGACGTCTCAAAACTTCGATGTAAAATTCGTTGTTGATTGTTTGTCCCCTGTGGAGCATATTCATGGTGCACAACACTTCCACAGTAAAAAAAAAAGTAACGACTTCATCGTAAGAAATTGTCGCAAAACAAAACACGGTTAACTTTATCGGCTCACCACAGTGGACTGACGCTACACAATGAAGTGCAACCCTATCAGTCAACTTGTCTCGACATGCAGAGACATGTTTAGAACAGTCGCAACTCCAAGCATGACCTTGTTCTAAAAATAAACACCCTGTCCGGATCCCTTTTGAACAGACCCCGCGGGTGTATATATAATATATATATATATATATATATATATATATATATATATACACACACACGAGGGTAATTCAATAAGTATCCGCACTTTTTATTTTCACAATTTTATTTTCACATCGGATAGATTATAAACACATCACTTCTCAACATAGTCTCCCTGTTTCTCAATACACTTAATCCAGCGATCAACAAGCTTCTTAATGCCATCACAAAAGAATGTTCTTGGCTGTGTGCGTAGCCAGTCAGTCAATGGAAGCATCCAACATCTCCCGTTGCAAGGAAGTTCAAAGCGCAGCCGTCAGCAGGTAAAGTTATGCTAACACTGTTTTGGGATACACGAGGCCCTATCCTTGAACATTATCTAGAGCGTGGAACTACAATAACAAGTGCATCGTATTCTGACATGTTTCGGAATGAGTTAAAGCAAGCAATTCGCACAAAACGGAGAGGGAGATTGTCGGAAGGTGTTATTCTGTTACACGACAATGCGCGCCCTCAACCGCTGCACAGACTAGAAAATGCCTTCAAGAACTTAAATTTGAAGTTCTCGACCATCCAGCCAGACCTGGCACCTTCGGATTTTTACCTGTTTGGACCACTAAAAGACGCTTTGAGAGGTCAGCGATTCCAAGGCGATGATGACCTGAAGGAGGCAGTGCATGACTGGCTACGCACACAGCCAAAAACATTCTTTTGTGATGGCATTAGGAAGCTTGTAGATCGCTGGACTAAATGTATTGAGAAACAGGGAGACTATGTTGAGAAGTGATGTGTTTATAATCTATCAGATGTGAAAATAAAATTGTGAAAGTGCGGATACTTATTGAATTACCCTCGTGTGTGTGTGTATATATACAGGGTGTCCATAAATTATTCACCCCATTATAAGCCTTAATAAATTCGTTATTATAGGAGCTATCTTAAAACGGTTTGCGGCAATTAATAACACAACTCAAGAAATTTTTTTCTTTATTTCGCAGAACATCCACTAGGGGCACAATGGCGACAGTGAAGGAGAAAGCAATGTGTGTGCTGTGGATGTGGGAAACCAAATCTCCAATTACTGTACAGAGACGTTTTCGGGAGGAATATCAGAAAACTACACCAACAAAGCAATCACTCAAGCGATGGCTGAAAAAATTTCAAGAAACTGGCAGTGTGCTACATCAGAAAGGAGCTGGTAGGCCTAGTGTGTTTGAAGATAAGATAGCAGGAATTCAGGAGGCGTTTATCCGAAGTCCTACAAAATCCATCCGCCGAGCAAACCGAGAACTGCAAATACCGCGTTCAACAGTGCACAAAGTGGTTCACAAGAGGTTGAAACTTTATGCCTACAAATTGCAAACCTTGCAGAAACTTCTACCAAATGACAAACCCAAACGGGTACAGTTTGCTGTTGACATTCTTGACCGTATTGATGAAGATGAGCATTTTCTGAATAATGTCGTTTTCAGTGATGAAGTGACATTCCATCTGTCTGGTAAAGTCAACAGACACAATTGCCGTATATTGGGATCAGAAAATCCGCATGAATTTATTGAACACGAACGCAATAGTCCCAAGATAAACGTTTGGTGTGCTCTCAGCCTCTCTCCCATAACCGTGTGATTGGACCACTTTTCTTCCATGAGAATACTGTGAAGGCTACAAATTACCTAGATATGCTTGAATGGTATGCTGCACCTCAGCTTGAGGATATGCAGCCCCGTGTGTTCTTTCAGCAAGATGGGCCACCGCCACACTGGGGATTAGAAGTGCGGAGGTTCCTCAATGAAAAGTTCCCTTCTCGTTGGATCGGGCGAGATGGCCCTATTCCATGGCCTCCTCGTTCCCGGGATATCACGCCTCTGGATTTCTTTTTATGGGGCTACACAAAGGACAGAGTGTATGCAAAGAAGGTTCATAACATCACAGAATTAAGACACCGGATTGAAGAGATATTAGCTTCCATCACACAAGACATGCTTCTTAATGTTTGGAATGAAATCATCTATCGCCTTGATGTTCTGCGTGCTACCAATGGGGCTCACGTGGATGTTTACTGAATTAAAACAAAAATTTCTTGTTATTAATTGCCGCAAACCGTTTTAAGATAGCTCCTATAATAACGAATTTATTAAGGCTTATAATGGGGTGAATAATTTATGGACACCCTGTACATCGTTTTGTATACTATTTTTTGATTATATATATATTTCTCGTTCGTATTTCTTATATTATTATTAATTTTTATTGCATATATTCCATCGTTTGTATAGGATTGTATATTTATTTTCTATATATTTCGTGACATTGATTCCAATAATTCGTCTAAATAAACAGAATGATGTAATGGTGTTTTATTTCATTCTTTTGGCTGTATATATAAACGATATTATTTAATTATATGTATACCAAACGGCTGCCTTCTAAACCAACTGACGGATTTCTAAACCAACTGTCAAGAATATCTGAATAGCGCAATCTGGCAGCTGAAAAGCTAATATATACACCTGCCTTCTAGGTATTCTACGTCAACTGGCTGGTTAAGCCAACTGGCGGAAAGCCAACTGACGAGAATATATGCTTTAATTAATTAAATAGCGCAATCTGGCAACTCAACCCTAATAATGTACACCTGAACAAGCCATTTACGGCTTCTAAGAAGCCTTCTAAGCCAACTGGCTGATTAGGAACTTGTAAAACAGCGGGCGCTCGGATGAACTCAATATATGCTTGGCAGGAGCCGAGCAAACACTCCTCTCCCCTCCTCCTCTCTCTCAGGTTAGGTATACCCCTTTGGGGGGGGAGGAAGCCGTCCCATCTTCTCCCCCAAAGAGGTTAGGTGGACTCCCCTTCATTGCAGCTTGGTGGATAACCCCTCCCCCCCTGTGTTGAATAACATCTTGCAACATTCCCCTCCCCCCCTTTTCAACATTGATCAACATTTGCAATTGGATTGCTCTCTAACCTTTTGCGCCCTGTATATAATAATAATAAATATGAAAAAAATAACTTCAATAGATAAAATGATAGACATTAATTTATTTGTATACAAGAGAGACAAAAATGCAAAAGCTACATACATATAAACACACAAAACATACGTTGTGAGTGTGTGTGTGTGTGTGTGTGTGTGCGCGCGCGCGATAATACTTGACTTTTTCACATTTCTACAAATACGACTGATATTATTACCTTTTATTAATAATTGTAAAAATTGATGATAATAATAATAATAATACAAATAATTAGTAATTAAATGTTTTATTATTCATTCTTAGTCCAGTCGAACATGTAGGGAACCTTGCAATGTGGTAGAGCAAGCGTTTTATTGCTTATTCATGTTTATTATGTTGTACTTAGAGAAACAGATAAATGCCACTTTGTCACCTTTGGGGGAAACTTTCTATAAATAGAAATTCAAAATGGCCGCCATCTCTTAAACGTAATATTCTGATTTCTTTCGTAACAGATCACTTTATCGTGAAACAAATTATTTTTTTTCGTTTTTACTAACAAACAAGTTTTATGAATTCAAAATATCGATAAAATAAACAACCAAAAGCTTAATTTGAAAATTTTCTTCATAAAAATTAACAAAAATGAAAATGCGAGAAAACGGTGAAATTTTGTATATTTAACATTTGTAACACGCTTAAGTATGTCTATATCAGAATTGTATTATGGTACATATTTGTAATCAGAGATGGGCAGTATTTAAATACATTTGTATTGTAATACTTGTATTTATAAATACTTTTTTCGGTGTGTATTTAAATATGTATTTAAATAGTTTGAAAGAGTATTTATTATTTGAAAATACATATTTTTAAATACATTTCGCAAATACATTTCTGAGCCTCAACTGTCAGATAACAATTTGCGCCCTGAAAATACAAAATCTTTCTAATCATCTAAGCCACCTGATCCAATCGTTACTAGATGGGTCAGTTGGTTGAATGCAGCGTTTTATTACTCAAGGCATCTTCCAAAAGTAAGACAGAGTGTGGAAGGATTCGAGGGCAAAGGGATCTTCGTTAAAAGAGCGAAAGCTGGCGTCAAATCAGATGGGTTAGGTTTTCAGCTCTTACAGTTGCAAGAACAGTTAATATAAAAAATTATATCAAAAAGCGTTTGCAAACAAATGATATCAAGGATATAATTTTGATGACCAGGAATGCTATATCTCCATCATTATACGTTCTACTAAAAAACTGTCACCCTACCTCAGCATCAGTCGAAAGAAGTTTTTCGATCTTCTTCGAAAACTCCTAGCCAAAGACAGAAACTTCAATGCAGATGTGGAATAATTGTATTTAAAGATGTTAACTGACTGCATGTGGAGTGTTGTATAATATATTAGTTTTATGTATCAATCTATAAAAAGATTATACAATTTATCACTAAAATTACACAACTAATAGTTTGTAATCACGAAAATTGCTTTACAATAAGTCAAATTAGACAATTTAATGGTACATATTTATTATGTCAATAAAGTCAATTTTGGAGGAAAATAAAGTTAATTTTCTTTTTGTTTTTAGGTCAATTAAAAACTGCCCTACTTATGAGTTATGCATATATGTTTATAAAGTCTAATAGATGATAATATCAATAAACTAATGTTACCAAGAGATAGGTTTTAGAAAAAATTCTGGCATGATAGTTGGATAAGTATTTAAAAATGTATTTGAAATGTATTTAAATACATTTTCGATGTAATGTATTTAGTATTTAAATACATTTTTAAAATATGTAATGATTTGGTATTTAAATACTTTTTTAAGCAAGTAATGTATTTAGTATTTAATTACATTTAAAGTATTTTGTGCCCATCTCCGTTTGTAATGCATGTAATATAACACTGTTTTGTCATGGACATATTATAAGAAGATAATATGGTTATATCTATAATATATATATTGGGAAGTTGGAAATAATAAATCACCATAAACGCCACAACCAAATGTGGAAAATCATATTAACATGAAATATATTCATTATCATTATTGACCCGTTCGACCCATTTTCGGGTAGATGGGACCTTTACCAGAGGGATGGTGTCCACTTCAATGACAAGGGTAAAGGTGTGCTAGGCGCGCTGCTCGACCGGCACCTATACAGAATGGCGAGGTCGAGCCCGGAGAGAGATGACGGGCCCCCACCGGGGAGAGATGATGTTGAGCCGGTGGCGGACATACCTTCATCTGAAGGGTACGTCCAGGTACAGATGGGTGACCCTCTTTCCCCGTTGGAGGGGGCTCAGGCTCCTGCGGAAGTTGCCCCCTCGTTGGTGAGGGGTTCTTCAACTCCCGACAACCCTGGCTGTTCGAGAAACGGGTCGTGCTAGGGGGCAGCCAGAATAGGGAAGGCTCCCTCCGTGCAATGCTTTTTAATGCTAGGTCGATTAGGAATAAGTTTTGCGAGCTACGGGCACTCTTAGCATCAGAATACCAGGATATCGTTGCTATCACCGAGTCTTGGATTCATACTGATCGTAGGGACTACGTTGGGGAGTTCGAAATTCCCGGGTATAGAATGTTTCACAAAGACCGCACCCGTGGAGAGGGGGAGGGATACTCATATACGTGAGGGACACGTTGAGTCCGGTTGACTGCCAGTTCCGGTCGGAACGAGAGCTGCTTGGCGTCGATCTGAACGTGGGAGGGACAAACTATAGGTTAATCTCGGTGTACAGACCTCCGCATCTCCTCCTCGAGGAGGATACAGCCCTGTACACCGAACTCCGTAGCCTGCTAGGGGATAGGGTGTGTGTAGTTTTAGGAGACTTCAACTGTCGCGGCATAAAGTGGGAAAACAGGACTGTTGATGCTGAAGGGAGGAGGCTAGTTGACTTTGTTGATGAGAACTTCCTCACTCAGTGGGTCAATGAGCCTACACGAGGTGAAAGCGTTCTAGACTTAGTATTCACGACCGAAGACAACCTCGTCACTGGCCTCACCGTTGACAAATCGTTGGGCGGGAGTGATCACGGTCTGATTAGGTTCCGTGTGTGCGTCCCTCGGGTGAAGCGTAGTAACTCGAGAGGCACTGTAAGCTCGATCTCCGGCGGACGGACTTTGTTAGCCTCCGGGATAGCGTAGGCGATATGGGGTTAGAGGTCGGCGGCGATGTTGAGGGAGTGTGGAGTGCATTCCGGGACGAATTTATGGTGCTGCAGTCTGCTGCCATACCCTCAAAACCGGTCACCCCTGCTTCAACACAGCCTTAGTGGTTCAATCGTGACATCACTTCGGCTATCCGAAATAGGAAAGTAGCGTATAGGAGGGCGAAGGCCAATCGTTCCCAGGAGAACACTGAATCGTATGTCCGCCTGTGTAGGGAAGTGAAGGCGAAGATTAGGCTAGCGAAACGTAACGAAGAACTACGGGTGGCAAGCCTCTGCAAGGGGAAACCTAAGGAGTTCTTCAGTTATGTTAATAGTAGAAAGCCCATTAGAAGCGGCGTTCTGCGGACCTCCGACGCGGACATCGCTAATGTGCTTAATGAGTACTTTGCGGGAGTGTTCACCAGGGAGGATACCCGCATCATCCCCGCGCCAGGCGTGAGGCACGAAGGTGCTGGCCTGGATAGTGTTCGATGTACCGCGACAGTCGTTGCCGATAGAATAAACAAACAGCTGTTTAAGGCTCCTGGGCCAGACCAGTTCCTCCCCAGAGTGTTGCGGGAGGTGCGCGACCAGGTGGCTCCCCACCTGGCTACAGTCTTCAACAAATCGTTGGAGACAGGCCAGGTGCCTGGTGACTGGAGGGAAGCCAACGTGACCCCTATCTTTAAGAAAGGGGATCACGAAAGTCCAGGGAACTATCGTCCCATTAGTCTCACTTCAGTTGTAGGTAAATTATTAGAGGCGATAATAGCGGGTAGGATCGTTGACCATTTGGATTGTACAAGCTGCTTGGGGACTCCCAACATTGGTTTAGACGGCATAGGTCGTGTCTCACCAACTTGCTCGAGTTTTTCCACGTCATGTTGAGTGAGTATGATAAGAGTAGGGCGATTGATATACTTTATCTCGACTTTCAGAAAGCCTTTGATAAGGTACCTCACCGCCGGCTAATGGCGAAAGTGCGCGCGCTGGGTATCGGTGGGGAAGTAGGTAGGTAGATTGAAAACTGGCTGAAGAACAGGCGGCAGAGGGTTGTAATTAAAGGGGCTAGTTCGGGTTGGGCCTCGGTCACTCGCGGGGTTCCTCAGGGTTCCTCAGGGTTTCGTTTTGGGACCGCTGTTGTTTATCATTTACATAAATGATATAGACGGTGGCATCGTCAGTCGGATCGCCAAATTCGCTGATGACACGAAGTTTGGGGCCAATGTTGGGACGCCGGAGGCGATCGAGTAACTGCGTGCGGACCTAGGTAGGATAAGAGAGTGGTCCGAAAAATGGAAAATGCCGTTTAACTTGGGTGAATGAAAGGTGATGCACATTGGCTACGCCAATCCCAAGTCGGACTACTCGATGTTGGGGAGTAATATCGAGGCGACTGATTTGGAAAAGGACTTGGGTGTGCTAATTAGCAGCGACCTTAAGTTTACCAAACAGTGCGTAGAGGTGGAAAAGAAAGCCCAGAAGCTGTTGGGTTATATCAGAAGGCAATTTCAGTTTCGGAGCAAGGAGATTGTGCTCTCTCTGTACAATTCCCTGGTTCGGCCGCACCTGGAGTATGCTGTGCAGTTCTGGTCGCCCACCCTCAGGAAAGATATTGAGAGGCTGGAGCGAGTGCAGGCGAGGGCCACAAAGTTAATCCCTTCCGTTAGGCATATGGGCTACAATCGACGCTTACGCGCCCTCAACTTGTTTTCGCTTGAAACTCGGAGGCTGCGCGGTCAACTCATCGAGGTTTTCAAGCTCTTACGTGGGTTCAACGATGTCGATTTTAGAAGCATGTTTAGTTTTAAATGGTAACCCAACTCGCAACGATGGTTGGAAGTTGGATTTGAAACGGTTTCGGACTAGTGTGTGTAGGAATTACTTTACGTATAAGATCTGTGACACGTGGAACAGGTTACCTTCAGAAGTTGTGAACAGTTCCTCTGTGGATCAGTTCAAGAAAAGGTTAGACCAAATCTTGCACACTATTTGAGGGTGTAGAAAATTTTCCGTGGCACCCGTTGCCATTGGTACCTCCTCGGTATGGGCCGCAAGGCCTTTTGAGGTACTTCTTTTCCTTGTAACACACACACACACTCTCTCTCTCTCTCTCTCTCTCTCTCTCTCTCTCTCTCTTATAACGGAGATTGTTCTTCTGCTCTCTCTAACTGCACGCCTCCTCCTTTAAGGAGAGCACGCAGCACCAGACTTTCTACACTTTCTCATTCCTTTGCTGTCCAACTATCTAACGCAAGAGTTAATCAGTATTTTCAATCTTTCAACCGGTCAACTCTGGAACAATCTTCCTCAATCCATCTTTCTTCCTGTCTATGACCTCCCATTTTTCAAACGCAGTCTCTCGGCATCTCGAAAACCCCCGGACCTTCATTTTGGCTCTTCTTCTTCTTCTATACAGGGGGGGGGGCACTTTTTCGGACATTTGCCCTTGGCCCGTCCTTCCTGTATATCCCCCACCCCAAAACCCAACACTTTCAAGTGCAACGTCCTGAGTTTCTGTCTCTGACTGTTTCATGATTTTAACAGACAACACATTTCTCCCAATTACAAAACTTGTGTAACACACTTTATGATACTGAGCATCAACAGCAGGCAGATCAGCTGGTGCACCTAGAACTCTTACACGAACTTCTTCAGCTTGTTTGTCCCCTCTTTTATTATAGATGTCCAGAATTTTATTTTCGAATGTTGAACCTGATTTGAGCAATGTCATACACTGTTGCACTTGTCGCCACCTGCCTGGATGTCTAGGATCGCTTGGTAAACACACTTTCCCACAAAATAGACAATGCTTTTTGAAGTGGAACTGTTCATCAGATGCTCTGCACTTTTTGGGTGGCTCCTGACTACTAGATGTAGACACTGAATCTGTGATTCCATACCTTTTCTCGTGTATTGATATGTGATATGCTGATGTATAAGTAGAAACACATGATTTTATAACATTTTATCCCTGTAAGTCTTTGTTTACTCGCTCATACAAAAGATTTTATTCTTTCTGGACCTGCTACTGTTAAATGTTTATTGGCAATGTCACAACTGAAAATACACCCGTCTCCCATCATTCCGTCATCCGGAATGATGGAAGACAGGCATACACCAGATTCCAATAACACACACCCTACATAGATAACATGATACAGCAAAAACAACACTTGATCTACCATACTGTGCTAGGTTCAACCTCTATTCTCCAACATTCTACCCGACTATAATAAATGTTATTACAATTGTAAGTTATTTTTTATAAAAAGGCAATTAAATAGTGTGTGTATATATATATATATATATATATATATATATATATATATATATATATATATATATATATATATACAGGGTGGGCGGAAAGTAGCTCCCTATTTTGGATTGGTAAAAAAATACGTATATTATCCATTTATTTCAGAAGAAATAATATGAAAAGGTAGGCATACATGGTAGGTTTTCTCTAAAATTCAATGTGGGCTCCAACTCTTTCCACCAGCTTCTGGAGCCGCCCAGGAATGGCGTCCACTGACTTTAGCAGGAACTCCGGCGGGATGGAGGACATGACTTCCCGAATTCGGTCCTCCAGTTCTTCCAATGTCCTCGGTTTGGTGCGGTAGACTTCTTCCTTTACCCACCCCCAAAGAAAGAAGTCGCACGGTGTTAAGTCGGGGCTCCTGGCTGGCCATTGATGTGGACCACGACGACCCATCCAACGCCCAGGGAAGTGGGCATCCAGCCACTCATGGACAACAAGAGCGAAGTGCGGAGGGGCGCCATCTTGCATAAATATCAGATCGTCGATGTTCTCCCATTGAGGGTGGGTAAAGGAAGAAGTCTACCGCACCAAACCGAGGACATTGGAAGAACTGGAGGACCGAATTCGGGAAGTCATGTCCTCCATCCCGCCGGAGTTCCTGCTAAAGTCAGTGGACGCCATTCCTGGGCGGCTCCAGAAGCTGGTGGAAAGAGTTGGAGCCCACATTGAATTTTAGAGAAAACCTACCATGTATGCCTACCTTTTCATATTATTTCTTCTGAAATAAATGGATAATATACGTATTTTTTTACCAATCCAAAATAGGGAGCTACTTTCCGCCCACCCTGTATATATATATATATATATATGTGTGTGTGTGTGTGTATATAAATTTAGGGTGTCCCAATTTTTTTTCTTAACACGACCTGACCACTCGTGTCATGCCCGGATGTGGTTTGGGCTAAAGCATTGGCTGTGTGATTTTCAACTCGATCAGATGATATTTAGAGGTCCCGACGTTTGATGACTTTTTTTTGGTTTTCAGAATTGATCATTATGGCGTTGACAAGATCAAACATCAAGTTGTGGCTTCTTGAGAGGTCTCCGATAGCAGAGCTGGCTAAATCTCTATTACCAAGTAATATGGACGTGTTGCTCCTTTTCTTCTACCATCACCGCGACCAAAAGAAGACAGATTCCAACAGTGTCAAGGCTGTAATATCGGCTGTATTAGAAATCTGGGCTAGAGCAAACTCGAATCTGGCAACAACCTCCGTTCATGCCTCGACTAAACTGAAAGCTTTGGTTCAGAGGTATCGAAATTTGCATAAAAACAAGAACAAGACTGGAATGACTTACAATATGCAGCGGGATGTATTCTTGGCTGATATGGAGGATATTTTTGATGTCGCCCGCTCAGACGTTCTGGATCGGGGAGATATCCCTCTTGAAGACAAGGAATTCCTCATTTCCCAAAGGGCAGATCGACATACGAGTTACATGGGAGGTGAAGATAGAAAATATAATGCAGCCACAATGAAAAGACAGGAAAGGGAAAGAGCTCTTGAGCGGGCACACCGGCGTCAAACGGAGGAGGCTCTAGCTGTAGGAGTCACAGAAGAGGCTACCGACAGCAGTTCTAGCACATCGTCAGCTGACAGTGGAAACGAAGCCGTCACTTGTGGACTTAAACCTTCGAAAGCTCCCAAACATGACAGACTAAAAGAAAGTCTGAGTGATCTTGACCTGGCAGCAACTTGGGATCGCGAGGGCCTTTCTGTTCGACAGGCAACATCAGCGTTTGCTGCGACTGCAAAATCCCTAGCTCTCGGTCCTGACAGTGTTCCATCAAAGAGCACGGTTCACCGCTTCCGACAAAAGGCCCGTACAGTGATAGGGACCAATGTTATTGGCCACCTCGAGCAGCTTCCACCTCGACTGCAGATCCACTGGGACACAAAGACACTCACTGACATCGAACAGGAGGGTAAGTCAGTCGATCGGATTGCTGTTGTGGTGACTGGGGATGGTGTGGAAGAGCTATTAGGAGCACCGAAAATAATAGACGGCACAGGACAGCAAATGGCAAGCGCAGTCCATCAAGCGCTCACCCTAGTCGGAATTGAGGACAAGATCATAGGCATGGTGTTTGACACGACGGCATCAAACACAGGGATAGTGCAAGGTGCGTGTGCGCGTTTGGAAGCGGCATTGGGAAGATCTCTTTTATGGTTTGCTTGCCGTCATCACGTTCACGAAGTGATTCTCAAGGATGTCTTCGTCGTGTGCCTAGGAACACCACCAAGTCCTCAAATCCCACTTTTCAGGAGATTCAAGGAGGCCTGGCCATCAATGAACCACTGTCAGTTGGATGCATTTGACAAGGACGAGGTGGCTAAAGCCTTCATAAATGACTGCTTGCCTTTCACAAATGCGACTTGAGGTAATAGACTATCTCCGCGATGCCCTAAGAAGTGGTAATCATCCTCGAGAGGATTATGAAGAACTTCTTCGACTGAGCCTCTTGTACCTCGGAGACGACGTAGGACGTTACAAGCTTCGGCCTCCAGGGGCTTACCATCAGGCCAGATGGATGGCCAAAGTTATTTACTGCCTGAAAATAGCATTACTGCAGTCCCAGTTCTCCGAACTTCGTCTCCAAGAACTGCAAGGAGTTCGCCGTATGGCTCTCTTCGTGAGCCTTGTATACGTGCGTCACTGGCACGAGGCTCCCATCGCCATCAAATCTCCCAAAAATGACGTTAGGCTGTGCAATCTTCTTGTAGGTTACCCTGACAAGGACGTTGGAAACACAGCTTACCGGGCTGTGCTCCGTCATCTGTGGTATATCTCGGAGGACTTAATCTGTCTTGCACTGTTTGATGACAGAGTTGACGACAATGAAAAGCGTAACATGACGGCTAACCTGAAAAAGCGCCCTGGGAAAGGACTCAAACGGGTCCAAGGCAAGGGACTGCAAGTGGATGGCCGTTTAAGTCCGTGGGTGACGAGTCGATCCACCACACTCTTCCAGTTTCTCCAAGTTGAGCCCACGTTCCTCACCAAAGACCCTGAAACATGGCCTACTGACGAAAACTACCGTCTGGCAAAGAGCCGAGCTGCAGAACTGATGGTGGTCAATGATGCAGCAGAGCGAGGCATCGCCCTCATTGAGAAATACACAAGCAAACCTCTGTGCCGTGATGAAGAAGACCTCCAGTTCCTCCTTCGAACTGTCCACTCACACCGACGGAATGTGAGCCGGAAGGGAACAAAAACGGATCTCATGAAACACGTGTTTAGTTAAAATGCATAAATGTGATGCTTTGAAATTGTTGTTTGTGTGTTAAGATTAAAATACATGTTTATTTTGTATAATCATCTTTGTGATGGCACTTTTGAGAGAAATATTTCAGTTAATTTGCCTTTCAGTTAAGAGGAGAAATAAAGTGTTCAAAGTTCGGGACCTTTAAATTTCCTTCGATCTCTCTGAAAGTTTACAGGAAGACTTCCAATGGGAAACATCAAAAGAGCGCAACACGAGCGGATTTGTATCCCGAAAAAACATTTGGCCCCCCTATGAGTTTGGGACACCCTAGACTGTATATATATATATATATATATATATATATATATATATATATATATATATATAAAATATATTATGGAGTTGGTCCTCCTTTAGCGGCAATAACAGCTGCAATGCGTCGGGGAATTGATTCATACAGCTTTTGGACAGTGGCTAGAGGAATCCTGAGCCATTCTTCGAGCAAACCCTGCTCCAGTTCCTCCAAAGACGCCGGCGGTGGGAATCGGCTTCTGACCTGCTGCTCCAACTGACACCACAGATGCTCGATAATGTTAAGATCCGGGGATTGTGGAGGCCAATCCAAGCGTTCTACTTCACTAACATGCTCTTCAAACCAGTTTTTATCGACCCTAGCGGTGTGGATTGGTGCATTATCATCCTGGAAGACGGCGCCGCCATTGGGAAACAGCGTTTGGACCATGGGATGGACCTGGTCAGCCAATATTGACAGATAGACCTGGGCGTTAACCCTACCATGCAGTACTACAGCTGGGCCAAGAGTATTCCACGATATTGCTGCCCAAACCATCACAGATCCGCCTCCATGCTTAACGGTTGGGGTCAGGCAGTCGGGGTCATAAGCATCTTTAGGCTGTCTCCAGACGTAAACTCGACCGGAACATGGAAATAGCGTAAAGGAGGATTCGTCGGAGTAGACTACATTCTTCCACCGGTCCATTGACCAATTCTTATGGTCATTACACCATTTTCTGCGCCGCTCAATGTTGATGTGCGAAAGGAAGGGTTTGGCAATTACAGCCCTCCCATGGTATCCAGCTCCATGGAGCTCGCGACGTACAGTTCTGGTCGATACCGGGCTTGCAAGATGCTGGTTAAGCTCTGCAGTCACTTTTGGAGCTGTGGTCTTATGGTTCTTTGTCACAATGCGCTTTAGCACCCGGCGGTCTCGATCACACAGCTTCTTCTTGCGTCCACTATTGCATTTGTCGGTGCTTGTCTTTCCATGGTTTTGGTATGCAGACATGACTATAGAGACAGTTCCTCTGGATACATTGAACATCTGAGCGGTTTTCGTCACCGATGCACCAGCCATCCGCGCTCCGACAATTTGCCCTCTTTGGAAGTCTGACAGGTCTTTCATAACTGCTAATTCATAATTCACTCAGATCTGTAAAAACAACGTGAGGGTTATAACATGACGTATACACTCTCTGTTACGCATTTAAATAGGTTTGCCAGTCATTTGACCGTTTACTTTGTGTCTGAGCAGTCCGTAAAGATAACCGGTGAAATCGGCGGGTGTTCATATTATTTTGTCTAACCCCTGTATATAATTTAAATAGATAATAAGTATTTTCATATAAATAATTTGAATACAAAATAAATATTTTTAAATACACAATAAATATTTTTTATAAAAAATTTAAGTAAATGATAAATATTTTCAAATAGATTGTAAATAATTATAAATAGATAATTGTATAGATATTAAATATGTTGTAGAAAAATGAATTTAAATTAACCTAAACTAACCTAGCTAACCTGACTTAAAACCAAGATAGTATTCATAACCTAACTTATCTTAATCTTACCATCATAAACGAACCTAAACTAACCTACCTTAGCCTTTCACAGCGGGAGACCCAAGTTGAATACTTTCAACATTCAATGTTGGTAGAAACACATACATGACAGACATCCAATTACATAAAACACGCTCACACACTCGCCTACCATTAAAACATAAAGTTTGGTGGACTGGGATGGGTGGAGTGGGTGGTCCGGTTTCACAATTATTGTATTGATGTCATTGTAAATTGTGAAAATGCTGTACTTATTTTATCTTAAATTCAGTAAATGTTTTATGGAAATGCATAGTATTACCTGGGTAATTGGACGCAATATATGATAAATCTTCGGTATGGTGGCTTTGGCAGGCTGCGGAGAAATGACGCAACGACGAAATGATGACTTCTTGTACATAATAAATAAATAAAAAAAAGCCCTTAGAAAAACGCATGGCGTAGATTAGATTAGTAGTTTAGTATTCATGTTACCTTTTATTTTCCTTTTAACTGGGTACCCGAGATAAGTGTACGCGTGGTGTGAATGAACTCTGAAGCTATTCTTTTCCATTATACTTTTTCCTACTTTCCTATAAATCTTCTTCCGCCACTATTTTTTGTCAGCAGTGGCTGGCGGAGGAGGGAGAGAGAGCCTTGTCCGTTCCATACTTTACTATTACTACTATAGTAGTACTATTCCTGTATGAAAGTTTTACGCGTCTATAAGTGTAAATATGGTGTAAGTTTTCAGTGTTCCTTTTTCATTGCTATTTCTAACTTTTCTACTTCCTTCTTGGGCTAACCTAGAGTGGATCTTAGGGTCTTTGTTAGCCTGTAACTCTGTAACTAACTCTGTTATCTAACCCAGCCCAATCTTAAGGGAACAAAACCAAATGTGATGAAACTTTTGAAATCGTAGCTGTCCGTGAGGATTATATGAGGGGTTCAAAGGGGTTGAGGTTAAAAGCAAATAATTTTGTAGGGACACACACACACACACACACACACACACACACGTGCACATCTCCATATATATATATATATATATATATATATATATATATATATATATATATATCTCTAAAATCTAATTAACCAAATTTAATTTAATCTAACCTAACCTGAGTGCCATCGGGGCGAGAAGAGCGTGGTGTTTTTCGAACATAATCTAACCTAACCGTTCCAAATTTTAACTAACCTAACCTAATCCAGACCAACATACTTTTTTCCCGACAATAAAAATATTTCTAGACTTTTATAATTTTTGTTAATGTTCCGAGGTATCAGAAGTGTTACCTCACAAACAAGTACCCACTACATCTGGGAATTATCACACAATCGATCTTACTTATGCCCAGTTTCGTACACACACACACAATATTAAGTGTCACGTGGAGAGAATGACGTCATTTGGACACGTTTAGGTTAGGCCGTGTATTTAAACCTACCCTGCGGAATAGCATAAAAATCATTGAAAAAAAAAATTGTGTGTGTCCAACTAATATTATAGTAAACTAATTATTGAATAATTTCTCTCATCTGAAAATTACCAGTTAATATTTAATTTATATTCATTTGGTAACTTTATTAATTCATATTTATTTTAATCAGTTTCCAAATGTGAATAATTAAGAACAATGAACAGTTGAAACGGAAGCTTAAAACCCGACCTTAAAAGGTTTGTATTTTTTTATTAATTGAAATAAAAACATGACCATTTTACTGTACCTTCTCAAAATATGGGGAATTAGTCCCCTCGTGTAAAGCTTGCTCTCTGTGCTGTCCTCTTAGGTCATTAACTCTGCACGCGAACAACAAAATTTTGTAGTACTCTGGACCGAGTATCTGTTGAAATCTGAGAAATTTCTCATTCAAGTGATACTTTTAATTCTTCTATCGTGTGTGGATTCCGTTTAAACACACTATCTTCTAAATAACTTTACGGATAAAGATCACAGAGGTTTAGATATAATGATGTTGGTGGCCATGATATTCCTTTATCATAAATCGCAAGAAATATGTTGGACAGGACTCTTCCCTCGAAAGTAGTATGCAAGTATCGTGAGGTGAGACGACATCACGTAGAACATGTTTTACACTCGGGGACTAAATCCCATGTATAGAGAAGGTACAGTAAAACTTTCGTGCTTCTATTTCAGTTAATAAAAAAAATACAAACTGTAATAAACATGATATCAGCTTTCGTGGCTGAATTTGTGGGGCACCCTGTATATATATATATATATATATATATATTTTAAGAAACTACTAAAAGCAAATTTAGTTGTACATTATTTCAGTATTTTTTTTGTCGTGTTTTTTTGTATGTTTTTCCTCATCATAATCTAAACGAATTTCGGGTTTTTACTCGTTTGTATGTGTTTTTATGTTCTTTTCCCAGTTTTCCTCTGCCTTTTCTGGCTTTCTCCGTTTTTTTTTTTTCCGGTTTTTTCGGTTTCTCGAAGTTCAAAGCTAGAAGCTTTTTTATTCCTCGACCATAAAGGCACACCTCTGAAGGAGAGAAGAGGTTTTAAAGGGAATTTCAAATCAATCTTCCTTTTCAACTTGTTTAATACGAAAATAAGTACTCGTATCTTCCTCCACTTAACCATATTCACTACACACACACACACACACACACACACACATATATATATATAAATTATATATATATAATCATACAAAACTGATCTCTCTCTCTCTCTCTCTCTCTCTCTCTCTCTCTCTCCGCAGGGGGTATAAAGGTTATGCACGTTCCTTCTGGGTGTTGTAAACTTTATACTTGGGGTGTGACCCCTCCGGTCCCGAGTCGTGGGATTCTAGAGAAATTGGCTGCCAATTCCTTTAGGTTCTCTCTCTTTCGGGAGGGCGGGTGAAGTCTGTTGTACAAACCTGTCCCGTGGGTTACTAGGACCCCTTCCCATCCCACTCTGTCCTTTTAGCTTAGGTTAGGGATGTTCTCCTCTGACTGAAAAAAAAAAAAAAAAAAAACTTTTAGTATTGTCTTTTTCTCTACTGTTACGATTAGGACGCTACTGCTATCTCATGCGTGGGAAGAGAGGCTTGGAACCTCTATAAATAACACCATTTAACTTCAGTTGTAGGTAAATATTTAGAGGGGATAATAGCGAGTAGGATTGTTGACCATTTGGATTCCTACAAGCTACTTGGGGACTCCAACATGGGTTTAGACGGCATAGGTCGTGTCTCACCATCATGCTCGAGTTTTTCTGTCATGTTGAGTGAGTATGATAAGAGTAGGGCGATTGATTAGAAGGCCTTTCATAAGGTACCTCACCGCCGGCTAATGGCCGAAGTGCGCGCGCTGGGTATTGGTGGGGAAGTAGGTAGGTGGAATGGAAACTGGCGAAAAATGCCACAAAGTTAATCCCTTTCGTTAGGCATATGGGCTACAATCGACGCTTACGTGACGCGGGTTCAAAGATGTCGATTTTAGAAGCATGTTTAGTTCAAATGATAACCCAACTCGCAACAATGGTTAGAAGTTGGATTTGAAACGATTTAGGACTAGTATATGTGGGAATTACTTTAACACATTGATAGTTTAAGATTAAAACATAAGAAAACTCTGCAGGAGTTCGCTTGCATGGTGTCTCTGTGAGCAAGGTAAATATAGAGCTATTTATATATTCTCCACTTTCCTGTAAAATTTCCTTGGCTACTTTTCCAGGGTCAAGGTATTTTCTTCAACCTTTTTCCGTACCTGCCTCTGGCAGGGAGGGAGCGGAGGGTGGGGAGAGAGCCTTCTACTTTTCTATCCAGTTTTCTACTACTGCTAGGATAGGTGAAAGAAAAATAAACTTTTAATAACAGGAACAGTTCCTCGGTGGATCAGTTCAAGAAAAGGTTAGACCAAATCTTGCACACTATTTGAGTGTGTAGAAAATTTTCCCTGGCACCCGTTGCCATTGGTACCTCCTCGGTATGGGCCGCAAGGCCTTTTGAGGTACTTCTTTTCCTTGTAACTCTCTCTCGTTAAGATAAGAAGATAGGTACATAAGGGTACTTGGTTCTGCGAAACAAAATTTTTGTTAACGTTATTTTAAGGTCATTATAAAGGGCTTGATTTTTTTTGTTAACGTTTCACACTTTCTTTTTATTGAAAATTTACTTTGGAATACGAATTGTATGTATATATATTAAAAGGAGAAAGTAATTTATAACTGACATTAAATATGATTATAGCGTTAATTACTTTTATAATTAATGAGCTCTGTTTAATTAATGATGAAGATAATTAATTATTCGTGTGTGTAATGTATATATGTGTGTGTGTGTATATATATATATATATTATTTATTAAGGATTACGCTGTACAACAAATTTTCGGTTCAGAAAAAAACGGGAATAACATTCGATCATTTTTAATATTTCGAGTGTGCTGATTCCAAATCTGAAAATAGTTTTTTTCTATCACGTCACGTTTTTTTGTAATGACTGCTTAAAATCTTCATACCAAAAAATAAGAATATACTGATAAACAGATAGGCTTTATCATATGGAACAGTTTAATTATTGCTATACTTCAACATATATGCACAAAATTAACATAAAACTCTCGTATTATACGGTTTTCAACTCATTTTTTGTATGCTGGCGTTTGTGTGATGCTTCTGGTTGGTCACGCTTTAAATTCCAGCAGAAATCGGCCAGCATAGCAGGACTCCACTTCCCTTTGTATCGTCGCTAACAACAGATGCGTTTTCCGGAAAGAATGAGAGATGTGAATGCAAAAAATGAATTTTCAATGACATTTTACATCCGAGACGTTGGTATGAGTTGATAAGTTGATCCACAAGTGCAGCATAGTTGTCGTATTTAGTCTTTCCTTGTAGACCGCTGCACACGTTTTTCAATGCGCGCCAGGCTGCCAACTCAACCTCATCCATCACCGCTTCAAGGTGTTCGTCTAGCATGAGTTGGCGAATTTGAGGGCCGACGAATATGCCTTCTTTAATCTTGGCATCACTTATTTCTGGGAATTTTTCCTTTAGATATTTGAAGGCAAGCTTATTCTGTTTCAACGCCTTTGCAAATTGTTTCATCAGCCCTAGTTTTATGTGAAGTGGCGGCAAGATAACCTTTTCCTTTCGTACTAGTGGTTCGTGAATAACATTGAGAGATCCAGGTGAAGAATTGTCTCGCGGCGGCCATACTGAGCGTGTGTAGTGTTCAGACCTTGCTCGGCTATCCCACTTGCATAGGAAACACATGTATTTCGTATAGTCAGTTTGCAATCCATTGAGAATAGCCACAACTTTCAAATCTGCGCAGATAAGCCATTCACGTTCATTGTATTTTATACAGTCCAGAATAAAAGCAACATTGGCATACGTTTCTCTCAAGACGACTGAATGAGCGATCGGAACAGAAGGCATTGTGTTCCCATTGTGTAGTAGTACACCCTTAACACTGTACAGAGATTCATCAATGAGCAATCTCCACTGATTCGGTTCATAGCACAAACCCAGAGCATCGAACAGACCATGTATATCAATGCAATAACAAAGATTGTTCTTCATTGTGAAATATTCCTGCAAATCCAAGGAGCGCTTTTGGAATGCTGTAATTCGTACGTCTTCCGCCAGCAGATTCCATTCTTGTAGACGTGAGACCAGCAGTTCACTTTGTTGCTTGGCAAGTATTAAATCACGGACCAAATCATTGAGTTCGGGCTGCGTAATAAGATGTTCTTTCTTGGATTCGACTTGAGCTTCATAGCATTCGCCGTCTGATTCCGATTTGTTAGAGTCTGTATTGTCGGTCAGCACGCATAGCAGAACGAAGATTTGGGTAGACTATAGCCTTTTTCCCTTTTCTGTTTCAACCTCTAATGTGAGACAATAGACATTGTTGACTACTAAAGATAGATAGCATAATTGTGTAATACATTATGCAGAGCGGGATATGCTAAAATGTGCTAAAAATACCAAATTTGACGTATATTCAGAAAAATAAAAGATTCAAACCTGTGATGTTCGTTAAGCAGAAATATCAATCATTTGAATGGTCCAGCGGCTCTCTCCATACCATTGGGACACCAAATCCCAGACCAAGACCCGTGACTTTGAACCATGCAGATAACGAGCTTGTACATCTCACACAGCAGATATGAGGCGCCTAGTGCTTGTACTGATCACCAACTTTGCATGCGAAGTATAATTCATAAAGCTTTTTCACACGAGAAGCCAACTTCCTTTTATACTGTTTTAACGTTAATGTCCCACAAATATAACAAAAACTGTCTAGCGAATTTTTACACTCTCTAGGCATTGTAGCATAACATCAATAAAAACCTGTAAAATAAGAAAATGATAGATCAATTTGCAATTTCACACAATATAGACGTTGTCGGTGAAATATACATAATTTGATAGCTGTTATTCAATAATACTAACTTATAGCACCGATTTATGATAAAATATGGCTGACAATTTTGTTTTAAATGATTAATGAAAGAAATTTTTCATAAAATCAAAGTGGAAACACAGAGCCGAACACCACCACCACCACCACAGCATATGCATGACTGAACAAAATATAAAAGATGCGTTCAGAGAACCAGTGGTTCTCAAAATGATACAATGAAATAGGGTCATTTTCATAAAATTGGTGGGTGATAGAAATAAATGAGTGTTATTTTCGCAATCTACGCATATAATTAGCCATAAAAATGACTATCTCATTTCCGTTTTTTTTTTCACTGTTGTACAGTGATTGTCATTATGTGCTTATTTAATTATTATTGAAACAATAATAAGCATTAAGGTAAATAAAAAAAGTTTTCTAGTAATTAAGGTTGACACAGGTGTGGAAATAATTGGTAATTGATGTTGATATTTATAATTTACTTAAAATAATTTGTTAATTAAATTTAATCCGATATTTAAATTCGGATATAAATTAATAAATTATAATTTCTTGTAATTTTAAAGCAATTTACAAATGTCGCTAAATTTGGTTGCAATTCGAGTTAAATGAAGAGTTGGAGGAAGTTTGAGAAATATAGAATTTTTTGAGATTTAAGATAATGTAAAAGTGTTCTTCAGTGAAGAAATGTTTGATTGTTTTCCACTCAATGTCATCCCCATTTTTATTCCCTCTTCGCGAGAGAAAATGAACACAGTTAACAAATATCCACATCTGAGAAAGTGGTTTCTCGACTTGAGAAGAAAATGTCACTCGTTAATATTTCCTAACCTTACTCAACCTAACCTAACTTAACCTAGATCAAAATGGGAAAAACCGTGGATGAAAATGTGTGTGTTATGAAATAAGAAAAGATCAATTTGAGAATTGCTTCTTTTTTGAGATCCTCACTCGCTGATTTTTCATTCTTGGACCCGGAATAAAATGGAAATGACAGTGAATAGGAACCAAATACTTAACTTTCATTCTAGACTTTAATTAACAAATTTTTTAACTTCGTAATCAAGTTGATAAACCAAGTTTTCTTCTTGTGACAAACGTTCTTAAATGTCCCGTTAAAAACCTTTGCATGAACAGTGATGTAAATCATGTGATATTGTACAGCATAAGAAGTGCGCGAGTGACTGAAATCTTATCAAAAATAGTTAGCATTTATCGTACCTCTCATTAAAGCGATATTGAAATATGTTCACAGCTGCCTTTAGTTGCCAAAGAAATTTCCTCTCGCAAGAAATTTGCGAATATCACCCAATATTCATGTAGGACATGACAGTTATTTAATGTTTTAGAGACTGATGGTAATATAAACTAGCGATAGTATTGTGAATCAGTATGTAGAAAGAAGTGCTCATTGGAAAGAGAGATTATGGAAATAGATTCAGTACCTTCTTTAATGCGTCTGACTCGTATTTTTAGATTTCAATTCCTCGTCTACCAATATGGTGACTTCGCAGTTCAACTTCCCTTACTGAATAATTTACTCCGACATGTTCCCTGATATTCTGAAGCAAGAATGGGTTTTACCGTACCTACGAGTGTTTCGTTTCAAAACGATTCTGTAAGATTTAATGTCATTACTGTTCAATCACTATACAGTGAATTATCTAGTAATCATAATTCTCTGTAATGGCCCGTGCTTCTTTTTTACTTTTTCATTCATTTCATTCATTCTTTTTCATCAAATGAAGCTCTCATTTGCAATTTGGCTTCACTAAAATTAATCTTTCGCAATATGCAGCTTTAAAATTATTGAATAAGTGTAACGATTCGGTACTAGAGAAACTGTTCACAATCGCAGTGTTTGTTCACTTCGAGAAAGTATTCCAAACGGAAGATAATAAAAACATCCGCGGAAGCCCGTTCGATTTCATAGAGAGATCCTTTGAAAACCATACTCGAAAACTGACTTGAAAAGGAGTTCTGGTTCATTGAATAAAAGTATTATAAAAAAGGATGACAAAGTCTTATTACGAGATAATTCTATATTTAAGCTTCTCATTAAGGATTTAGTTATTCAACTCGCAAAATTTACTAGAATAGTTTTCATTGAAGCGACAATTTTCGTTCAATATCATTTTAGTATTACGCATTTATATCCCTAACTTAAACTCGCGTATTCTGGCTTGGGGGATTCGCCCCCACGTGTAAAAATCATCTCTTGAAATATAAAAAAAAAATTTATTCGAAATGTGGATGATGAATGGACAGATAGTATTATACAGCTAATTTACAAATTGTTAGAAAGCTCATATTATATACTGTATATATATATATATATATATATATATATATATATATATATATATATATATATATATATATATATATATATATACGATAATTAATCAGTGTCTGCTTAACATTACTTATTTCTTAGTGATAACACTGGTCAACACTCATTTTATTGCCAATCATATTAGAGTGATTTTGGGGTAACTTTGTGGTGCTGATTCCGAATATGACATCGGTTTTGCTAGATTGGCTCTAATTTATGAGATAATTGGTACCCCATTGAAACACGTAAAAATGCAAAATATTTAATGTTCAGGCAGAGCCTACTTACTGGTTGGGTGGCCGATGACTTACATACGGAGGGGGAATATTCTAGAATGATCGCGGAGTAAACACTAAGAATATTCGCGTGTCTCACCATCTAGAATGTTCCGGTAGTTTCCCATATGCACGCGTTATGGTTACGTTTCCTATTAATTGAGGGTATTCATTATCTCAAGAACTAGAGCCAAATCGGAAAAACTACTTTCATTTTGGAATTCAGCAACCCCAAAATACCCTAAATTCGTACGAATTTCCTTGGCAACGAAACAAAAAAAAATTTTTGTTGAGCTGTGTAATCAGTCAGGAGGGGCCAGAAACTGGCACACTACTCAGGCCCGCTAATGCGTCCCTTTGATCTAATTTCTGTACTATAATTGCCTACTTCATCCGGAGTCGAACCCCCGACCTCAGTACGTGTCTTCACTTCGGTTATAGGGAAAAGGTGTTACGCACCCAGCTATGTATCCTGGCTTACTATTGTACAGGGTGTTTCAAAAGTCCGGAATCATAGGAAATATTTTTAGCTTATATAATATATATATATATATATATATATACCTCGTTAATTTCGTTTAGGTTCCATGTGTTGGTCTCTCTTCACACGAAGGTCAAGCTGTAGAAAGTGGAAATGATTTATTTTATTTCGAATTATGTTAGAATTATGTTGTGGTGTGTAGTGTTCCATCTTCAAATTATTGAGGTTGATATTCTACAATCTGGAAAAAAAATTCAAGAAAACAATAATTAAATTAAGGTTACAGCTACTTCATATGGGGTGATGACTTCTGGAACACTATATATATATATATATATATATATATATATATATATGTCCCCCTCCCCGCGGGCGGTCTTTCTGGGGTGGATCGCCCGCGGGCTCCTGCCTCCATGTGGCGAGGGGGGTCAGCCGCGGCTGGGGGCCCTGCCGGGTCCCCGCCCGGTTGCGAAGTGGACTTTTAGCATACCCTGCTATCCTACAGCCCCCTCTTTCCTGTCTTCCCCTCTTTACCCTCTTCCTTGCCCCCTCTGTTTTTTCTGCTTTCTCTGTTCACTTCGCGCGCCCCGTGGGCTGCCGGGGCTGGTCGCTGGGGGTCTCGCCCCCACGGTCGGGGCCGGACTAAGTTGGCTGGTAGGGTGCCCAGGCCTGGGACCCTGGGGGGCCTTGGTCTTTGCTGCCGGCGGGGGAGAACTTTCGACGCTGCAAGGGCCCCTTTTGAAACGGGGGTACCTACATGGGACGAGGCACCCATCCCCCGCCGGCGTGCGCTTGGTCCCCTTGGGCCCCGGGTAATCGGTTCCCCGCGGCCCCGGGCGCGAAACAACAATAAAAATTTTCTATGGAAACACTTACAAATCTAATGGACCTCGTTGACGACCCGGCTTGTGCATCTGACCTCCCTCTGACTACCTCTTTGGACCGTGGGTCTGGTAAGGGCAGTCGGCAGCCCTCGCCCACCCCGTCTGCTCTTCTTGCCGACACCTCCTCTCCCTCTCTTCCCCAGGCTCGTGGCGCCGCTGCCCGACCCCCGCCAGTAGCGGATGGACCTGCAGTGGACCCCCCGACCCCTGGATCCCCCCATATTCCACGTCCCGATAGGGACCCACCTGCTTTTTCGCCCTCAGGTGGGAGGCCCGCGGCCCCGGTCGCCTCCCACTCCGGTCGGGCCTCATCGCCCCCGGCCCCCTCGGCCCTGGGGGACGTGGGACCCGACGTCGCCGTCCGCCTTTCTCGTCTTCTCGCCCCCTCGAAGTTCCGGTGGTGTTTGGCCAGACGGCTTCACTCGGCCTTAGGACGATGGACAAGTTCCTCGTCCTCCGCCCCTCCTCCTCCAAGCCCCTCCCCACTAACCACGAACGCCTCTTTCGAGCGATCCATGGGAAGACGGGGACGGCGCGTTTTGACCTTCGGCCTCAGAGGGATGGCTCCATTTTGATAAGGTCGCGTTCCTCTGCCGAAACCTCCTCTCTGCTCGCTATCCCCGATGTCCTGGGCTGCGGGATCACGGTGACTCCCCACCCCCGCCTCAATCAGTGCCAGGGCACGATTTACGCTGCTCGTCTTCTACCCATCCCGGTGGAAGACCTCCAGATTGACCTCGCCTCCCAGGGTGTTGTGAGGGTGTACCGCTTTCCCGACAGATCGCGGTCCCCAACCGCCCCTTCTCCTCGCCTGCTCCTCACTTTCGACTCACTGGTGCCCCCCGTTTCGGTATTCTGGGGCTTTGGTGAGAGACGAGCGTGCGAATTCTCAGTACGACCATACGTGCCAGATCCTACGCGCTGTTTTCAGTGCAATAGGTTTGGCCACGTGAGCAGCTCCTGCCGTCAGCCGGCCCCGTTGTGTGTCCGCTGCGGCGGCCCTCCCCACCCCTTGCCCTGTACTGCTCCGCCTTCCTGCACCAACTGCCATGGACCACACCCTGCTTCATCCCGCTCTTGCCCGTCCTTCCTCTTTGAAAGGGAGGTTCGGGCCCTCTGTTCATCAGAGTTTCTCAGCGCTCGGGAGGCGCGGGAGCGGTTGCGTGGCTGCGAGGCCCGGCGTGGTGCCTCGTACGCCGAGGCTCTCCGTTCCCGGACCCCGTCCTCACCGGCGGTTCCCAACGCGCCTCCACCCACCGTGTCCGCTACTCCCAGTCCATCCTCTGCCGCCCAGCGGATCCTACCGCGGCTCCCCGTACTACCAGCGCGTCCCCACGTGCTCCCTCCGCGAACGCCGATGCTTCGTCGGCAACCCCCCCTGCCCCTTCTACGCCCTCTCCACCGGCGCCTTCGGCCACCCCCATTCCGGATCGTGACCCGCCGTCACCCATGCGGGCCGCACGACGGAGGGGTAGGGGCCGCAAGCGCCGCACCAGTGGTGACCCCGAAAGGTTCGAAGCCATAAGCCTCGCATCACCTTCCTCTCCCAAACACAAACGCCCCCTTCGCCCTACCGCCCCGGTGTCCTCACCGTCCCCACTGCGCAACCGTTATGCACGCTCCCCCCTGGGGTCCCCGACGGCCCTCGTGGTGGGGATTGAGATACACCCCTCTCCGGCCCGGTCGATGGACCCACTGGAGGGGGAACTCGCCCGCCTGGTCGGCGTGGGTGGGACGTGCACGCCCCCGCGCTTGACCCGCCCCATCTCTCTCCTCGACCTGCCAATGCCTCTGGGTGAGGTATTATTTTCCACTCCCCCTCGTAGTCCTGCCTCCCCCGCACCTCCGGTGAAGGGAGGGGCATTCTGGATACCTCTCACATCCCCTTCTCTGCATCGCTCTCCCCCGGACGTCCGGGAGACTCTTCTTCTGGAGGACTTGCCTGCGTCTGGTTCCACATCGCCCCCTCGTCGGGGTGACCCTCGCCTTCGCCCTCGTTCGGCGTCCCTCGCTGAACTCCGGGGCTTTCCGATTCCCTCTTTAATCTCGGGCCGCCCGACCGGCCCACCCACCCCATAACCATCCTTTACGCTGACCTTCCTACCCCTCCCTATACCTCGCTCCTGCAGTGGAACATCCGCGGGCTCCTGGTAGGCCTCGAGAGTCTCTCCTCTCTCCTGGCCTCCAGGTGTCCGGCGTGTTTCTGCCGCAGGAGACGATTCTGGGATCCCGTTCCCTCCCTCGAGTGTCCGGTTACTGCGGGCTCCCTTCCCCGCCTCTCGATGGGGCGGGGAGGGGGGGCGCCGCGGTCTTCGTGCACCGCTCCGTCCCTTTCCGCCCCCTCCCGCTCCGTACAGTCCTGCAAGCTGTGGCCGTGCGCCTTTCCTTGGGGCGCCAGCTCACGGTCTGCTCTCTTTACCTCTCCCCTAACGTACGCCCTCCACCCGATTCTCTCCGTGACCTAATTCTTCAGCTTCCCCGCCCTTTTCTGATTCTCGGGGACTTCAACAGTCGGGACCCGGCCTGGGGGGACGTTTGCTCCACCTTTCTCTCCGGGACCCTTCTCTCCCTTATGGACGAGCTCGAGTTCACGTTTCTGAACGATGGCTCCCCAACCTGCCTTCACTCGGCCCACGACAGTTTCACCTGTATCGACCTTTCCCTGGTTTCCCTCGAAATCGTGACGGAGTTCACCTGGGAGGTCCTGCCGGATTCTTCCGGCAGTGACCATTTCCCAGTGTGTCTTACCCCGACCCGTCTCCTCCCCCCCACCTCTGTCCGCCCGCGCTGGCTGTTCGCCCGAGCAGACTGGGCCTCATACGCGAGGGGCACGGCGATCTCGCCATCAATTCCTGCCTTTCCCTCCGTCAATGAGGCCCTCGCCTTCCTCGAGAGTAAGATCCTCTCGGCTGCCGCCAGTTGCATCCCCCGTACCTCTGGCTCCCCCAGGCCGCGAAGCGTCCCATGGTGGACCCCAGAGTGCTCCCATGCCGTTCAGGAGCGGCGCCGTGCCGGCCGCCGCTTCTACCGGACCGCCAGCTGGAGCACAAGATAGAGTTTCAGCGCCTGAAGGCAGTGGCCCGTCGGGTCCTGAAACTTGCCCGGCGTACCTCCTGGCGGAGTTACGTGTCCGGGATCTCCTCCTCGACTGCCCCCTCGACTGTTTGGCGCAAGGTGCGTAGCTTTGAGGGGACCCGTGTCCCCCCTCGACCCCGGTGCTTCGGGTCGGGGACGACGAGTTCGTGTCCGATCCGGAGGCCGTCGCGAACGCACTCGCGGCGCACTTTGCAGCCATCTCCAGTTCCGATTCCCCCCACTCCCGCCGCGACCCACCGGAATTTCCACCTCATAGGGATGACCCCTATAATCACCTCTTCCACATGACAGAGCTTCGGGAGGCCCTCCGCCCCGGCCCCGATAATATCCCCTATGACTTGTTACGGCATCTCCACCCCTCTGCTCTCAGCTTTCTACTGGACCTCTATAACCGGATTTGGTTGGAGGGTTCATTTCCGGACCGATGGCGTGAGTCCATCGTCGTCCCCATCCCGAAGCCCGATAAAGACCCCTCACTCCCGTCGAACTATCGCCCCATTTCCCTAACATGCTGTGCCTGCAAGGTGATGGAGGCGATGGTCGCCTCGCGGCTGTCCTTTACCTTGGAGGCGAGTGACCAGTATCCTGCTACCCAGGCTGGTTTCCGGCGCTTCCGGTCTACCACCGACCCCCTCCTTCTCCTTAGCCATGACGTGCAGGAGGCTTTCTCCCGGCGTCAATTTGTACTCGCCGTCTTTTTCGACCTCCAGAAGGCCTACGATACTACCCGGCGGAGCGCGGTCTTCGACTGCTTACGCTCCCTGGGTTTCGTAGGCTTTCTCCCTTCCTTATTTATAACTTCTTGTCCGCCCGTTCTTTCCGCGTCCGCATCGGTTCTGCCCTCTCTGACCGCTTTCCGTTGGAGGAGGGTGTCCCTCAGGGTAGTGTCCTTAGCGTCTTGTGTTTCTCACTCGTGATGAACACAGTCGCTACGGTCCTGCCTACATCCGTTCGTAGCTCCCTCTATGCCGATGACCTGGCTATCTATTGCTCTGGCCGCCTCCCGTCTTTGGCTGAACGTCGGCTCCAGCTAGCCATCAACGCGGTGGTTCGCTGGGCGTCCTCGGTTGGCTATGCTTTCTCACCCTCTAAGTCTTCCAGTATGCTTTTCCGTCCTCGGCGCCTCCGTCTGTCGCATACCTTCGCCCTTACACTTGCCGGCACTCCTCTTCCCCTCGTCCCATCCGTTAGATTCCTGGGTATGACCCTCGACGGATTTTTCGGTTGGGTTCCACACCTTAGGCGGTTGCGGCAAACATCTCGCCGCACCCTCTCCCTTTTGGGTCATCTGTCCCACACGACCTGGGGGGCGGACAGGCGTACTCTGCTGCGCCTGTACACCTCCCTGGTGCAATCCCGTGTCGACTACGGCTGTGTGGTCTACAGCTCCGCCTCCTCTCCGGCACTCCGTATGCTGGATCCTCTTCTCCACCGTGGCCTTCGCCTGGCGTCGGGTGCCTTCCGCTCGTCCCCTGTCGCTAGTCTTCAGGTGGACTGTGGACACCCCCCCCCCTGCCCCTTCGCCGGGGCCTTCTCATGGCGAAGTGTTACCTTCGCATCTGCCGCCTTCCGATGTCCCTACTCTTCTCCGCGATCTCCCAGGCGCTACCCCGGCCTGACACGTGGCATTTCGCTGCCTCTCTGGCCGAGATTTTCTCGTCCCTGGGGATCCCCCCACCCTCTATTCTGCCGTTCTCCTTCGATCTGTCGCCCCCCTGGCGGACCACCCCTATCTGCCATTGCCAGGCGCTCCGTGGCCTGCATAAGGAGTCTCTTCCTGCCGTCCTCCGGTCTTCTTTTCTGGCCCATCTTCCCGTCCATTCGGACGACGTTCCCGTCTACACCAACGGCTCGCGCTCCCCTGCAGGTGTCGCGGCCGCCGTCTTCTCTCCGTCATTGTCACCTACCTCCCGGGGTATCCCCCTGCCGGTTCAGGCCTCCATCTTTTCCGCGGAGCTCTTTGCCCTTCTGGAAGCCCTCCGTCTGGTATCGGGTTGTTCGCGGTCCTCCTGTACCATTTTTTCGGACTCGCTGAGCGCCCTTCAGGCGCTCGAGCGCTATGATTCCCCGGACCCCCTCGTACGCCTTATTCAACAGGAGTACCATGTCCTGCACACCGTTCACCGGATCCGGGTCACCTTCTGCTGGGTTCCCGCCCATGTTGGTGTTTCCGGTAATGAGGCGGCGGACCGCATAGCCCGGTCCGCCGCCTCGCTGCCTCCCCTCCCCCGCCCGCTCCCCTTCTCAGACTATGTGCAGGTCTTTCGTTCCTTTTACGACCGCATGTGGCAACAGTCCTGGGACGATGCCACCGGAAATAAACTCTGGTCCATCCGCCCCGTCTGTCATATTGGGTGTCCTCTTTCCACCGCTCCAGACACAAAGAGGTCGTCCTTGCGCGGCTTCGCATCGGCCATACGCGCCTCACGCACGGCTATCTTATGTTCCGGCAGGAGGCTTCGTTGCGCCTCCTGCCAGTCGCCCCTCACCGTCTCTCACATCCTTGTGGAATGCCCCACCCTGTCGTCAGTACGTCGTCGCGCCTTCCCGTTCCTTTCTGATTTCCCCCTCCCCGAACGTTTAGCCTTATGCTCGCTGAGAGCCCTCTCTTCTCGCTTGACCGTCTTTTCCTCTTCCTCTCCCAATCTCGCATCCTATCTGAGCTTTAGGTGACTTCTCACCTGTAGTCCGCTGTTCTCCCTTTTCTAGTGCCTTTTCTCCGTCTTCCGTTTCTCTTTCTCGTATTCCGCCTCGCCATGATATCCGCTACCATATAGCGGGAAGTGGCGGTAAAGCCCCAATACAAAAAAAAATATATATATATATGTGTGTGTGTATATGTATATATATGTATATATATATATATATATATATATATATATATATATATATATATATATATATATATATTATATATATATATAATGAAAATAACCACGAAGGAAAAGAAAATACAGAATGGAGCTCAAGTGCTTTCGTCCAAGGAACACTGAATGTTCCTCAGGATGTCAAAAGATGAAAGCGCTTGAGCACCATTCTGTGTTTCCTTTTTCCTTCGTGGTTATTTTCATCATAAATATTATTAACGTGTTACTTTCGTGAAATAAGTTTTCATATGTATGTGTGTATATATATATAATTATATATATATATATATATATATATATATATATATATATATATTATATATATATATATATATACAGGGTGGGCCGTAAGTTTCCATACATAGGAAAATTTAAACGTTTGTTTTTATGTTTCAGATACCCTAAGAATATGTGTTTGTAAGATCTTGTTTACTGATGAAGCAAATTTTTACGTCAATGGAGAGGTTAATCGGCAAAACATACGTTATTGGAGTAATGCTAACCCTAACTGGCTGAGTCCGACGAAGATGCAAGGTGCCGGTAAAGTGATGGTGTGGGCCGGGATATGGGGTGACAGAATTATTGGACCAATTTTTGTCAGTGGAAATCTTAATGCCGAAAGGTATCTTAACATGTTGCAAGAAGAGATTTTCCCATCCCTGCTAAACGAGGAAGGTAACTTCCCAGTTACTTCCAGCAAGATGGAGCTCCACCTCATTATGGTCTTCACGTGCGTCGGTATTTGGATCAGCAGCAGTTTCCGGATGCTTGGATTGGTCGGCGTGGTCCTGTGGAGTGGCCTCCCAGATCCCCAGATCTCACCCCCTTGATTTCTATCTTTGGGGGCACTTGAAGGCCATGGTGTATCAGGAAAAGATACGAGACATAAATCATCTAAAGGAACGTATCACCAACGCCATTACAAGCATAACGTCAACTGTGCTAATGCGTGTTCATCAACAGTGGGGAACACGTATTGAAATGTGTTTTCAAAACAATGGCAACCATGTAGAGCATATTATATAAATAAAAATGGTTGTCCATAAAAAAATGTTTATTTTTCCTATGTATGGAAACTTACGGCCCACCCTGTATATATATATATATAATATATATATATATATATATATATATATATATATATATCTGTGTTTGAACGACGGTTCAGGATGGACTTACGGTCAACTCCTCTGCAGCATCCCCCCTTATTTGTGAGATTTGATGAAGGAGGGAATTACTGTCCGATCTCCTCCTGACCTCGTAGCCAGCCACGCATTGTTGGTCTGAGACTTTGCACAGGAATCTGTCCAGTTGGTTCTTGAAGTTATTCAGGTCGGTGTGCTGGAGGTTCCTCACTTCTTTTGGTTAGGCATTAAAAAGCTTTGGGCCTCGTATTCTGAGAGTATTTTCCATCCTCGTTTTCATGGCCCCCTCTCCCATATATATATACACACACACAGTTTCTTCGACGAGTATATAAAAGAATAGATTAAATAAAATTTTCATGATACGAGTATTTTCACTTTCATTTCTCTTAAAAATGAATAGTGGTACTTCAGGAATATGGACAAACATGAGTTTTAAAATAAATAAAAGTTCTGATGTGAAAGTAATGTTTAGTTATTCCTTTAAGTAATATACGAGATTCAGTCAATAAATTTGCATTCTTTCATTAAAAAAAAAAAAAGGGGGCAATGAATTCCGCGAATTAATTGACTACACTTCGTAATTTTTCTTTACAAATTTCAACATCTTATTACGCGTTCTAAATTTTTTTTAATTTTTATTAACTGTAAATATAGTCGTATTACGATTTTAAATTGAAAAAATCTTTGAGCAATATTTAAATAAAAGGTGTTAATATTGAGAAAAGGGAATTGATTGACGGTTTTAGTAAATCTAAGAGGAGTCTCTGTTTCACCTTTACGAACAAAAAAAAAATTTTGCTGCTGATTTAATTCTAAGACCTGTTTCTGGATAATATTGATGTGCTGATTTCAAAAATTACCTTAGATTTTGTCCATCACATCAGGTTTTCGTGCAATGCAATATGCCTATTTTGGGTGATCCATGAAGGGCGCTTATCAAAATTGATGATTTTTGAGACATGTTAACAGCTGTTTTGCTGTTAAAATTTTATCTGTGGATAAGAAAACTGATGAAAGATCCGCAGTTCAGTAACTCAATGACCGAAACGGAGGCAAGAGCTTGGAATGCTTTTGTGGCAGTAGTTAAGAACTTCCTAGGAAACAAAAAGTCTGAAAATTATAAAGATCTTGTAAAGAATTTACTTGTAAACTTTCAGCAGTTGGTTTGCAACATGAGCATTAAAGTTCACTATCTCAACAGTCATCTGGATAAATTTCCAGAAAATCTTGATGTTAGTGAAGAGCAAGGTGAAAGGTTCCACCAAGATATCAAAGTGATGGAAGAACGATACCAAGGAAGATGGGATACCCATATGATGGCTGACACTGCTGGAGCCTGCAAAGAGATTGTCTTGACATCTCTCATTCTAGGAAGTCCTATAAGAGAAAATTTATCAGCACTGAAAAGTAAGAAAACAAGAAAAAGACAATGTTAAGAAAACTGGTCCCGTGCTTGCTTTAATATGGATTCATTTTTTGCTTATTTAAACACTTTTAATCACTTTATGTGTCAATATTACCATTGTGTATTAAAGTTCACTCCCTGCACAATTGTTTACTTTTCCATGCTGATTCTGAGTATGTAAAAACTTATTTTTTGAAAAGAAAAAAAATTGGGCATAACCCTGCCAAAATGCGATATCTCCAAAATATCCGTATTTGATTGCTCGAAAACCTGACGTGATAGGCAAAAACTAAGGTGATTTTTTAAATCAGCACACCAAAGTTACCTAAAAACAGGTGTTAGAATTAAATCAGCAAAATTGGTGTTGGGCAGTGTAATATAATAGTCTAGCTTTTAAATTTCATTGTCAATGTATACCGTTTTCTTTGTTATGATTTCGCTTTATAATTTTTGAGAAAACCATCGATTTTCAATTTGAACTCGATCGAGTTATTACTGAACTAATACTATTTACTAGTAAATAACTGAACTATTAATTTGTAAATTTTTTTTAAATTATTGCAGTTTAAAATGCATCCCAGAAACAAATTAAATAATTTGCCAATTAATTAGTCCAGCAACGCATAAATTTAATTGCGATATCTCTGGAAATATTATACACTATCAAACGTCCCTCTCTTTTCCTTTACTATTTTGGCATGTTAAAAAGATTGCTGAAATTAATGATTAGAACCGAAATTTATTGCTCAAATAAAGTAATATGTAAAAATTTATGAGAAAACTTTAAATTATATGAAATATTTAAAGTTTCAAAAGTTTTTGGAAAATATTTTGAGCGTTTCATGATTGTGAGGTTAAAGTTTGGATTTCAAAATTGTCGCAACGGCCATTTTGGATAAGTGAGACGTAAAGCAGAGATCTAGTTTAACTTTGGCGTAAAATAATATATATTTATGATAAAAGTATCCCATTAAAATTATGAACATTATATATAATATATTTATATAGGCAGTCCTCGTTTATCGCAATTTCGACTTAACGCAAAAAATATTTTATGACCAAAATTTTGAATATGGCAACGTGTGTTTTCACATTATCACAAAATTGGCGCGCGACCTTTAATTAATTTTCTAATGTCATGTCATACACCTAATTATGTCAGGTATTTATTATTGTATGTTTATTTTTTAATCTTTTAATATTTTATATGCATTTATTTATTTATTTGTGTGTGTATTTCCTCATGCTTTTATATTTTGGTATCTATTTGTGGTACTACTTGTATATTTTTGGGCTTATTATGTCCGAAAAACCACCCCAGGTAACCAAAAATCCCGCCCTCCTGGAACGCATCTCCCCTTAATACATGGGTTTGTTGGAAAATGTTTCGAATATTACAATTTCGCTTATCACAGCTCTTTTTAGGAGCGCAGCCCTTGCGATAAGCGAGGACTGACTGTGTGTGTGAGTGTGTGTATATATATATATATATATATATATATATATATATATATATATATACTACTCAAAAGAAGTTAAGGGTCAAAAATATTTGTGCATATAAATATAAGCTAACGAGCTAAAATGGTGACGACTAATGACAAAATAATTCTTTGAAGGCTCAAGAACAGAAAACACAAAACAAAAACTTTTGATTAGACTAGTTTATTACCCTGATGAAAAAAAGTCATGCACCCCCCCAAAATGATGTTCACGCAAGTCGCAGAAGCTTCAGTAACGTGTAGCCACCGTTAGCATTCTTGACAACGTTGGCGCATGCTGTTCATCAGGCGTTGGAAATAACGTTGAGGGATCGCTTGCCATTCTGCGACTAATCGCTGAGCCAGTTGCCGGAGGTTGACGGCAGGGACGTGATGTGATCGAACTCGCCGCCCTAGTTCATCCCACGCATGCTCAATGGGTGACAAGTCGGGTGAATATGCAGGCCAATCCATGTGCTGAACGTTCTGCTCCTGCAGGAAGTCGGTCACCACCCTGGCACGATGAGGTCTTACGTTGTCGTCCTGGAACCAAGCTCCTGGTCCAATCCGCTGCAGAAGTGGAATTACCAGAGGTTGAACAATCTCGTTGAGATAACGCTGACCAGTCAAATTTCAGTTGACGACGTACAGAGGGGTTCTGTGGTTCATGGATATCCCGGCCCACACCATCACACTTCCTCCTCCAAATGGTAGACGTTGAGCAACGTTGACATCAGCAGATCTCTCTCCTTGACGACGATAAACACGAGCCCGGCCATCATTGAACTGGAGCGAGAAGCGTGACTCATCTGTGAACATTGTCTCTGCCCACTGACCACGGTTCCACCGGATATGACGTCTGCACCAATCTCGGCGAGCCCTTCTGTGACGGTCAAGTAGCGGTGGTCGGACTGCAGGACGCCGGCTTCGCAAACCTCGGTCTCGCAGACGATTCCTAATGGTCTGGTCGGACACGTTGGTGCCTCTGGCAGCTCTGAGTTGATCCCGAAGATGCCGTGCGGTCACAAAGCGCTGTCGCAACGCCGTTATCATCAGGAAGCGGTCTTCTCGTGCTGTTGTTGATCGGGGTCTTCAAGAACGGGGGCGATTCTGAACAGCATTAGTTGTCCTGAACCTCTGCCAGAGTCTGCCGATAACGCTTTGGCTTACATTTAGACGCTGAGCCACAGTTCTCTGAGTTTGTCCATCTTGTAGCCAGCCAATGGCCCTTCCCCTGTCTTGGATGCTGGGTTGTCGTCGAACCATCTTCAAATTTCAAGTGATGATCAATGGAAAATGCTCAGCCCTTTTATTGCTAAAATTGGCATGCATGGAATGACACTCATGCAAAACACGTGCAAATGGTGCATGAGGTGTCACAATGGGTGTTTCGAGGCAGTTTGTCAGTTTAGTCTAAGTTCGTGCTTCAAATCTATGAAAAGGAAATCTGGGTTAACTTAAAAAGTTTCTAAAGATAAGTGCAATGATTGCATGTCCCATAATAACGTGATGTCTATAGTCCAAATGACAACCCAAAGGGGGATATTCTAACCCTATCTGGCTTAAAAAGACATACTTACAAAAATTATCAAAAAATTTCCTTTGACCCTTAAATTCTTTTGAGTAAGAGCTGTTTGAATCTACAAATACAAAAGCATTGTTAATGGTAATCAAGAAAGAGAAACCAATTACTGTTTCTAACATTTAATGTTTAAACATTGGCATTTTGAATGGTATCAGATACAGAAATGACAAATTTGTTACAGTTTACAATACGTTTTCGAAAATCCCACCGTCAACCTCAATGCACTTTGCAACTCGTGTGCGAAGATCGCGTGTTGTTCGTCTGCGTTGATCTTGACGTTCCTTTATGCGGGCAGCAGCATCCAAAATGCGCGCGAGCAATTCGTCTCGTATCCACCTTTCTTTTGTAAACTTGACTTTTCATTCACCCCCACAAACAATAATCTAACGGAGAGGGGTCTGGAGACCTTGGTGGCCATTGAACGGGACCACCGCGGCCGATCCATCGACCAGGGAAAGTTTGATTTAGGTATTGCATCACCAGACGGGTAGAATGTGGAGGAGCTCCGTCATGCTGAAAGTACATACCAGCGCGTGTGGCCAAAGGAAGATCCTCCAATAGTCCTGGCAATTCATTTTGCAGAAATTCTAGGCAACTTTGTCCTGTAAGACGATTCTCTAAAGTAACAGGGCCAATCAGCTGATCATCGATGATACCGCACCACACATTGGCAGAGAAGCGATGTTGAAAATTTGTTTCCACAGTGGCATTTGGATTTTCTTCTGACCACCGATGAGAGACGAGTGTTGTTGATACCGTCACGGGTGAAAGTAGCTTCATCGGTGAACAGTATTAATCGAAGCAATCGGCGATTAGCATTTACCCAATGACAAAATTCCAGTCGCATGGCAGCGTGTCCTGGTTGAAGGTGTTGTACACGCTGTACATGATATGGATGCAAGCCTTCCTCACGTAATGTTCGCCATACTCTTGTGTGTGGTATACCGAGACGTGTAGAAATTCTTCGTGAGCTAGTAGTAGGACTACGCTCTACCAACTGAAGAATGTTTTCCACTTCATCCACATCTTGTTGACCTTCACGTTCAGATGAAACATGAGCGCTGGGAAGTGTACCAATCTCCCGCAATGTGTTGAATACCCTGGTAAACACACTTCGATCCGGAATTCTGCTGTTCGGAAACCGTCGACAGTATTCTGCAACAGCAGCTGTTGCACTTCCATCGCAAAAACCATAGACATATACCACATCTGCATATTCGGCATGTGTGAAGGTGTGTGGCATTCTTAACACTGCTTCAAACACCAAACAATGTCACTCACAACAGTCAGCTGTCGATTGACTTATGTTACATGCTTACATTACAGCTTACATGGTTCAAGGTCATAGGGGAGGGAAGGGGGAGGAAGAACTGCGCGCGCATCAGATTCAAACAGCTCTATCTCCGTAACCATTCAGAATTAGACACGTGTTCATATGAACTTTTTTTCTCACGACCGATACTATCACCTCCCAAAGTATTGACCTTTCCTTCTGAAACACCCTGTATATATATATATATATATATATATATATATATATATATATATATATAATTTAGGGGTGGTCGAAGTTGGTACCAGAAAGCGAATAAACATCCAGTAGTTGTCGTTTCATCTATGAAATGTGAAAATCACAAAGAAATGCATTTTGATAAAAGATCAGAATGCGAATTTAGCTTTTAAATTTTTAATTTTTCTGTTGTCGCTTCATGCATAAAATCTCGTATGCGGCATACGCGCAACCAAAACAAAGCAAACCCAAAATTATTAACTTGTTTCTATAAGCATAAATATCAACGTTTTGCTTGTATTTTTATATAATTATTAATTATGCATTTTTATTTAAAAATAATGGTAAAATATATTTCCTGTGACCGTTCACGCTTATTTCTTACATATTGCTATTCGCATTAACACTTTTCATTATGTTTCAGATTTTCCGATGTAAATAATGCCGAAAGCGAAAACAAGACACCTGACCCGAAAGAAAAGTGAAGAAAAGTATGGAGGTGGTCCTTGTGAATTATTAATGACCGAACCAAGCACTTACAGGCAGCTGATTCAATACTATTATGACCTTAATCATGCTAACCCTGGCGCCAGTGGCGGTCCTAGCTTACATGACGCCCTGGGCGAACCTCACCTTCAGCGCCCCCCCCCCCTGTTCGCCAACACACACACATTCGAATCCCCCCAAAATAAAGGACAGACATAACTCTTTCACAAAATAACTTTTTATTGGACTAATTGTTGGAACTTCAGAACCAAAACAAAGACTCAAATTTCTGAATTTTACAAATCCTTCATCACGTAAATAGAATAACTCACTTAAGAGAATGTAATTATGATACTATGAACAGGAAAAATACAAATTAAATTGCACAACTGCCATAAATAAACTAGAGAATCAAATTTCTAAATTGTACAAATGCTCTATCACATAAATAGAATAAGACACTTAAGAGAGGGTAATTATTATGCTACACTTTGAACAAGAAACAAAATAAATTGCACCACAGCACAACTGCCATCTAAAGCCTGACTCTTCTTACCTTCCTTGATGCAAAGTCATTGATCTTTTATTATTTATTTTATTTTATTTTTTATTTTTATTTATTTCTTTATTTATTTATTCTTATTTTTATTTTTATTTTTTTTGCAGGCGCTCATGCCGCCCCTCCACAAATGCCGCCCTGTGCGGCTGCCCATATTGCCCATATGAGGAACCGCCACTGCCTGGCGCAGATTTTTGGGCCTTAGTGCAGCAAGTTAGCAAGGATTTAAAATCCATTTGGTCTTCAGTGAATCCAAGGCTGCCTTTGATTAATGACAAATCCATTGACAGAAAGGTTAAAGACCTACTTACTCTTGTGAAAGACATTAATCGCAAGCATGCTAAGGTAAGTGTCAAGCGAAATCTGGATGCTAACTTGGACAAACTTTTTGATATTTCTGCCTGTTCCTGTTCTTTGGATATTTTGCCTTGCAGTGATTCAAGAGTATACTGTAAGAAGGACAAGTGTACACAAGAACACATCATCTGTGTTTGCCCTCGAAATACAAAGGTGCCACTTGAAGAAAGAGCATACCTTCGTGATCAGCGATCCAAAACAGGTCCTAAGGGTGCATACCAGCTGTCTTCAGTGGACACAGCTGCTGCCAAAAGAGACAGGAAGGCCAAACAAGGACAGCAATATGTACTACCTCAGGAGGAAGTTGAGCTAGTAGGATCTTTCATACAGCCTACAGAGTTGCCTGGACTTACAAGCAGTTCATCTGGTGGCGAGGTTAGTTTCCTTTTATATTAATTATATATAATTATAAATAAATAAATAAAACGGAAAACGCATTAATATTTTTAATTTATTTTCAGGAAGAAGATGAATGGCAGCCTAGGAAGAGGCCTTCAGGAGACTACAGCCTTTTAAAGTTTCCCAGATATGCTATGGAACTTGTCAGAGGTGAATGTTCATCAAATCTGGGCGCAGCTCTTGGGAATGCCTTGCTCCATGACATCAAACACCTACTGAGACCTGAAGTTGACATCAATCACATCATGATTGACAAGTGCAAATTAGACAGGGCCAAAGCCCAAATTAGGGTAGTTAGTGAGGGTGTGGAATCAGAGAAAAAGACAGCTCATTTATGTTGGTGTGGATGGGAAGGTTGACGAGAATACCATGACTTACAAAGAAATAGAGACACCTGAAGGGGAAACTGTTCTCAGAAAGTGTGGTTGACGCAGAACATCACCTTACCTTCACCTATGAAGATGGAAAATCTCCTGGCGCCTACTTGACCCACAGAACAATTCCTATTATAGGCGCCACTGGTGAGGTCCTTGCTCAGGAGACATTCAGTGTTCTTGAAGAATATAATAGCCTTGAAAGTATCCGAGCCATTCTTCTTGATAATACCGCAACCACACTGGCTGGAAGAGTGGTTTAGTGGTAAAACTTGAAGAAACTCTGGGGAGGAAACTGCACACTATTGGTTGCGCACTGCATCAGAATGAACCCCCACTAAAAGCTCTTTTCAAAAAAATGGATGGAGTGACAAATGGCCCAAGAAGTTTCAGCGGGCCCCTTAGGCAAAGGTGCGCAGAAGATATCCAAGATGAACCTCTGGTACAGTTTGAAGATGTGGAAACTCCAATCATTGAAGGGTACATTCCAGAGGAAGTACTGAAAGACCTCAGTCATGATCAAAGGTTTCTGTATGAGTATTGCAGAGGGATCGGATCAGGAAGAGTAGATGACAGATGGGCTGCTTGGAAGATTGGTCCACTTAACCATGCAAGATGGTTAACTCTTGCCATACGACTTCTTTGTACACAAGAGACGACAGACCAAACCTGAATTTTAAAAAGTTGGTCCATTACATTGTTCGAGTTTATGCTCCTGCATGGTTTGAGATAAAGGCATCCTCTAAGCTGCATGATTCTCCTCGCATCCTCTTCTCTGCTATCAGCCGACTGAGGCTGATTCCATTTGATGATGTGAAACGCATTGTAAAGCAGAACATCCAGGGTAATGTTTTCTGCCTCCGACCTGAGAACATCCTCTATGCCATGGTGAAAGATGATGAAGACAGAATCAGGAATCTTGGGCTTCAGACTATACTCACTCTCAGACACAGGTAAATTTTGCGCTTCTTGTAATTATTATTATTTTTTTTTGCCAAAGCTGAATTATTCTCCAAAAAATATGGAAAAAATATTATAATTGTCACTTTAAGTGGGTAATTTGTTTGTATTATTGAAACGGCAATATTTGAGTACTATTTTTCATTTATATTTATATTTATATTTTCATTTATATTTTCATTTTCATTTTTCATTTATAGAATGGAGAGCAACCAGGAAGCAGGGAAGAAAATTTCCCAGGTGAAAATTGGAATGCAAATCATTGGCATGAGCTCATCGACCTCACTAACCCTGATGTCATGGAACCACCTACCACACAGCACCTATCTGATGAAGAAATCCAGTCATTCATGGACACTAACACTAAGCCAGACATTCCAGACTTGTCTTCTCACTCTCAGAGTGTTGAGAGGAGTGTGAAATTAGTGACAGAGGCTTCCCATACCGTGTACGGGTTCGAAACTCGTCACAGATGTACAGTATCTTTACTAAAGTACTGAGCAGGAAGATGTGTCCTGCATTTATGTCAAAAGGACATTATTCTCAATCTTATGATGATTTATATGAATAGTTTTTCTTTTTACATAAGAATGTGATTTTTTTGGATTTATCACCTTTTGAAAGTATTTTTTCAAGTTTTGTAGCCAAAATATGTGAATAAATTAGCAAAAAATGCATGTTTTTTCAACGAAATTTTATCATTTTACACTTAAACACATGATATACATTGCGCATTGTCTCCTCTTGGGATAGAAAATGATATTCAGTTGCTACATCTATAATTAGTTAATAATATCTTCAAAAATGACGAGTTTACCTATCGCGTATGACGAAAATTGGGTCAAAAACCATAACAAACTTTAATTGCAAATCCGCGAGCAGGCCCTTATCCGTTAACTACTGGGCACTTAATCACCTTGCGATTTCAAAACACGTGGAAATATATATATATATATATATATATATATATATATATATATATATATATATATATATATATATATATATATATATATATAATATTTAGGAGAAATCCAATGACAAGGAGGAATGTAAATGCCATGAAAAGTCTTCTTTAATGCGCAACGTTTCGAGCAATACGCTCATCATCAGGCTAGATAATAACAATATGAAATTAGAATCAATAAATAAATGTGAACAAGACAAAATAATTTCCATAAAACCTATTCAGTAAAAGCAAATTTTAAAAAGACTAAAAGAAGAGGGTTAAATTCAAAGTTATAAAAATTTACATATAAAATTAACCAGAAATTTAAAAAGCTATTTTTAAATTACATATAGTAAATTTGAAATTAGTACACTGGAATAATTAACACTAATACAATGGAATAATTAACACTACGAACCTTTCAATGCTGGTTCCGAGGCACGAGTAATTTAAAACAAAACAAAACAGGAAACAAGCTATGGGTTGGGCGGTTGGAGTTATAAGTTAGGGGAGGGGGGATTATAAAAAATTGGGGAGGGGGGTTTATAAAAAATTTAGAGGGACAGCTGAGGAATCCACGTTTAGAGAAGGGGTCAATGTTTTAATATAAAGAGATTCCAAAATTCTAAGTGAGTTAGGACAAGAATTACAACCGAGAATTTTAAAATGATCTAAAGTGACATCAGTTTTACATTTTATACTGTGTTCCCGAATACTGGAGGCTTCCTTTTTATTTAAAATTTTACCTGTTCGGCAACTTATTCCCATATGCGAATAAAATCTAGTCCTGAGGGAGCGCACGGTGCTGCCAATGAAAGTACCAAGGAGACACCTTGGGCAGGTAAATAAATATACAACACCACTACGCAACGAATCAGGAGTTCGATCCTTCGCTGAGAAAAAGCTACCTAAAGACATTTTGTTAATAAATATAATGCGAAAATCAGTATGATAAAAAAATTTTCTTAACAACTTTGTAAATTTAAGTTTAAATTCTTTATTCATGGGACCCATTTCAGGTACCAGGAAATATTTTATATCTTTAGGCACTGAAATACAGGAAAGTTGAGGGCTATAAACATTATTTAAGAAAGATCTTATTAGTTTATCTACATATTGAACAGGAAAACTATTATTGGTAAAATATGATCTTAAATTATTAAATTCATCGTTTAGTAAGGTAAAACTAGAGGTCAAATTATATCCTCTGAACAAGAGAGTTTTAATACACGACATCTTATAGTTAAAATCAGTAAAACTAAAGAAATTCATGCCCAAACCAGTAAAAGTGGGTTTCCTGTAAACTGATGTAGTAATAGAATCACCTTTTTTCGAAATTAAAAGATCTAAAAAGGGAAGGGAGCCATTTTTCTCAGTTTCCATTGTATAAGTTATATTGGGGTGCAGAGAATTTAAGAAGTTAAAAAATTGTTGCGCTTGTACAGCATTATCAAAAACAGCTATCGAGTCATCAACGAAGCGTCGATAGAAAATTGGTTTACAATGGGTGGGAGATTGTCTAAAAATTACACTTTCTAAATGAGTCATAAAAAAATCAGCTGATAGAGGTCCGACGGGTGATCCCATTCCAACACCATCAATTTGTTGGTAAACCTTATTATTGAAAGTAAAATAACATTGCTTAAAAACCAATTCTAAAAGTTCCTTAAAATAAGCCCATGAAAAACCATGAAAACTATCATCAGAGCTAAAGACCCTATCTAAAATAATGGCAATAGTTTCTGATACAGGTACATTCGTGAAAAGCGACTTTACATCAAAACTGACAAAAAACTTTTTTGAATCGAAATTCTTACTAAGAAGATCTTTTTGAAATTCATAAGAGTTATTTATAGTATAAGCATTTTTCGCAAAAGGTGACAGGAGACGAACAACAAATTTTGACAATTGAAAGGTAGGTAAGTTATACGAAGCTAAAATAGGACGGAGAGGTGTTCCAACTTTATGGATTTTAGGCAAACAGTATAATTGAGCAAGATCAGAACCAGATACGAACAACTGAGAGTAAGTATAATTTTTTATTATCTTTAAAGACTTTAATCGTGACAAAAATCTATTAACTTGGTCTTCCAACCTTAAAATGACTTTATTGACGGGTTCAAGAATTTGTTTGAATTTGCTAACATCACTTAGGATTTCATTAGTTTTATTTATGTAATCAGATTTATTCAAAATAACAACTCCGTTGCCCTTGTCCGGTCTAGTCACAACAATCTCCTGGTTCTTTGCCAAATTCTTAATAACCTGCAAGTCACTCTTCTTAAATATGAAAGATTTAAATTTAAGGTTTCTAAGTTTGTGAAAAAATTCATGAGTTAAATTAGCAAACTGACATTTAAAATTATTGAAATCACCGACATGGGGAACATTTTTCAAGCCATTAAAAAAATTTTCAAAGTAAAGAAAAAACGAAGGCTTATATATTTGAAATAATGGAAGCTTAAATTGCAAGCCAAGTGAGAGTAAAAACCTTTCCCGAGGGGATAGGGTGTAACTAGAAAAATTCGAAATTACTTTATCAGAATTGAAAAAATTAGGTGAATTCAGGCCCAGGGCCTTTAACTTACGTTCATGAGTTCAGAAATGGTAGAATGAAACTTTTCAAGTTCACGTTGTACAAGAGAAATTATTAATAAATAATCCAACAACGAAAGGGTATTTTTAAGGGTAATTATATGATGCTCAAGCGACTTATTATGCGAGTCTGAAATTTGATTTTATAATTAATTTCATTATTTAATAAATATTCCAGGGAAGATTGATAAAATTCAGTCATATAGATTGTCACGATAAAGTTTGAAGTAAACGAATTTCGGGAAAACCCTGCAGGTACGACACATTTCAAGAAAATAACAATCGAGTTTTGACTTGAGAAGCTTTCGTGAAGTCTTCCAAACATGGCGATAAGCCCTAAGGCCATCTTGTCCATACCTTGAGTATATATAGTCATGCGGTTTGCTTCTACAGAGCTTCAATTTAATATTTAGGAGAAATCCAATGACAAGGAGGAATGTAAATGCCATGAAAAGTCTTCTTTAATGCGCAACGTTTCGAGCAATACGCTCATCATCAGGCTAGATAATAACAATATGAAATTAGAATCAATAAATAAATGTGAACAAGACAAAATAATTTCCATAAAACCTATTCAGTAAAAGCAAATTTTAAAAAGACTAAAAGAAGAGGGTTAAATTCAAAGTTATAAAAATTTACATATAAAATTAACCAGAAATTTAAAAAGCTATTTTTAAATTACATATAGTAAATTTGAAATTAGTACACTGGAATAATTAACACTAATACAATGGAATAATTAACACTACGAACCTTTCAATGCTGGTTCCGAGGCACGAGTAATTTAAAACAAAACAAAACAGGAAACAAGCTATGGGTTGGGCGGTTGGAGTTATAAGTTAGGGGAGGGGGGATTATAAAAAATTGGGGAGGGGAGTTGGGGAGGGGGGTTTATAAAAAATTTAGAGGGACAGCTGAGGAATCCACGTTTAGAGAAGGGGTCAATGTTTTAATATAAAGAGATTCCAAAATTCTAAGTGAGTTAGGACAAGAATTACAACCGAGAATTTTAAAATGATCTAAAGTGACATCAGTTTTACATTTTATACTGTGTTCCCGAATACTGGAGGCTTCCTTTTTATTTAAAATTTTACCTGTTCGGCAACTTATTCCCATATGCTCGGGACTCCCCCCCCCCTATACGGAGGGCTGGTGAGGCGTCACCTCCCGGTGCCCCGACCAGTGTCCGGGTGTCGGCTGAGGTACACCGCCCCATGACACCCTCGATTACTGGCTCTGTTCCCATGGTGGACCCGGTCGAGAGGAGCCTGGCCCTTCTTCATGGAGTCTCTCTCCCTTCGGCTCCTGCTGAGAGTGGTCGGGTCTCTCTCCTGGATCTACCTCTCCCACCTGTGGTGGACCTTTCCTCCCCCCCCCCGTCACTGCTTGTCTGGTTTGACGAGCCCTCGAGCATCTGGTTCTCCCCAGCCCCCCTCTGGTGGGGAGTCGGGGGTTTCGGCTGGGCCCGTCTCATCGTCTCTCCCCCCCAAGGGGAGCCCCCCTATGAACTCCCTGTTCCACTTTCCACCTCTCGTTCTACTACGGGTGAAGCAGCTGCGGGGTCGGTGGCCCCTACCTCCCCCCCCCCCGTTCGGGGTGAGTCGGGGAAGCCGATTCCGTCCCTGGTTACGGACCGTTGAGTTTGCTGCTCAGCTTGGTCCGTGGCTATTTCTCTGTTTTCTCTGCCTCTTATAATGCCACTTCCCCTTACAGTTCCATTTTGCATTGGAACTGTAGGGGACTTTTAGCTAACTGGGAGAACCTTGCCTCCCTGCTGGAGAGCGAGCGGCCTTCATGTGTTTGTCTCCAGGAGACTATCCTGGCTGCGCGGGGACTCCCTCGTCTCTCTGGCTATGTTGGGTTCCCTTGCACCCCGGATGAGCACACACGCCGGCGGGGTGCGGCGATTTATGTGCATCATTCGTTACCATCGCGAGGTGTGCCTCTTCGCACTTCCTTGCAGGCTGTGGCTGTGCGGCTCTTTTTAGATCGCCAGTACACAGCCTGCTCGATTTATATTCCTCCTCATGACCCTCCTTCTCGTGACACGGTTCGCGAGTTGGTGTTGCAACTGCCTCGACCGTTTCTCCTCCTTGGGGACTTTAACAGTCGCGACCCGGCTTGGGGAGCTGTCCGGTCGACTAATGTTGCTGGTACGTTGCTCTCCTTAATGGAGGAACTTTCCTTTGCGTGCCTCAATTCCGGTGAACCTACCTACTTCCACGAACGCACGGGTTCATTTACCTGTATTGATCTCTCCTTGGTGTCCCTCGATGCCTTACTCGATTTTTCGTGGAAGGTGTTGGGGGACTCTTATGGCAGTGATCATTACCCACTCTGTCTTGAGCCGGTCGGACCGCAGCCGGGTGTCTCGTCTCGACCGAGGTGGTGCCTTGCGCGGGCTGACTGGCCATTCTTCAGAGCTCGTTCCGTCATTGCCAGTTCGTTGTTGAGCTTTGGCTCTGTGGATGAGAGCTTGGAGTTCTTCGAGCGGGTATTGATGGGCGTCGCGGACGACTGTATTCCTCGATCTTCCGGTAACCCGCGGACGCGTAGCGTCCCGTGGTGGACTCCAGCATGTCACCGGGCGGTGTGCGAGAGGAGGAGGGCGACGCGCCGCTTCCACCGCGCCCGGCGCGCGGACCACTTGATTGAGATGCGGCGGGCGAAGGCTTTCGCCCGCCGGACTCTCAAGTTGGCCCGTCGGGCCTCTTGGCGTGCTTTTGTGTCCTGCATTTCCTCGTCTACCCCTTCTGCTGTTGTGTGGCGGAAGGTACGTAGTATCGAGGGGAAGCCGGTCCCTGCTAGTCGCCCTGTCCTTCGGGACGGGGACGGCTTCCTTTCGGATCCTGCTGCTGTGGCCGATCGGCTGGCTGGGGCTTTTGCTGCGGTTTCCCGTTCGCCTTCAGCTGCGGATCGTCCTTTGTCGAATGTTACGTTCCCGCCGCCTGGGAACGAGCCCTATAACCGTCTCTTTACGATGCGGGAACCTCGGGCTGCCTTGGCAACCCGTCGTTCTTCCGCCCCTGGCCCTGATGACATTCCGTATGACTTTATTTGGAATCTGCACCCGATGGCCCTACACTTCTTGCTGGATCTTTTCAACCGGGTGTGGGTTGAGAGGTCGTTCCCTTCCCGTTGGAGGGAGGCGATTGTGGTCCCGATACCTAAGCCGGGGAAGGATCCGGCGGAGGTGGCGGGCTATCGGCCTATTGTCTTGACGAACTGCTTATGCAAGCTCCTTGAAAAGATGGTGGCCGTCCGACTTTCCTTTACATTGGAGTCGCTTGGGTTATACCCCCCTACCCAGTATGGCTTTCGTCGATTTCGGGGTACTCTGAACCCCCTTCTCCTCCTTGGTCATGATGTACGGGAGGCCTTTTCCCGCCGGAATCTTGTTCTGGCCGTCTTTTTCGATGTACAAAAGGCCTATGACACGACCAGTCGGGGAATTTTCATGGACCGTTTGAAGTCGCTTGGTTTTGTGGGCTTTTTGCCCACATTTCTTCATAACTTCCTCTGCCGTCGCACTTTCCGCGTCCGTAATGGGGCGGCCCTATCTGACCTGTATGTTCAGGAGGAGGGGGTGCCCCAGGAATGTGTCTTGAGCGTCTCCTGCTTCAATCTGGTCATGTCTGCGCTACCGGGAGCCCTTCCGTCTTCGGTGCGATGTTCCATCTACGCCGACGATCTGGCTGTCTATGCCGCGGGGACGAGTCCCCCCCTCGTGGAGAGGCAAGTCCAACTCGCGGTCAATCGGGTTGAACGCTGGGCGTCGTCGGTGGGCCTTACGCTGTCTTCCCCGAAGACTTCGTGTGTGGCCTTCCTTCCGTCGAGGAGACGGGGATCCGGCGCCGTCCCGACCTTTAATCTTACACTCGGGGGTCAGCCTCTGGCCCTCGTTCAGTCAGTGCGTTTCCTGGGTGTGGTTTTTGACAGCCGTTTGAGCTGGGTTCCCCACCTTCGCCGGCTGCGCGAGTCTGCAAGACGTACCCTGGATTTGCTGGGACATCTGTCGCATACTACATGGGACGCGGATAGGCGGACACTCCTCCGTTTGTACGTGTCCCTGGTACAGTCGAAATTAGATTATGGGAGTGTGGTGTATGGCTCCGCCTCCCGTACGGCCCTTCGGATACTGGATCCGATCCTCTCTAGAGGACTGCGCATGTCATCTGGCGCCTTCCGCTCCTCTCCGGTTGATAGTCTGCAGGTTGAGTGCGACATCCCTCCCTTGGGGGATCGGAGGTCGTTCCTCATTGCTAAGCACTATCTCCGGATCCACCGTCTTCCCAACTCTCCTCTGTTCCGGGTGGTGGAGAGGGCGTTCTGCCAGGATGGGGGTTGGTATTTCATCGACACGGTGACCTCCCTCCTCGATGGTATGGGCATTCCTCCTCCATCCGTTATACCGGTCTCTTTCAAGGGTGTTGCACCTTGGGAGAGCACCCCTGTTGCGTGCTGTAGGGCGTTGCGCCCCGTTCGCAGGGCCGATTCTGACTCTGCCTTGCTTCTGTATCTGTTCCTTCAGCATGCGGCGTGTCACTCTGCATGTGTTGCGGTCTTCACGGATGGCTCGAGGTCGTCGGGGGGCGTTGGGGCAAGGAACTCTTCTGGGAAAATGAAATCCACTATAGTCCGAATAAGTAATGATAAATGACAAACACTATAGTTTTTTCTTTTTCATGATGTTAGCCCGACGTGGGCAATGGATTGGGTCACTCGCAGAGAGGCCCCATAAATATAGCCTCCCTCACCAGCTACCTGCAAAGCAGATAGGATCAAGCTTTGGGACAGGATCTTTTCTGCTTTGCAAATTGCAGATAGCTGGTGAGAGAAGCTATATTTTGGGGACCTCTTTGCGAGTGACCCGTTGCCCACGTCGGGCTAACATCATGGAAAAGAAAAAACTATAGTGTTTGTCATTTACCATTACTTATTCGGAGTATAGTGGATTTAATTTTCCCAGAAGAGTTCCTCGTTGCATGCATTGTCTGTGTGTATCGTGGAAAAACCTCAGGGGACCATTCTGAGTTCAATCATATATATATATATGTATATATAATCACTCACCTCTACAATATATGCCGCCCAGCCCACTGAATTCATTTTCTTTTGTTCCTGCTACCTCTACTGAGGTCCAGAATATTATTAGTAAATTAAAAAATACAAAAAATAACATTCATAACATTCCTGTACTTATATTGAAAGTTGTTAAAGATAAGATATCTGTAACTTTGGCTAAAATTATCAATCAAAGTATTTCCAAAGGAATATTCCCATCAATGCTAAAAACTGGTTGTATAACACTCCTTTTTAAAGGGGGTGATCCTACACTAGCAACAAATTACAGGCCGGTGTGTTCGTTATCTGTGTTCAGCAAAGTTTTTGAAAAAATTGTAAAAAGTAGAATGCAGCGATATTTAGAATCCTACAATTTATTATCTCCAAATCAATATGGCTTCCGTAATAACAAAACAACGGAAATGGCTATTTTAAATCTTATGGAAAATATAAATATAGCTAAGGAGAACAAAGAAATAATGATATCAATATTTATGGATTTGAGTAAAGCGTTTGATGTAATAGACCATAATATTCTACTTAATAAATTATATTGTTACGACTTTAGAGGAGCAATCAGTGATTGGTTTAAAAGTTATTTGTCCAATAGATATCATTTTGTATCAATAAATAAGGTTTGCTCAACTAAAGCGCTTGTCAAACATGGTGTGCCACAGGGCCCAGTTTTGGGTCCACTGTTATTTTTATTATATATAAATGACCTTCCACGTTCATCTGATATATTGAACTTCATAATGTTTGCAGATGATACAACTGTTTCTTTTTCTTGCAAAGATGTTAATACAGCTAAGAATATATTTCATTCAGAATTCATCAGTGTAATGAAATGGTTGACCACCAATAAACTCTTCCTAAATACCAGTAAAACAAATTTCATGATTTTTACTAATAAAAGAAATGTATATCTTGATGAACTTAATGTTAATGAAATCGCCATAAAGGAGTGTACTGTAACAAAATTTCTTGGTGTAATGTTAGATAAGAATTTGCAATGGAGTGATCATGTAAATTATATCGCGAAAAAGATTTCAAGGAGCGTTGCTATAACGTTTAAACTTAGAAATGTAGTCCCTAAACAAGTTTTATTGACTCTTTATCATGCTCTTGTTCTTCCTTATATAAAATACTGCACCCTTGTTTGGGGAAACTCTGCTAACAACGCATTAAATGGTATCTTTGTCATCCAAAAACGAGCAATAAGGTTATTATCTGATGCTGATTCCCTCGATCACTCTAGTGCATTATTTAAAGAGCTAAACCTACTAAAGTTCAACGATATAACCAAACTGACACATTTTATTTTTATTTACGAGTGTAAGAACAAAATTATTAATTTGCAATGGGTAAATAGATATTTTGTAACTCATCAAGAAATCCACTCGTATCAGACCAGAAATAGATCAAAGCTCGTTATACCTCAATTTAAATTGTCTTCATCTCAAAAACGACCCATTTTCATTGGATTGAAACTATGGAATGACTTGCATGCCGATTTAAAAAATATTGTGAATGTAAATTTGCTTAAAACAAGTTGAAATCCCGATTAATAATGGCATACTAACAAAAATCTAAGATTAATGTCCACTAATATTGTTTAATATTGTCCATTAATATTGTTTAATATTGTAATACATGTTTTAACTATTAATAATACTTATTTACTTATTTATCTATTTATTATTATTAATTTATAACAACTAACTGCTTATTTTTAATAAGAGCCCAGTAAAGCCTAAAGCTTAAAGGCCAAATTAAATAAAATAAATAGTCGAGCTTCACAATTATTCATGTCATTGTAAAATGAAAAATTATTTATTTATTTTATTATTATTAATAAAGGTTATTCTATCTATCTATCTATCTATATATAAAATATGTATTTGGTTGTAAGAACGGGTGAAATGAAAGAAATATTATGAAAAAGAAATATTCTTTTCCCCATTATCTCTTTTGATTCAATCAAATTTACTTCAACCAAATATGAATACGAAATGAGTGAAATGAATAAGTGAAATGAGGAAGTGAAATCAGTGAAATGAGAGTGAAATGAAATTTACTGCAATGTAATAGCCTTGATCATTGCGCACAAATTTCGTTTAGAATGAAAAAGAATAATTTTACATAGATATCTAATGTGCAGACAGACAGACAGACAGACAGACAGACAGATAGATAGATAGATAGATACAGATGGATATATACACAAATAAATAAATAAATTGGTCGGCTGATAGACTGACAGAGAGATGAATTTATAGACAGATAGATAAGTAAATAAAATTACAGATACATGAAATTAATAGATAAATAGATAGTTAAAGAAATAGCTAGAATGCTAGATATATTAGATAAAGAGGTAAATGAATGAACAGATACATTAAATGAATAGATAAATAAATAGATAGAAAAATTGACAGATTGGACAATATAGAGAGAAATTCACATACATACATCAGGGCCATACCAGCCTGTGATGGCGCCCTGTGCAAGGCATTCCTTATGCGCCCCCGACCCCATTAAATTCGGAACATATACAAACTGATTGATAGAAATACATAATTAATTAAAATAGATAATTATTTAATACAAACAATACATAATACATAATTAATAATCCAAATTTCATTCTACGTGGTAGCTCTAAGACCAACAATTTGGCAACCTTCACACCGCTCGCCCCTGCCTTGGTACGGCCCTGATATACATACATACATACATACCTACATACATACATACCTACATGCATACATACCTACATACATACATACACTTATTAGTTCTTATATGATTGTATTATCAGTACATAATTTTTTTCTCCAATGTTTATCCGAAGCGGCGAGAACATAACATCTGTTCCTTGAGAGATGAATTCTATTCTGTTTTTTAAGAACTCATTTGAAATGCTTTCAAAGATTCTTCAATAAAACTATTACGGAAAAATTCTTTATAAATTTCTGAAACATTTTCACAATTCTTCAAATGAAATTACACTATTAAATGAATATAGTCTTCTTCAGTTAAAAAAGAGAGAGAGAGAGAGATAGATAGAGAGAGAGAGAGATAGAGAGAGAGAGAGATAGAGAGTTACAAGGAGGAGTTACAAGGAAAAGAAGTACCTCAAAAGGCCTTGCGGCCCATACCGAGGAGGTACCAATGGCAACGGGTGCCAGGGAAAATTTTTTACACACTCAAATAGTGTGCAAGATTTGGTCTACCCTTTTCTTGAACTGATCCACAGAGGAACTGTTCACAACTTCCGAAGGTAACCTGTTCCATGTGTCACAGATCTTATACGTAAAGTAATTCCCACACACACTAGTCCTAAACCGTTTCAAATCCAACTTCCAACCATTGTTGCGAGTTGGGTTATCATTTAAACTAAACATACTTCTAAAATCGACATCGTTCAACCCGCGTAAAAGCTTGAAAACCTCGATCAGTTGACCGCGCAGCCTCCGAGTTTCAAGCGAAAACAAGTTCAGGGCACGTAACCGTCGATTGTAGCCCATATGCCTAACGGAAGGGATTAACTTTGTGGCCCTCGCCTGCACTCGCTCCAGCCTCTCAATATCTTTCCTGAGGGTGGGCGACCAGAACTGCACAGCATACTCCAGGTGCGGCCGAACAAGGGAATTGTACAGTGAGAGCACAATCTCCTTGTTCCGAAACTGAAACTGCCTCCTGATATAACCTAATAGTTTCTGGGCTTTCTTTTCCACCTCTATACACTGTTTCGTAAACTTAAGATCGCTGCTAATTAGCACACCCAAGTCCTTTTCTAAATCAGTCACCTCGATATTACTACCCAACATCGAGTAGTCCGACTTGGGATTGGCGTAGCCAATGTGCATCACTTTGCATTTACCCAAGTTAAACGGCATTTGCCATTTTTCGGACCACTCTCCTATCCTACCTAGGTCCGCACGCAGTTCCTCCATCGCTTCGGGCGTCCCAACATTGGCCCCAAGCTTGGTGTCATCAGCGAATTTGGCGATCCGACTGACTATGCCACCGTCGATATCATTTATGTAAATGATAAACAGCAGCGGCCCCAAAACGGAACCCTGAGGAACCCCACTAGTGACCGAGGCCCAACCCGAACTAGCCCCTTTAATTACCACCCTCTGCAGCCTATTCCTCAGCTAGTTTTCAGTCCACCTACCTGTTTCCCCACCGATACCCAGCGCGCGCACTTTCGCCATTAGCCGGCGGTGAGGTACCTTATCAAAGGCTTTCTGAAAGTCGAGATAAAGTATATCAATCGCCCTACTCTTATCGTACTCACTCAACATGACGTGGAAAAACTCGAGCAAGTTGGTGAGACACTACCTATGCCGTCTAAACCCATGTTGGGAGTCCCCAAGCAGCTTGTAGGAATCCAAATGGTCAACGATCCTATCAGCTATTATCCCTTCTAATAATTTACCTACAACTGAAGTGAGACTAATGGGACGATAGTTCCCTGGACTTTCGTGATCCCCTTTCTTAAAGATAGGGGTCACGTTGGCTTCCCTCCAGTCACCAGGCACCTGGCCCATCTCCAACGATTTGTTGAAGACTGTTGCCAGGTGGGGAGCCACCTGGTCGCGCACTTCTCGCAACACTCTGGGGAGGAACTGGTCTGGCCCAGGAGCCTTAAACGCGCTCAGTTTGTCTATTCTATCGGCAACGACTGTCGCGGTACATCTAACACTATCCAGGCCAGCACCTTCGTGCCTCACGCCTGGCTCGGGGATGACGCGGGTATCCTCCCTGGTGAACACTCCCGCAAAGTACTCATTTAGCACATTAGCCTTGCAGAGGCTTGCCACCCGTAGTTCTTCGTTACGTTTCGCTAGCCTAACCTTCGCCTTCACTTCCTTACACAGTCGGACATACGCTTCAGTGTTCTCGTGGGAACGATTGGCCTTCGCCCTCCTATACGCTGCTTTCCTATTTCGGATAGCCGAAGCGATGTCACGATTGAACCACTTAGGCTGCGTTGAAGCAGGGGTGACCGGTTTTGAGGGTATGGCAGCAGACTGCAGCACCATAAACTCGTCCCGGAATACACTCCACACTCCCTCAACCTCGCCGCCAACCTCTAACCCCATCTCTCCTACGCTATCCCTGAGGCTATCAAAGTTCGCCCGCCGGAGATCGAGCTTACTGCCTCTCGAGTTACTACGCTTCACCCGAGGGACGCACACACGGAACCTAATAAGACCGTGATCACTCCCGCCCAATGATTCGTCAACGGTGAGGCCAGTGACGAGGTTGTTTTCGGTCGTGAATACTAAGTCTAGAACGCTTTCGCCTCGTGTAGGCTCGTTGACCCACTTGTGAGGAAGTTTCATCAGCAAAGTCAAACTAGCCTCCTCCCTTCAGCATCGGCAGTCCTGTTTTCCCACTTTATGCGCGACAGTTGAAGTCTCCTAAAACTACACACACCCTATCCCCTAGCAGGCTACTGAGTTCGGTGTACAGGGCTGTATCCTCCTCGAGGAGGAGATGCGGAGGTCTGTACACCAAGATTAACCTATAGTTCGTCCCTCCCACGTTCAGATCGACGCCAAGCAGCTCCCGTTCCGACCGGAACTGGCAGTCAACCGGACTCAACGTGTCCCTGACGTATATTAGTACCCCACCCCCTCCCCACGGGTGCGGTCTTTGCGAAACATTCTATACCCGGGAATTTCGAACTCCCCAACGTAGTCCCTACGATCAGTATGAATCCAGGACTCGGTGATAGCAACGATATCCTGGTATTCTGATGCTAAGAGCGCCCGTAGCTCGCCAAACTTGTTCCTGATCGACCTAGCATTAAAAAGCATTGCAGGAGGGAGCTTCCCCGTTCTGACCGCCCCCTAGCACGACCCGTTTCCCCGAACAGCCAGGGCTGTCGGGAGTTGAAGAGTCCCTCACTAACGAGGGGATAAACTCCGCAGGAGCCTGAGTCCCCTCCAACGTGGAAGGAGAGTCACTACCTGCTGTTGGAGTGTGACTAACTACTGGGGGAGGGTGACTAACTACTGGGGGAGGGTGACTAGCTGCTGGGGGAGGGTGACTAGCTGCTGGGGGAGGGTGACTAGCTGCTGGGGGAGGGTGACTAGCTGCTGGGGGAGGGTGACTAGCTGCTGGGGGAGGGTGAAAGAGAGAGAGAGAGAGAGACGAAGAAAGATGCGTGTTATTACAACCGTAAGAAGCACAATATATAATAAATATAGGTCCTAATCCGAAATTACCAGCCATTCCAAACGTGCGTCCACCCACCCCGACCTCATAGTTCATACTGGTGAATGAAGTTTGTAATTTGTGTAGATCAATTTTATATGAACATTTATCAAGAAAATAAAACTTTATGATAAGACTTCGAAGTAGGCTTTGGACCAGACCTCCAAAACACTTCACCAAAAATACCAACGACGCAACCCCGCGACATCTACTCCAGGGCAGGGCCGCCGAGAGCTGCCCCGGGCCCCGGGGAAAGATTGGTATGTAGGCCCCCCTGTTTACTCAGTATTTTATTATGAATGTTTTTTGTGTACGTAACAAACAAATTGATTATATGTCCAAGTCACTATTCAAAACATAGAGTATGAATAAACAACTCGGAAGAAAATGACCATTTTATTTTTCGAATCAATTATATTAATTCTATCACCATACAATTTATAAATGCAGTACCAGTCCATGCAGGCAAGACAATTGTTTACTGCAAGATTTTCATAATTAGAAGTGTACTTTCTTTGCCTTCTCTCTAGCAAAGTGGTAAATGATTCTGATGAAATTTAAAGTACGGGTTAACTGGCTTTCAATTACAATGGTTCCCAGATCTGTCAGTCGATCTTGGGCATTAGTGCACCGCGGATAATATTTTATCTCTTTCAGTTTGACTATGATAATTAATCCCTATAAATCTCTCTTTCCAATCCATTTCCGATTTTAGTCTTCGTCCAAGAATGAAAATCTCAAAGGAGGATAGTCTCATCGATCCATTCCCAATGTACAGGGTGATCCATTTAAAATGCAACCCAAAGAATATTGTAGTATTTTATTGGGTTACGTTTTAATTGGATCACCCTGTTGTATTCTCCACTTTAAGTTAAATTTTCGAAGAAAATGTTCCTCAGGTTCGCAGTTACGCCACCAACCTTTTTTTCCTTTTCTTTTCTTTCTACTTTCTCCCAAATCACAAAACTTTTTTCACAACTTTGGAGTACCCGCTTCGAGCATTCCCACTTTTGGACTGGGAATGGGAATGTCGCCAAGTGGAGAGTAATCCCCCTGGGACGAACGAGAGGACTCCTCAAGAACAGAAAATGAAATCGCCATTCTCTCTCTCTCTCTCTCTCTCTCTCTCTCTCTCTCTGAATTATCAAAACATGAAATGCTTAATGCAAAAAGGACAAAAAAATTTATGCACGGATTCATAATATAAATTAGGTTGCTGTTGTCAAAAATATCCTTTCGGAGTTTCTGACTATCTATTTATTTATCTAAAATTTTATAATTTTAAATTATATATTAAATTATATATTAAAGTCTCTAATTTCAAATTTACTTAAGGACCATAAATAACAATATACATTCTTGCTGAATACTTTTAACGAAATTAAATGGTATTTTAATTAGTCTTTCTAGCGAAAATTTGTATTCGCACCGAAATTTTTTTAATAGTGATCTCCAACACCCTTTTTTCGGTCATGAACCACTTTAAAAGTTCAAAATGTGTGGTGAGTCACATCACTATTTTGAACTAGCAATGCCTATCGAATATGTAAACCCGTAAGGCCTCTCTGTGATGAGAAAGCTCGCACTGTATATTATCTGACAACTTCTGAAAGTCTCGCTCGAGTGTAACGAGTCCCTGTAATTCTCGTGCAGTCTTTGAGATGATTGGCCCCAAATTACGATTTCATTCAATACTTTGCACATTATTATTATTATTATTATTATTATTATTATTACCACAACTCTCGCTCTCGTGAACCACTTGAAACAGCTCATCGAGGAACATGTTACCCGCGAATCATGGGTTCGAAACTCTTGGCTTTGAGGAACTAATAAGATTATAGTCAACAAGTTTCTACCGAAATAGATTCCAATTGAAAGTTTCTGATGGAATTACATATTCTCTCTGACACTATTTTTAACGAAGTCGATTGCGTTGAATATTTTGTAATATAATCTAATCAATTTTTGTTTAAGAAAATATAATAATAATCTCCTAAAAACATTTTAACACGTGTAAAACTACATTCTAGTATAGAAATTTTCTAATGCAACATAACTGGATTTTGTACTCTTATTTCTTATACCAAAGTTTTATAATGAAATTGAAGTAAATTTTGTTGGAATATTTATTTTTTAAAGGAAACTGCTAAATTCTACTTTAATATTTCCAACGATCTCTACAACCAGTGCCGGAAAGAATAAAGCAAAATTTAGTGAAGAATTCATTCTTTCTATTCTTGATTGAAAGAAAATCCTAAAAGAACTTTTTATCAAAACATTTGAAGGACAGGACCGAAAATAATTTCATTATATACTTCCAATCCCAAATTGTTGGACACATCAATAAAGAAAATAAGATACAAAAAGAAATGAGAGTATTAAACAGCACATTTTGACGAAAGATAATAAGAAACTGATAGGAAGGAACTAAAAACCTCAATGTATGTCGACAGTTAGCAGCTAACGAGGAAGCTTCTAACAGTGGTTGTATCCTCCAGCGCGGGACACGTTAACGCGAAGAAGAAGCGACGTCAAACCGAAATAATGAACGCGCTGGTGGCCAAACTTCCTCAAATATCCGTGTAGCGGGCTGTCTCCGGTTGGCAAGACTGGCAGTCGACGGCCTGTTGCATGGCACGGTCAGAGTGCCGATCGGCTCCCGGGGCCGGACCTATACCAGCGTGCTATTTTTTTCATTTACGGGGAGCAATTGCGTGCTCTCCGGACTACTCTTACTCTCCGGCGACATTAAGACTAATGCAAGCCCCACTACAACTTACACATGTCACCATACACAAAGACAGACACAATAGGACTATGAGACACATACAGAAGTATAATATTAACATATTACAGTACAACGTAGATGGCCTCACAAACAAAATCATGCATCTTAGGGAATTCGTACACAAACAAAACATTCACGTACCACTTATACAAGAAACAAAACTAAAACGTACACACAAAACACCCACCATCCCTGACTTCACGGCGATCCATCAAGATCGTACTGGGGGTCACGGGGGTGGACTCATCACTTACATACGTAAAAGCATTAGCTAAACCGATGCCACCCAAAACATTACAAACACAATCCAAGCGGATAACACGATAGAAATACAGGCAGTTAACATTAAAACACGCGCAAAACACACCACCACACTCATCAACATTTACATCCCACCAGATAGTTCACCTCAAGTGCCAGCCAATTACAATCCACAGTTACACAATCTGGCCTCTCTCACTAATGTCACCTTAGGAGGAGACTTCAACGCTAAAGACACTAGTTGGTACCTGCACAACCAAAGCAACACCAGAGGTGCCAACATAGCCACACAACTAAACAGCCTCTTCATTCTTAAAAATACAGAACATATACACATACCACATCAAGCAGGATACTCAAACTCCTCCCCAGACATAACGTTCTGTTCCCCCTCACTAGCAACACATACACACTGGAGAACAGAAAAACAACTGTCATCAGACCACCTGCCCATCATCATTACAGCACGTTCCACACTCTACCCCAACAGCCTTAGGCACACTTACAGAAATTACAAGAAAGCTGATTGGGAACAGTTCAAAATACAGACTGAGGAACAATTCACCACATTAAACAGCACACCCATCATAAACATCAATACAACACTCAAGACATTTAATCAGATCATCAATAATGCAAACAAATACATACCCAAGGGCAACATTAGGAAATACAACCCAAATTACACTAGAGAAATAGCCCACCTCATAAGGCAATGTAACACCCTCAAACATAACACACAAACACCACACACAGAAGCCATAAAACAGCAGATACAACAGCTCAACACAGAAATAAACAACAAACTTAAAGAAAAATAAACAGAAGCATTTAGGGAATTCTTAACAACACTAAACCACTGCACATATATATTCAGGCTATACAAGACTATAAACAGCATTACCCACTCTAACAGCCGCATTCATTCACACCTCACACGCGGCTATCTGTCGCAGCCAAAATAATATCCCAACATATACACAACAAGCTAACATTCTAGTTAATCACTACGCAAAGATAAGTCACTTAAACAGAGAGACAACCAGAAACACGCAGACAGACAAACAGCCAGACACAATAAATGCAAAAAACTTCTTTTTTCTACGTGAAGGTCAAAATATGATATGAAGAGGATGCCAGTGGGCATCGAAACTTGTAGAAATAAACTTCCTTATTAGAGTGGGTTTTTATTATCATAGCCAGACACAAGAAAACCTACAGACTCGACACGACCACTACACCCTTCAATACAGGCCAGACCACCAAGATCATCAAAAACATTAAGAATTCGAATGCTACTGAGTAGTATGCCCGCAAAATGGACGAGTGCAGCGCAATTGCAATGCAATATTGACCAATGTTGCAAATGGGCTATGCAAAAGGGTGGGAATGTTGCGCATTTTTGCAACAAGGGGAGGGGGAATGCTGCAAGAGCAACAAGGGGTTATGCAACTTGGAGGCGGAGTTATCCCCCAAGAGAAAAATAAAGGAAGAGAGGTGTTCGCCTGGCAGGAGCCAAGCGCATATTAAGACTTCAGCCGAGCGGCCGTTGCCTTAATATGTTCCTAATCAGCCAGTTGGCTTAACTGGCTGAGCTGCCAGTTTGCGCTATTTATTTAATTAAAGCATATATTCTGGCTTAATCAGCCAGTTGGCTTAGAAAGCTGAGTTGGCAGTTTGCACTATTTATTTAATTAAAGCATATATTCTGGCTTAATCCGCCAGTTGGCGTATCTGGCTGAGTTGCCAGTTTGCGCTATTTATTTAATGCATATATTCTGGCTTAAGCATAAATACAGTTTTTCCACATCCTGTAGGGCCAAATATAATGCTTGTGGAGGGGCTTGTGAACCAGAATTTTTCTACAGATTCCATCTCGAACACGTCACACCCCGAAGTGGGTCATTTACAAAATGTTACAAATTTTGAGTGCTGCTCCTTATATTTTATTTTCTTCCACAGAACCGTGAATGACGACGATGTACAGCACCCCATCATCGATATCACAGACGAACCTGTTCACCGTGCAGTTGTGATCACAGAATCCATCCCCGCTGATGAATCCTCACCAGCAATACCTGTAGCACGCGCCAGTTCAAAGCGGAGGCACGATGAAGAGCCCACTACGTCAGGTATAACGTGCGCCAGGATTGCGCCGTTTGTTAGACCACCAGTAATAGAGCCCCAACCTTGTACGTCTTACGACACAACCCCCACAATAGTACCTTCATCAAATATACCCCTTTATTCAATTCCGGGTACATCCTCCACAGCAGCTTCTCGTTCTGTTGAGGATGGCATAACATTCGAGTTGGTGCGCACCGCTACCCACACCCCGGCCTTGACTAGAAATCGGTATATAGTCAGGGTTGATCCTAGATCCATGTATAGCAGTGGTGTTGAATAAGGACTACGGCGCATAGTTGAACGTATTGTAGAGTTTGCCCTTCAGAACCGCGACGAACGTGAAGTCAGGACGAGGCTGTCCGTCGGATTCGGGTCAGATGACGGAGATGTAGATGATTTTTGGGTAGTAATACCGTTCAGACGCTTGGCAACTGAAGACATAGAGTATACATTAGCCCGTATAATGCAGGCCTCTTAAAGTAGTATAGCCTTCAATATGGACAACTTCACGGTAAATATTGACCGTGTATTCTGTGTTGCGGGTCATAGTGCCACACCTTATACTCCTAACTTCAATTCTCAGGTTATTTATAGACGGCATATAAACGCCGATCTATTCCACATTTACTTGTAAGCCAGACTATCTGTGACGAGTGTATGGAGAGCGAGTGTGATGAGTGTCACAAATGTGGTAAACAGACAAACGTTTTTAAAACGAATGCCCACGATAGCCCTGTGAAACTCTCTGTGTCCTATATTGTCAAGTTAGCGGACAAGTTCAAAAAAATTACTGTATATATTCTCGCCCATAACGGGACAAAATTTGACACACACTTCCTTTATAAGGAGTTGCTTGAGCACGAGTCATCTGAGATATTTACAGGTAATCCCTTGAAAAGAGGCAACAAACTAATACAGATGCAAATAAGAGGTAATGTACAGTTTAAAGATACTTTATTATTCACACCTTGTAAATTAGCAAAGCTACCCAAGGTGATGGGCGTAGCCGCTGAAGTTTCAAAAGGATATTTCCCTTACACATTCCTCACTAGCGAAACTTTAAATTACGTAGGACTACCTCCACCCAAACATTACTTTAACTATGAATGTATGAGTACAGATGAACGTGAAGATTTTGACCGATACTACAACAGTTTTAATGAATGTAATCCTTATAATATAGCTGATGAATGTGAGCGTTATTGCGTGAATGATGTGCGCGTGCTTAGAGTATTTTCAGGCCTTTAGAAGGATGTACATAGTCGTTTCAAATGCGATCCGTTGCAAGTCGCAACCACCATCGCCTCATTATGTTTTACGGTGTTCAAGAATAACTTCATGCCTAAAGACACCTTAGCCGTTATCCACAGAAACAATCCCCGCAGTTATGGGCACAAGGCTATTTACTGGCTCATACACCTACAGCAGCAGACAGGTGTATACATAAAGCATGCCCGCAACACGGGTGAAGTACCCATTAAGGTTAATGGTCGTGTTTTTTGGGTTGATGGTCTAAGTGAAAACCGTGCCACTGGTGAGAAGACTGTGTACTCCTTTAACGGTTGCTGGTGGCACGGATGCCCCCGTCCTGAGTGGAATCGTAGGAGATATCCACGGTAGATCTCCTGCCGACAGTCTTGCGTGGACCCGCGCCCGCGATCAACTTATAGGCTCCCAGTTCACTCACAAAGTCTTGTGGGAGCATGAGTATGATGCACGGATGGAAACAGATGGACAGTACCGTGAAGAAATAAACACGATCAAACGTTCAATGGTGCTGGATCCTCTCAAATGCGGTGATAGCTTGTTCGGAGGGCGTACAAATCCCTTCAAGCTATACTTTCCGTCTACGGAGGGCGTGAAACTCCATTACTACGACTTCTGCTCTTTATACCCCTACGTGATGAAGAACAATCCGTACCCCGTAGGTGCACCTGAAAAAATGGTGGGTCCCACCATACCAACCATCGAGGAGTTTTCAGCTAACTTGAATGAGCGCTACTTTGGACTCTCTTGTAGACGTGCTCCCCCCTCGCGATTTATGGATGCCGAACTTACCTGTCGTTATAGATCACAAGCTCATGTTTCCCTGTGCGTGAAGTGCGCAGAAGAGAACAGCGGCGATTGTGACCATACAACCCACCAGCATAAGATCAGGGGTGTATATACAAGCCCTGAGCTGGCCCTAGCCGTTCGGCATGGGTATAGAATAATGAAGATACATGAGGTGTGGAGGTTTCAGAAGCTACCTAACCTTTTCACACCATATATAAACGCTTTTTTGGAGTATAAGGTTGAGGCGTCAGGATATCCGCGAGGGGTTGATACCGAAGATGAAAAACCGGCTTATATTCAGCGTTACCGTGCCCATGAAGGTATACAGCTTGACCGATCCCAAATTGTTAAGAATCCTGGCAAGCGCTTTAGTGCAAAGTTGTCTAAACAGTCTTTGGGGAAAGTTTGCGCAGAATACCGGCAAAGGGAACGTCCATTTGGCACAAAGTTATAGGGAAGTCTGAGATTATGCCAACGCCCCCGATAAAGAGGTTATGGAGATCGTAAATGTAGGTAATACTTACATAATAAAATACAACAATACCGAATTGGCCACAGACACCTCACGGGTTACAAACATACCTGTAGCCAGCTTCACAACGGCCTCCGCCAGCATCAAACTTTAGGGCCTATTGCACTCTCTTGGACGGAAGGTGTTGTACGCTGACACAGATAGCGTGATATTCACAGCGAGGGAAGGTGAATACATGCCTCCTATTGGTGAATTCCTCGGAGAGTTGACTGATGAGATCAAGGATGAGTATGGAGACATCGCATACGCCGACTCTTTTGTCTCAACAGGGCCAAAAACCTATGGGGTACGGGTGAGGGTAGGGGATGATATGAAGTATATCGTGAAGGCTAAGGGTATCACGCTTAACCATGCGAACCGTCGAGTCGTTAACTTTGACTCGTTGAAGGATCTAGTGTGCTTGGATGATGATGAGGGTGACCAGCTACCCCAACTGACTGTGGGGACGCACAATTTTCGGGCGCAGAAACTGGGGTGTGTGAAGGAACTTAGGGGCACGAAGGTATGCCGTAACACCTATAGGAAGCGTTACCAGGTGCCTGGTACCTATGATACCGTACCCTTTGGCTACCTTAATCCTTGATTGTATTTATATACGTGTATTGATATGTTTATTTATCACGTATATTTGTTTCAATTAAGGTTTCATTTTCTCTTTGCTGTGTGTGTGTGTGTGTGTGTGTGTGTGTGTGTGTGTGTACAGTAAAAAGCTAGGCTCCGCCCACTGTAAGATCGGCAACGTGAGTCCTGCCGCTACCTGAGCATATCTCTATCCCTGCGTGCTCAGTTGACCTCTGCATACCCTTGAGCTCAGACGTGTGTTCTCCCGCGTAGAAAAAATAGTAATGGCTACCTTTAATATTGCGTGTTCAACGTTTATGAAGTGGTATTCGGCAAAGTGCCAAGATGTGGTGGATACTGAAAAACTCCCTATTCCCCCTCCTTTGATACTTTTAAGGCTACATTGAGCCGTGCGAAGGACCAAGATGTTCAAATACTCTACGGGTATTCTGGCGAGGGCATTGTAGGATTTCGTAGTACAAACGATGTATTGAAGTATGTTGTAGACCTAACCTTTATAAAGGCTCACATATACCGCGAAGTAGAAGAAGCAACACGTTCAGAAGATAAGCAACGGTTATGGATAGTGAGTCTTGTTGATGAGTGGTGTGACAAGCGATATTATGTCATGTTACACCATACCGACTACTCGTACCCTACGGTTGAGAATGTAAATCTTGTCATCATGGAGAATCTTAAGTATTTTTACCACTATATTAATATTATCATGACGAGGTTTGTAGTGAGGTTGTGGCTAATGGGCTGTGTGAGTTTTTAACAGACTTTAGAGACGAGTATCGCTTGTTAAACAAAAAGGATAAATATGGGCATATGTTTCTCTCAAATAGTGCACCGGATTGTGAAGATGTTTAGTTTGTGGAAATGAACGTCTGGTGAGTGATAAAACATTAAAGCCGGTATTGTTTCATGTAGCGGAAAATTCTGTTTGTCCAAGGGCACAAGTGTTCGAACAAGCCTGTACACGCTTCAGCAGTTTATGGTGTGACTCGCTCCCCCCAGCGAGCCGCCCACCCGTGTACCTCACGAAACACACGAGTTCGAACAAACCCGTACACGTTTCACCAGCGTGACTCCGTCCTCCTGCGGCTCATAGTCATCTCAGAGCTTGAACCGTGTGGACGTGCGAATACGATGGAACTTCCTTTGAGAAGCATTCTCAGCCCCTCGTACGATGTCTCCGTGACGAAGTCATTGCGCGTGTTCAGACGTGAAACCGGCACCATTAACTATGTACTTGAAACGATTTTCAGGCAAGCAAACTCTGGTAAACGTAATGTTATTTATTTAAGTGTTGAGGAAATGAATAGAATCTTCGTGATAGTTGAGAAGTGGGTAGAGGACCGTTATATAAAATACCTGCAGGTGTAGATACAAGAAGAGAGCAGATTAGTGACGCCCCCTCATATGCCGTTGTTTGCACCTTGTGTATAAATAACGAACGGCCATGCATTGATATACGACTGATGTGGAAGAATGCATCTGATAATAACGTTCTTGTCCCTACGCGAAACCGTTTCATCCTCGACAGAATGTTTGAAATCGTTGGATTCCGCAAGCTGAAGCCTATATTAGACGCTCGTGTTAGGATATGATTTATTTTGACACGGTTCTTGAATACGCATACACCGCTCTGCTCGACGGATTTATCGAATGTAGGAATGAACAAGGCGAGAATGGTCTAGAGCTGAATGCATATTTAAAAAGTTTAGATTCTTCGAAATATCCTGAACTTTGGTACAAAGCACTTGAGCGGTACAGGGCAGAGCTTGTCTGTACTGTTTACCCTGAAGAGCTGTACCTCCATATAATGAATAGCTGTCGTTACGACTTGGAAGATTATTTTAATTGCCGCTATGCAGAGTGAAGAAGAGTTCACGATTGAAAAGCTCGGGACGGTAAAAAAAACCTCGATTGGAAAGGCGTGTTTATAAACTTGTATTTAATAATGATGTTGTGGTTAACGATGACCTCTTTCTGCGTGCTTTTTATTGTATTCTAGCCGTGTTTAAAGATAACTTGCCAACCGAGTGTAAAGTGGGCACAAAAATGGTATTGAACGATATGAAAGCCATTTATGTCGAGATAGGCATCCGGACAAGTTAAACGGTGAAGTGTTGCTTGGATGGTTTTACCGCGTAGTACAAAGTAATAACGATGTGGATGCAGACTCGATTACGTGTGAGTTTAGCGTTTTGCGTCATAGAAGATAAAGGATGTATATGTATTTAATTGTGTGTGTGTGTGTATATATATATATATATATATATATATATATTTCCTGTACTAATATGCAATTGATTATACGTTTCGTTTATTATTATTTTCAATATATTTAATTATTTAATATAAGTATATACATATTTTTTTCCTGTACTAATATATTGATAATACAATGTTTTGTATATTTTTAATTGTATATTTCCCGTTCGTGTTTCTTATGCTATTATTATTTTTGATCATATATATATTCCACTGTATATTTATTTTATATATATTTCCATTAATTCGCCTAAATAAACAGAATGATGTGATTGTGTTTTATTTAATTCTTTTGGTTGTACACGGTATTTAATTATATCAATTGGCTGGCTTCTAAAGCGGATTTCTAAACCAGAATATATGCATTAATTAAATAAATAGTGGTATCTGGCAACTCAACCTGTACAAGGCATTTACGCCTTCTAAGTCAACTGGCGGATTAAGCCAGAATATATGCTTTAATTAAATAAGTAGCGCAAACTGGCAACTCAGCATTCTAATCCAACTGGCTGATTAAGCCAGAATATATGCTTTAATTAAATAAATAGTGCAAACTGGCAACTCAGCCAGATACGCCAACTAGCGGATTAAGCCAGAATATATGTTTTAATTAAATAAATAGTGCAAACTGGCAACTCAGCATTCTAATCCACCTGGCTGATTAAGCCAGAATATATGCTTTAATTAAATAAATAGCGCAAACTGGCAACTCAGCCAGATAAGCTAACTGGCTGATTAGGAACATATTAAGGCAACGGCCGCTCGGCTGAAGTCTTAATATGCGCTTGGCTCCTGCCAGGCGAACACCTCTCTTCCTTTCTCTTCTTCTTCTTCTCTTTCTCTTGAGGGATAACTCCGCCTCCAAGTTGCATAACCACTTGTTGCTCTTGCAGCATTACCCTCCCCCTTTGTTGCGTAACAACTTGCAACATTCCCCTCGTTGCATTACAACATTGCAATTGCACTCGTCCATTTTGCGGGCATGCTACTCTGCTGGACCGGACAACATATCTAACATACACCTTAAACACTTGGGCCTACAGGGAATACTAGCTCTCACAAGCATCAGCACATATTCATACCAACACTGTATTATTCCTGGCATATGGAAACAAGGTGAAATTATTACACTACTCCAACCAAACAAAAATCCAACAGAACCAGCTTCCTATAGACCCATTACTTTACTATGCACACCTTCCAAAGTAACATAAAGACTAATTTTACAAATCACCAATCTACACATACCTATATAGCCTACTCAACATGGATTCAGATCTCACCACTCAACCACGACATTACTCACTAACATCACGCAGCACATCATGGATGGCATCAACTCCAGATGACCAGCTCAACGTACACTATTAGCAACAATAGACATTAGTAAAGCATTTGATGCTATCCCATGCTTCCCTCTCATAAACAAAATACTCAACACAAACATGCACAATAACACCAAAAGGTGGCTGACCAACTATCTTTCAGGAAAATACTCGCATGTCACATTTAATGGCAAGTCATCCAGAAACAAGATTTTTCCGAACGGGGCCCCTCAAGGCTCTGTTCTCTCACCAACACTGTTCAACTTATATATGCATGACATTCCAACACCCATAGATAACAAGCTTACCTTATCATATGCAGATGACATCACGGTAAATTTCTAGTCTGAATGGCAACCAGTAATGTTGCATATAGAAAGTCGTTTTAGGGGCTTTAGGAGATACTGAATACAGTCGTGAAGTTTGGTTTTGTCGCTAACTAAAACTAACGAGAAGATCATGACTTAACCTAACCAACGTCAAGGGTGTACAGTTGACCTAATCGGGCATTCATTTAACCTAATCCAGCATTCAATTATAGGTCTGCAATTATAGGCTGCAATTATAGGCTGCAATTATAGGCTGCAATTAATTATTAAAAAAATAACTAATTTAGTGCATTAAAAGCCATAACCATTCGTCAAATAACGATTTATTTTTTAAACTAATTTACGGCCGGATTCTGAAGGATCGCCGGTTTAGTTAGGTTAGTTTTAGTTAGCGACAAAAATAAACCTCACGACTGTATTCACTATCTCTTAAAACCCCGAAAACGACTTTCTATATGCAACATTACTGGTTGCCATTCATTAAACACCTCGGCAATTAGCATATAGGACGTTTGCTCACAACCTTCACAAGCCATGATTTTTTATAAATGAGATGCTCCCTTGCACAACTATATTAATGGATGCACGCATGCGCATATTAAAACAACCACACGCATGCGCAGATGCTTCCTTGCGCAACTGTATTAATGGATGCACGCATGCGCATAAAGAAACACAGCCCACGTACATATAAACAAGAAGCGCAGTGCACCAACTAGTGCAACACTTATGCAATTGTGCAATTTGTTATTCGTTGCACAGCGACAAAAATGGACTTCACCATTGTATTTAGCATCCTCAAAAACCTATAAAACCAAAGTCCATATGTATGGGTACTGGTGCCATTCAGAATAGAAATTAACCGACATCACTCTAACATCCACTCTCTTTATTACATGTCTGTAGTTTGCATGGTATGATAGTGTTTGAGTTAACAATGTGTTGCATGGTTTGTAATGCGTTCTTATTTTACTTCTTTTCATCTTTCACTCCTTTCCGGCAAAGTGGGGGTGCATCCTCTACCTCCCTAAAGAGTGGAGGACTGGTCTGCAACAGCTGGAAGTATCCTCTTCGACTATTTTTCCGACTTGTCGGCAGTGGCCGGCGGATGGTAATGGTGTTTTCTTTCTCTCTTTCTGAATGAATTTTAACCCACGAGTGATAGGTTTTGCTACTTACTTAACCCCTTATTCTCTTCTTTTAACCTCTTATTTTCTTCTTTCTCTCGGGCTAAACTTAGAGTGGATCTTAGGGTTTTTGTTAGCCTTAGCTTATGTAGATCTGTAGAACAACATCGACACCGCTACAAATAACCTACAAACATACATAGACAGTATACAAGACTGGCTCACATACAGTAGACTCAAAGTAGCGCCCACAAAATCAACCATCACCTTGCTAACAAGCAACACAAAAGAACACCAGATAACTCCACAGATTACACTAAACAACACAAACATTCCACACACTCGCAGGACCAAAATACTTGGGGTCACATACAACACATCATTATCTTTTGCAAACCACATTCAGGACATTAGAAACTAATGTACGTCAAGACTTAACATGCTTAGAGTACTAACAGGCACAAACTTTGGACACCAACAGGAAACATCATCACTCATACAAACGATATATTCGCTCAGTTATGGACTATGCTAGCCCATGCTGGGCACCCATTATCTCAAACACACACGTAAACACCTTACAGACAATACGAAACAATACACTTCGTATCATTCAGGATGTACTCAAACACCACCAATAGAACACCTGCACACAGAAACAAAAATACTGAAAGTTAGGGAACATTTAGACATGAGGGGAACACAATTCATGGCAGCAGCGACAACTAACCCACAACACCCTTGCCACTACATGTACAATCATGCACCAACACCTCGCACCATTAAGGTAACACCAGAGAGTCCAGAGACACATTATAACCAAATACTCCATTCCATACTACGCCCCACAGTACAGAAAACACATACATACACACGTAACCCACAAAGCACTGACACGACTCGGTCCGAATGCGGTCCTAGGTGCGAAGCCGCCACTCATTGACAGGTCAGAGACCAGCCTGAGCAGATCGGATCGAGTTAACTTAGCACGATTCCGATGTGGACATCACCCCAACTTACAGACATATAAACAGAGACTAGACAACTCTACAGACGACACCTGCCACTTGTGCCAGGACACACCACAAACAATTGAACACATTATGACAGACTGTATCGCTCTAGCACAACATAGAACACAACACATCATCACTAGTGCGCTGAACATCTGGTCCACTCTGGTCCACTCCACGCCGGCTTGCTCGATCAGGGTGTGCTGATCGGTTAACCAACAACAATAACAACCATTGCCAGATTAACCTCTACGAGGCCCAAGGACTAAAGGAAAATCATCACAGCAGAGAAAATGACGTCACAGTAATAATTGTACCAAGAAATAACTTAAATAACACGAATTTCAGTGTGATATAATGGAGGTAAATACGTTTTTGGGAGTTTTGGCAATAATGAATTTATTAAAAAAATGTTAGAAAATTTTTCTCTTCTACATTTTGGGAGCCCCTCTTTATTACGGTGCCCCTGGACCAGGTCCGGCGCCAGCCTATTTGGCGCCCTTAGCAGGACTGCAGCTGGCGCCCCCACCCGCCTCCCACTTCACGATTGGGTTTGCCCACAAATTAATCAAGGTACCATATTGAAGAAACTATTTGCCTTACACTGATCTATTTTAATTTGCTAATACATACATTTATTATAAAATTATAAAATCATTTCACAGTTCAAGAAAGTGTCATGACCAATCAAAACAGCGAGTAAAGCGAGGCATATGTAGTAACAAATCAGAACGCTCAAAAGTGCTAAAATATGCGTGCAAAAAGGACATATCTACTGTTTTTTCCAAGCAAGAAGGGCATATGTCACATAAAAACAGTTATTCGCTTATTGACGACTCCCGGAACTCATATTAAGCCGTAAATAAGCCGAGTCGCTTATTGACGACTCCCGTCTGTGCGCGCAACATTTTTAAATCGCTTATTTACGACTCCCGTCCCTAAAGGGTTAAAGGTCGTGATAGTGAAAGTTCTATAATGACCCAATAAGATGAATAAGTTAATCATGTAAATATCAGTCAAGCTAAACTGGTGTACATACGTCGTAAACCTTTCATCATTTGTCTATGCTTCTCATTCCTTCATTATTTTTTTCATGTTGTTCTTACATAATACTATCAGACGTGCACAGGGCGGGAGGCACTGGCGCCCCCCAGATCTTTGGCGCCCTTAGCATTTACTAACCTCGCCTAATGGAAGCGGCGGCCCTGCCCTGGACTGTAGCCCCGTTATCCCATGCCTTAATCTGGCCCCGTCTATGGCTAGTATTTAGTCTTTTGAAGTATATAAACTATAAAAAAAAAAAAAACTTTCCACTAATAGTTAGGTGGCATCTAATCTGCCACCAAGTTACGTAATTATTCCTTTGATGTTATACGAAAATATTATATTTCAAATGAACTAAATTAAATTTTACTTTAGGAAAAAAAGGTAATTGTTTAACTATTTCTTGCAAGTTTCCTTCTTCCTTAAAACTGAAATGTTATTTACTTCATTAAAAGTGTAATATTTTTGTGTGATGTCAAAGAAATAATTACACCATAATTTGGTGGCAGGAAAACCTTTATATATTTTACAATGTCGGACGACTGGTTTCAAAGTTTCCAGAAAAACTAATGCAGCTATATTAATCATTGTCTGGAAACTTTCAGACCGATCTTCGTACTAATGGAATATAACTAGAGGTTTAATTAAAATGTCAAAGCGAAATTTACCAAGAATTTGGAAGAAACTCGCTTACCAAGTTTAATTATATTATTATTATGTTACTTGGAAGCAGACATGATTTTGACACAGCATAAGCACGATAATATACGATATCGGCACGACGTGTGCACAATAATATGCTACATGATGAGGAACTGCATAACAAATCGTGCATATATTATGAAAATATCATTGATATGTGTTACCTGGAATTTTATTATTAATTTCGAAGACCCAAACTTATCGATAATTTCCACCTTTATTCATAATAAATTTGATAAAAAAATTTATTAAATCCTCCTTTTCATTTAAGGTCATTAAAAATGTCAGTTACTGAAAATAATCAAGAGACAGAGAGACAGAGAAACAGAGACAGAGAGAATAATTTATAAGATGTTATCAAGCGATGTGATATCTCAAATTTACGTGTAAATATTTATTTTAATATAATTGTTTAAAATTGTTTAAAATTTTGTTTACTTAAGTATATATCTATATTTATGTTTGGAATTAGAAAAGATATTAATTAGGAAATATCGTAAAGTTCCCGTACCGAAAAAGAGAGAAAAAAAAGAAGTAATAATTGAAAACCTTCTTCAAACTTTTGACATTAGAAGGGGACATCTTATTTATTTATTTCCGCCAATTTATTTTATGACCCATTTGTTATGCTCTAAATCGCCAGTTTGTCCCTTGATGACGTCACAAGGCCAATTTGGCCTAATACACTCCGAATGTCGTCTCTTTGAGTGCTCGTTTGGCCTTTTTTTGGCCTCTTTTGGTCTATGATATTGATTGAATCTAAGGCTCCCGAATATTGCCTAGAAAAGTTCTTTAAATCCCAACTTGAGAGGCACTTCTAAACTCTTCGTGGCAATTAAAAAGAAGTCTTTTGGAACTTGTCATTGAAGAGGATAATTAAAGGACAGTAATTTTACATTTACGCCCTCTGTGGCACAGCAGCTGTGGTGGCATTTTATGGCAATCAGGGGGTGTAAGCATATATATATATATATATATGATGATGATGATGATAATGATAATTCTGTGTTAAATAAGCATAAAATTACTGTACGAGTATAAACTATGATCGTTTATTTATTGTAACAGTCTTTAAAAGAAAGAAAAAATTAATGATAATATTTTTAATTAAAAAAGGTTCAAATAAATCTTTGTTTCTGAAGACATTTTTAATGAAGTAAATAATTTTTTCATTATTTTCGAATTATCAGTTTTGAAAGGAATCTCCCCCCCCCCGGTGAGAGTCACCAAACTTAAAAATAAAGTCCCCCAAAAGCTCCTTTTCTATAAAAATGAGTGAGTGGTGGTCATCTTTAAACGTAAATCTAAAGAGAACTTCAAGTTTATGATCGAAAGAACTGGATTTTAAAACGAAATTTTGGACACCAAATCCTCTCTCGACTGCTTCTTTACCCCCACCCCCAATCATCCAACCCCAACTATCCCCCTCAAAAAAGAAGTTTTAGAGTGAAAAACCGACGTCCCCAAGCCTAAATAGGGGGGAAAAAATCTGAATAAAACCCCTAAAAATTGATACCATTCACCCTTTTTTCGGACACTTTTATTAAAATTTATGGTAACTGTTACTGGAAAATAAAATAATTGGACGAATTTTGAGCCGCCTCTTATATATCATGGATCCGGCCCCATTTCTACTCTCCCCACCCTTCCAAAAGCCCGGTATATCTGTCTCGCTTTTTTTTTTCTCTTATTCATGGCGTGAAAAGACGAATGTTAAACCAATCTTTCCGATTGGTTTTGCGTGTAACGGACATTTGACGGCATGCAGATAGGATTGGATGTCGGTTCAAATTGGGTTTGGGTGGGTATATTATTCTTGTCCCCTTTCCAATTCCCCCAACCCCAACACCCCCATTGCCACACATTCGTGTGCACATCTCCGCATAAGCGAATATCTAGAACTTTAATCTAAAATTTTAATTAACAATAATTTAACCTAACCTAACCTAACCTATTCCTAACCTAACGTAATATCAGTGCCATCAAACGGAGAAAAGGGCCATAAGTATTTCGGGTGCAATTGAGGACTGTTTAATGTTAATTCATTAAATAGTGAGGTGCTCACTAATCTAGCTTAGCCTAACCTAACCTAATCAGGACCAACATATTTTTTTTCTGACAAAAATATTTATAATTTTTCATATATATTTTAATGTTCCGAGGTACCAAAGAAGTGTTACCTCACAAAAAAATTACCACACTACATTCATGAATTATCACACGCACGATCTCACTTATGTCCAGTTGCCTGCACGCGCGCGCGCGCACACACACACACACACACACCACACACACACACACAGCCCGAAAGAGGTAGGTTGTATGCCTGATAAAGGGAAAACCATTCGGTTTTGGGCGTGGTTGAAAGTGGTTCAGTGGCACTCTTCAGTGCCATATGAAGGTCAGCTTTAATCAGAAATGAACTTCACGGTTGTGTTTCGTCCTCTCAAGATTTTGGTTTATGACTCATGAAAGTGAATTAAAAAGAATTTGAGAAAATTCTTGCTTTATATAAAATTAAGATTTATTTTACGTTTATATCACAAAATGCTATTCGCTCTATCTATTTTTACTATCTATTTTTATATAGTCTTACCGTTTTATTTTTTCTATTTTTATCTTTTTTACTATATTATTATTATTATGTATTATACAATTTGTGCAAATGGTATAGCAGAGCTGGGCAATTGCGTTTTTTTGCCCGTTTTTTTGCGGTACTGCGGTACTACTACCGCACTACCAAACCGGTACCGCATAACGCAGTACCGCAAAGGATCGCTGAAAGTACAGCAGTACCGCTACCGCATTCAAATTTCCCGCGGTACTTTCCGCGGTACCGACGAACACGGTAGTACCGCAGTACCGCAGTACCGCAAAAAAAAACGCAAGTGCCCAGCTCTGTGGTATAGCACTAGAAAGTTAGTGAAGTAACATTTAATTAGGTTATTTTATAGCAGTATATATATATATATATGATGAATTTCCCTGACGAGGTGTAGCTCTGAATACACGAAAGAGCTTGGAATCTTTTGTCTTTCCTTGTGGATTTGCATCATATATATATATATACAGAGAGAGAGAGAGAGAGAGAGAGAGAGAGAGAGAGAGTCAGTTTGTTTATATGTATAAAACCGTTAATCCTTTTTTCCTGCTTCTATTTAAGCGCATGTGTATCTCGAACATTGAGAAAAAAAAAATTATATATATATATACACACACAGCGCCTCGGTGGTGTAATGGTTAGCGTCGCTGACTACGAATCCATCGGCCCCGGGTTCGAGACCCGACGGCAGCCGGCGCGCAGCAAAACCCAGCTGTTCATCCTTCCACACAATAAAGAAAGTGGTTGGTAGATAAATGGGTACCCTAGGTGGCCTAGTAGTTAAGACGCTGGGCTGCTGATGGGGCGTGGTTCGGATTCCACGTTAAACTGTAGGTCTAAGGTGGAGTGAAAAGCTTGACCTTCGTCAGAATGAACAATTCGGGCGGAAGCTAACCAAAGGTTAAAGGTTATATATATATATATATATATATATATATATATATATATATATATATATATATATATATATACACATTTCTATTAATTTATTAACTTCTTTCTGTGGTTTCGATTGCATAGATATTTTGTTTTGGCTATGCTTGCCTTTTCAAGCAATTTTGAAGTGTTCTCCTTTATATAAGCAGAGCAGTGAGTTCTGGAAACCTCTGTGGCATGCTTTCTATATTGATCCAGATTATCATGCATTAGAGGAAATAGCAAGCTTATATATATATATATATGAAAATTATTTCACGAAGGTAACACGTGAAAAATATTTATGATGAATAAAACCACGAAGGAAAGGAAACACAAAATGGTGCTCAAGCGCTTTCGTCTAATGACATCCTCAGGATGTCATTAGACGAAAGCGCTTGAGCACCATTTTGTGTTTCCTTTCCTTCGTGGTTTTATTCATCATATATATATATATATATATATATATATATAGAGAGAGAGAGAGAGAGAGAGAGAGAGAGAGAGAGAGTGTTACAAGGAGTTACAAGGAAAAGAAGTACCTCAAAAGGCCTTGCGGCCCATACCGAGGAGGTACCAATGGCAACGGGTGCCAGGGAAAATTTTGTGAAAGTTTATTTTTCTTTCAACTATCCTAGCAGTAGTAGAAAACTGGATAGAAAAGTAGAAGGCTCTCTCCCCACCCTCCGCTCCCTCCCTGCCAGAGGCAGGTACGGAAAAAGGTTGAAGAAAATACCTTGACCCTGGAAAAGTAGCCAAGGAAATTTTACAGGAAAGTGGAGAATATATAAATAGCTCTATATTTAGCTTGCTCACAGAGACACCGAGCAAGCGAACTCCTGCAGAGTTTTCTGAGGTTTTAATCTTAAACTGAGTGTCTTCAGTACTTTGTCTAGCCTATTTTTAAACAGATTTACACTGACTGGAAACAACCTCTGAGGGAAGTTGGTTCCAGATATTAACTATTTTATAGGAAAAGAAATTTCCGCAGACTGAGGTCCTAAATGTCTTTACACACTCAAATAGTGTGCAAGATTTCGTCTACCCTTTTCTTGAACTGATCCACAGAGGAACTGTTCACAACTTCCGAAGGTAACCTGTTCCATGTGTCACAGATCTTATACGTAAAGTAATTCCCACACACACTAGTCCTAAACCGTTTCAAATCCAACTTCCAACCATTGTTGCGAGTTGGGTTATCATTTAAACTAAACATACTTCTAAAATCGACATCGTTCAACCCGCGTAAGAGCTTGAAAACCTCGATCAGTGACCGCGCAGCCTCCGAGTTTCAAGCGAAAACAAGTTCAGGGCGCGTAACCGTCGATTGTAGCCCATATGCCTAACGGAAGGGATTAACTTTGTGGCCCTCGCCTGCACTCGCTCCAGCCTCTCAATATCTTTCCTGAGGGTGGGCGACCAGAACTGCACAGCATACTCCAGGTGCGGCCGAACAAGGGAATTGTACAGTGAGAGCACAATCTCCTTGTTCCGAAACTGAAATTGCCTCCTGGTATAACCCAATAGTTTCTGGGCTTTCTTTTCCACCTCTATGCACTGTTTCGTAAACTTCAGGTCGCTGCTAATTAGCACACCCAAGTCCTTTTCTAAATCAGTCACCTCGATATTACTACCCAACATCGAGTAGTCCGACTTGGGATTGGCGTAGCCAATGTGCATCACTTTGCATTTACCCAAGAGAAAGAGAGAGAGAGAGAGATTATTATTATCAGCGTATATGATGTGTCAACAATTTAAGTTCAAGTTTGAGGAAAGGTTTCATTGTTTTACGCAAAGTACCGCTCTGCCCATACATCCAGTCAGGGTATGAGCAGCTCGCGATATAATTGCCAAAGGCAAGTAAACATTGCTTTCACTGGTTCATCACCAGTGAAAGCAACAATGCTCTATGTTATCGTAATCAATGTGTGAACAAGTTCATAATTATTTACGTGTCTCTTGTCGTTATTTTGCAGTGCACACACTCCTGGCTGTGTCTAAGTGTGTGTGTATGTGTATATACAGTACGTGTATATATGTATGTATGTATGTATGTACAATTAAAACCTATTCTTATAACAATAGAAACTTATACAATACTAGATGACTTTGAAGAATTCAAAATTTTCTCCTATTATAAGAAGACCAATTATTTCCTTTAAACCTGACCAAACTTTTGACATTTTACCCGTATAACGACTTAAAATTCAGACTTTAATCTACTACGTCATAATAACTGTATAAACGTCAGTGATAAAAGTAAAGTCATCCTTTATAATGAAAGATAAACGGTATTAAAGATAAGCTTTTTAAAGAGCCTGTATACGGTTGAACGCTCTTCATTTTATGCCCCGCTCTGTGAAATCGACGATGCGGTATTATGGTTTTGCCTTGCTGCGACCCCCTGCGTCCGTGTGTCTGTGCATCTGTCAGCCTGTCCATCACGCCCCATTATATTCTCGTTAGACTCGGTAAGTCCGTATGTAATAAATTATTTTAGGAAATGCGACTGAATAGTCAAAACCATACAGTTTTTTTCTTCTATTGTTTTTAGAACAAAAATGTAGCTTATAGAGTAGTATTGTACCCGAAGGTGGAAGAGAGAGGCAGAGATTACCGATATACCCTGATACATTATGAGATGAAGGTGTGGCACAGTGTTGCGAAAAATAAAACTTCGAAACAATTATTTTATGCTTTTAAGAATGTATTTTATAACCACCTCTTTCTTTCTTGGGATTCTGGGAACATTTCTAGCTTTGTGTAATATGAGAGACGGGGAGAAAGCCTATCAATTGCAAATCTACTGTTGTACTCTGGGGAAAGGGATTAAGGTTTCCTACCCTTCAGTGTCAACACACACGCATGCCTGTGTTCAGCAGGTGCACAGATACAATAACCTGATCCAGACAGCTCAGACGCGGGAGATTACATTCTCTAATTGTGCTTGGCTTTCTGATTTTGAAGTCTTCGCCTATTCTCTCTTTATCTATTATTTCTCTTAGTTTTCCGCTCCTCGTCTTAATATATTATCATATTTAATTAAATAATTACTTGATTTAATACAAACATAATTTACTTACATTTTAATTACGTTGTACTAATTTTAGAGTTGAAAGATCGCCTTTATACCCTTCTTTGTTGTATTGTTCTCAACGAAATATTGAGTCAATGGAAACAGGCCCAAAACTTTCAGTTTGAACAAAGTTTCTTCATTTTCTCTTCAAAAGCGGTAATACTAGAGGAGAATACCGGTTTTGGTTCAAGTAACTAAAAGTCACCGGATAAAGCTAAAGAAAAATCCGATAATTGAAGTAGGCCTATCTAATTCCCATCAAAGACGAACGGTGTACGAAAAACGTTAAGGTGTATAGTATTTGCGAGAGAATAAAAGAAAATCGCCTAGAAAAAATTTCTAAATGGCATAAAAATTAGTAATGACTGGATATTTTTTTTAAAATTTTATAACTATCCAAAGAAAAACAAAATTTTACCAATTAGTAATTTCTTATTCTTTCAGAAATTTGGTTTCTAGTCGAACTTTTTTCCGTAAATATACTTCATACTATACACAAAACGTTTCAAAAACTTTATTTAACTTGTGTAAATGATTACGTTTACATCAAAAAAATGATTGTGAATAGAATTGTAACCATTTTAAAAGGACTTGTATACACATTTCGGAGACGGAACATTCTATTGATATTCCAATAAATTTACTAACTTAGGCTAGGCTAGGCTAGGCTACGCTAGGCTAGGCTAGGCTAGGCTAGGCTAAGTGAGAAATCCACATTTGAGAAAAGAGACTCACTTCCATTCGCATTCACGATAAAGACGTCAGACGAAAATGGCTAATATTTCCTAACCTAACTCTACTTAACCTAAACTAAATTAACATTAGTCTAACCTACCTGGCAAGAAATGGGACATTCAGTAAACGCCATACACATTTATAAAACTAATAAAAAAATGTACCATTTCTTGCTAACCTAACCTAACCTAACTTAAACCAAAGCGTGGAATCCGTGGATGAGAACAAGAACCTCATGAAATGGTACAACAGTAGATCGATTTGAGAATTACTCCTTTGAGATCTTTAAAGGATTTTCCACTCGAGGGACTGGAATGAAATAGGAATAAAACGGGAATGAAATGGGAATAAAATGGGAATGACACTGAATGGGATGACACCGATTAAATGTCACGTTCAATAAATAAGATTAGTTTGATTTAAACGAGTAAAATAAATAGAGAACATCGAATATTTGTTTTCAATAATCATGAAATTGTGTTTATTTTTATTTTTATTTTTTTTATGAATTTAGTCATTTTTTTTTTTCACTCATTCATTCGTTATTTTTTTTCTCTTATTTATTTGTTTGCTATTTATTTATTCTTTCATCTCATAAACAATACAAAACACACGACTATATATATATATATATATATATATATATACTGTACGTACTGTGTGTGTGTATATATATATATGATACACACAGACCGTGCATGGAACAAGGAACTCTTCTGGGATAATTAAATCCACTATAGTCCGAATAAGTAATGGTAAATGACAAATACCATAGTTTTTCTTTTTCATGATGCAAGCCCGACGTGGGCAACGGGTCTCTCGCAAAGAGGTCCCATAAATATAGCTTCCCTCACCAGCTATCTGCAAAGCAGACAGGATCCAGCTTTGGGACATGGATCCTGTCTGCTTTGCAGATAGCTGGTGAGGGAAGCTATATTTATGGGACCTCTTTGCGAGAGACCCGTTGCCCACGTCTGGCTTGCATCATGAAAAAGAAAAACTATGGTATTTGTCATTTACCATTACTTATTCGGACTATAGTGGATTTAATTATCCCAGAAGAGTTCCTTGTTCCATGCACGTTCTGTGTGTATCATAAAAAACTCAGGGAACCATTCTGAGTTCATTCCCATATATATATATATATATATATATATATATATATATTTTAACTGCAAACAACACACGGTATAATTAATGTAAAGAACGACGCTTGTGTAGAAGAACGTTCCGCACAAGATCCCGGGTGGTTACCTCATTTTTCATTTGTTCGTTCACCCTCCTCATCTTGTGCGGAACGTTCTTCTACACAAGCGTCGTTATATATATATACACACACACACGCACACGAACTTATAACTTCAAAAAAATATAAAGAAATAACAACGAAAAACAATTTCTCTTCTTATTAAAATAGTTATTTGTACACTATTAATAAAATTATGTTAGAATAGTCAACAGTGCGGCAGAATTGTATGAGAATTTAATATTAAATTTTGAGAGGGACTATTTTAAATTGGGAAAAATTCGTTTACTGTAAGTCTGTAGTCTATTCAATACTTTTTATGGTTAATATTCGTTTTAATGCTTTGTTCGTTTTCGATAGGAGACATTCTATGACAATTTAACATATAAATTCATATTCAGGACACCTTGAAACCTCAGGGAAACTGATAAAAATCAAGGAAATGTAATAATTATTTTTTATGGAAAAAAAAAAAATTTAAAAAAATGTAGACGTAAAAAGCAGCCATTATAGGCCATTGACCGAGTATTTAGCTTTTAACGCTGTTAAAATTTTAACGAACGTCGCCCTCTCCAGTTTTATGGGGAGACATCTCGTGGCAAAATTAGGAAACATAGGTCAAAACAACCAATTAAAAATCGTTTTTGTTTCACGTGACCTTATCCGACCAATCAGAGACGTACATTTTGAATCTCTCATAATGCATACTCATTTAAGAATGCTTTTTCAGTCTGGTTTTCATTTTGGTTTGCGGAGGTTGTGATTGCCTGGGTTTTTGGTACCTTGGAACGCAGTTCCAAAAAACTACTGTTGTTTGCGGTTCCTCAGAGAGACGCAACAACTCTTGTTCGCCTGATCCAGCAACATATTAGGCCTGGGACTACAATCTATTCCGACGAGTGGCGTGCGTATTCTCAACTTGGAAATCTAGGCTACATTCACCGGACAGTCAACCATTCACAGCGGTTCGTGGAAGACACCGTTCACATTCAAAATATTGAGCGTTGTTGGAAAGACGTGAAAAGCTGGATATTACGGTCTGGCAACAAAACCCAATCAGTTTAGGTTAGGTCTGTTTAGGTTAGGTTAGGTCTGTTTAGGTTAGGTCTGAACCAAAACACATTTTTCTGGTGTTTTTTGGTGTGATTTGCTCAAATCTGAACTTTCTTTGGGAAATGAGCCGTTTTTGAGAAATTTTCAATTTTAAAATTTCTCAAAAACGGCTCATTTCCCAAAGAAACGAAGTTCAGATTTGAACAAATCACACCACAAAACACCAGGAAAATGTGTTTTGGTTCAGAAAGGAGGAAAAGCACTAAAACGAATAATTACCCTTTTTATAATTTATTATAGTCCCTATTCTTATTTTTTATCCACTTTAGTTACTGTACTTTGAAAAATAATTAAATTACAGTTCAGATACGTCTTTTTAAAGCATATTTAAAGGGTTATATGAAATTTACTGTTTATTTTGTAGATATAAAATACGGAAACGAACGTCCTTATGTTAAAAATTTTACATTAGAGGTCCCATATTTCACTCCCAAAAGGACAAATTAAGATACGGAAAGAATAAATAGGTTTAGAACCTATTCAAGCCAATTTATTGACCTATTATTACATGATAACAGCAATGAACCTTGTTATCTATAAATGCACATGGCCTATATTAGAACCCTTTATGAGATGATAAGCCTAAAGTTTAACCACAAACGCTGGAACACCTACGAGTATATCAGTGGTAACAATATTTTGTCTTACATTGATTTATTTATGTTTCCTTTCGAAATTTTAAGTTTTTGTACTATATATGTTATACCATTATTAAATATACAACAATAATAATAAGCAAATTGCACTTCTACTAAAAAGTATATTTCGGAGCATTTTTGGTATGTTGGGCGAAGGTATTGATTATAATCAAATGTTTATTTACACAATATTGAATTAATTAATAGTTTAAAGATAACAAAAGCAATTAATATTTTACCTTATAATATCTCGTTAATTAAGTAAATGTTTTTTCTTTACAATAAATTTTATTGGAAATAGGTAACTAAATTAAATGAATTTTGATGATAAACAAATGATTCGTATGCGTGTTGTATTTATCAGTTTATAAATGTATTCATATGAAGTTTATTGTACATTTGGCAATCGATGCACACCTTGTTTTTAACGTCATATAACATAAACGGGAAAGAAAAAAAATTGTATAATTCTTCCAATAATAGTGTGTGTGTGTGTGTCTCTTTCAAGGTGTGTGTGTGTGTGTGTGTGTCTTTCAAGGTCAAATTGTTGCCCCTCCTCTCGAGTTGGCCTGGTGAAGTAGTGAGTTGGTTTCTTGTACTCTCCACCTCACATAGCCAGGTGTGTATATATATATATATATATATATAACCTTTGGTTAGCTTCCACCCGAATTGTTCATTCTGACGAAAGTCAAGCTTTTCACTCCACCTTAGACCAGTTTAACGTGGAATCTGAACCCACGCCCCGCCAGCACCCCAGCGTCTTAACCACTAGGCCACCCAGGGTACCCATTTATCTACCAACCACTTCTTTTTTTTATTGTGTGGAAGGATGAACAGCTGGGTTTTGCTGCGCACCGGCTGCCGTCACCGGGTCTTAATCACGGGGCCGATGGATTCGTAGTCAGCGAAACTCACCACTACACCACCGAGGCGCATGAAATATATACACACACACACACACACACAGGTATACCCGGTTTTCGCAAGTTATGTTCCTCAGACTCATTACAAATAGCGAAATTGCGAATAACGAATCATTTTTTCCCATATAAATAAATGTTTTATTTTAAGCGTCTGGTGTTAATTCGAAATATCAAATTCTTGAAGTAAGAATTAATGTCTCCAGGGTCATTTCCCTAAACAATTATTCATGATTGCCAAAATTTCATTGTGACGAATATATTATTTTTGTAAAAGGCTTATAATTATCCCCCTGCACGAATTAACACAAAAATAAGGATATATATAATTCCTAATCAGCGATATATATAACTTTGGGTTAAATCTATATGTTGTGGTTTGAAGGAAAACAGGCTAAACTAATGGTATAATTCATACCATAAATATAAAGTAATAAACCACGTCATATAACAAGGGGGCCTGTCCGGGAATCCGCCTCGTATAACTAACTATATATATATATATATCGTAAAGAACGACGCTTGTATAGGAGAACATTCCGCGCAAGATGAGGAGTGAGAACGAACAAATGAAAAATGAGGTAACCACCCGGGAATCGAACCCGGGATCTTCGATTGCCGGTCAGATATGATAATCACTACACCATGGTCCTCACTCGATCAGAGTGGTTATCATATCTGACCGGCAATCGGAAGATCCCGGGTTCGATTCCCGGGTGGTTACCTCATTTTTTCATTTGTTCGTTCTCCCTCCTCATCTTGCGCGGAATGTTCTCTTATACAAGCGTCGTTCTTTACGTTAATTATACTGCGTGTTCTTTGCAGTTGAAATGTGTGTGTATATATATACACAGGGCTATTTAAAATGATTCATCCGATTTCAACTGAGAATACTTCCGTACCTATCAACCGTGCATCAACTGGGCGTACACCACATGAAAGAGGAAATCTCCGAGTTTTACAAGATCACCGCGAGAGGGCTCCAAAGTCACGCCATGGCCTAGCCTAGCAACAAACAGTCAGTGTGAAAATGGCGTCCGCACAGCAGAAGGCGTTTTGTGTGTTGCAGTTTTCGAGCTGTAAATCGGTAGTCACAGTGCAGCGTGAACGATTTGAACGAAGATTCCGGCGACTACATTTTCCAGCAAGATGGGGCGCCGCCTCATTGGCATTTGGATGTTCGCCGTTTTCTCAACGAAGTGCTCACTCGCCGTTGGATTGGTCGCAGTGGGCCCCATGACTTGGTGCTCCACAGCTGGCCCCCTAGGTCGCCGGATCTTACACCGTGCGACTTCTTCCTTTGGGGGTACGTTAAGGATACTGTGTACGTGCCACCGTTGCCCACATCTTTGGATGAGCTCCGAACTCGCATTGTTACTGCCGTAGAGTCAGTGACAACGGACATGCTGGAGCGAGTATGGGAGGAATTCGACTATCGTGTCGACGTTGCTCGTGTAACTAGGGGAAGTCACATAGAGCATTTATGAGGTGAGAGACAAAATTTGGACAGTTTTTCTTTTGGTTGATGTATCACAAATCACTCTATATTTGTAACATTAAAAAATATTCTCATTTGAAATCAGGTGAATCATTTGAATAGCCCTGTGTATATATATATATATATATATATATATATATATATATTACGTTCGTAGTGTTTTTATTAGTACGTAAATATCCAAAATACATTTTTTTTTTTATTATTCAGTTGAATTATTTTTAATATACAGGGTGATTATTTTTTATTCGAGAACCCTTAATAATAGCCTTCATGGTTTCATAGTTGTCGAAAAAAAAAATCACCCTGCATTTTAACGGACTTTCCATTGATTTAGTTTATAGAGTATCTTCAGTATTAATTATATAACACATTATGTGTGTGTATGTATGTATGTATGTACGTACGAACGTATTGGTTCAGTGTTGTCATAGATCTTCCAAACTTTGGAGTAAATGGCGAAGGGGGACACTTTCATTTAAAGCGAGTGCTACGTTCAGTCAAAGGCAGTCTTGTGTTTGGGTTATTTGATTTTATGGTTTGATTGATTTTCACCATCATTTGAACACTTTAAAATATGTTGTTGTTGTTGTTGTTGTTGTTGATGTTAATAATGTTGTTGTATTATCTATTGTATTTAGGTATTTTGTGGTTTTTGTTGACCGTATATTTTTGCCTATATATATATATATATATAATATATATATATATATATATATATATATAAGCAGTATTTTGAAAGCAAAAACATATTTTGCACTTTTATACGGTAGAAACGTCACATCAGCGTGAATACATATGATCATTTTTACCTCTGTTCCTGTTTTTATAGAAGTGTTATTACCGAAATAGCGGTATAAAAACCCATTTCATAAAAACGTATTTATGAAGTCTAAGTAAAACCCGTTTCACCAGAACTTAAAACCTTATCTTCTAGAACCTATCCAGAACCTCAGATAGGTCGTAAAACATCCATAAACCAATGGAGATAAAAAAGTAGCCGTAGAGTCTGGAGTGCCTGTTGATAAAGTGGCACTGTGGCTACTTTTATGATCTCTCTGACTCGTTACAGACTTACAGAAGGGACCGTATTTTGAGTTTAGACTAAAGGCAATTAAATTCATTGGATATTATAGACGAAAAAAAAATAGTTATGGTTTAATTCGAATCCTTCATCCTGTTTGTCTCTCTCTCTCTCTCTCTCTCTCTCTCCTCTCTCTCTCTCTCAAGTGAATAAATAAGTAAAAACTAATAAAATTAAAATGAAAGTGTGTTTCAGCTGCAATAAAACATACACGATTTGGAGCACACTCTTTTTTTACAAGACTTCATGGACTAAACTAAAAGAAGCAAATAACCTACATGAAGGTCCGCCCCCAAAATGAATTTAAACCGTGGAAGAGTATAGCATGTGGTACATTAAAATCCCCTCCTCCCCAAAAAAGCTTTTACTTTGGGGGGACGGCTGCTAATGTAGGTTATTTACTTCAGTTTTCGTTCATTCCTTGAGGTTCTGCAAGGACGAAATCGCTCGAAATCTTTTTTCATTTTCCTTGAAGATTGTATCGCATTTAATAAAGTTCACGTGAAGATTGTGAATTATTACATACATGAGAGAGAGAGAGAGAGAGAGAGAGAGAGAGAGAGAGAGAGTGTGGTGTGTGTGTGTGTTTCGCCGCGATCACTGTTTTTGACAAAGTTGAGATTTGTTACAAAGATCGTGATTGGCCGAAATTGGTCATGTGGGAGATAATTAACCAATCTAAAATAAACACCTAACGTAGTGTAATCTGGTCTCTCATATATACATATATATGGATCACCTGAAGATTATCACCCCCAGCCCGATCCACCTGAAGATCTCCCCCCCTCTTCCAGCCCGATCCCCCTGAAGATCTCCCCCCCCAACTTCCAGCCCGATCCCCCTGAAGATCTCCTCCCCCCTTCCAGCCCGATCCCCCTGAAGATCTCCTCCCCCCTTCCAGCCCGATCCCCTGAAGATCTCCTCCCCCCCCAGCCCGATCCCCCTGAAGATCTCCCCCCCCCCCCCCAGCTCTACCTGGGGGAAGATCTTCAGGTGATCCGAAATCTTTATATAATATTTTACTTATTTCGTGAAATAAGTAAAATACTAAACCCATCAAAAAAAAAAATAATAAAATAAAAAATGCATTTCACGTCAAAAATCCCGTACACATTTTCAAGTCAGGCTTTTTGAAATAGAAATAAAAATAAATTAGTTTCGCTTAATTTTCCTTCGGTGTGGAGATAAAAAGAAGCGAATGTTGGAAGTCGTATACGCGTCGAAGCGAAAAAAATATTAACGACTGTATACAAAATCAGTAGCCAGATGTACAATAACAACAAAGAAAACGGAAGAAAAATAAAAAATTTGAAAGATCCAACACTTTTTTTAAGCATTGTGGATTGTAGTTTCGTCCGAAGTATAAAAGTCATTAGTTAGATTAAAGTTAGGGATTAAATCTTTCATCTTAATGTGTCTTTATCAGTGGATCTAAACAAGAAGGATGCCTCTTTCCATTTAATGCGGTGATTATTTTTAGGAAGGTGACGAAAGAGGGTGTTGTTAAACTCGCCTGTTCGATATTTTAAGCACGATTTTATAAACTGATGGATCGGGGCGAGGGAGCAGACTGTTTTTAAAATTTTTAATGTAGTTACGGAAAAATCTTTGACGTTTTAGAGGCACAGGAAAGATTCGGTAAGAACAACATGGATTTTGGTCAGGAAGATCGTGACTGTCACGGCTAAAATAACGTTAGTAACACTATCATTGATGCACTTGAAACCAACGAAAATTACGATGTTACATAGGCAGACTTTTCTAAAACATTCGACAAATGTGATCATAGTATAATAATACATAAAACGAAACGTATGAGAATGGGAATAACGGGTGAAGTGGGAAAATGGATCTGGATAACTTCCTCAGAGAGCGTCAACAAGTTGTTACAATTCACTGAATATCAGAATCAGAGGTATAATAATAACCACTTATGAGCATCAGAAACTGACACAGCGCTCAGGCTAACTAATGCGGCCCATTGTTCTAACTCCTGTATTATTAGTATTACCAGCATCATCGGGAGTCGATCCCCCGACCCCAGTGTCTTCACTTTGTTTGAAGTGAAAGCACTTCAAATCTGTGGTGTATACCTCAGTACCATAAGATACAGTATTATCCCCAATCCTATTCATTATTACGCTAACAGACATAACTGTTATTAGTACAATAACATCCTTTGCTGATGATAGGAAAATTAGTAGAAAAGTTAAACTCGGAATATGTAGAAGCTTTACAAACGGACACAAACAGGATATACAGGTGGTCAGAAAACAACAATATGAAATTCAACACCGGAAATTTTCAGCTCTTAATATATATATAAAAAGAGGAGGAACTACAGTAGAACATATAGACTTGGGGTTTCAAACACGCGGCCCTCGAACGTTTCCAATGCAGCCCACTCGAATGAATTGTGATCCCCCATAACAATGATTCTTGAATTGGGGCGTCAAATTTATGACAAGGTATTTCACATTGCACATTCCTTTTTATTTGCTTTTTAAACACCATGACCCTATTGTTACTTAACATTACATTAAATATTACATTAGCTAGTTGCTAAAAACCAATATTCTTGGATTATTTAATTTTAATCTTGTCCGGCAAGTAGGTCTACAGCAGGGGTCACCAACCTTTTTTGTTCACCGCCCACTTTTACGATTTTTTTGAAAATTAAAAAAGCTTATCGCCCACCTTAGATCAAAAAGAATAAATCAACATAATCGATAAAATAAATAATGAAATAAATGTTTAATTACCTTTAATGTGAGCCCACTAGTGGGCGCTACCGCCCAGGTTGGTGACACGTGGTCTACAGTATATGTTGAATTGCGGACTGCAACCGAAATGAGTTTGAGACCCCTGATTATATAGGCTATTGAGCAAATGATTGTAAAGAACTAAATTGTTGGGAAAGATGACATAAATTAAATCTATATTCGCTGGAAAAAACGAGAGAGGTACACTATAATAGATGTATGGAAAATATGGTATTAATAGAAAAACTGCAGTAGTACCTAACCTCAAACTGAACTGTGTATAACCATCGAAACAACGTTGGAAAAAAGGAAAGGTAGAATGTGTAGTGTACCCAGGGCCGGATTAACCATTAAGCAAAATAAGCCCGTGCTTAGGGCATCAAGGGAAGGGGGGCACCACAGAAATTTTCCATTGTCGGATTTACCATGGATTTATTATACTATTATAATCGCGGCTTATAGCCTATAAGCTGTTGAAAACTGAATTATATATATTCATATATAGTATTTATTTTTTTTCATTGTTTGAATTTGTAGTGAACAACAACCCTTTTGAGAGAAAAATATATTTCGTTGTAATCACACACTTTACGCTTTGCGTTATTATTTTGTTTATATCAAATCTTTGAGCGCCATATTAAAAATACATATAGATTAAATATTTCGTGTGCTATAGTAAATGTAAAAACAAGATTCAGTCATGCTGAACTTTATAAAATAATTGTAGAAGACAATATGAGTGTGCCTTCCCAAATGTAGAAATTGCCTTTCGTATATTTTTAACATTAATGGTCACAAATTGCTCAGCTGAGCGTTCATTTTCTCAGTTGAAGTATATTAAAAATACCAACAGAACAACTATGCAACAAGGCAGGCTGGATGCCTTATCTCTACTAAGTATAGAAGCAGATGTGTTACGTAAGATTAGTTTTGAGGATCTGATCAAAGACTTTGCAATTAAAAAAAGTAGGAGAAAACTTTTCAAATATAAATGAAGTGGAAGTATACAAAAATAAACATTATTTTCCATCTTACTGTAAGTTTTGTTTCATTTCAAAAAATAAAATTTTATTTTATGGTTTATTTTTGTTTATATTTTGAATTACATATATATGGGGCACCAAAATCTTTTAAGTGCTTAGGGCCTCTAAAGGTCTTAATCCGGCCCTGAGTGTACCCATTCTAAAGGCTAGACAAGGAACATCCTCAACTCTGAAGGAAAATAGTTTTGTCGTCACAAAACCAAGACTATTTAACCAATTACCCCTAACAATTAGGAACACCACTGATGTTGATAGGGTAATCTTCAAAAATGAAGACCTGATACCTGGCTCAGGACAATCCCACATGAGGCTGGTGTAGCTGGCTATATGAGATGGAGAGTTCAAGAAGGCAACTCTCTCGTTCATCAAGTCAAATCCAGAGGTGAGGCCAATAAACAACCTGAACCCCGCGTGGTGAGAGACCGACGCACGGAACCTTTACCAGGTTTATATATATAGTTTTATTTTATAAAAATTGTATTGAAAATTTAAATTTCCACTTTTTAAATGCCTTCAAAGCTACATGATTACTTTTTCTCGCTTTGCTTAAGATTTATTTGTGAACAGCTTTAGAGACTGAACATGTTAGATATAATGTTACATTATAACTTCATGCGAATAATTGTAAATAGAAAGTAAAAATTATAATGCGGAAGTATTCATATTTTACGAAGAAAATCTTTGGAGCAAGTGTAGTTTACGCCCGCCTGTGGTGCCTAGTGTAGTTTATGTTCCCCTACATTATCCTAGTGTAGTTTAAGTTCCCCAACTTTGACCTAGTGTAGTTTCTGTCCCCTTTTGTGTCAGGGGACGTAAACTACACTTGCTCCAAATCTTTTAATAAAGAAAAACTTATATATAGTATATATAATTTATATTGTTAAATTTAATATTAATAGTATATCGCACATCTCCAAACTTAAGTCAAGAGAACTCACTCCGAACATGCTTAAGTGTGTTAAATTAAATTAACATGCTTAAGTATGTTAAGTTAATTCAGACTGAAATTTTTAAGTAACCAAACTTTGATATGTATTTATCACTTTCTACTTAATCCGCTTGACTCAATTACACTGTTTGGATCACCTGAAGATCAGGGCCCCCAGCCTTCTTTAGTTAGCCTTATAAGCTAACGAAAGAAGGCTGGGGGTCCTGATCTTCAGGTGATCCAAAAAATGTACAATGAAATACTCAAAAATACTTTTGGTACATTCTTTTAGGCACCTTCATATTTTTGTCTTACGTGAAGCACTTAAATAGTAAAAAATGCTTATAATTACAGCCAATTGCAAAATTTAAAATCACTTTATTTCAATTAGAATCTCAGTCTTCCAATATGATACATTATGCATATTATGCATTATGCAAATTATGGGACTTTATAGGTTATATTCATCGGGAAGAATTGTTTAATTTTCGTTGTTAAAAATGTTACGTTTAAGTTACGCAATTAAGATGAATAAAAAGTCAACAACAAAAAGTTTTGGAATTATTGTTGCGGAAGAAAATAGCGGATAAAAGTTATACTTTTTTAACAATAGAAATTTACAGAACGAAATGGTGGGCGAGTCTTACTTTCGTTAAAGCTGAAAAAGTTACGCTAATGATTCCCAGTGATTTCAGTGTTCCATAAAAGTTACGTTAAAATGTGTAACTCCTACGTAACTTATATGTAACATTTTAGAATTGTAGATTTTTATATAAATTTTTAGTGTTTTTAGTACCAAACTTGTTAACTCGCACAAAATTACCTCTGTGAGTCGAGTTATCACATATTCAACCTCACTCACTTACACGTTGCATCCGCACCCTCCCTTTCACACATACATATTCACCTTTCCTTCTGTAACCAAACAATTTTAGTACAAAAATAACGCGGATGAAGATACATCACGATAAAATATTTAAAAATAGGAGATCAAATTCTACTGCACAAATTAAGTTTGAAGTGTCAACCTTGCCCGCAACTTTCGGCTCTGCCCATTTCAATAGTAAAATAATATCCGTTCCTTTTGGGTGTTGGAAGGCGCGCAGGCAATGATTTATGCCCACTTTCGACTTATGTGCCATTGAACCATATTAATTTTGAAAGCTTCATAAATCACTCTCAATAATACTGTAGAAATTTATGAACATATTTTGAATCTTCCTTTTCTTATTGCTCCCACCCCATTTCCCTCCCACCCCCTTCTCTTCCTCCACACACACACACACACACACACACACACTGAAATAAAACAGAATCGTTCTGTGTTGAATTATTGACTTGGAATCATTTGGGAATTCCTTTTTCTTTTATGATTTTTTTTAAAACTTTTTTAGGCACCCTGTCAGAGTATTTGGAATAAAACGGTGAAGCTTTTAGGTTTTTAGCGTTTGTGAAAGAAAGAGATATTGTTAATATTGCGTCTTGGTCTATAAAATTGAGTGGTTAAGTACAGTATTATAATATATAATATATTATATATAATATATATATATATATATATATATATATATATATATATATATATATTAGGGCATGGTTAATTAATCATTTTTAGGAAAAAGTGATGAATGATGAAATTTTCTAATTAATCAATGACTAACTGATTAAAATGATTGAAAATTAAATACTTCTGAAAAGAGTAAGAAAGCGCTCTATTGTTTCTGTTGCGTAAAATAAGACCGAAGAAAACATTTTGCTCAAACATTTAGTTTGCTTTAGTTCAAGAAATCAGCGTGGGCGGATTAGGCAGTTTATACAAGCAATGAGGTGCCAAATTCAAATGATACATTACAGAACTTAAGGTAAAATGGTGGTGAAATTATGAGGAAAATTAATCATTTCCATCATTTTCTAAAACTATTTTTTGATTAATTAATGATTAAATTCGAAACAATGATTAACTGATTAATTGATTAATCTGAACCCTTCCCTAATATATATATATATATATATATATATATTATATATATATATATATATATTATATTAGGGTGTCCCAGCCTCACATGTGAAAATAAAAATTTGCAAGAGTCAAATCGCACACCCCTTTAATTAATTACACTTGAAGAAAGGAAAAAATGGGCGAAATCTCATTGGCCTATTAGGAGGGGAAGGGTCCCCTCATTGACCTTGTTTATTCGACCCTATATGAACAACCGTAAATGTTCAGCATTAATCATTCTAGAATGGAAGAATGAAATGTAAATTCTTTCTAATGACTAAATTAAAGGAAATGGAAATTCTTCCTAATGGCACATTTCATTTCGGGGGACAGAGGATCTTTTTGTCTGCTGAGGGGAACTGCTGGCGGTGGTATTCGACGACTTGGTACACGAGCTGCCGTTCCTCCTCGTTTTTTGTCAGGCCCTCGTTGAAATCTTCCGCCAGTTTCACCGCCCGTTCTGCCGCGTCGTTCACAGACTTCAACGATGGTGCACATCCTTCGAGATCTTTGGGGTTTTTGGAACTGGCAGCTTCAGGCAATGAAAAAGGTTTTGAGTCCTTTTCGTGACCAAGGTGCTCAAATCCGACCGTCTCACGGTCAAGACACTCTTTCCCTCCAGCCGACGCAGATCTTTTGGGTTTTTGGTCTTCTTGTGCAGGTTTTGGAGCATGGCCGTCTTCTCTGCATCGGTGGTTTTGGAGGAGAACATAGCGAGTCCGGCTAAATCTTCGCTTAGGTACCAGAGGTGGCCCCGGAATTTCGTCAATGCGGCGGTACCTACATCATGATCCACCGCCTTGTACCGCTCTAGGTCCTCCAACAGCTCCAGGTCATTGACGAGCGCGTCCGCCGTCAATGGAGCCTCGAACCACCTCTGGAGGTAGATGGTGACGGCAAAGACGCTTATCCTGCGTAGTGACCTGACCTCGTGAGCAGTCAGGTGGAATTGGCTTCGGAAGATGAACATCTTAAGACAGTAAATGCCTTTGGCCATCCACCTGGCCCGGTGGTATGCTCCAGGATGATTGTACCGGAGATCTCGTTTGCCATGACCATCGAGGAAGACCAGAGCGAGGATCAGGAACTCCCGGTAATCGTCTCTTGGGTGGCCAACTTCAAGCTGGTCTTCAATGAAGTGGACATTCTGCTCTTTTTTCAACGCCACCCATTCCGAAAGGATGTCGCTTGGGCCATCGCCGTTGAACGGAGAAGCCTGCTTCTGGTCGATGAACTCCCATTGGGATTTGAAGCGAGCGAACAGCGCAATTTCGGGGCCAGAAGACCTGAAGAACAGGTCAAAGACTGAGGTGATTAAATTCCATCATGTGGTGTCTGCAAGCCAGGAAAAGAACGCGGCGGTCCATTTGGTCCTGGATAATCGTACAAGCGCCGCTGTTGTGTCGAAGCAGAGACCGGCAATCCATGGTTGAACTTGCGGCCAATCGTCCAGCACCTTCAGAACAGCTCCAGCCATCCGCTGTCCCGTGCTGTCAGGGATTTTGGGGATCGCCAACAACTTCTCAAGATTCTTCCCGCTGACCAGCACTGGTATGCGATCCGATTTCCCTCCATCCGAATCAGGGAGGAGTTTGCCATCAAAGTGGACGACAAGCGGCGTATCAGGATTGAACTCGGTCTTCATTCCGGCTGCCAAGTTCTTCCTGGACTTCTGCCGTGAACGGTGAAGACTTGATTTGGACAAGGTGACCGAGGATAACTCAACTCCCGCGGCAGCGAGTGCTGGAGCCACAATGTGCATCGCTTGGCGTACTGAGGTTCCAGTTCGATCCAGGGCTGCAGCAAAATTGGGATATTGGATGATCCTCCTTGCCGACACTTGGCCGTCCTTGGGAGCGGATCGAGGAGCCGAAGGACCAGAGAGAATATTGGACATCATCATTGGATGCTTCGGCCATGGACTCCGAAGAAGAAGAAGACCCACTTTTCACCGTTCCTTTTGCTTGCAGTGAGTCCATCTCTTCGCGGCTTTTCTTCTTCCTCTTCTCTTCAGCTGCTCGGCGTTTCTCCCGCTCCGCTGCCCTGCGAGCAAACTCCAGGTCCTCTCCTCCGATGTACATCTTCCGCACGGTTCGCTGGTCATTCAGAAAGTCTCGATCTTCTGGGACTTTGATGAGTTTCATGGCGTTGGCATGAGCTGTTTCGAACAGTGTATTCAGGTTGGCTTGGAATCCCTTTTCCCGCTCCAGTTGCTTCTCTCCCCCACGGTTTCGGTTTCTGGCAACCTTCTCGTAGTCCGTGGAGAGGGCCTTGATCCTCTCGACGCACTTGGGCTTGTGGGAGGTCGGAATAGATGCCCGAGCCCACACCGCCATAACCTCATCAGCTACTACATTGGCAGCTTCCGCCGTGGACGTTTTTTTCTTCCGAGTGAAGAACAACAGACGTCGAAGAACATCTCCCAATGTCGGGAGTTGACACAGCGTTTCCAGGGGTTCATTTCGCAACACCCCCACCAACCACACAGTCTCCTGCTTTCTTGTATCCATAACCTGAAAAGAAATATGCTACAATTAGTATAAGGTAGAGAGTAGCCATTCAGCAATAGTAACACATGGTTTGAGGGGACCCTTAAAATTAAAGAACACGAATGAAATTCATCTTGCTGGCATGTTTTCACGAGTGGAAGAAATTAGGGGGGTGTGCATGACAAACTTCAGGAACAAAAAAAATTGGGACACTCTAATATATATATATATATATTATATTTTATTATTATTTATTATTATTATTCGATGCATTCCTAGTTTAAGTGGAAGTATGAAGAGTTAAACACCTTTTCACATAGAACACCATTTCGTCCATACGCCAATTTCAGGGTATGAGCAACTCACAGCAGCATTGCCAAGCAAATAGAGGGTCAAAGTACTGGAGGCTTTCGTACGTTGTTCATCACCACTGAAAGCAACAATGCTCTGTGTTAGTCTAGTCAAAAACATTCATATCCGTATTTAATTTATTGCAATTTTCATTAGTTTGTATTGCAGACACTCCCAATTATTATTTATCAGCCTTGGTGCATGATTCTTCAAGAGTAAGATGCACCCCAAGTTTGTTTCCTCCCAAAAGCAGCACAAATTTACCTGTATCATTTTGAGTTATACTCGTACTACCTCATATATATATATATATATATTATATTGGTATAAGTTTTGGGGACACCAGTTTTTGAACTTTTGATTGACCCAAGATTGATCATGTGGGAAATAATAAACCAACCCAAAACGACAACCTAATCTAATATAACCTAACCTAACAACATAAGTAGACTCACCCTGACTTGGTCCAACGGATAAAATGGACGGGCGAATCACCGAAATCAGTGTGTGTGTACAGGGTGGGCTAAGCCGCTTTCCCTTCGTATTATGACGAAACTCACTCCGGTGTGAAAGAACAGCAACAAGTTGAAAAGAATTACTGGCGTGTAGTGCTTCAGCGTATTGTTACAGTGATAGTTTTTTGACACAGCGTCATTTGGCTTTCAGAGGCAGCGCATTCGTTGAATTTAGTTGGTGTCGTAAGTGTTGACTCCTGTCTGGAAGCCATAAATTTATTTAAAACGCTGCAGAAGATATATGCATTTGTAGGGAAGTGATGGAATTCTGTGATTACCGGTCTTATTAGCATTCTGACATATTGTAATGTACATATTGAATACTAATTTTATTTTTGTGATTAATTGTATTTATATATGGTAAAGTAATTTAAGAAAAGTTACTAGCAATTACTTTAATTACAGTAAATAGTTACTAATTACATATCGTTCATATCGGCTTCATATCGTTTCTGCATGTCTGTATCGTTTAATTCATTAACAAATGATGGGCAGTATGGTTTCATGCCGAGATCTTTTGTCATGTGATCTCTCATTGTGGACATGGGGACTGCAAGTTCTTGTGATCGTTTCGGAAGTAATTTTTTTTCGGTGAACGAGCCACCGATGCAATCACACCTTCACATTGTTCTGCTCGCATTGTTGGTTTTCCCGACCGTGGTCTGTCCTTGATGGAGCCAGTTTCAAACAGCTTTTTCTCCCAGTGTTATACGGTCTTGTTTGGTGGTGCAGCTTTATTGAATCTTGTGTTGAATCATTCTGGATATCATGCATCGTTTTGGCAGTATATGACCTTTCATGAGCCCATGTGCTCATCACTATCCTTTCCTCCAGAGTGTAAGTGGACTGGTCTGCCATTGTTCACACCACTATAATACCTGGAAAAGAAAAAAATATCAATGAATCTCGTATAAATTCAATTAATCACACACAAATAAAATTGGTATTACAATATGTACATTTTGTTGGGGGTGACGGGACTTTTCGAACACCCTGTACATATCAACTGGAAAGATCTGATGTAACTTTAATTTATGATAACTGTTCTATTTGTGATTTACTAAAGCATACAAAATACATCTTTGAACTGCACACATTTGCCCACAGAACTGCACAAGTTTTTAGAACTGCACATTTTGCATAGAACTACACGTTAAAAAAAATTCTGTTCTTACAGTCCAAAAAATCAAAATATTAAGATGTTACCAAAACGTTCACTTCATAAATGCCCCGAAAATGTTCACTTTACAACGATATTCCTGCGAATGATTTGCAAAAAACTCTGCCACCGCGCTACGTTCAAACAATTTTAAACAACCAATTACTACTAAATATAATTTGTCCGCCTTCCTGCCCGCTTGAGGTACGTGGCCTGGCGCACCCTCCTCTGTGCTGCACGTTTTATTTCAGTCTCCATATGTGTACAAATTAATAAGTTACCGTATTATACAGCCTAAGTTTTATAGACTACCAATTTGATTATTTTGATAAACTGCAAAGACAAGTAATGAAACAGTTAATTAGTTCGCAAGAGGTCATCAGATACACCGTACTCTCGTACCAATCAAGGAAAGATATACGTCACGCGGCTTTTGGCTCTATTTAAGTAACAAATTCATATGTAAAAAGTGATTAACAAGATACGGTGTAAACCGAAATTACACTGATTACATTTCAGCGTTCAAATTACAACTGCATGTGAGATGCAAGAGTTAAATAATAATTATAAACAGTAAATCAATGTCAAATAATAATCAAAAACAATGCACAGAAAGTGATTGGGGTTGTAATTAAATGTTAACGTCAAAATAATAACTTGATTACGCGTATAATTCGTGGCCCAATGTTATTTTGGAAGTTTTTTTTTTACGGGATGGTTTTTTTTTTTTTTGCCCAAAAAAAAAAAACTAACCCGGTTTTTTTGGTTTTTTTTTTTTAAATGTTGCCCAAAAGTAATTTTATTTAAAATACAAATTTAAAAGTGATAAAAAAATGTAGAAAAGACAAGGCTTCGTTTAACATATCTTACAATCGTATTAATTCTTATTAAGTTACATCCGAGGGCCACTCAATATATTTTGCCCCACCTTTATTTTTTCTTTCCAAGTTTCCTTGTAAGTTCCAGAAATTTTGTACACAAGTAGTTACATACCTTTTTTACAAGTTTTTATTTTTCCACATAGTCTCCATCCTTTTCTACGGCTTTCCTCCACCTCGAAACAAGGGCCTTTATTCCTTGCTGGTAAAAGTCCGCTCGGTTCCTCTGGAGCCACCTCTTAACCTCCTCAATAACCTCATCGTCACTCTGAAACTTTCTTCCACGAATAGCATCCTTCATTGGCCCAAACAAATGGAAGTCTGAAGGTGCCAGATCCGGGATGTATGGAGGGTGGATAACACAGTCAAGCGCATTTTTGTGATGGCCTCTCTCGTTGTTTGCAAACTGTTATGTGGTTTTGCGTTATCGTGCAAAAGAAGGACGTCTTCCAGTTTTCTCTCCGGTCGAACTCGCTTTATACGTCTCTGGAGTATCTGTAGGGTAGCAATATATGCCTCTTGAGTTGATTGTTTGTCCTTTCTTCATAATGTCCACCAGAATCACCCCTTTCATGTCCCAGAAGATGGTGGCCATAACCTTTCCTGCAGAGGGAGCCATTTTGAACTTTTTCTTGCTTGGGGAGTCTGCGATGCCATTCCATGGATTGGCGTTTTGTTTCAGGTTCAAAGTGGTGTACCCAAGTCTCATCCCCAGTCACAGTTCGTGAAAGGAAGTCATCCCCTTCTGTCTCGTATCAAACCAACGACTCAGAAGCAATTTCTTTTCTTCGGGCTTTGTGATCTTCAGTCAGTTGGCGAGGAACAAACCGTGAACACACTTTTGAGTATCCCATTTGTTGAATTATCGTATTCACACTTCCTTCACTAATTCCTAACTCCAGTGATAGCTCCTTGTATGTGACGCGCCGATTTGATTGAATGATGCTGTTAGCACGTTGCACAGTGAGATGTGACAGCCGATGCCAGGCGACCGCTGCGTGGCTCATCATCGAGGCTGGCTCTCCATCTCTCCGATGATCTCACACGTTTAGACCAGCGTCCAACTGTACTTCGATTAACAGCATCATCTCCGTAAACGTTTTGTAGACGTTTGTGAATATTTCCAAGTGTTTCCTTCTTTGCGGTTGAGAACTCGATGACAGCTCTCTGTTTACGACGCACATCACTGTCAGACGCCATTTTCGAAACTGCGTTAACCATCGGTTTTATACAAGGGCGTTTAAAAGCGGCTTTATACAAGGAGGGGAGGTTCAAACTGGAAAAATCCGGTTATGTGAAGCGCAGAAAGTTCAAACTTATGGGCCAAAAGACACTTCAACCTCATGGCCTATTATTTAGCTAAGAAAAAAGGGTGGGGCAAAATATTGAGTGCCCCTAGTACTTTAATTATATAATAGTAAAACAAATTAGTACTTTGCTAATAGTAAAAAGCTAAATACATTAATTACCTGTGTGTGTGTGTGTATATATATAGTACAATGTAGTGATGTATCGAGTAACCGCAACCGCAACCGCACTACAACCGCACAAAAATTCACAACCGTAACCGCAACCGCCGTTCCATAAGTGCGGTTGCGGTTGTAAAAGCTTAGTTAATTTTAATTTTAGGTTAATTAGAAATATTTCTTTTTTTAAAAAGAAAATGATGGGTCTCCTTATGCGTGCTTAAACGTGACGTCATACGGTTGCCGTAGTAAAATTGGTTTAAACTGCGCTCTAAGTTATTACTCTGTGAGCTCCATGAAGTAAGTAAGTTTGACATCAGTTTTTCAAATGAATAACACTGGGCAACACGTCTTTTATTGAATGATATCTGACACTTGATTCTAGGTAATTTGCGTGCGCTGAATACGAATTTCAACTCGGTTTGGCTCTATCAGGTCCTGATTCTTGTCGACAGCCTATGTGCCATTTTCCAGATTTTTCAAATTAGGACTAAAAAATTAAGTCGTGTTAAATTTTTTTTTCAAGTTTCATGAATACAAGCAGTTCAAACTACAGTAAAATTACATTATAACGATAGAAATGACTTAAAATAAAAAAACAAACAGATATGAAGCTTTCACTGTGGCAAAAATTTTCTTTTGTAAGACTTTCTAGCGTATTTGCTTGTTGATGGCAGGTCTCTTTTCAAGCACCAGCAGTAATCAGCCATCATGTGGGAATCCCAGCGGCCTTGGTACCGTTCCTCCATAATTTTTATATCTTGGTGGAATCTCTCCCCTTGTTCGTCACTTACATCACCTAAATTACTTGGAAATTGGTCAAGATGGCTATTCAAAAAATGCATTTTTATGCTCATATTGCAACCTAACTCTTTGTAGTCCCTTAAAAGTTTTTTTACGATTTCTTCGTAGTTATCTGCCCTATAATTGCCTAAAAAGTTTTCTATCAAGTCCACGAATGAGAACCAGCCATTTTTTTCGTGTTCATTCATGACATTAGGAAAATTGCTGTCTTTAATCATTGTTCTTATTTGTGGACCGTCGAAAATTCCCGCCTTGATTTTTTCATAACTTAAACTTGGAAATTTTGAAGTTATGTATTTGAAACACTCGCCGTTCGTATCTAAAGCTTTTACATATTGTTTAATGAGGCCTAGTTTTATATGCAGAGGAGGAAATATGATTTTATCTCTGCTCACTAAAGGTGGATTAATTACGTTTTTTTCTCCGACAGTAAGTGATGTTCGTGCTGGCCAGATTTGTTTGAAATAATGTTCTTCCTTGGCTCTGCTGTCCCATAAGCAAAGGAAGCAGGGATATTTAGTATACCCTCCTTGTTGTCCTAGCAGAAAATTAACCATTTTTAAGTCAACACATATGATCCACTCGTGCTCCCTATATTTGATAAGATTTAAAACCTTTTCTATATGTTCATACTTTTCTTTTAATTTTGTTGAGTGCCCAATCGGTATCGAGCCGTATAGATTGCCATTATGCAACAACACACACTTAAGACTTCTTTTCGAACTGTCTAAAAACAAACGCCAATCATTTGCATCGTAAGACTCAACCCCCATCTTCTTTAACAAACCAACTATGTCGCAGCAATATACTAAACTATCCTCTGTTCTAAAATATTTAACAAGTTCTTCTTCTCTTTTTCTGTAAAATGAAATGTATGTGTTTGAAGTAAGCAAGTTTTTCTCTTTAAGTCTTGAAGCTAAAATTTCCGCAGCCTTTTTTGGCAAATTTAGATCCCTTACAAGATCATTCAACTCGGCCTGGTTAAACTTTTGCGGATCGTTTTGACTTTCAAATACGCTGGGGTCAAAATCGGTGTCTGACTCCTCAAAGTGCATAACAATATTTTCAGGAACATCTTCAACTAATTCTTGAGTTGGCAGACCCTTAAATTTTGGAATGGGGATCTCATTTGAATGTAGCACAGGTCGTATCACGGTGTCGAAATTTGGGTACTCGATACAATGTTTATTTTTCTTAGTGAAGCCCGAAGTCTTGACAAAGCAAAGGTAGCAATCGGTCTCGTGGTTAGTAGGCTCTCGCCACACCTGATATAGAAAAAAATTGTAAAGCGTTAACAAAAGCGACGAGAGACTTGTTTTTATGAATTTTATCAAAAGTTATCACTCAAACATTTAACATTTCTATGTGTTTCAACCTTATGCAATATTTGAGATTCTTATAAACATTTTCTGTAAATTTTTGTTTATGTACCTAAGTTACAATTACATTTAGGTAAGTTACAGTATACTAGTGATTAAATTACGTAGTTTTATGAAATCATAAACTTACCATCGGAACTCCAAAAGGTATTTTTGAATCCGAACCCTTCGTCCAATGTCGCAGTCTTTCAATGCATATAGTGCAGGGCTTTATGTGGAGCCCACGATTTATCTTGGTCCCCCAGTTTTATGCCAAAATAAGCTAAGTAAGCTCTTTTTACGAAGTCAGTTATATTTGCTCGTTGATGTGGAAGTGTAAAATTTCCACATATATAACAGAAGGAATCAGGGTTGTTTTTGCATTTGAACTTTCTAGTGCTTGATGACATATTGCTTGATTGTTCTGCCAATTTGTAAAGGTATTTAAAGCCCTTAATTCATATAAATTTAAGAAAATCTGAAATATAAACAAAAATTAGTTTAAATAGGTACTTATTATGAAATAGGTACTTACAATCTATGAAATTAAACTAGAAACACGGATGAGTAGGTACAATATAAATTACGTCTAATTAAATCAACTATATTAAATCACGATGACAAAATTACTCACTAAATCATATGCGAATTCAAAATTATGTTAATGCCCAAACTTAATTAACTAACTCAACTGACTGACTGACTGACTGATTGAATTGACTGATTAACTCTGGAAACGAGTCGCTTTTATATATTTTAGTTGTCCCTCTAGAATACTCTACAGAGAACAGGAACGCTCGAGAAAATTTTAGAATTCTATGATATTTTTAGCTTAATTTACTAATATTAAAATGGGTTAAAAATGACAAAATTAAAAATATTTTTAGGGTGTTACATATAAAAATATACATAATACAACAATACCATAACAATAGGTACAAATACCTAGATAAAAACCTAGTTGCATAATGTGTAACTGCAAAAAGACTTAGCGAGTATTGAGAAAAAAACCTTTTTATGAATACGACGAAAGAGGAGGGGTGTAGAGCAAAATCAGGACCTGATAGAGCAAAACCGAGTAAAAATTAGTGCTCAGCGCACCCAAATTACCTAGAACTAACTGTCAAATCTAATTCAATAGACAAAAAGTTGAAATTTGTTCCCCAGTGTAATAATCCATAATTTTCCAATGGGTGGAGGCTGGGGAAAGTGGTAGGTGGGATGAACAGTGCGATGGGTCCTCGTCCCTCATCCTGGTAACACAGTGCAAAATATGGTTTTAATTAATTTGACCTATTCTTTCATAATAGCTATATAAGTTTAGAATATACTTCATTTAAATAGTATTTATTTAGTAAATACCTTATGTTGAACACAAGTTTTGCAACACACAAATAGCGGTAGCGGTGTATTGCAAAACTTGTGTTCAACATAAGGTATTTACTAAATAAATACTATTTAGTATATATTATGTACCAAGTGTGGCTAAATCGCACTATAGTGGCTAAATCCAATTAATAATTACGCATTTTTCCTAGTATATGATAACCGCAACCGCAATCGCGGTTGGAAAAAATTCGACAACCGCAAACACAACCGCAACCGCGGTTGTGAAAAACCGACCACTCGATCCATCACTAGTACAATGTACAATTAATTTCCCTACAGACACTTTTAATTCGTATAAGTACTTTAATACAGCCTATCATGGTATTCTTGGGATTTTGAATATGGCATACTTTCCTTTCCCTGAATGTTAGTAACTTAAAAGAAAAGAAGTTGAAAATACTGAATTAGCCATCCCTCAAGGGCAGTATTCTCAATATTTCTTCGAGGGTCCCATTGCTTGGCAAACAATGATCCTACATGGAAAAAAGAAGTTTGTTTTTCATGCAAAAATTACAAAACATAAAATCAGACAAATTAATTGAGTGAAAAACTCGTGTTGATGTTTTACAGTTGAAATTATTTCCTGTTAGTCGTAATCTTATTAACTGCTATTTTATGTCTTCCAATGAGATACCTGTGTCAGCTTTGCATTTGTTAATCTTCTTATATTCACCTGAATAGACTAAATACGATGTAATTAATATATATATACACAGTGTGGCCCAAAAGTAGGTATACGGTTTCATATGTTGATTTTTTAAATTCATTTTCCTTTCAGGGTAGGTAATAATGAAAACCTGCGTAATTAATACGTTATGTGTAAAGTTTTATTAAATAAATATGGAGAAACATCGCTTGAAGGCAAAGAATGCAGTGGCCGCCCTTCCACTTCTCGTACGGATGAAAATGTACAACAGATTCGATTTCTGGTACGAGTAAATATTTCTCCATTTTTAAACTTTTTGTGCCACTGGTAAACGTTAGCTACACAGAGAGCATCATTTCCAAAAGCTGTTTTAATAATTTCGTTCGTTTCCGAACGCGCGTTGTTCCATTTCAGAGATTTATACGTACTGCAAAAACACACCCTCCTTTTAAGCGCTCCAACCAACTACTGACTCATAGTAGCAGATTTGGCTTCAGACTGCAGACGCGAGAGGGCAGAAAGACTCACATATGTAAACGGATATTTCTTATATGCATTCATTTGTCCGTAGCAATAAAATTACCGATACGTTTTGATCACTCCTCGTGTGTGTGTGTATGTAATATATAAAATAATACACACACACCGTGCATGGAACAAGGAACTCTTCTGGGAAAATTAAATCCACTATAGTCCGAATAAGTAATGGTAAATGATAAACACTGTAGTTTTTTCTTTTTCATGATGTTAGTTCGACGTCTGCTTTGCAGATAGCTGGTGAGTGAAGCTATATTTTTGGGGCCTCTTTGCGAGTGAACCGTTGCCCACGTCGGGCTAACATCATGAAAAAGAAAAAACTAGTGTTTGTCATTTACCATTACTTATTCGGACTATAGTGGATTTAATTTTCCCAAAAGAGTTCCTTGTTCCATGCATGGTCTGTGTGTATCCTAAAAAAAAACTCAGGGGACCATTTTGAGTTCAATCCCATATATATAGTAAATTTCATTGCTTTGTTTTAACTGCAACCATGAGTATGAGCAGTGGCGTATTAAGGTGGGGGCCAGGCCCCAGGGCCCAGCTGTTTTAGGGGCCGATGTTTATAATGATATCAATGATAAATTTGGAATGCTCAACAATATCTCTCAACTAACTTCAGAGGAAGCATCAAAAGCAACAAAATATCTGGCTAGTCCATTATCCAAATTATTTTGAGGACAGCTTCCCATTTGAGTTTCAGCATTTTGTACTGTTTGTCAAACAAAACGCTTTAGCTGACACTTGCCCATTAGGAGTACTACAGAAAAATCACAAACTGAGGGATGTTTTCCCAAATGCTTTCATTGCTTATCGCATTTATTTGTGTTTGATGATGTCAAATGCAACTGCGGAGCGTTCTTTTTCTCATTTGAGCATAATTAAAAATGTTAAACGTCAAATGCTAACCCAAAAGACATTGCAAAGTCTGTCATTGTTATGCAGAGAGAACGATATTTTGCAGAATTTAAATATGGAGCTTGTGATTGGAAAATTTAGTTATATGAAGCCGCGCAAGTAGTATGGGCGAAAAAGTAGAGTGCAATGCAATTGCAACTGTTGTTCAATGTTGCAAGGGAAATGTTGCATAATGTTATGCAACAAGGGGAGGGGGAATGATGGAACATGTTTTGCAACGAAGGGGGAGGGGAATGTTACAAGAGCATCAAGCGATTATGCAACTTGGAGGCGGAGTTATCCCCCAAGAGAAAGAGAGAAGAAGGAGAGAGAGAGGAAGAGGTGTTGTTCGCCTGGCAGGAACCAAGCGCATATTAAGACTTCAGCCGAGCGGCCGTTGTCTTGATATGTTCCTAATCAGCCAGTTGGCTTATCTGGCTGAGCTGCCAGATTGCGCTATTTATTTAATTAAAGCATATATGCTGACTTAAACAGCCAGTTGACTTAGAAGGCGTAAATGGCTTATGGAGGTGTACATTATTAGGGTTGAGTTGCCAGATTGCGCTATTTATTCAATTAAAGCATATATTCTGGCTTAACCAGCCATTTTGACGTAGAATACCTAGAAGGCAGATGTGTGTGTGTGTATATATTTCCCTTTCAACTGCCAGATTGCGCTATCCAGATATTTTTGGCAGTTAGCTTAGAAATCCGTCAGCCGTTTTAGAAGGTAGCCATTTGATATAATTAAATGTCGTTTACAACCAAAAGAATTAAATAAAACACATTACATCATTCTGTTAATTTAGACGAATTAATGGATTCAATTTCACGAAATATATAGAAAATAAATATACAATGGAATATATATGATCAAAAATAATTATAGCATAAGAAATACGAACGATGAATATATAATCAAAATAAATATACAGTGAAACGATGGAATATATATGATCAAAAAATAATAATAGCATAAGAAATACGAACGAGGAATATATATATATATGTTATATTAAATAATTAAATATATTTAAAATAATATGCAAAACGAAGGAGTATAATCAGTTGCATATTAGTACAGGAAAAAAAATATATATATATACAATTAAATATTTTGAAAATAAATATACATCAAAATACTTTGTTCTACGGCGCAAAACACAAAACTCACACGCAACCGAGTCTACTTTCACATCATTATTGCTTTGTACCACACAGAAAATACGTCCAACCATTACTTCACCAAGTCGTAGCAACAGCTACTCATTATATAGAGATACAGTTCTTCAGGGTGAACAGTGTAGGCGAGCTCTGCCCTGTATCGCTCAAGTGCTTTGTACCAAAGTTCGGGATATTTCGAAGAGTCTAAACCTTTTAAATATGCATCCAGCTCTAGACCATTCTCGCCTTGTTCATTCCTACATTCGATAAATCCGTCGAGTAGAGAAGTGTATGCGTATTCAAGAACGGTGTCAAAATAAATCATATCTGTAACACGAGCGTCTAATATAGGCTTCAGCTTGCGGAATCCAACGATTTCAAACATTCTGTCGAGGATGAAACGGTTTCGCGTAGGGACAAGAACGTTATTATCAGATGCATTCTTCCACATCAGTCCTATATCAATGCATGGCTGATCGTTATTTATACACAACGTGCAATCAAAGGCATATGAGGGGGCATCACTAATCTGTTCTCTTCTTGTACCTACACCTGCATGTATTTTATAACGGTCCTCACCCCACTTCTCAACTATCACGAAGACTATTCATCTCCGCAACAATTAAATAAATAACATTACGTTTGCTTGCTTGCCTGCAAATCGTTTCAAGTACATAGTTAATGGTGCCAGTTTCACGCCTGAACACGCGCAATGACTTCGTCACGGACACATCGTACGCGGCATTGAGAGTGATTCTCAAAGGAAATTCCATCGTATTCGCACGTCCAGTCGGTTCAAGCTCTGAGATGACTATGAGCCACAGGTGGGCGGATCGGCTCGACGGGCGGAGTGAGTCACGCCGATGAAACGTACGAGTTTGTTCGAACTCGTATGTTTCGGAGGTGATGTACACAGTGGGCGGCTCGATGGGGAGTGAGTCACACCATAAACTGCTGAAGCGTGTACGGGCTTGTTCGAATACTTGTGCCCCATTATACTGGGCAAAGAGAATTTTCCGCTACATGAAGCAATACCGGTTTTAATGTTTTATCATTCACCAGACGTTCATTTCCACAAACTAAACATCTTCACAATCCAGTGCACTATTTGAGAGAAACATATGCCCATATTTATCCTTTTTGTTTAACAATCGGTACTCGTCTCTAAAGTCCGTTAAAAACTCTCTCAGCCCATTAGCCATAACCTCACTACAAACCTCGTCATGATATATATTAATATAGTGGTAAAAATACTTAAGATTCTCCATGATAAGATTTACATTCTCAACCGTAGGGTACGAGTACTTGGTATGATGTAACATGACATAATATCGCTTGTCACACCACTCGTCAACAAGACTCACTATCCATAACCGTTGCTTATCTTCTGAACGTGTTGTTTCTTCTACTTTGCGGTATATGCGAGCTTTTATAAAGGTTAGGTCTACAACATACTTCAATACATCGCTTGTACTACGAAGTCCTACAATACCCTCGCCAGAATAGCCGTAGAGTATTTGAACATCTTGGTCCTTCGCACAGTTCAATGTAGCCTTAAAAGTATCAAGGGAGGGTGGAATAGGGAGTTTTTCAGTATCCACCACATCTTGGCACTTTGCCGAATACCACTTCATAAACGTTGAACACGCAATATTAAAGGTAGCCATTACTATCGTCTGCGCGGGAGAATACACGTCTGAGCTCAAGGGTATGCAGAGGTCAACTGAGCATGCAGGGATAGAGATATGCTCAGGTAGTGGCAGGAGTCACGCGACCGATCTTACAGTAGGCGGAGCTTCGTTTTTTCCTGTACACAAACACACACACAGGCAAAGGAAAAAATAAAACCTTAATTGAAGCAAAAATACGTGATAAATAAACATATCGTTAACAATACACATGTATATAAATACAATCAAGGATTAAGTTAGCCAAAGGGTACGGTGTCATAGGTACCAGGCACCTGTAACGCTTCCTATATGTGTTACGGCATACTTTCATGCCCTAAGTTCCTTCACACACCCCAGTTTCTGCGTCCGAAAATTGTGGGTCCCCACAGTCAGTTGGGTTGGCTGGTCGCCCTCATCTTCCAAGCACATTTGATCCTTCAACGAGTCAAAGTTAACGACTCGACGGTTCGCATGGTTAAGCGTGATACCCTTAGCCTTCACGATATACTTCATATCATCCCCCACCCTCACGGTACCCCATAGATTTTCGGTCCTGTTGATACAAATGAGTCTGAATATGCACAATCACCATACTCATCCTTCATCTCGTCAGTTAGCTCTCCGGTTAATTCCCCAATAGCGGGCGTGTATTCACCCTCCCTCGCTGTGAATATTACGCTACCTGTGTCAGCGTACAGCATCCTCCGTCCAAGATAGTGCAGTAGACCCCAAAGTTTGATGTTGGCGGAGGCCGTTGTGAAGCTGGCTACAGGTATGTTTGTAACCCGTGAGGTATCTGTGGCCAGTTCGGTGATGTACTTTATTATGTATTACCTACATTCACGATCTCCATAACCTCTTTACCGGGAGCGTTGGCGTAATCCCAGACTTCACTATAACTTTGTGCCAAATGAACATTCCCTTTGCCGGTATTCTGTGCAAATTTCCCCCAAAGACTGTTTAGACACAACTTTGCACTAAAGTGCTTGCCAGGATTCTTAACAATTTGGGAGCGGTCAAGCTGTATACCTTCATGGGCACGGTAACGCTGAATATAAGCCGTTTTTTTTTCATCTTTGGTATCAACCCCTCGCGGATATCCTGATGCTTCTACTTTATCCTTCAAAAAAGCGTTTTTAATATGGTGTGAAAAGGTTGGGCAGCTTCTGAAACCTCCACAGCTCATGTATCTTCAATATGTATGTTTTATGTATATCCCGGTCTGTTGCTGTAGGTGTATGAGCCAGTAAATAGCCTTGTGCCCATAACTGCGGGGGTTGTTTCTGTGAATGACTGCTAAGGTGTCTTTAGGCATGAAGTTATTCTTGAACACTGTGAAACATAATGAGGCGATCGTGGTCGCGACTTGCAGCGGATCCCATTTGAAATGGGCTATGTACATCCTTCTAAAGACCTGGAAACATACCCTAAGCACACGCACATCATTCACGGAATAAAGTTCACATTCATCAGCTATATTGTATGGACTAGCTTCACTAAAACTGTTGTAGTAGCGGTCAAAATCTTCATGCTCAATATCACTCATGTTGGTGTAGTTAAAGTAATGTTTGGGTGGAGGTAGTCCTACGTAATTCAAAGTTTCGTTAATGAGGAATGTGTAAGGGAAATACCCTTTTGAAACTTCAGCGGCTACGCCCATGACCTTGTGTAGCTTTGCTAATTTACAAGGTGTGAACAGCAGGGTGTCTTTAAGCTGTACATTACATCTTATCTGCATCTGTATTAGTTTGATGCCTCTTTTCAAGAGATCACCTGTAAATATCGCAGACGACTCGTGTTCAAGCAACTCCTTATAAAGGAACTGTGTCAAATTTCGCCCCGTTATGGGCAAGAATATACACAGTCATTTTTTTGAACTTGTCCGCTAAATTGACAATATAGAATACAAAGAGTTTCACAGGGCTGCCGTGTGCAGTCATTTTAAAAACGTTTGTCCGTTTTCCACATTTGTGGCACTCGCCACACTCTATCTCCATGCACTCATCACAGATAGTCTGACTTACGAGTAAATGAGTAAATGTAGAATAACCTCTTTGGTTTCAGCGTTCGTGTAAGCTCCTATATCGTAGTACACGGTTATACAAGGGCTATTTTTAGGCTCAGCATCTTTCATATAACATACATGCTTCACTCCATCCGCCTTATAATTTTCATGACATGTAGAACAGTGAATTTCATCGCATTTAAGTTTGAAATTCCCCCAATTATCCATCATGTGAAACATACCGCACTTATAAGTCCTCATTTTCCTGGAGTTCAAAGCATTTATTATTTAAAAATGTACGTCTACACATTACATTCCCTCTTCTCGGTTTCAACTACACGACTTTCACATTTGGGGCTTTTACAGTGCTCACATACCATGTAGCAATCCTTACAATGTTTCACCATATCATCAGCAAACTTGAGACATCCCTTACACAACTCATGATGCCTTCCATATTTTCGACTTTTATCATAACTGGCGTAGAGAACCCTTATGTTACGGATGGGGAGATACGATGTTCCTGACAATCCTAAAATAAGTAGAGGTCTTGTACGATCTCTCACGCTGCTTATAAAGACATACACAGTCCTACGACGATCATCCATTCTAAATACGACTGTACGTGCATTCATTTCCTGCTCGGCCTTCTCAGTTCTTCAGGACCCATATTACACTCAAACTCAAGCTTACAATCTGAAGCCAGTTTACGAGTAGGCAGCCAAATTTTTTGCGTCCATGTATTTAGCACAGTGAACATGTAAGCTAAGACTATTGCTAAAAAGCCACAACCACGATCGACGTTTAAATGCTTTCTGTAAATAACCGGATAATTGAAATTAAGAGTATTAGGTGTGGCACTATGACCCGCAACCCGGAATACTTTGTCAATATCTACCATGAAGTTGTCCATATTGAAGGCTGTACTACTTTGAGAGGCCTGCATTATACGGCCCAAGATATATTCTATGTCTACAGCCGCCAAACGTCTGAACGGTATTACTACCCAAAAATCATCTACGTCCCTCATCTGACCCGAACCTGAAGGACAACCTCGTCCGGACTTCACGTTCGTCGCGGTTCTGAAGGGCAAACTCCACAATACGCTCAACTACGCGTCGCAGTCCGTTGGTATACAGGGATCCAGGGTCAATCCTGACCAGGTACCGATTTATAGTCAGGGCAGGAGTGGGGGTAGCGGTGCGCACCAACTCGATTGTTATACCGTCATCCACAGTATGAGAAGGTGCTGTGGAGGAAATACGCGGAACTGAACAGGAATAATGGGGCATATTTGAGGAAGGTACTATTGTGGGGTTTATGTCGTAAGACGTAGAGGGTTGGGGCTCTATTACTGGGGGTCTAACAACCGGTGCAATCCTGGCACGCTTTATACCCGACGTGGAGGGTTCTTCATCATGCTTCCGCTTTGAACTGTCGTATGCTACAGGTGTCGCTGGTGAGGGTTCGTCAGTGGGGAAGGATTCTGTAGCTACAAGGCCATCGGGTTCATCTGTGATATCGATGATGGGGGGCTGTACATCGTCGTCATTCACGGTTCTGTGGAAGAAGAAAAACAGAAATATAAGGAGCAGCACTCAAAATTTTTAATATTTTGTAAATGACCCACTTAGGGGTGTGATGTGTTACAGGTGGAATCTGTAGAAAAATTCAGGTTCACAAGCCCCTCCACATGTATTATATTTGGCCCTACAGGATGTGGAAAAACTGTATTTATGCTTAAAATCATTAAAGATAAGGGGGAGATGTTCTCAAAATTTGTGTATAAAGTAATATGGTGCTATTCGACGTATCAGTCAGTGTTCAACGAGTACCAAGATGAAATTTTGTTCCACAAGGGGGTCTATGACGTTAATTCGGTTAAAAAGTAATTACCATACAGTTATTGTAATTGACGATCTCATGTGGGAAATGGATAAAACGTTTGCCGAGACATTTACAGTGTTCTCCCACCATCTTAACATAAGCGTATTCTTCATCAACCAGAATCTATTTTTCAAAAATAGATACATGTGCGGTGTCGCTAAATACACAATATCTAGTCTTATTCGCACAACATAGAGATGTGTCACAAATTGGGGTGTTAGCCAATCAAATATTCCCGAATCACCGTAAGGAGTTTTTGGAGGTTTATAAAGAAGCCATAAGTCAGCGTTATGGATATTTGCTTTGTGACCTTCACCCGCGAAACGTTTAGGGTGCTTCTCAGAACGAATATATTCCCAAACGAACCTGAAACAGTGTATATTCCAGAATGACAAATAGGCTGAAGAAATATCGTGAATTAATAAAAATCTATCAACGATTGCCCCGGGCCCTGCAACAGATGTTTGTTAAAAATATCGACTCCGACTTTTTAAAATGCATATGTGAAATCTGTCTTAATGTTATAAAATGTAATGTGCAATGAAACCCTCTCAGAAGGCTCGCTTACATCGTTACAAGAACATAATACGTGCGCTTGCTCATAAAAGTCAAACTGTCGGGAAGAAAAAGCGAATTATTGTACAAAGAGGGGGACCATTCCTCCCCATCTTATTTTCAGTTTTGGGTCCTTTATTGACTCTAGAACCCCGTAAAAGTGGGCTTAAAAGAATGGAAAGCGAGTTGTTAGCCCTATTAAATAGTGAAAAGTCACCTGATGAGAGAAGGATCTTGTACCAAGAGGCTTTGCTGAAATTTCTTCACGAGTACGAAGATTATAAGAATCCTACAGAGCTCCCCGTGGTTATTAGGCACAGCGCGAGCAACACTGAGTATGGCGACACAGGACCTGGGCCCGACGTTAGAGATGACCAACCAAAGAATAACGGAACACAACACATAGAACATGTATTAAAAAGCAGCCTCCGACATACAATGTATGTGAGTGAGGACCCCATCATACAATGGGCCGATACAGGCGAAGTCATTGTTGAAGGAACAAGGGTACAAAGACCCAACATCGTTGACATTGTCCATGATCTGGTGAGAAAGTGGGACAGACCCTCACCAACAGGATGGAAGCATATTAAAGCAAAACTACAACAAACATGTCCCCAAAACATTGATAGGTAATGTGAATAGGTTAAAAGACTTGGATCAAGTCTCGCATGTGTCACAACTGAGTACGCCATCGCCCCCAGCAGTAGCGTCTCTGAAGAGGAGAAAGAAGAGAACAAACGGCCAACCTTATCCACGTGTCTCTAAAATACGCAAATGGCTAACATATTAAGTAAACACAATTATGACATTTTTAATCCCGCCTCCTTTGGCGGCGTTAATAGACTGTACAGAGGTGTTTACGAAGTAGGGAAAAAGATGTTGAGAGGTTTTTGCGGGAGAAGGATGCTTATACACTTCATAAACCGGTGAAAAAAAGGTTTAAAACGGCCAAGAGAACAGCGGATTCGATTGACTCTATTTGGCAAGCGGATTTAACAGATATGCAAAGATATTCATTGTATAATGATGGTTACCGCTACATCCTATTCATAATAGATGTATTCTCTAGATATCTGTGGCTAATTCCACTGAAAAATAAATCGCCTGAAACAGTTGCAAAAGCGACCAAAACGTTGATGTTAAAAGAAGATAGGGTTCCTGGCTATTTTTGTACGGATATGGGGAAAGAATTTATAGGTCGCGCTTTTCAGAACATGCTGACAGAGTTTAATATCAGTTACAACACTAGCAGTTCTATACATAAGGCCTCTTTAGCTGAAAGAGTTCAACGTACCGTAAAGGAACGCATGCATCCCTATTTTACACATAAAAACACATACAGATATATATAAACATTCTCGGTTCATTGGCGTCGTCATACAACCGTTCACACCATCGTACGATTTGCACAACACCTAACGAAGTTTTAGAAAGAGGTACGCGTCCAGAGGTGAGAAGAGATGGAGCACCGCCATCACACACTACACATTTCAAAATCAATGATTATGTAAGGCTATCACGTTCGAGAAATAAATTCGCGAAAGGATTTGAGCAAGGATGGATACGTGAGATTTTTAAAGTTAGTGCTATGTGACCTAAAGGCGAGATAATGATGTATTACGTTGAAGATTTGAATGGGGAAGAGATCGCTGGAGGCTTTTACCACGAGGAGTTGCAGAAAGTGACATTTAATTTAGGAAAAAGTGTTTAAAATTGAAAAACTTTTAGGCAGCAAAGGTTCAGGAAAGAGAAAAATGTACCTGGTGAAATGGCTGGGTTACCCAGAAAGCTTCAACACCTATATAAAAGCTGCCGCAATAATGAAGCTTAATTAATATGCAACATGGCGCCTAGCCACTTCTATGTCACACTCCCATCCTCTTCTTCTCTGTCTATACATCCTAACAACACCCTCGCCAACTTTGTGACAGAACTCCACGGACCCATTGAATTGGAGCGTGATTCGTATGAGGTGGGTTTATGTGAACTCCAGTTAGTCACCAAATTTTTAACTCTTGAAAATGAGCGAATCATATTTCTGATCCTTAGAAGAATCGATGAGTGCGAAAAATTAGACATAACCTTAGGGCTTAGACAATACTATGCGATCAGTCCTGTTCGGTGAGGTACAGTACTATAGCACAAATGTAACGCTTGGAATCGGTCATTATGACACAGCCATGGACATTGTGACTGGATTAAACAAGAGTCTTGAAAAGTCGTACCTGACAAACGATTTATTTTTTGAAGTCGTAAACATAGACACTCCTGCATACACATTGAAGTTAAAATCAACGCTTAGTAGAAATATTAAAGATAAAAAGCTGTTCACAATTGTGGCTGAAGGCCGATATAGCGCAGCTCTCCAAAGAGATACCTTTCACGAGGCACAGCATGACTTGTCCAGCTTAATGTATCAGTTGAACATGGAGAAATTGGGTGAAAGCTCTCCATCCCCAGACATGTGCTATATTTACAGCAATATCGTGGAGCATCAATGAGGGGACACCCATGCGCGCCTGCTGCGCATTGCACACATCCCCAACCATAGAGGGAAAAGTTTGAGCATTACGTATGACAAGCCCCATTATGTGAATGTTGCAACGAATCTATTAACCAACATATTATATATATATATATATATAATATATATATATATATATATATTATATTATATATATATACAGTATATAAGAACGATTGAGGGAAAAAATTCCCATTCGGTGATGGGAGCTTAACAGTGAAGCTCCACTTTCGTCGGTTATAATGACCCGAAGGCCATTCACAGTCTATCGAGGGGTGAGATATCAGCGTGGGAGTGGGCTTGGATCCATTTTTTCAACCATACTACGCGCCGCTGTCCCACTGTTGAAGAGGGGCGCTAGATACCTAGGGAGGAAGGCGTTAAAATCAGGTTTTAACGCGGCAGAAGACATAATGGTTGGAACTAAACCTAAAGAAGCTCTAAAAAAATCATTTGAAACGTACACGGGACGAAATCATCAAAGCTGCAAAGAGAAAAATGCGTGGTGGTGGAAAGAAGAGATCTGCCAGGAAGAAGGGGTTACCATCACGTGGCGCTTAACGTAAAAGGAAATAAAAAAAGAAGTCCTCTAAGCGTATGAAGCCTTTGGCTGATCATTTTTTTAACTGATATTAGCTGAGGACACTACTCTCACGAATCATAGGCTGATTAATAGTTGCCGAGAGAAGTGGTACTATGTCTGACTCGTCATGGCGCGTTTCATCCATCCGTGTAGTTCACGATGCTGTAAATCGGAACTGTCCCTCTTTGATATGTGCCCACTCGGGTCTCTATTGAGCATAGCGACTTTATTACAATTAACCCATTAAACACAATTAGTTCGCCCAGTGCCCCTATAGAATTCGTGATACCCAGCTCAGGCCCTTACTTTTTTGACCCGAGCTGCATGCACATGTACGCTAAACTGCGTATAGCCCATTCAGATGGAACGGACTGCGATGATAGTTACTCTGCATCCCCTAAAACCAACTTTCTACACTACATGTTCAGCCAGTGTAAGGTGTATTCTCGAAAAGTAGCTATAATACGATCAAGTTCCGCATTGATCCTTCAAGGAGAAGTTAACATGATTAGGTCATGCTGAATCAAATAAAGTTAAATAAAAATAAATTAGTTTAATTAAAGAGATACAATAAGGGAAAATCCCGATTAGGACGCCTGGCAAATTGTCATCACAAAGCAGATATCCTGACAGGTTTCATAAGTAAGATTAGCTGGGTGTGCTACGCTTCGTCGGCCTGCAACGGGTCTCGAGCCGTTGCAGGCAATTCTTAAAAGTTTTGGTAATTTTAAAAACCTATCCGTAGAACTTTCTATAAATTTTTAAATTATCGAGAAATGTACAACTAAAGCTCCACCATATATATATATATATATTTTTTTTTTTCAAAGTATGACCGCTCATGGCCACCAAAAGAAAGGTGGATAGCAGAGCGAACACAGGACGAAGACTAGGGAACAGCTAACGGAAATGAACAATAGACGGGGAGGAGGAGGAGGAGGAAAAAAAAAATCATAGCGGAGTCACAGCCGGTAAAGAAGTCGGGAGCGAAAGAGGAAGGAGAACAACCCGGTTACCGAAAAGTAGGGACCTTCAGATAGAATAGCGCCAAGCCTATCACAAGGCCCGACGCTCTCCAAAAAGGGAAAATACTCTGCGCACAGCGCAGAGTAAAGCGGACACTCCACCAGGGGGTGGGCAACTGTAAGTGAAACGTTACAGTTGGGACATCGGGGCACCCGATCCCCGGCCATCAAATAGCCATGGGTCAGGTGGGTGTGGCCAATTCGGAGGCGGGCCAGAGCCACCACCTTATGGCACGACCGATGGAAGTATATACGTATATATATGCCGAATATAATAATATAAACGAGAAAGAGCCCTGGGATTAATTTTTTAATTGTAGAAAAACTCAGAATAAAAGGAAATTAGATTACTAAATAAATTATAAACGAGAAAGAATCTACCATGGTTAGGCTAGGTTAGGTTATATTATTATAAACGATAAAGAGCCCTAGGCCGATATATATATATATTATATATATATATATATATATATATATATATATATAGGGCTATTCAAAATGATTCATCCGATTTCAACTGAGAATACTTCCGTACCTATCAACTGGGCATACACCACATGAAAGAGGAAATCTCCGAGTTTTACAAGATCACCGCGAGAGGGCTCCAAAGTCACGCCGTGGCCTAGCCTAGCAACAAACAGTCAGTGTGAAAATGGCGTCCGCACAGCAGAAGGCGTTTTGTTTGTTGTAGTTTTCGAGCTCCACAGCTGGCCCCCTAGGTCGCCGGATCTTACACCGTGCGACTTCTTCCTTTTGGGGTACGTTAAGGATACTGTGTACGTGTCACCGTTGCCCACATCTTTGATGAGCTCCGAACTCGCATTGTTACTGCCGAAGAGTCAGTGACAACGGACATGCTGGAGCGAGTATGGGAGGAATTCGACTATCGTGTCGACGTTGCTCGTGTAACTAGGGGAAGTCACATAGAGCATTTATGAGGTGAGAGACAAAATGTGGACAGTTTTTCTTTTGGTTGATGTATCACAAATCACTCTGTATTTGTAACATTAAAAAATATTCTCATTTGAAATCAGGTGAATCATTTTAAATAGCCCTGTGTGTGTGTGTATATATATAATATATATATATATATATATATATATATATATATAGGCTAGGTTGTTAGGTTAGGTTAGGCTATATTATGCCCCGGTTAGGTTTAGCTGTGTTAGGTTAAACTTGGGAGAGTTGCAATAAGAGAGAACGCCCAGCAAATTATGATCACAAAGCAGATATCCTTTCACTTCGTTTTATTATGAATTTAAAAAATTATAATACACGCAATGAATGAACCGGAGTACATAATCACAAATTAATTACTTTTATCTCTGCAAAGTCGTTAGCGGGAAAATCGTTCTCGCTGCCACAAATTTCTGCAATGGATTGCGTTGAAAGTAAGGCGTCCCCGCCCACAGCGTTGAAAAGGTGGAGCGCAGCCGTTGGGTAGAAATCTTCATCTTCAAACAATTCGGGGGAGTTGTAGAGCTGGCTCATGGTTACGTATTTGAAAAGCACTGAGCGAAAAAAAACGACTGAAATGAGGTCCTGAGATGAAGTGACCCCTTTTATAAATGGGGCTCGTGATTGTGATCAACCTACAACACACGAATCGCGAGCTTCCTATTGGATATCAGTAAATTTTGGCGGGGCTTGACGTATAGGCCCGCTTAGACTCCAACCAGAGGTTTTGGGCTCTGCCCACAGGGTTGTGATTAGTTGCCCCATGGAATCTGGGGTGTGTCAAATATATCTTGCCCGTTCCAGATCCCTGGAGAGAGAAACGCGTTGTTTTTTGCTTTCTGGCGCCGATGAGTTGGTGGGGGAAGGGGGATTTAAACGTATGATGAGCAAGCACTGATACGATGAACTTAACGAGGTTGGAAGATAAGTTTGTAAATTAATTTATTGTACTCCCTCTAAAATAGGTATGGAAAACTTATTATTTCCTCTGAAATATAGAACGTCACAAACTGGAAGGTAATTTCAGAATCAATTATCCATGAAGGAAAATTCATCAGTGCACGAAGTTCGAGACAATTCTCCCAGCTGTAAAAGTTTATTGGTGCCCAGATTTCGTGAACGATACAATAAATAAATTTTTAAAAAATGATCGACTTAATGACCCGCAACCCGGAATACTCTAAGTTATACTGCCTTACCTTCTCTTCATTTCCCTCAAGCTTTACACTCCAACTTAGCCCTACTTATATATATATATATATATATATATATATATATATATATATATATATATATATATATATAGAGAGAGAGAGAGAGAGAGAGAGAGAGAGAGAGAGAGAGAGAGAGAGATTTGTACATATATAGGCTCACCTTTGCTCTCGATGGCTTCGGCTCGAATTGTTCATTCTGGCGAAGTCCAAACTTTTCACCCCGCCCTAGACCTACGGTTTAACGGGGATATATATATGTGTATATATATATATATATATATATATATATATATATAAGAGAGAGAGGGATCCCTGCTAGGACACCCTGGTTACCCATTTATCTACCAATCGTGGAAGGATGTTTACACTCCACCTTAGACCCTTAGACCTACAGTTTAACACGGATCATTAGGACACCCTAGTTTCCCATTTATCTACCAACCGTGGAAGGACGCGCCGCCACCAGGTCTCGAACCCGGCGCATATAATCGCGCATATAGTTGTGTGCGCGTAATATTTTATGGGCGTATAGGCGGGTGTATACGTGCCCAAACGAAGTATACACTGTGCCAACTGGCTGATATTGCCTGGCGGCACTGGATGATTAGGGGCCTATAAGACAGCGGGCGCTCGGCTGAAGTCTTAATATGCGCTTGGCTCCTGCCAAGCGAACACCTCTCGTCCCCTCTCTCCTTCTCCTCTCTCTTGGGGATAACTCCGCCTCCAAGTTTCATAACCCCCTTATTGCTTTTGCAACAACCCCCTCCCCCTTTGGGGGTGCCTTGCAACATTGATCAACATCTGCAATTGCATTGCACTCTCTCCTTTTGCGCCCATACTACTCGCGCAAAAACCTTTTGTAGACTGGTGGTGGTTTATTTTGTGATCAACTTTTGTAGATTAGTAATGGACTGGTAGTCGTGTAATTGGTTTGATGTAATTGTAGCAGCTTGGTGTGTATATATGTATATATGTAAAACTTGCATTATTTGATTTAGAAATTAATGGTATTATTTAGAAATGGTTTTATTAATTTACGACTCGAAGATTTGTCTTGTTGAGGGGCCCAAGGATATTTTGGTCCCAGGGCCCCAAAATTCTTAATACGCCATTGAGTATGAGGTTGCGAATAGAATTCACACACTTTCAATGCTTCAAACACCAGTTCTGTATATTCGCTTTTCCGTGTTATCCAGAATGTACAAAAGTCTTCAGAGGGAATTGAGAACTGATGGGTCTTGTCAGAAAAAAATTCGATCAATTTATCGTATGTTTTCTGCAAGATTGGCAGACTCTACCACCCTTTCATTGAACAGATTAAGTATTCACTCTTACCAAGTCTTCCATCGTCACGTGGGAAATAGTTGGGGAGCTGTTTACGCAGCTGTGTGTGTACTGCTGCATCATTTAGGGAAGGGGTTCGCGAATCTTTTATGTCAAAAGAGGGTCACCAGCAGAAAAAAGGTTGAGAAACACTGTTCTGGGGCCTACGCCTAACATTAATATAAAATATTTTATAGGTTTTACACGTATGCTAGATATTTCCCGTTGTTTATAGAACATCTAGCAATTATTTTATTAGCTATATAGCTATATACTTAGCTATCTAAGTATAAGCCTCCGCTGTAGATGGTATGTAGGTCTAAGTTTAATAATTAAAAGAAACTTCATTTCATATACGTATATTCAAAATGTTTTATACGTTTCAATAACATAGAAAATAAATATAGTTTCGATAAATTACTTTTTATATGTAAATGGACTTTCTATTGGATAGGAAAAAAAAAACGGCGAGAAAAAAAAAAAAAACCGTTGTTTTTGCACCACTACTTACTATAATCAACCATAAAGTGCACAAAACTTTTTGGAAAGTCACTGAGGCAAAAGTTCGGCCAATCAAATTATTAACGTGTGTTGGATCGGAGAAATGCGTGCTGAATCGGCTGTTTGAGCGCGACTTGAAAATGAGAAGTATTGCTTGAAGAAAGATTGAGAAGTTACTGCTGGTGTAATTTTTCGAAAATTTTAAATTGCCTTGAGTTGTAGCTTTCGTCATGGCGGAAGTCAGCCATTTCCGGCAAATCAAAGGAACATTTATCAAAAAACAAAATTACTCTAGCCCAATATACTTGGTACTTTTCATAGTCTCCTTTATGGATGTTTTCCTGACGTCTTCCAGTTTTCCGGAAGTTGGTCACTTCCAATAGACGTAAAACTTGGTCTTTATCGGAACTGAATTCAAAAGTTTGTAGCCTTGTAAACGTTTGGTACTTTGATTGCCTTTCCTTTGCGTCGCGGTTCCGAGGAGAAAATTCCTTTCTTGATCGTGGGAAGTGACCCTGCGTTATTTATTTATATATATATATATATATATATATTATATATATATATATATATACAGTGTATATAATTTTTTTTATTGGGGTTGTTTAACCTCCTTCGCAACATCTAAGGCAGTGGTGGCCAACCTTGGCGCATTGCGCCAAAGGTGGCGCATCAAGTACTTTGAAGTGGCGCATCGAGGTCATTAAGGTAAATATTTTTCACATTATATTTCTATTTAAGGTAAATATTATATTATATTTTATTAGTAATTTTTTCACAAAGTTTTTTTTGGCGCATCCGAATTAAACCTAACCTAAAAATGGCACGCATCAAAAAAAGGTTGGCCACCACTGATCTAAGGTCATATGACGGAGGGGACCTACAGCTTCACGTGGGATCCGAACCACTGGTCGCTACATAATCTGAGCGCGGAGGATAATCTCCCATCCAACTACTACCCAGACCCAATGTCGTTTAACTTCGCTGATCTTCGGGAAGCGATGTTATGATGACATTGGCCACGACGTAGCCCATATATGATATAATATATATACACCAGGTGTCCACCAAAAAAAAATCTCAATTTCTAAATAAATATTCTAAACTAAAAGGAAGGAATCTAAGCACAAAGAAAAATGTAGTAGGTTCGTAAACCATAGGAGTTTATTAACCTTAATTAAACATGTTCAGTGTTATCGTCATTTTTTCTAACGCAATATTCAACCTTACACAAATGTTTGACATAATTTTTGGAAATAGCTCAGCTGGGATGTTGTTCATTACTTTAGAATTTTAGTGTTTAGTCTGCAAATGTCTTAGACATGGTAGAATAGATCCTGTTTTGGCACTTCTTCGTAATGGACCCCGCACTAGAATAATGAAATTTCTTAATTTTAAATTTGTTAACAATTCGTTTTAGGTTTTGAAGTGCCTTAATAATTGAATGCCAGGTTAGGTTAATTGAGTCCCCGCTTAGGTCAACTGTACGCCCTTGATGATTGGTTAGGTTAAATCGTGATATTTTCGTTAGTTTTAAGGAAAATATCACAACTTAACCTAACCAATTGTTAAGGAGTACAGTTGACCTAACCAGGCATTCAATAATTTTCACGTAGGTTTCGATTAATTTTAAGCAACTTTTATCAAAAATGTATGTTAGTGTGTGGAAGTATTCCATCTTACTGAAACCACTGTGAATCTAGGGTAGTGTGTGGAAGTGTTCCATCTTACTGAAACCACTGTGAATCTAGGGTAATGCAGTTATTTCTCTTACGGGACAAACTAATTAGTTGTGGTTTGTAGAAATCGTGTAGCATCTGACGATATGAATTTTGCGTTATCGTTACTGGTTTTCCAATTTCATTCTCAAAGAAGTAGAGACTTTCTACCCACCGTACTGCCCAACAGCGACCCAAATTTTGAGTTTAGCAACACTACATGGAAGTTCTACTGAGGCGCCAGCATGACTTAATCCAGTAACGAAAGTTGCAAAGTGCTTATTAATCTCCCTAGATAGATGTACATAACCCTCGTCAGTGAAGTGGATGTTTCAAAAACTCAGGATCTTCTAGCTTTGCTAACATCCATGTTGCGAATTCCATTCGTTTTTGAACATTAGTCAGTGAAGCTTGTGAATGAATTTTGTATGGAAAAGATTTAATTTGGTACGAAGTATACTGTAACAGGATAAAGTACCGCTAAATACAAATGCGAAACAACCAACCACCCGAACCCCTAAGGCAGTGGTTCCCAACCTTTTCACCACAAAGGACCCCTTTTATTTTTATTTTTTTCCCACGGACCCCATGTTTTTGAAAGATTCCGTCTACCAAACAAACTGTTTTTATTAACTAATAATTAACTCGTTTTCTCATTTTTCACTATCAAATAAAGGACATATAAGAGTATGCAATTAAAATACAGCCTATTAAAAAAGTATTAATAATTCCAGCCAAGAGCAAGGAAACTTGAAATTTTAGCCTAAGCGCCCTTATCGTGGGTAAATGTACGATTTCCATTGGAGCCTCTCGAAATATTGAAAGCCCACGGACCCCCAGTACTACCTTCGCGGACCCCCAGGGGTCCGGGGACCCCAGGTTGGGAACCACTGGCCTAAGGTAACCTAAAAGAAATAAGTTATACGCGGACAACTTTTAAGTGGATTTATTTGGTCGTCTGTTTTGGAAGCGAAAACATTCGTAAAGTTCTTTAATCCTAAACCTCAATCTGACAAAATTAAGAAGCTTCAGTCGGCTTAGAATACGAAAATCCTGTAGTTAACCGATTCCTGGTTAAGGGAATCTCGGTGTTATTCGTATTTCGGCGAAAGGTCTTTTGTTTAAAGAGGTAAGAAACTATTCTTGGAAAGTTTATAAATCTAGTAATAGCGTTTCGAGTTTAGTAATTCATCTAAAGATATAATTGTTAATTGCGTAGATTTAAATACTTGTTTGTTAATGGCGTCCTTTAATAATGAACTGATTACTATTAAGGTGTGTTTATTATTTGTATTTTAAAAGAATGTGTTTAATATGTTGTAATTGCCAAATTCCTTCTTAAATTTAACTGTAATTATCCATTTGATTAATCGGTACTAATGAAGTATTTATAAATTCTTGTTTAATTATTAACTTTGAGCTTGTAAGTTTGTACAAAAGTTCATGAGGATGATTTTTAATGTTTTAGGCCTTTTTATCGCGGAGCTGGAGCTTGGATTTACCTGATGACGCTGCATGGGCTTTGGTTGGCCATCAAAAAATATGGGTCTTTTCCGTTTGGGGGCTTGCACGAATTTTAATGAAAATCGGTATACTAATTTAGTTTTGGTCACTGATTTAAAAAATAGCTTTTTGGGGGGAAAAATGAAAAACAAACATGTTGGAGCACTTTAAATAATAATTAATGTGTTTTAACTAGCTTAAACTAGTTACAGAGGATTTTGTTAAATTTAGCCAGTCACAAACTGCTACTGTTTATGAAAAAGTGCTCTAAGTGTGGGAAAGTGTGTTCCTTTGATAAAAATACCCAGTTCTTTCGTTGCCAAAAGCGTCAGTCAAACGGTAAAAAGTGCAACTTTACGAAGAGTACATTTTTGAAGGATCCCGACAGATCTGTAAAAATAGCAGAAAAAAAATCAAGAATGAATGCCCGGTTAGGTCAATTGAATGCCCGGTTAGGTCAACTGTACGCCCTTGACGATTGGCTAGGTTGTCATGATATTTTCGTTAAAAAACTAATTATTTAAAGTGCTCTAATGTTTGTTTTTTATTTCTCCAAAAAAAAGTTATTTTTGAAATCGGTGACCAAAATTACATTAGTATACCGATTTTCATCAAAATTCGCTGCTAGCCCCCAAACGGAAAAGATCCAAAAATATTACAGGGCGTCAAACCAAAAAGATCCATAATTTTTCCTAATTTCTACGAAATTAGTAAAAGACTATACCACCACCATTTACATGGGGTTACTCCGCATATGAAAGATTACACACACTGTGATGTCAGGACTAAGGAATTTTGGTCGTCAGAGACGAACTCGTTTTGGACCGTAGAGTTTTTTTACTACGGCACACTAGTGTAGTTTGTGTCCCCTTTTGTGTCAGGAGGATGTAAATTACACTGCTTTCGTTGAAATTTAAATTAAGCATAAACTAAGTTTCTTCTGGATTCAATCATGTTCAAATTTATTTATTAAAACAACCGGTTGTTTTAATAAATAAATTTGAACATGATTGAATCCAGAAGAAACTTAGTTTATGCTTAATTTAAATTTCAACGAAAACAGTTTCCAAGAAAAGATGAATAATTAGTTCAACAGGTTGATGAAATTCCGTCATTTTGTAGAAAACGTGGATGGAAAGTTGAACTTAAAAAAAAAAAACTGTTGCAGCTAACGGAATGAATTTCTACGAAATAGTTGATATACGGCTCTCTTCGTGGGTCTGTATTAGGTCAACCGGATCAAGTAAAGATAACCCCTCCCAGGTCACACTAGTAAAGCAAATCCCTCCCAAAAATGACCAAGTAAAGATAAGCACCCCTGACCTTTCTTAGTTAGCTTTATAAGGCTAACTAACGAAAATATCACGACCTAACCTAACCAATCGTCAAGGGCGTACAGTTGACCTAACGATTGGTTAGGTTAAGTCGTGATATTTTCGTTAGTTAGCCTTATAAAGCTAACTAAAAAAGGTTGGGGTGCTTATCTTTACTTGATCCAATTCATTTATTACAATTTATTGGATAAAAATTAAGAGGGGTGGAAAAAGACTAATTAAAGCGGTATTGGCTGGCAAGTGTCGCAAAAATCATTGAAAACATTGTATTTGTGTCGTTCATGCCACAAAAATTCTTGTAGGTACGAGTTCAGGAACTCTCGCTTACATCCAATCATCCGTTTAATTCTTAGTTTGTGCTTATTCCAGTAGCTTTCGACCGCCTGCGTATGCACACCAGTAACTCTATCTACAAAGTTTAAAGAATGGTTGACGGTATAATGGGTATAGCCAAAGTCACTTTCGATGTTTCGATATGCTTTCCATTCGTCAGTGTGTATGGTTGTTCCAGGGCGGACTACTTTCTCGATTATTGGCAATAGTGTCGCTGCACTGCGTGCGTCAACAATTTCCATATACCCCAACGATGGAGACGTAGAAGAGTCGACAATTCCGAATACCCATAAAGGAGTTTGAGGTGCACGTCCCCGATGATACTTTGGTTTATGGCTAAAACAACTCATCAATTTGCACAATTTTACCTGGCCCACCAAGTTTGATGGGGTTCTCGTTAAAATGGTTTGTACAAATGTCACGAAAAAAGCTAAACATGTCAATCACAGTCACTTTAGAAACGTTCAATAATGCCACAACCTCCGATACAAGCATTTGCTGGCACCAATAAAAAATAGCTTCTATCCACTTTCGTAAGGAAAGTCGAGAGTGGTAAAAGAATGAATCCTTGCGAATTGATATGTTATGTTTATACTTTGTACACTCTTTATTTTGACATTTCCACACGTGCTTGTCTTGCAGTTTCGCTCTATCAGTCCAATGCATTAAACCATTGCACTTACTGCAATTCAGTTCACTTCTCAAAAGACACTTTTGTTTCATCCAATTAATGGCAGGAAGAGGATCATCAACAAGCAAAGGTTTAATTATTTCGCTGAATACTGCACGATCCATTTAGGGTATTTACTGAAAATATAAACCAAGTTTTTAGAAATAACTTACTTACGTATTTACTGAATGCACGTTTTTGAATCACTAAACTAAATTCTCGAGGTCAGTTACCATTATGATTCTCATGACGTCATGCCGCAAATTAATATTGGAACTAAACCAACCAACCAAATTTTACCTCACGACTGTAAATTAATTTTGGAACTAAACCAACCAACCAAACTTTACCAACTTTACCAAGTAAAGATGATCCCTCCCAAAAAATGATCAAGTAAAGATAGTCCCTCCCTTTTCTGTTGGGAGGGATTATCTTTACTTGATCCGGTCAACCATAATAACAGTATTCAAGGTTAGGTTAGGTTTGGTTTTTCATGTTATCTTGGAAGGATTTGTTAAATATCCAGTTTTAACCTGATAGTTCTTAACTTTAATGCCGGATATACAGTACCCAAAATGAGAAGTTTGGCAGAAATTTACCATATCTGATACCTCACTTGTCAAGCTAAAATTTTAGTTTCAGATGTGAGCCTGTCACTTTTTAAATTAGTACAGTATTACTGTTCTGAGATTCGTGTCACGCTTCACGTTTTCTATGGGATTTAGTAACTTCACTGATGCTGTATTTTGAATATATATATATATATATATATATATATATATATATATATAGGCGAACCGTGTAATTTGTGCCTCCCCCCACTGTACACCAATAACGTGAAAATTACAACATATATTTATTTTGTTTATATTAATAAAATGATATCATGAACAAAATAGTGTTATTTATATAAATAAACATCCAGATTACAAACTAAAATTTAACTTTTGTCGATTTCTGCTTTGCGAAACCAGAGAAGAGTTTCTTGCAGTTCATTCTTTGTGCGATGTCGTGTTCTATCGATAGCATAGATAGCCCAACGAGTCTTTCTTGCGCTATTGAATAACGAATGTATGTTTTAATTAGTTTGTTTGGAAAAATTGCGTTCACCACTGGCTAGGGAAACTGGTAGGGTTAAGAGTATTCGGAGTGCAATGCATACGTTAGGGACACTATCTGTAAGAGTATTTTTGCAAATATAATGAATGACATTTTTGGGTGATGAATTCTTTGGCACACGTCGTGCAATTGCTTGCAATTCATCACACAAATCTGCAGCATCGATGTCTTTTGAGTCTCCATGCTGTAATGCTTCCTCAAGCTTCACGCAGTGTTCCATAATTTTATTTGGTGTATCATTCCGTAAATTGTTAATAGTGTATAGGAAGCCAAACACCGAACTAATATGATACAGCTGAGTGAATCTGTCATCAATCGACTGTATTGCGGTTTCAAGGACTGCAGAATAAAAGTTCACTCTGAATCTATATTTCGGATTCTGGACACATATGCGAATTGTTTCTTCTTTCTCCTGATATAAACCGGCTCTGGCTCAAACTGTGCCGCTATATCTAACTCCTCAGCCAGTTCACGTGCATCTGCCAGTTTGTTTTCAAATCCTTTCTCACTTCTGGCTTCTACTAGATACATCTTTGTTTCCTTCAATTTACTCAATGCATCATGTACTTCAAGTTTCTTTGCTTGAAGTTGATTGCTGGCGAGGTTTACTGCAAGGAACTGCAAGGAACAAACAATGCTCGTGGATTCACATCCAAAATTCTCCGTTGCACGCCATTGCCTTTTCCCTTTATGTTGCTTCCATTATCATAACCTTGCCCGCGTAAGTTTTCAATTGGTTAATGACATCTCTTGAAGCTGGCTGAGGATTACTTCCGTCATACCAGCACCAGTCGTCTCCTGCAGTGGAACAAATCCCAAGAAATGTTCTCTTATGCATACGGAATCACACTGATTTGTATCTGAAGCAATGTCGACAAAACGAATGATCATTGTCATCTGTTCAACATGACCAACATCTGGCGTGCAATCTAGAATTATTGAAAAGTACTTAGCTGCACGAGCAGATTTTAATATTTCTTGCTTGAATGTGTTGGATAATAGTTGAATCAGTTCGTTTTGTGTATTTTTTCCAAGGTAGTGCACATGTGTCTCATTGTCTCTTGTCTTTCGCAGATGCTCGGCCATTACTGGGTCGAACATAGGTAAGTATTCCACTAGTTTTAAGAAATTCCCATTTCCAGGTGTGTAAAGCGTTTCATGTGTTCCACGAAATGCTAAATTCTGCATACCAAGAACTCACTAATGTAATCAGTCGTTCTAAGATTTCTTGCCAATACTTTTCTTGTTCTTTGATTAGGCGCAGATGTTCCAAATCAATGGTCCTATTGCTGTTTAACCGAACCTCCAGCTCCTTCCATTTTTGGAAATTTTCTATATGATTACCGCTTCTTTTGTGCGCTGCTAAAATTGCAGATATGTTCTCCCAATCTCTTGTACCTTTATTGTAAATGGCTGGCGGGATGGCTGTGCTACTATCGAAAAGTTTGCAGCAAAAGCAAAGCACACTGTCTTTCGATGTCGAATACAGTAGCCAGTTTCTTCTCCATTTGTAAACCTTCGTTTGTAATGAACGGCTGAAAATTTCCGGTTTTTATTATCCTTCGGAAAATCGAACTGCTGAATTTGATCCGGCCCATGTTCAACCAATATTTGCCTAACAGAATCATCACATTTTCCCCAAGTTGCAGGGTGATCATATTTAAAATAAAATAGTGAGATCAGTATCTCGGGAACCGGAAGCCTTCGGTACATCTTTTGAACTGTCATCTTGTGGTTTAGGGCGAAGATACTTCAGAAACGACCCCTCAATTTCTTTTTACTCTTTTTCTTTCTCAGCCTTCGGTTTACACGATTCTGTGCCTCAGACGACTGTTTTCGTTTGTCTGCCATTTTAGGTCACAATCAAATTTCAGTCTTCAGTGAAATTTCAGTACCGAGAAAAAAATAAAACGTCAGTGAATTATCCACCAGAGGTATAAATTTTTTTTTGTCACAAACGCAATATCCAAACTCCAAAATTGTCACAAATCTCATTACAACACACACACACACACACACATATATATATATATATATATATATATATATATATATATATATAAATCACACCATATCTCACTATATACTAAGCAAGACACTTTGAAAGTTAAGCAGTCACATATAATGCTAATGCAAAATTATAATGCTAGAATCTGAATTCATTGTTTCATTGAAATAGTGCTTAATATTGGTATAGACTCGTTAAACATGTTTGGCAAAAAATGTTGCCCTCGGGCCTCGGTATTGTTGCCCTAGGTGACGCCTAGTTCGCCTAATGGTTAAACCGGCCCTACACACACACACACACACTCAGAATGGTCCCCTGAGAAACTTGTAACAAGTTAAACACAGACCGTGCATGAAACAAGGAACTCTTCTGGGAAATTACATCCACTATAGTTCGAATAAGTAATGATAAATGACAAATACTATAGTTTTTCTTTTTCATGATGGAAAGCCCAACGTGGGGACCGAGTTACTCGCAAAGAGGCCCCAAAATATAACTTCCTTCACCAGCTATCTGCAAAGCAGATAGGATCCAGCTTTGGGAAAGGATCTAGGGTTTGCAGCTTACACCTAGCCTACTACATTCAGAACCTCAATATACACAAGAAACTTGGTGCATTCACGTCGGATTGAATACATCAAAGAAAAAGGGGTAACTATTGTATTTTGTTCGTTTAATATATACAAACTCAGAATGGTCCCCTGAGAAACTTGTATGTTAAACACAGACCGTGCATAGAACAAGGAACTCTTCTGGGGAAATGACATCCACTATAGTTCGAATAAGTAATGATAAATGACAAATACTATAGTTTTTCTTTTTCCTGTCCCAAAGCTGGATCCTATCTGCTTTGCAGATAGCTGGTGAGGGAAGCTTTATTTTGGGGCCTCTCTGCGAGTAACCCGGTGCCCACGTTGGGCTTTCCATCATGAAAAAGAAAAACTATAGTATTTGTCACTTATCATTACTTATTTGAACTATAGTGGATGTAATTTCCCAGAAGAGTTCCTTGTTCCATGCACGGTCTGTGTTTAACATATACTGTATATAAATATATATATATATAAATAAAATGGTTTAAGATCACCAATTTGGCCTGTCAACCAAATAAACAATACTTAATAAAGGAGATAGAAATGACTTTGTGGTTTTCGTTTAATTAGAAAATAAATGGATCTTGTGGGTTATAAGCTTATAACCCATCATTTACTTCATTTTTCATATAATACAACAAACAACCCACAATATCCGGTTTTTCTTGTGTAGAATTTAAATCCGAATCTATTTTCTTCTATGGTATTTCTTGCGCAAATTTATATTAACGGAGATAGAAGCAATTTTTGGATCGATTAAAAGCGATTGAAATAATATGATGGTAATTATTCGTTTTACCCCTGCGGGTCGATTTTGATACGAGAATAGGTTTTTCTGGTGTAATTTGGTGTTTTATTCAAATCTGACTTTCATTTATTGTGCAAATGAATTACTGAATGCGCGGTTAGGTCAACTGTACGCCCTTGATGATTGGTTAGGTTGTCGTGATATTTTCGTTAGTTTTAATGAAAATAATATGACTTAATCTAACTAATGAAAATATCACGACAACCTAACCAATCAAGGGCGTACAGTTGACCTAACCGCGCATTCAGTAATTCATTTGCACAAGAAATGAAAGTCAAATTTGAATAAAACACACCAAATTACACCAAAAAACCTATTCTCGGTTGACCCGCAGGGGTAAAACAAATAATTACCACGATACTATTTCAATCGATTTTAATCGATCCAAAAATTGCTTATATCTCCGTTAATATCAATTTGCGTAAGAAATACCATAGAAGAAAATAGATTTGGATTTAAATTCTACATAAGAAAAACTGGATCTTGTGGGTTGTTGTATTATATGAAAAAAATTAAGTAAATGGGTTATAAGTTTATAACCCACAAGATCCAAATAAATTATTCACAGTGATTAACAATTATTTATAAGGAATTTGTGCATTACTACAATGAATTATTCATGTCCATAAGGAATGGTTTTATACAGTATAAACGTTAAATACAACGACAATGACTAGAAACGATAATTAAGGTGGTGAAATGTGGTGGTGTGGGCAGTGGTGTAGTGCTGTGGGAACGCGTGGGAACGGCGTTCCCTTACTTTTTTTGGTAGACGGAACGGCGTTCCCTCACTATTTCAAATAAATCCGAACTTACAAATCTCTAACGTCATGAAATTTTAATTCCCACCCCTAGAAGAAATATGAGAAAGAATCATTAACTGTTTCATTTCTTTTAGCTTCGACTGAGGCAATGCTAGCCTATAAAGATCTGGTGAAACAGTCACCACGGCGTACCAGTTGTTAACTTTTTTTTAGTTAATCATTCCAGTTGTTAGCTATTTTTATTGATCGTACTGGATGTCGTATATCTAATGACACTGGAAATACTGCATCTTCAACCTTGGAATATATCCTAATATCCAGTGCATATGACCTCAAAATATCCCTGAAATTGGTCAGATTTCAAAAGATTTCCCGGGGAGCTTACAGTGCCCCCGGACCCCCAGCTGTATGGGCTCGCCGCGCTCGCCATTGTCCCCCCCCCCGCATCTGAGTAACACTTTCAAAATGCGTTCCCTCACTTCTTTATTTAGCACTACACCACTGGTTGTGGGATATAGGGAGGCAGCGTCTTGGGTTAGGGGATACTCTGTCCTTACACACCCCATTTAAAGAGATTCCTCTGCCGAGCGGTGCCCCCCATAGTACTGTGAGGTATTGAAAAACTCATGATCTTCACTTGCCCCACAAACACCTTTAAATGGGAGACCCAAAATGGGTGCACACACATTTCTACATTACTGTACAATCTTTACAGCCACACCTACACTTTTCCTCGTAAGTGTATATATTGTAATGTATATGGTTGTAAATTTTGACTTGGTCCGCAATCGATATGGACCGTGACTTGATGGATACCGTAATGAAATTGACTGGATTCTTTGGATCTGATATATTTGCATGTCCGTTATAAATAGATATAGAGTGTAACATATTTGTGGATAGTAGTCTATTATGACTTGATCCTCTGGATCCAGAGATTCTATCTTTAGTTTTAAATCGATAATTAATTAGTTTTAAATTGATAATTATTTAGTTTCGTAAAAATTGGTCGTTGCCAATTTACCGGCAGTTTTTACATAAATTTCTTATGTTCTTGTGGTTCGGAACCCACGTAAAATTGTAGGTCCCCTTCGCCACCACGGAGGACATACACAATACACGATTACGAACACAGTTAGGTAGACCAGCCATGAGTGGATCCTAGGGTCTTTGTTGGTCTGAAACATTATAACATTATTATAAATATTCAGTATGTGACAGTTATTGTGACACACAACGATAAGTAATTAAGCAAGTAAGTAAATAAGTAAATGAACAATAACTAAGGTAATACAAAATACGATATTAGTACGGTAACAGGATAGGTTACTTGCGGTCGTAAATCGTAATGATGAGTTGATTCTACGGTATTGGAGACGCTTTTGACGAACCTTTTTGTTCAGGCTGAGAATCTGTCGAGTTTGTAGGCTACACAAACCGTTTGAGACGATGAAAGAAGAGCTCTGTAGGCCCAATGATGATGATGAGCACTTGTTGAAAGGAAATGACGCTCCCAGGTCGGATGAATGTTAAGGCAGGGACGGGACGGATGACGCCAGTTGAATCTTGCAGAAATGATGATGCTTCCGGGAGGATGAAATAGTAGTGGGCCTCGACTGAAATGATCGACTTCGTGTATGCTTGAATGGTGTTTTGAAGGACGGCGGCCAGCTGAGATCGAGTGGCGTTACTTGACGAAGGACGGAGATCGACTTAAGGAACTCTTCCGGGAAAATTAAATCCACTATAGTCCGAATAAGTAATGGTAAATGACAAACACTACAGTTTTTTCCTTTTCATGATGTTAGCCCGACGTGGGCAACGGGTCACTCGCAAAGAGGCCCCATGCACGGTCTGTGTGCATCATGAAAAAACCTCAGGGAACCATTCTGAATTCAATCCCATCATGAAACGGACATGTTATGTGCCCTGAAAAGTGGACGCTCAATTTTGTCAGTTGAGGTTTAAGTTTTGGTTTTTGGCTAAAAATACAATAGTTATCCCTGTTTCTTTGATGTATTCAATCCGACGCAAATGCAGCGAATCTTTTTGCTTATATTGAGGTTCTGGATATAGTAGGCTAGGTGTAGCTGGAACCCCTAGATCCTGTCCCAAAGCTGGAGCCTATATGCTTTGCAGATAGCTGGTGAGGGAAACTATATTTTAGGGGCCTCTTTGCGAGTAACCCGTTGCCCACGTCGGGCTAACATGAAAAAGAAAAACTATAGTGTTTGTCATTTATCATTACTTATTCGGACTATAGTGGATTTAATTTTCCCAGAAGAGTTCCTTGTTCCATGCACGGTCTGTGTGTCATGAAAAAACCTCAGGGGATCATTCTGAGTTCAATCACACACACACACACACACACACACACACAATATATATATATATATATATATATATATATATAATGCACACTCGCAAAGGAAAGGCGATTCCAAGATCTTTTGTGTATTCAACAGTACACCTGTTCAGGAAATGAAGAGGTATACTGTTGAATACACGAAAATTCTTGGAATCGCTTTTTTTTTTCCTTGTGAGTATGCATCATTTAATTATTTCACATGTTTAAACACTCGTATTCAAACAGTTTTAATCATAAGTAGATAAACATACAAAGTTTTGAGACAGTTAATGAACTTAATAAGCTTCCACATGTGCACCCCTAGTGGCACGTAAAATGTCTAAACGGTATTCACACTCACGCCACACATTTTCCAACATTTGTGGGTTAACTGTTGCAATTGCATCCGTAATGCGTTCTCGCAATGTCCTGATATCTGGAACAACTGTTGAAACCAAATCTTTAACATGACCCCAGAGAAAGAAATCCAGCGGGGTAATGTCTGGTGATCTTGGGGGCCATGGGATTGGCCCGTCCCTGCCAATCCATCGATTTGGAAATGTTGCGTCGAGAGTTTCACGAACAACATGCGCCCAATGAGGGGGTGCCCCATCTTGTTGGAAGATGACAGTTGGTTGCCTGTCCTGCAGCTGTGGGATGGCGTAATTGGTGAACATATCCAGGTACACAGTTGCGGAAGCAGTGTTCTCAGTGTTTCCACCGTCCCATCGGAAACTGATGGTCTACCACTGCTCTTTCCCTTTTCCACGTTTCCAGTTTCCAAGAATTTTTTCATCCACGACTTAATTAACTTCACATCAGGTGGATTCTTTCCATACTTTGTTCTGAACCTTCGCTGAACACTGACAGGAGATTTTGTTTCTGCAAGCCACACAACACATTGTGCCTTCTCTGTCACAGATGCCATCTTAACTGAACAGCTACTACAGCGCTCCTAGGGGCGAATGCGGTAGACGAAACACACCAGCACAGAAACTCTATGCGTGTATGAGATCACCTGTAAAAAGAAAACGGATGTAAGATTCGTCATTAAAACATGAGAGCATACTGTTTTCAGCGTAAACATTTATGGACACCCTATATATATATATATATATATATATATACACCCAAAACTGAATCATTAGCTAGGCAGGCAGACAGACAAGTATAGACAGAGAGATAGATACACATTTTTCTCCAAATTTCTTCTGATACAATCCCCTCTTTCCAAAAACCGATCAATTCATCAACATCTGTCATCGTGTCACCGAAAATAAAATAAAATAAAATACTCTTCCGAGTGGTCGACCATCTTTCATTTTAATGACCACTCATTTCAATGCTTTTCCTATATACAAAAGAACGCTATAAATTCTCCTTTTCACTCCCCCTCCTCTCCTGAACGGCTATAATATTAATAATAATAATTCCATCAACCAGTATAATTCCATCTAAACGCAATTCAGGATAATTCACGCTCTCATCTTTCTCCATAATTGCAAATTTGTCGCTTTCAATGTATGCAAAATATGCCTCCCATTTTATCAAACTGGAAGTGAAGAGAAGGAAAGAACGGAAGAGGAAACTAATTGGTTTAATAAAAGCTTTTGCCGAGCATTTCCGATTTGAAATAACGGGTTTTATCTCGGTATGATTTATTGTACTTGGTTTCCGCAAATTGCCTCATAATGGACTTTCCAACGAATAAACAGGTAATTAATTGAATGGTATATATATATATATATATATATATATATATATATATATATATATATATATATATATATATATGGAGAGAGAGAGAGAGAGAGGTGTATGACAAAAGTAAATAAACACCTTCGATTATTTTGTAGATTTTGATTTGATAGTAAGTCAAAATAAATAATATCAAATGTATTGAATAAATATATTTAAAATAGTGTTGCTTTCCCCTTTACATAATGTAAAGGGGACACACGTTCTGACATTCCATTAATGAGTTTTGCCATTTGTTCTTCAGGACAATCATCGTGGTGTCTATTTACTTTTGCCAACCTTATATTTATGTAAAAATGAACAATGAATAATTCCTATATAATCAAATATTCATTTTTACGTAAGAACCAAAATCGCCTAACGCGAGTTTGGATAAAATTTTGATTTGCTTTCTATTTTTGCAGTTTCACAACCATGCGACCTACCATTTCTATGGTTAAGTCGAATCCATGTTGTGTCATTGAAGGTTCGTTGTGAGAAACGAATGTCCCTTAATTTCATTCCCTTAAAGTACAAACAAGACAATTGACGGTTTAGATCGTTTAACATTTCCATCACAATATTACCCATATCTCCATTTTCCATTTATTATAGAATTTATGATAATTAATTATTGATGTCTCGCATCTAACCCTCATCCCTAAATTTTATTAGATTATGCATACATATTGCATGTGGCATGATTTGAACCCTTGTTTGTACTTCTTTATTCATTACTTTATTTCTCTAATTCATCTCTTCTAAATTCTCCCAATAATGACTTGTACTTTACGTACAAATTAAATAACTATGGCGTATTAATTATGAATTGACGTATGGCATAATTTGAATAACTATGACGTCATAAAGTAACTTAATTCTCTTCACGTTTTCCATACCTTGAATGTTGAATCACGTGTTTAGTATGTGGCTATCTTTCATATTCAATGTATGGTGAATTCTTTAACATAATAATAAAAACTTTACATTCTATACGTCATTATTTATGTTGTTCATTCATACATCCATTTCCTTTCTTGACCTTTATCTTTTGTTAGTTTTATTAATTATTCATTCAGCTACCTAGTGTGTGACTACCAATGTGTGTACAAAACTTTATGCATTCGTACATGTTCGCAAATGATCATGATCACGTACGTAGTTACCTTACATGTAAGTACGTTCACATGTGTTCTTTTTATTTCTTTTCTTTAAATTAATTAATTTCTCGCAATACTCATACACTGCGTTCGCACTTATTAAGCAGATTACATTTTCTGCAATGTTTTCAAAAGTTTTTCCCCGATTTCAATGAAATTTGTCGCAAATAATCACTATATATAGCAGCATTGATGGTATTCATTTCGATAAAATATTTTGGTAATTAAAATAATTATCTCATTTTATTGAAAAATATGTAAAATATTGTGTTCCGAATTATTAAGCAAGTATTCTATTTACGGATCTAAATGGTGAAAATAGGTAAGAAGAAGGATTTAACATTAACTGAGAAAAGAAAAATAGTCAAGTTACTCGCTGAAAATATAAAATCTATTGAAATTGCGAAGCAGTTTGGCAGAGCTTATCGAACTGTTAACAAGTTTGTAGCGGAGGGTACCAACTGAGGCAGCGAAGTGATAAAGGAGCTATAAGAAAAGTGACAAGGCGGCAGATATCTGTAATCAAGCGCAAATTGCAAAGCATCCATTGTCCTCAAGTAAAGAGGTTTTTGAGCAGGCTGGCATACATAATGTACCAAGAACATCTCGGTGTGGAATCCTCCAAACAATTGGCAAGACGTGTAAACCTACGATTCAGTCACCATTAACACCGAGGTACAAGAAGCAGCGTGTTGAATGGGCGCGTCAGTACGTGAAAACAGATTTTAATACTGTATTGTTCACCGATGAATGAAAAGCAACCCTTGAGGGACTTGATGTTTGGTCAAGAAGATGGATTGCTGAGAGCCAATTTCTACCATCGAGATTAAGACGCCAACAAGGTGGAGGTAGTGTCATGTTCTGGGCAGGATTGATAAGCAATGAAGTAGCTGTCCCATACAGAGTGCCTGATGGTGTAAAAATGAATGCCCAGTCTTACACAAACTTTCTAAAAGAAAACCTCATTCCATGGTAGAGATTGACCCTTAGCCATCCATCTTCTTGACCAACCATCAGATCCCTCAAGGGTTGCTCTTCATTCATCGGTGAACAATACAGTATTAAAATCTGTTTTCACGTACTGACGCGCCCATTCAACACGCTGCTTCTTGTACCTGGGTGTTAATGGTGACTGAATCGTAGGTTTACACGTCTTGTCAATTGTTTGGAGGATTCCACATCGAGATGTTCTTGGTACATTATGTATGCCAGCCTGCTCAAAAACCTCTCTACTTGAGGACAATGGATGCTTTGCAGTTTGCGCTTGATTACAGATATCTGCCGCCTTGTCACTTTTCTTATAGCTCCTTTATCACTTCGCTGCCTCGGTTTGGTACCCTCCGCTACAAACTTGTTTACAGTTCGATGAGCTCTGCCAAACTTCGCAATTTCAATAGATTTTATATTTTCAGCGAGTAACTTGACTATTTTTCTTTTCTCAGTTAGTGTTAAATCCTTCTTTTTCGCCATTTTCACCATTTAGATCCGTAAATAGAATACTTGCTTAATAATTCGGAACACAATATTTTACATATTTTTCAATAAAATGAGAATTATTTTAATTATCAAAATACTTTATCGAAATGAATACCATCAATGCTGCTATATATAATGATTATTTGCTACAAATTTCATTGAAATCGGGGGGAAAACTTTTGAAAACATTGCAGAAAATGTAATCTGCTTAAGAAGTGCGAACGCAGTGTAAATGCTTATGTAAGTGGTCAAATTCCGCTAACCACAGCGGAAGCGAGCGCTTCTGAGTTGAAAATCTCCTCTCGCTTGCCTTCATAAAACAACATTATTATGTGTTATATATATATATATATATATATATATATATATATATATATATATATATACCGTATGTGCCCATGTACTTTGTTATACTCCTAACATCCTAATTGTCTATAAATATGAAACACTGTAAAAAAACTATAGTTAACTGTTTAATTGTAATGAACTGTAATATTTTAATAAATGTAATTGATGTACTTTAATGGAACTATAATTAACGATAATAATTTAATGTAAGTAGTATAGCCGCAAAAGGGTAGAGTGCAGGAATGTTGCAAAATATTACGTAATGTTGCAAAGGGGGTGGGGGTTGTGCAACAACTCAATGTTGCAAAAAGGGGGTAGGGGGGATGCTGCAGGTGCAACAAGGGGTCATGAAACTTGGAGGCGGCGTTATCCCCCAAGAGGAAGGAGAGGAAGGAGAGAAAGGAGGAGAGGTGTTCACCTGGCAGGAGCCAAGTGCATATTAAGACTTCAGCCGAGTAGACGGTCGTCTTATAGGCTCCTAATCAGCCAGTTGGCTTAGAAGGAGCCAAGGGGTACACCTGAAGGGGAAGAGAGAGAGAGTATCGGCCTTTGTTGCCCAAAATGGGATTGCAAGGGCATGCAACTTGGAGGCGGAGTTCTCCCCCAAGCTATTCCCCCCAAAGGCTGGGAGCCGAGCTTGTATGACTCCGTCGTCAGCCTCGCTCTTTTAGAGACCTCTAATCCGTCATTTGGCTGAGTTGCCAGATAGCGCCATGTACTTAATTCCAATAGAAGGCTGAGTTGCCAGTTTGTGCTATATATTTAATTAATTCATATATTAATCGAAGACTGAGTTGCCAGATAGCAATATTTATTAAATTAAACCATATATTAATCATCCATTTAAATACCACAATATATTTATATGATGGTAGTTAATCGCTGTTGTTACGAATAACAGTGGGAAAAGAAAAGAAAACTTACGAAGATAGGTGAAACATACGACAATTCAAAACACACGATCGTCCCCCTCCTCCCTCATTCCCCCCAAACTTCTCACCCCATCTGTGCTTGTTACCTTATATATATATATATATTATATACTGTATATATATATGTATATATATACAAAGCTGGGCACTTGCGGTTTTTTTGCGGTACTGCGGTACTGCGGTACTACCGCACTACCAAACCGGTACCGCATAACGCAGTACCGCAAAGGATCGCTGAAAGTACAGGCTGTACTTTCAGCGATCCTTTGCGGTACTGCGTTATGCGGTACCGGTTTGGTAGTGCGGTAGTACCGCAGTACCGCAGTACCGCAAAAAAAACCGCAAGTGCCCAGCTTTGTATATATAGAATCATATTAACTGTCTATTTAATTTTGTCATTCCTATATATATATATATATATATATATATATATATATATATATATATATATATATAAATGGATTTTCACCTTAAAGTGAATTAAAACTAACTTTATTACTTAATTCCTATTTTTATTATAAATATCACAATTTAAGTCACGAATAACAGTGAGAAAGGAAAAGAAACCTTACGAAGATAGGTGAAATAAACGACAATTCAAAACACACGGTCGTCCCCCTCCTCCCTCATTCCCCCCAAACTTCTCACCCCATCTGTGCTTGTATATATATATATAATAAACGAATGAACAACTCGTACACACACACACACACACACACGCGCGCGCGCGCCTCTGTACATATCATGTGAATTAAAATCAGAAAAAAATGCCAAACGTATATTATTTTAAATCAAATGAAGCTAAACGTATATTAATTTAAAACAAATGAATTTTCTCCTTTTAAGAGAATCAATTATTATAAGAAATTAATTATTCAATATAAGAAATTAATCATTAAACGCTGTTTTTTCTTTCACGAGGAAAGGATTTCCGAGAATCTGGGTCAACTCAAAACACACGGTCGTCCCCCCTCCTCCCTCATTCCCCCCAAACTTCTCACCCTTCGCGAACGTACAATCGTCAAAATATTAGTTCAGACGAAATATACACAAATGAACAACTTTCTCCTTACCTTATATATATATATATATATATATATATAGAATATTAACTGTGTATTTAATTTTGTCATTCCTGATATATATATATATAAATGGATTTTCACTTTAAAGTGAATTAAAACATTAAAAAAATCACTAAACATTTAAAAGAAAAGAAACCTTACGAAGAAAGTTGAAACAAACGACAATTCAAAACACACGGTCGTCCCCCCTCCTCACTCATTCCCCCCAAACTTCTCACTCCATCTGTGCTTGTATATATATATAATAAACGAATGAACAACTCGTACACACACACACACACACACACACGAGGAAAGGGTTACCGAGAATCTGGGTCAATTCGAATCGTTTGCCCAGAGGCCTTTTTGAAATGACCGCGAGTTGACCTTTGTTCCAGTCTACTCGAGTAAAATCTCGCTTGACTCCAAATCTTAATTTTGATGTTGTTATTACTTCTACAATGAAACATTCTCGAAGCGAAGAAAATGTTTTATATTTTTATTTACGCATAATTTGTATGGTGTCATATTCTTAGATAACATCTCTGTTATTGAAAGATACACACAATTATATTAAATAATAATCGGCAAAAGAAATAAGGTGCATGAGGTGGGCAAACCTGAAAGTACTAACAAATATATATATATATATATATAATATATATATATATATATATATAAGATATAGAGAGAGAGAGAGAAGAGAGAGGAGAGAGAGAGAGAGAGAGTTTTGTTCATTCTTTTAAAATAAATAAAGGAATGGAAATATATATATAGGGTGGTACAGATTTAAAATAACAGGATTATTTGATCCGGGGGTAGTATGACCGCAAAACATGTTAATGCACGATTTTTCTCTTTAGTAATAATAACAACTAGCTCTTCCCCGAATTGTAACAACGGTTAAGGTTTTCACTCCGCCTTAGACCCACAGTTTAACGTGGAAACCGAATGCTCTTTTCTTTTTTAAAAATATAATTAAAGGAATGGATATATTTATAATTTCTTTATTATAAAATCCTCTCGATTACATTAGTGACTAATGATCCGGGAATAGTGGGGGAAAAATATTGACATGGTAAAGACAGCAAGGGGTAATACGAGCATTAAATCTATTGGAGAAAATATAAAGATGCCATTAGTCGTCCGGACCCGTTATAGCGGTGTTACGATTGGTACACAAACTTATCATAGCTCCACCCAGCTACACTGACAACCAATCACTACGAACATCTGGTCTTAATCTTTTGGGGCGGAGCTTGGTGATTGTGCATATAAAAGGAAATATTTTTCAGTTGGGAGTAACAGTAGCTATTTTCGCGTCAGTGAATAATCATTCCCTCTGCCAGTGCATTCCCTCCACCATGGACCACGAACTTTACGCTTTTCCGGATTTGTATGAAGAAGGTGACACTGCAGCATTGACTGCAATTAATCTTTTTAACGCGATTGACCGTGATGAATTATTTCCAACGCAAACCGTTGAAGATATTTGCAGTGACGCTCCTTACAATCCGACGCAAGGGACTACCATAGAAATGTAAGTGTCTATAATTTTATTTTTATTCACAAGAAACATGATTTTATATATATGGAGGGATGTAGTATCTCGTCAAATACTTCATTTAGATACTCACCATTATGCTAAAACCGAAATTTTTATGGCAATCTTTTGCGTGTTTTAAATGTTATTCGGATTTACCTCTTAAATGAGTTTCGAACCAAAGATATCTTCACATAATGGGGTCTGTCTGTATACTCTGTATATGTTTTTATTAAAAAAGAATCAATATGAACATTATTCTTTCTCCTTTAAGGTCCGATGAGGATTTGACACGTGTTATACAATCTTTTGAAGAATCTCGTGTCATGAATACGGAGGATATACTGATCAGTCAGCATAATGAATGTCACACCGAAATAATGTAAGTGTTTTTCGATCTTTTTGGGGAAGAAGACAATATATTTTCATAAATTTATTAAATGAAAGAAATCAGTACAATAACCATCTTAAACTACAGAATATACCGTTACAAATATACACACACGAACAAAAACATTATACTATACAACGAGTACGTACAATTGGAAAACGGATTTTTATCTGTCTGCATACCATTTCATCGTTTCGGCGAGTGTGACACGGGTCAAATAAATTTAAAAATTTATAAATTCTTTATCACATGACATATGCATGAGAAATGAGACGCAGTACATTCCGCAAGTATTACTAAAATATCCTTGTATACGAAACGGGTTCCATACAACTTCGGGAATATGTAACTGAGCGAGAAATTTTACAATAATAGGGTCACTCCAGGGTTGAGTACCGAGTGAATCAAAATAGTACAGGCGCTGTCTATTTTTAAAATAGACAGCGATCCAATGAATCCCTTCATTACCGATGACATCTGTGTTCACAATAAGACTACCGCATTCTCGCGTACTTGGCAAACTCAATGTTTCATTCTTCGCAAACACGCCGATAAATTTGGAACGTGTGACTCGTTCACTATTCATTACTTTCTGAAGTGTATTAGCATCCATTTTAAAAGTCAGTGATAACGCTCCTAAATCTATCTACTTCTATTAGGGCTTGCGATTCGAGATATACTAGTACACTAATAGGCGCGTCTATAGGCTTGGTGAATTCCAGCCTCACTGAGATGTTTCCGCTCTGCTGTGGGCTTAAATGCGTATTTACGCTAGCAGATAAGTCAGGTGTAATGTCAAACGGATAAAGGTTAAATTGATCAATGAATTCTTCCTGCGTTACCCCATTACCAAGCTCATCACAATCACCTGCAATATGGGTCAGATTACTATAGGCTCTGGCACAAAGAGGTAACACAGCGTCTGATGAATAGTCCGTATCCATTGTTCCACCCAAAGCAATGCCATTAACGTATAGAGTTATATTTTTAAGTCCGAAATTCTCGAATTTAAAGGCACTCTTTTTATATTTTCCATTCACCGAAGCATGGTCCTGCATTCCGATTAATATCCTTTTAGGAAGATTTCCCAGGGCAATGTTTTCTATCTGCTTCGATGCCAACCCTGCAGGCACCGTATATAGTTTGATTTGTACTCTGTTAATAGGATATTTCACTGTAGCGTTTAGTAAATTTTTCTCAATTTCTAGTTGTTTTGGTGAACTTAATTTCACTCGCCGTACGCGGAGGTATGTGTCCATAATGTGAACCACAACGGGGTTTGCACCCTCTTCTTGATCAGCATCCAGATTTAAGCAGATCTCAGGACTCGTGCGGGTGAGCTTTATTTTCATATCCACCCCGTTAACAAGCAACTTCTCCTGGAAAGTGAAATCTGTGTGCAGTCGTCCAAAACACGTATATTTTCTTTTTAGAATTTTTAAATTTGTCCTTCATACTACTTTCATCTTTAGTTTGATAATATCCCTTGGCACTTAAAAAGGTAGCCTTCGCTTCTTTGGAAAAGTTGAGGACATTTTCCAGATAGGCTCGTAGATAATAGTACCCCGTGCCTGCCGATATGTTGGTCTGATTTAAATATACGTCACACTGGTTGAATATGGAGTGCAGAAAGTTTGTTTCAGGGTATACAGCATATTTGTCATCGCAGACCGTTCCATCAGAATGGGCTATACGTAGCTTAGCGTACATGTGCACACAGCTTGGATCAAAAAAGTAAGGGCCTGAGCTGGGTATCACGAATTCTATAGGTGCACTCGGGGAACTAATTGTGTTTAAAGGGTTAATTGTAATAAAATCACTGTGCTCAATAGAAACTTGAGTTGGAGGCAGCTCAAAAAGGGACAGCTCCGATTTACAGCATTGTGAACTACATGGGTGGATGAAGCGTGCCATGACGAGTTAGAAATAGTGCCTCCTCTCTCGACAAGTAGTAAACAAACTATGATTCATGAGATCAATGTCCTTAGCTTATATCAGTCAAAAAAGTGGTCAACCATAGGTTTCATTCGCTTACAGCACTTCTTTTTTGATATCCTTTTACGTTTAATACCACGTGACCCCTTCTTCCGGGCAGCCCTCTTCTTCTTCCCGCCACCACGCATTTTTCTCTTTGCATCTTTGATGATTTCGTCCCGTGTACGCTTTAAATGTTTTTTTAGAGCTTCTTTAGGTTTAGCCCCGGCCAATATGTCTTCTGCAGTGTTAAGACCTGATTGTAGCGCTTTCCTTCCGAGGTATCTGGCACCCCTCTTCAGCAAAGGAACAGCCGTACGTAGTATGGATGAAAAAATGGATCCAAGTCCACTACCGCGCTGGTATCTCACCCCTCGATAGACGGTGAAAGGCTTTCTATCCATTATAACTCAGTGCGTCGAAAGTGTAGCTTCACTGTTAAGCTCCCGTTACCGAATGGGAAGTTTTCACCCTCAATCGTTCTTATATATATTGAGATATTGGTTATTAAATTAGTTGCGACATTCACATAATGGGGTCTGTCATATGTAATACTCAAACTCCTTCCTCTATGGTTGGGGATGTGAGCAATGCGCAGCAGGCGTGCCTGGGTATCCCCAACAAACTGGTGCTCCACTATATTACTGTAAATATAGCACATGTCTGGGGACTGAGCTTTCAGCCAATTTCTCCATCTTCAATTGATACATTAATCTGGACAAGTCATGCTGTGTCTCGTGAAATGTGTCTCTTTGGAAGGCTGCGCTATATCGGCCATTGGTTAGAATTTTGAACATTCTACGGTCTTTAATACGTCTGTTAGTCTTTGATTTTAGGATTAGTGTATGTGCAGGGTTTCCTTTGTTTACGATTTCGTATACTAAATCATTCGTAAGGTTTGAGTTTCTTAAACTTACGTTTAAGTCTCTCACAACATCCTCGACCGAACCATATTGACCCGGTCCTAGTCTTACTTCTGTACTGTAATACCGTGCAACCTTAGTCCGAGCGATACGTATAGTTTCATCCATAGCTACCCCAGCTTTTTCACACTCGTCAATGTCTCTAAGAATCGTAAAAACGGTTTCTTTATGTTCAATATTTAAAAAGATGGTGTCCAGCTGAATTTTGCATATTCCCACCTCATACGAATCACGACCCAATTCAATGTGCCCGTGGAGTTCTGTTACAAAGTTGGCTAGTGTGTTGTTAGGGTGTACAGACAGGGACGAGGAGGACGGGAGTGTGACGAAGAAATGGTTAGGAGCCATGTTGCATACTATTTAAGCTTCATTATTGCATCAGCTTTTATATAGGTGTTGAAGCTTTCTGGGTACCCTAGCCATTTCACCAGGTACATTTAAACACATTTTTTCCTAAATTAAACGCAACTTTCTGCAATTCCTCGCGGTAAAAGCCTCCTGAGATTTCTTCCCCATTCAAATCTTCAATGTAATACATCATTATCTCACCTTTAGGTCTCATAGCCCTAACTTTAAAAATCTCGCGTGTCCATCCTTGCTCAAAACCCTTTGCGAATTTATTCCCCGAACGCGACAGCCTTACATAATCATTGATTTTGAAGCGCGCCGAGTGTGGTGGTGGTGGTGGTCCATCTCTTCTCGGGAGCGTACCTCTTTCTAAAACTTCGTTAGGTGTTGTCCCAATCGTGCGATGGTGTGAGCGGTTGTAGGATGATGCCAATGATTCCAGAATGTCTAGAAATCTGTGTGTGTTTTATGTGTAAAATAACGGTGCATGCGTTCCTTTATGGTGCGCTGAACTCTTTCAGCTAAAGAAGCCTTATGTATAGAATTGGTTGTGTAATAGCTGATATTAAACTCTGTCAACATGTTCTGAAAAGCACGGCCTATAAATTCCTTCCCCATATCCGTACAAAAATAGCCAGGAACCCTGTTTTCTTTTAACATTAGCGTTTTGGTGGCTTTAGCAACTGTTTCAGGTGATTTATTTTTCAGAGGAACTAGCCACAGATATCTAGAGAATACGTCTATTATGAATAGAATGTAGCGGTAACCATCGTTATACACAGAATATCTTTGCATGTCTGTTAAATCTGCTTGCCAAATAGAATCAATCGAGGAAGCCGTTGTCTTGGCTGTTTTAAACCTTTTTCTCACAGGCTTATGAAGCGTATAAGCGTCCTGCTCCCTCAAAAATCTTTCAACATCTTTTTTTCCTACTCCGTAAACACTTCTGTACAGTCTATCTACGCCGCCGTAGAGGATGGGTTAGAAATGTCATAATAGCGTTTAGTTAATACGTTAGCCATTTGCGTATTTTAGAGGCACGTGGGTAGGGTTGACCGTTGTTTAACCTCTTCTTTCTCCTCTTCAAAGGTGTTACCGCCGGGGGTGACGGCGTCTTCAATTGTGTCACATGCGTTGCATGTTCCAAGTCTTTTAACCTGTTCAGATTTCCTATCAACGTTTTAGGGACATTTATTTGTTGTAGTCTTGCTTTAATATGCTTCCATCCTGATGGTGATGGCCTATCCCACTTTCTCACCAGATCATGGACAATGTCTACGATATTCGATCCCTGTACCTTTGATCCTTCCACAATGATCTCGCCTGTATCGGTCCATTGTATGGCTGGATCCTCATTCAATAGATTATAAAGACTTAAGCCTTTACTCCTCAATGTATGTGGGAGGGTGCTTTTTAATACATGCTCGATATGTTGTGTGGCTAATCCCTTAATTTTTGGTTGGTCAGCTGTATCGTCGGGCACAGATCCTATGTCGCCATGTCCATCGTCCCCCGTGCTGTGCCTAATAACCACAGGAATCTCTGTAGGGTTCTTATAATTTTCGTACTCGTGAAGAAATTTCTGCAGAGCTTCTTGGTATAAGATTCTTTTCTCATCAGGTGTTTTTTCACTGTTTAATAGGGCTAGCAATTCGCTTTCCATTCTTTTAAGTCTGCTTTTACGGGGATCTAGATCCGTGTCTGGATTCCTTTGCAGTGAAGCGTACACCTCGTGGGGAATCACTACCACTTTCTTCATTATATTAATCTAGTCAGTAAAGGACCCAAAACTGAAAATAAGATGGGGAGAAATGACCCTCCTGTTTGTACAATAATTCGTTTTTTCTTCGCTACAGTTTGACTTTTACGAGCGAGTGCACGTATTATGTTCTTGTAACGGCGTAGGCGAGCCTTCTGAGGGGTTTTCATTGATACATTGCAATTTATAACGTTAAGACAGATTTCACAGATGCATTTTAAAAAGTCGGCGTCGATATTTTTAATAAACATCTGCTGCATTGCCCGGGGCAGTCGATGATAGATTTTTATTAATTCACGGTATTTCTTTAGTCTCTTTGTCATTCTGGAATATACACCGTTTCAGGCTCGTTTGGAAATATATTCGTTCGTAGAAGCACCTAAACGTGTTTCGCGGATGAAGGTCGCAAAGCAAATATCCGTAACGCGTGCTTGTAGCTTCTTTATAAACTTCCAAAAACTCCTTACGCTGATTCGGGAACATTTGATTGGCTAATACCCCAATTTGTGATACATCTCTACGTTGTGCGAATAAGACTAGATATTGCGTATTTAACGACACATCGCGCATGTATCTATTTTTGAAAAATAGATTCTGATTGATGAAGAACACGCTTATGTTAAGATGGTGGGAGAATACTGTAAATGTCTCGGCAAACGTTTTATCCATCTCCAACATGAGATCGTCAATTACAATGACTGTATGTTCATTTCCCTTTAACGAATTAACGTCATATACGCCTTTGTGGAACAAAATATCATCTTGGTACTCGTTGAACACTGATTGATACGTCGAATAGCACCATATAACTTTATGCACAAATTTCGAGAACATCTCTCCTTTTCTTTAATGATTTTAAGCATAAACACAGTTTTACCACATCCTGTAGGTCCAGATATAATACATGTGGATGGGCTCGTGAATCTGAATTTTTCTACAGAGTCCATTTCTAACACGTCACACTCCTAAGTGGGTCATTTACAAAATATTACAAATTTTGAGTGCTGTTCCTTATATTTTTTTTTCTTCTCCACAGAACCGTGAATGACGATGAGGTACAGCACCCCATCATCGACATTACGGATGACCTCGACGACAGTGTAGTTGTGATCTCCTCCCCTGCCAACGAACCCTCACCAGCGATACCGGTAGCACGTCCAAAGCGGAGGTATGATGAAGAGAACCCCACGTCAGGTATAAAGCGACCGAAATACGCGCCTGTTGCACCAGTAATAGATCCCCAACCCTCAACCTCCTACGCAACAGCCCCCCAGCAGCACCTCCGCTAATATATCCCCTATTCATCCGCCACAGTTGCCCCCCGTTCTGTTGAGGATGATATAACGTTTGAGTTGGTGCGCTCCGCAGCCCCCACCCCAGCCTTGACTAGAAATCGGTATAGAGTCAGGGTCGACCCTAGAGCCATGTATAGCAATGGAATTGAGCGCGGGCTACGCCGGGTTGTACAGCGTATTGTAGAGTTTGCTCTTCAGAACGCGACGAGCGTGAAGTCAGGACGAGTCTGTCCTTCGGATTCGGGTCAGATGACGGTGATGTAGATGATTATTGGGTATAGTGCCATTTAGACGTTTGGCGGCTGAAGATGTAGAATATATATTAGGACGTATAATGCAAGCCGCCCAAAGTAGTATAGCCTTCAATATGGACAACTTCACGGTAAATATTGATCGTGTATTCCGTGTTGCGGGTCATAGTGCCATACCGTATACTCTTAACTCAATTCTCAAGCTATTTATAGACGCATATAAACGTCGATCGTGGTTGCGGCTTTATAGCAGTAGTCTTGCACATGTTTACTGTACAAAATACACGGCTCAAAAAATTTGGCTGCCTACGGTCGTGGAACGTGCCCGTAAACTAGCTGTAGACTGTGAACTTGAATTTGACTGTAATATGGGCCTGAAGAGCTGAGAAGGTAGAACAGGAAATGAATGTCCGTATAGTTGTATTTGGGTTGGATGATCGTCGTAGCACTGTGTATGTTTTTAAAAGCTGTGTGAGAGATCGTACAAGACCCCTACTTATTTTAGGATTGTCAGGGACAACGTATCTCCCCATCCGCAATATAAGGTGGCTTTACGCGAGTTATGACAAAAGTCGAAAATATGGGAGACATCATGATTTGTGTAAGGGGTGCCTCGAGTTTGCGGATGATATAGTGAGACATTGTAAAGAATGTCACATGGTATGTGAGCAGTGTAAAAGCACCAAATGTGAAAGCCGTGTAGTTGAAGCTGAGAAGAGAGACTGTGATGTGTGTAGACGCACATTCTTCAATAATAACTGCACGTGCAAGAAAATGAGAATCTGTGAATGTGGTATGTTTCACACAATGGATAATTGGGGGAAATTTAACCACAAGTGTGACGAAATTCACTGTCCTCCATGCCAGGAGGAATATAAGGCGGATGGAGTAAAGCATGTATGTTATATGAAAGATGCTAAGCCTAAAAATAACCCTTGTATAACTGTATACTACGATATAGAAACATATACGAACGCTGAAACCAAAGAGGTAATTCCACATTTACTTGTGAGCCAGACTATCTGTGATGAGTGTATGGGGATCGAATGTGACGAGTGCCCCAAATGCGGTAAACGGACAAACGTTTTTAAAACGAATGTCCGCGATAGTCCTGTGAAACTATTTGTGTCCTATATTGTCAAGTTAGCCGACAAGTTCAAAAAAATGACTGTGTATATTCTCGCCCATAACGGGGCAAAGTTTGACACGCAGTTCCTTTATAAGGAGTTGCTTGAACACGAATCCTCTGAGATATTTACAGGTGATCCATTGAAAAGAGGCAACAAATTAATACAGATGCAAATAAGAGGCAATGTACAATTTAAAGACACTTTATTATTCACACCTTGTAAATTAGCAAAGCTACCCAAGGTGATGGGGTAGCAGCTGAAGTTTCCAAAGGATACTTCCCTTACACTTTCCTCACCAGCGAGACTTTAAACTACGTAGGCCCACCACCACCCAAACATTATTTTAACTATGACTGTATGAGTGTAGATGAACGTGAAGACTTTGATCGATACTACAACAGTTTTAATGAAAGTAACCCTTATAATATAGCTGATGAATGTGAGCGTTATTGCGTGAATGATGTGCGCGTGCTTAGAGTATGTTTCCAGGCCTTTAGAAGGATGTACATAGGCCGTTTCAAATGCGATCCGCTGCAAGTCGCAACCACCATCGCGTCATTATGTTTTACGGTGTTCAAGAATAACTTCATGCCTAAAGACACCTTAGCCATTATTCACCGAAACAACCCCGCAGTTACGGACACAAGGCTATTTACTGGCTCATACACCTACAGCAACAGACAGGTGTATACATAAAGCACGCCCGCAACACGGGTGAAGTACCCATTAAGATTAATGGACGTGTTTTTTGGGTTGATGGGTTAAGTGAAAACCGTGTCACTGGTGTGAAGACTGTGTACTCCTTTAACGGATGCTGGTGGCATGGATGCCCCCGTCCTGAGTGCGGAATCGCCGGAGATATCCACGGTAGATCTCCTGCCGACTGTCTTGCATGGACCCGCACCCGCGATCAACTTATAGGATCACAGTTCACTCACAAAGTCTTGTGGGAGCATGAATATGATGCACGGATGGAGACAGACGAGGTGTACCGTGAGGAAATAAACACGATCAAGCGTTCAATGGTGCTGGATCCTCTCAAATGTGGTGATAGCTTGTTTGGAGGACGTACAAATCCATTCAGACTATACTTTCCACCTACGGAGGGCGTGAAGCTCCATTACTACGATTTCTGTTCTTTATACCCATACGTGATGAAGAACAATCCGTACCCCGTGGGCGCTCCTGAGAAACTGGTGGGACCTAACCTGCCCTCCATCAATGAATTTTCAAGAAATTTGAATGATCGTTACTTTGGGCTCTCTTTCGTAGACGTACTCCCCCCACGCAATTTATGGATGCCAATCTTACCTGTCGTTATCGACCACAAGCTCATGTTTCCCTGTGCGTGAAGTGCGCGGAAGAGATAACGGCGATTGTAACCATATACCCCACCAGCGTAAGATCAGAGGCGTATATACAAGTCCTGAGCTGGCCCTAGCCGTACGCCATGGTATAGAATACTGAAGATACATGAGGTGTGGAGGTTTCAGAAGCTACCCAACCTTTTCACACCATATATAAACGCATTTTTGAAGGATAAGGTTGAGGCATCAGGGTATCCGCGAGGAGTTGATACCGAAGATGAAAAGTCTGCCTATATTCAACGTTACCGCGACCGCGAAGGTATACAACTTGATCGTGCCCAAATTGCAAAGAATCCTGGCAAGCGCTTTAGTGCAAAGTTGTGTCTAAACAGTCTATGGGGAAAATTTGCACAGAATACCGGCAAAGGGAACATTCATTTGGCACAAAGTTATAGTGATGTCTGGGATTATGCCAATGCTCCCGATAAAGAGGTCATGGAGATCGTGAATGTAGGTAATACTTACATAATAAAGTACAACAACACTGAATTGGCCACAGATACCTCAAGGGTTACAAACATACCTGTGGCCAGCTTCACAACAGCCTACGCCCGTATAAAACTTTGGGGTCTATTGCATTCTCTTGGGCGGAGAGTATTGTATGCCGATACAGATAGCGTGATATTCACAGAGAGGGAGGGTGAATACATGCCCGCTATTGGGGAGTTCCTCGGCGAGCTCACTGATGAGATCAAGGATGAGTATGGGGACAACGCATACGCCGACTCTTTTGTCTCAACAGGACCTAAAACTTATGGGGTACGGGTGAGGGTGGGGGAGGATATGAAATATATCGTGAAGGCAAAGGGTATTACGCTCAACCATGCGAATCGGCGGGTTGTTAACTTTGAATCGTTGAAGGATCTAGTGTGTTGGACGATGAGGGCGAACGACCTCCCCAACTAACTGTAGGCACCCACAATTTTCGGGCGCAGAAGCTGGGGGGCGTGAAGGAACTTAGGGGTACGAAGGTGTGCCGTAACACCTATAGGAAACGTTACCAGTTACCTGGTACCTATGATACCGTACCCTTTGGATACCATAACTTTGATGCGCTATTGTTAACTTACTTATGACACGTATTTGTAAGTCTTGTATATAATCTTTGATGTATCTATTGTTAACTTATTTATTACACGTATTTGTAAATATATATATAACTTGAATATCTCGTTTATTAAATCGTATTTGTAAATATATATAACTTGAATATCTCGTTTATTAAATAAATCATGTTTCAATTAGCGTTTCACTTTCTCCTTTGTGTGTGGTGAAAGTTCTAAGCTCCGCCCACTGTTGTGGTGTGCACAGGTGAAAGTTCTAAGCTCCGCCCACTGTAAGACCAGCAACGTGAGTCATGCTACTATCTGGGATTCCCTGCGTGGTCAGTCGACTGCAGTAAGCCCTTGAGATCAGACGTGTATTCGCCAGCGTAGAAGAAGAAAAGGAGATCAGACGTGTATTCAAATGGCTACCTTTAATATTGCTTGTACAACGTTTATGAAATGGTATTCAGCAAAGTGTCAGGATGTGGTGGATACCGAAAAACTTCCTATTCCCCCCTCCTATGCCTCTTTTAAAACCACATTGGATTGTGCGAAGTTGCAAGTTGCAAGATGTACAAATACTCTACGGATGTTCTGGTGAGACCGTTGAAGGCTTTCGTTGCACAGACGATGTGCTGAAGTATGCTGTAGAGCTAAACTTTATAAAGTCTCACATATACCGTGAAGTAAAAGAAACAACGCGTGCAGAAGAGAAGCAGCAGGTATGGATAATGAGTCTTGTGGATGGGTGGTGTGACAAGCGGTATTGTGTCATGTTACACCATGTCGATTACTCATACCCTACGACTGAAAATGTGAATCTCGTCATCATGGACAATCTTAAGTATTTTTATCACTATATTAATGTATATCATGATGAGGTTCGTAGTGAGGTTGTGGCTAGTGCCCTGCGTGAGTTTTTAACAGACTTTAGAGACGAGTATCGTTTGCTGGGCAGAAAGGAAAAATATGAGCATATGTTCCTCTCAAATAGTGCGCCGGAGTGTGAAGATGTTTAGTAAAACATTATAAAATGTGCCTAGTTCGTGAAAATTATCCTGAGGGAAACTGTCTGGTGCGTAGTCTGGTAGTGATAAAACCGAAATTAATTCTTGTAGCGGAAAAACACCTACCCAATATGTACAACAATTCGCCGCACGATTATGGTGCGACTCGCGGATCATACGAGTTCGAACAAGCCCATTCACGTATCATCGAGTTAGCCGCCCATCGAACCGTTCCTGCCTACCTGCCTGCCTCACACGGCTCATAGTTATATCAGAGCTTGAACCGAGTGGACGTGCGCTCCTCGAATACGATGGAACTTCCTTTGAGCAGCATTCTCAACGCCTCGTACGATGTGTAGTATTTTGAAAAAAAAGTGAAATGTATTTATATATTTAACATATTTGTGTGATATTTCTCCTGTACTATTATATTGAAGGATATATGATTATATGCATATTCCTCGTTCATATTTCTATTATTATTGATCATTCAAATGTATATTTATTTCTATATTGTAGTGAATAGGTTTTATTATTTATTATCTTCATTATTTACTCTTCTTTCTACTTTATTATTTCTCTATTTATTCTCAATCGGCTCTTTCTTTCATTTATCACTTTGTTTCTCTACACTCTTTTTGCCGTATCGTATATATATCATGGTAGCGCGCCTAGACCTGACTCTAAAAGACCGTTATAAAGCCAATGGGGAAGGGGGATATTAATACTCTTTATTAACACTTATTACGTTTTATTAATTTCGAAAATAGTTTAGTTAATTAGGGGTATGCGAGTATGAAATATTACTAAATATATTTACGTCGGAGAGGGACACTCACTAAATTAATTTTACGTTACATTTAGTCAACCTATCGCGTAACGCGCTGCTTCAAGACTAAAACCGTTATAGGGTAGTCCACTCTCTGGGCCTATTCAGGATTACCAACCCTACCCATTTTAAACAATTTACAATCTAACAAACATGCTTTCTCGTAATCTCATAATTATTAGTAAATGATTTACATTAAACATTATCTTAATTAAACAAAACAGAAATTTATATTCTTAACTAAGCATTACTACACTCGCATCACCCCCTTGAAAATAAGTTTTTCCATTAGTAAAACTTATTAATATCGTTTAACAATGTCAATAAATTTATTCAACAAACTTAAATATTTTGCAATTTTTTTTTTTTTTTTTCTTTAACAATTCAAAGTTTAGAAATAGACAAGAAATAATAGAATGACAATTCCCATACATATATTGTATCATATTATAAAACCGAAAACTTTATAATTTTCACATTTGCATAAAGTAACATTTCACTCTAATAATTAAATTACAACCTGTATCTAATCTATACATGCCAAAAAAAATAGAAAATTTTCTTACAGTGGCTACACAAATCCTAAGTTCACAATCTATTCCCGCGATTTCTCATCAACGATCGCTTTACATTTGAAACAATTATTTGTATAGTTATACAGTTACTATCAGGGGAACATAGAAAAAAAAAAAAAAAAAGTTTACATAAAATACTGACCAAGGGCGCACATACTATTTCACGAAAAACACAACAAATATGGGCAATAATCGGACCCTTTTCACTTATAATTTCATTAGATAATAATCAGTACATTAATTTGCTGGACGTTGTTTAGACTTTAGATGACACTCCGCACGCTGACAACGGACTTCAATTTTCAATCGCAGCTCTCCTGCTCACTTCGCTAGAATGCAAGGGATTGCATCAATCAATATGCAACAGGGCAGCACGCTATAATGGTTCCGCTCTCTCTCCAATGGCGAAAAAAAAAACAAGAGACGTCCAATTCTAACAGGATCAGAGGGGGAGATATCTGAAAGCGGGACCACGCGCTGGAATTGGACGGAATTTGCAATTCTAGAAGTCGATGAAGAAACTCGCCTTGTCTCATCTCCACTTTTGTCGGTGAACGCTGCTCTTCCTACGTCCAGCTGAAAGACTCTTCTACTGGCAACAATCAAACGATGACTCCGCCGTAGGCCGTTTCCCAACGAACCTACTGTATGTCTGTATGGACAGTACAGTCGTAGGCACCCGTTCAAGCTCTCGTGGCTTGTCTACCGCGCGCTTTGACACATATTTAGCGAAGCATTCGAGCAACGTGACCAGCTACTGCCCGAAAAATACCAGTAAACCATCTTCGATCGAAACTTTCGTGTGCCAAGACCCTGCACACGTAAATTTCTCTTCTCTTCCGAAACTGTCCTGCGCCAACTGCATGCGCATTCGGTTCCTCTCTTCTCTCTCTTCGCTTCCGAAACCATCCTGCGCCTAGTCCATGCGCATTCTGGTTTCTCTTCTCTCTCTCTCATTGGTGATCGATCACCTATCCGGTCGACTAAACTCACTTGATGGAACTCGGATTCAACTTGGTTGACCCCAAACTGAGCCTTCCTTTGAGATTTTGAAAAAAAAGGTTTATTCGAAACGTTTCTGTACTGCTTATCATTTCATTTTTAATTTATCGAATTTTCTCGACAGTTCACTTCGAAATACTAACTACACATTTGCTCTGGCCAAATTCACGGAAAAAATATATAAAATTTCGCAAAAATTTAATCAAATCTAGCTACCAATAAGGTCACTTATGGCAGTTACAGCAGAGAAGATAAAAAAAAGTCATAAAACGCTAAACAAAATTGTACAGTATAAATATAAAGGCGCCCATATATAGTAACTGTTAGTATAATTTAAGAATTATTATTGTTCAAACTACCGTCAGAAGTCACCTCAATACCTCCAAATACAAAAGACAAAAATGAACCCCAGAAACTTCATGTCATCCATTCTCTGACAATCATGAACCCTCTTGCTTTGAGGAGGAGCACACAAAGACGCCACAAAAACGTTACTGGCTATCTAGGAGGCTCCATTTCCGAGTGTACACTTGAGTCAGTTTCAAATGCACTAGTTAACTCCGACTGAAGGTTTAACCAATAATAATTTTCTAAACAGTTATTAAAAAGTAAAAAAATTTAAATATTACTACCAAAAATTATTTTAATACAGTAATTCCAACTTGAAACGTCAAATTTCATATGAATTGAACTCGCAATTCGCAAATTACATCTGAGATACAACTCTCTCCTTCAACAGAAACCCCAGTATGGTTTGCAAATCACAAAAATCTCAGTAATTTATCGTTTCCAAGTGAAACTACAAATTTGCATAGTTATACTAAATAAGAATAGATCATATGTACTAAAAAAATACACGCACCCACTGTAAACAAAAACAACACATTACACAATTAAGAGCGGTCGCTTTGTTTGTAAGCGAACCTCTATACAAATATCCCTAACCGAATGAAACTGCATTATATCCTAACATAATTTCGTAATATTTTCCATGCAAACGCTCGAACTAAAAAAAAAAGGACATTTTTCATTTCTAATTCCAAATTAAAATATCAAATTAAAACATCCTTTTTAGAATACAATCTAAATTTGAACTAAAAATTTTACCATTGTCATTGAACTGGAAAGAAAAATAAAAATCGGCCTACCTGTACAAATAAAATTGATTATTGAATGAATTTATAAAACGTAAACAATATATGAAAAGATTTTTCTACACAAATTTCTGTAATTCAAAAAAATTATAATATCCAGATTTAGTAAAATGTGTACCGTAACTCACATTGGCCGCCAAAATAAAAATAAAATTTACTGCTGCACTTTTAGGCCTATAATTAATAAGTTCAATGTTATGCGCGGAATGAGCTATTAAGAATTTAAGTCAACATTTGTGCTTTTTAAAGAAAAATCCTATGCTTATTTATGTTAAACCAATTAAAATTTTGTTAAATAACTAAAAATTTACTACTCAATAGACATACCGTAATAACGGTTTATCTCCGAACAATATTTTACGATAGGCCTACAAGAAATTCTTCTTACGTACGATACAATAGCCATCTTACCAAATATGTCGGAATTGTCGTGAAATGAATCGAAAGAAACAGAGAGAGGAGGAAAAAAATAATCAGCTTACCTACCAAAGGTTATGGGTATATAAATATATGTAATTATATATATAACTAATAAATACGTATTAGTTAATAAGTAAGTATATAATTAATGAGTATATAAAAAATACAAAAAAAACTTAGAGAAATTGTGTTGTAAATTTTTTTATATTTCAGTTAAACGAATTCTGCTTATTTTGAAATTTAACACAATCCTATACGGCGACTTATAATCTGACAAATTTAATATGTTTAAGATTACCTTTCGACTGTCAATTAACTGTAACTTAACCTATATAGCGCGAAGCGAGCGAAGCAAAAAGCCCGTAAATCTATATAAACTAAATAATCCTATTATTATATACAGGCAATCGAAATATAATCAAAAATCTGCTAATGAAACCCAGAAAATTTCTCACAAATCTTCGCTAAAAAACCTTGAAAGGACCATATAAAATGTGTATCATACTGCATCTAAACTAACAATTCACTTACGTACAAATCATTATTCTTATTATGATTATTACAATTATCACTAATTCCAAAAGTTTTAAACAAAAAGTTAAAAAGGTAAGCTGAAAGAGTAGAAGAGATGAAAAAAAAATTGAGTCTCCAGGCAGCACGATAATTTTCAAACTATATCCTCTCCGACCAAAATGAACGAAATTTAACGTAATAATGACTCGCAATATTGAGTCGGACAAACGAAAAGCAACGGAACTGGACGAAACAAATTAAATTCTTAGGCGCGAAGTTTATCAGGGACGCTATCAGGACGCGAAGGCAAGCGCCATTTTTAAATTTTATTTACAATGAAATTTTAAGGCATGAAAATCGAAATTTGCCTGCAAACGGGGTAAACTTTGCATTTAGATATTTTAATAATCGAAATAAAATATTCATTAACGCTATTGGTTATTATACCGGGTTTTAAGAATTTTAATCGAAATACTAACACGTGGGTAAGCCTCACAAAATATGATGTAATCCCACCGCTCGCCACCAGATGTAGTGAATAGGTTTTATTATTTATTATCTTCATTATTTACTCTTCTTTCTACTTTATTATTTCCTCTATTTATTCTCTATCGGCTCTCTTTCATTTATCACTTTGTTTCTCTACACTCTTTTTGCCGTATCGTATATATATCATGGTAGCGCGCCTAGACCTGACTCTAAAAGACCGTTATAAAGCCAATGGGGAAGGGGGATATTAATACTCTTTATTAACACTTATTACGTTTTATTAATTTCGAAAATAGTTTAGTTAATTAGGGGTATGCGAGTATGAAATATTACTAAATATATTTACGTCGGAGAGGGACACTCACTAAATTAATTTTACGTTACATTTAGTCAACCTATCGCGTAACGCGCTGCTTCAAGACTAAAACCGTTATAGGGTAGTCCACTCTCTGGGCCTATTCAGGATTACCAACCCTACCCATTTTAAACAATTTACAATCTAACAAACATGCTTCCTCGTAATCTCATAATTATTAGTAAATGATTTACATTAAACATTATCTTAATTAAACAAAACAGAAATTTATATTCTTAACTACGCATTACTACAATATATATCCATAATTGTGTGTGTGTGTGTGTGTATATTTTTTTTATTATATGCATATTCCTCGTTCATATTTCTATTATTATTGATCATTCAAATGTATATTTATTTTCTGTATATTTATAATAAACAGAATGATGCAATGTTGTTTTACTTAATTCTTTTGGTTAATTATATCATGTTACGCCTTCTAAACCTACTAGCGGAATTCTAAACCAACTTTTAAGAAAATAAATGGTACAATCTGGCAACTGTATACCTGAACAATGGTATCTGGCAACTCTCCATAATAATGTATACAATTAAAACGGTATCTGGCAACTCTCCATAATAATGTATACAATAAAAAGTGGTATCTGGCAACTCAACCTGAACAAGCCATTTACGCCTTCTATGCCAACTGGCTGATTAGGAGTCTATAATAATGTGTACAATTAAAATGGTATCTGGCAACTCTCCATAATAATGTATACAATAAAAAGTGGTATCTGGCAACTCAACCTGAACAAGCCATTTACGCCTTCTAAGCCAACTGGCTGATTAGGAGTCTATAAGACAACGCCTACTCGGCTGAAGTCTTAATATGCACTTGGCTCCTGCCAGGTGAACACCTCTCCTCCTTTCTCTCCTCCTTTCTCTTGGGGGATAACGCCGCGTCCAAGTTTCCTGACCCCTTGTTGCACCTGCAGCATCCCCCACCCCCTTTTTTGCAACACCCCACCCACCCCTTTGCAACATTGCAACATTACGTAATGTTTTGCAATATTCCTGCACTCTACCCTTTTTCGGCTATACTACTAATGTAATTAATGTAGTTTAATGAAACTAATTAACGATAATAATTTATAATGTAATTAAATGTACTTTAATGAAACTATAATTAATAATAATAAGCGAATGTGAATTAATTTGTAATTATAATCATAATTGCAATAAACCAAAATTACAACGTACTCAGTGATGTACTTGGGATTGTGCTCAATGTACGACCCGACATTATGTCGCCATTTAGTAATGTATACTCGGCGATATTGTTTTTTTTTTATTATTTTTCCGTTGGGATAAATGTTTGATTTGCTTTCTATTTTGCCAAATAACTGATGACTTGTTCTTTTTAAAAATTTCTTAATCATTTTTAGATTTAGCTTAATAATGAATCCTGAGTAACTTTTGCCATGTTCATGTTTTGTATACGTTCCCTCTTCGTAATAAAAGATGGTCATGTCTTGCCTAAGCATTTAATTGTAAATCTTAAACCTTTAATTTTTGCTCATATGCATATCTTAGTATAAAGATGCATAGTTCAATTTCCGTTTCTAATTAACTCGGCGGATCAGGAAAACAGCACATCTGAAAATACGCGGTTTAAGATAAAAATATGGCTTCCTCTTCCTGTATCCTGTTTATCTGTTTAACCATTCACAAAAGAATTTACTTTATTTTTAACTATTGTGCAAAAACAATACAGCCTTTTCAACATTTAATAATGATGTTAGTTGAATCGGGGTATATAAACCTACATAATTTCTTCCATGTTCATTCTGATTTAGATTATGAGGCTGAGAATTCTCCTAACCAGAACCCCCGTCGACTTCGAACCAACCCAGGCCATAGACGGAGGGGTTAACACACACACACATATATTATATATTATATATATATATATTATATATATATATATATATATATGTGTGTGTGTGTGTATACTGTGTATATATATTGTGTGTGTGGAGAGACCGACCGGAAATTCCTTTCCTCGCCGTTCTCCAACATCATGGAATCAAAACAAAAGCTATACACGTGGGCATGAAAGAGGCCCACGGAGGAAACAGATTTTGTGGTATTTCCCGAAATGACCACCAGTCGGCACCAGAGGACGTCACCAAGGCCTATAAAAGTGCGTGTTCTTTCTCAAATCACACTCGCTTGCCATCATCTCGTTTTTGTCGTTACGTCTCTCTCTCTCTCTCTCTCTCTCTCTCTCTCTCTCTCTCTCTCTCTCTCTCTCTCTCTCAGCGCCTTCGTCAGTAACACCACTGGTCACACCACCCGCTCTTTGGCCTTCGCCGGAGAGCGGCCCGCTGTTTCCTTTAAGACTCCGGTCGAGCATGCACGAAGTCTATCATCAAGTAAGGCCCTTTACAATTTCATCCTGCAAGAAGCAACATCACTGCTGCAGGAGTTTCCGTTGGCCCCCTTTTCAACAAGTCTCTACCGGCCCTCAACACTCATCCTCTCGCCGCTAAGGCCAGTCCGCCTACAGAAGCAATTCTTCGAAGCCCGGGTCCGTAAACCTTCTAGTAGGCTACAAGCCACAAGCCTACCTTTGCCTTCTTGTTAAGTAATTCCCGGGTAGCCTACATAGTGTAACCTCAGCCTAGCGAATAGGCTATACCCAAAAGTGTACGCAAACAACCGGCAAACACTCTCATTACGACTGCAGTAGGCTTAAACAATCATTTTACCGTATTCAGTTATCTTACTGTATTTGTATCCGATTGTTTATTTGCTCATTTATGCACTTCATTTTACTGACCTAATCTATTTACTGTACCATACCGTACTTTCATTATTTCAATTATTATTGGCTTAATTACTTATTCCGTGTTCACCTCTACATATCTCATTAGCCTACCTGAATTAGTGTATTTACTTAACAATTAGACTGTATAAGCATTTCTTATTGCTATTAATCAGTCATATCTAACATAGCATAAATACCATTATAGAATTGTTAATCACTGAACAAATAATTGATTTATTTTTCTAATTAACACAAAACAACAAAGTAATTTATCTCCCCTTATTAAATATTGTTTGTTTGGGCTGTATTTCCAAACTGGTGACCCCTAATTTTTCATTTCAATATAAATCATTAATTATAGTAAGCCTACTTTCTTGTCCACATCAAATTGGTGATCCGTAGGCCACTATATATATATATATATATATATATATATATATCAGGGGGGGGCTAGGAGGGCCATTTGGCCTGGGCCTCAAGCTTAAGGGGGGGCCTCAAATTTAGAAACTTTCAGGCTTGAATATAATGTTTTGCAGTGAAAGTAATACTTGGGTTTAGCTATGGGCCTCAAAAGCTGGAAGTGGCCCGGGCCTCTCTGGACCTTTGAGAGAGCCTGTGTATATATATATATTTATTTATTTTAATATATCGGTACAGAATTTAAATTCTGTACCGATTCATCGATTTGTAGTACCTAGTATATTCTATGCATTAAAACCAAGCTCACCCGATCGTCTATTGTTAATTTCGCAGCCATCCCCTACCTAAAAGAAAAAAAAATTATAATCAACACTGAAAATTCCTATGATGCGCGACTTTTACGCCACCCTGTATATAGTGTGTGTGTGTGTGTGTGTGTGTGTGTGTGACAGTTGATTTCAAAACACCTATGTAACAAGAAGTAGTACAATTGCCCAAAGTTCTGACAAGATTCTATATACATATAACCTTGGTCCTTGGTTAACCTTGGTTTTGCTTCCGCCTGAATTGTTCAGTCTGACGAAGGTCAAACGTGTCACTCCACTTTAGACCTACAGTTTAACGTGGGATCCGAACCATGCCCCACCAGCAGCCCAGCGTCTTAATCACTATGCTACCTATTTATCTACCAACCAATTTTTTTTTGTGTAGAAGGATGAACAGCTGGGTTTTGTTGCTGCACGCCGCCTGCCGTCACTGGGCCTTCATCCCAGGGCCGATGGATTCGTAGTTCGCGACGCTAACCACTACACCATCGAGGCTCGTATACAAGTATATTGCTCTTTATACATCAATGATTGGGGAAAAAGGAGTTGCGATAGAGCCATATGATTACATAAAAAACCCTGTGAATTTGTTATTCTCTTCCACGAAAAAATAAATAAACAAAAAGCTCCATATCTCCCTGTCCGAACCGAATCGAGGAAGGGTAATTGGGGGAAGATATATTCTAGGTTATGTAATAACAATTACAGAGTTACTTGCTAACAAAGACCATAAAATCCACTCTCGGCTGAGGCTAGCCCAAGAAAGAAAATAAAGGAAAAATAGAGAAAGTAAATGAAAAAGAATACTGAAAATTTGTACCATCACTCGTACGTCACTTAGTGATGTGTAAAGCAAGTTCTCAACTTACATTATAGTATGCTTGTAATTAAAGTGCAATGTTATACATAAACAGTGAAGGAAAAAGCCGACTTTTAATTAGCGTTTCCTTTCATTACGAAACGATGTAATGTATTTTCATAATGAAGCTAGCGTTAACTTGGCCGCAAACTTTATCGGATTTATTACATTTGAGAATTCTAAGATTGTGGGATTACATTAATATAGTAATATCACCCATTGTTACAATTCTTAGGCAAACCAGCCACTGGGGGTGCAAGCCAGCACAACTCAGTGCCGGTCCCAAGCCCGGATAAATGGTGAGGGTTGGCGTCAGGAAGGGCATCCGGCCGTGAAAGATTTGGCCAAAACCAAGAATGATGAGCCAAATTCATATAGCCTCGGAAAATGCCAGGGCGTACCCCGTATGCGACGCGCAGGGGCCTCGCCTGACCCCCGCGAGAAATGGACGAGGGCTGCCGAGTCGAGGACGGGCTCGGGTAAAGAAGCTAGTCCAAGTGGTTAGAGTTGGGACGTTGAATGTAGGCTCTATGACTGGGAGAGGAAGGGAGGTGGCGGATTTGATGGAGAGACGGTGTGTGGGAGTATTGTGTGTGCAGGAGACGAGGTGGAGAGGAAATAAAGCAAGGGAGCTGGGAGGGGGATATAAGTTGCTTTATAGTGGAACGAATGAACAGGGTAGAAACGGTGTTGGTATAGTGCTGTCAGAAGTGCTGAAGGATAGCCTGGTGAGTGTGAGTAGAAGGAGCGATAGAGTTATGAGTGTTAAGCTGGGCCTTGACGAGATGACGGTGAACATCGTGAGTGCGTATGCCCCCCAAGTTGGCTGTGAAGGTGTAGAAAAGGAAGTGTTTTGGAATCAGTTGGATCAAGAACTTGGTGCGATACCAGAGGGGGAAAAAGTGATCTTGGGTGGAGACCTGAATGGCCATGTGGGAAGAAGTAGAGAGGTGATTGAGAGGGTGCATGGTGGTTGGGGCGTGGGAGAGAGAAATGAAGAAGGGGAAAGGGTGGTGGATTTCGCGATGGCGTTTGATCTAGCGATAGTCAACACCTTCTTCCAGAAAAAAAGATAACCAGTTTGTGACCTATAGGAGCGGAGGAAGAGAAAGCCAGATAGACTTTCTAATGTGCAGGAGATCCCATTTGGAAGAAGTTAAGAACTGCAGTCATAAACGGGGAAAGCGTGGCGGCGCAACATAGAATCCTGGTGATGGATTGGTCGTTTAAGAGTGGTAGGAAAAGAAGGCAAGAACAGGTGACACCTAGGATAAAGTGGTGGGGACTGAAGAAAGAAGACCAGAAAAGGAAATTTGAGGAGAAGGTTTTGGAAGAAGTAAGGTCGTTGGAGAGTGTACAAGAATGGTGGGAGGAGAACAGCCGGGTGATATTGAGAGTTGGTGAGGAAGTACTGGGCAAAACATCAGGTAGAAGACCCCCTGAAGATAAAGAGACGTGGTGGTGGAATGAAGAGGTTCAGGAGGTGATTAAAAGGAAGAAAGATGCTAAAAAGAAGTGGGACACATCTGGTAGACAAGAGGATAGAGAAAGCTATAGGCAGGCGAAAAAGGAGGCGAAGAAGGGAGTGGCAAGAGCCAAGGCGCAGGCGATGGATGAAGTATATAAAGAGTTGGAGACACCGGCGGGAGAGAGAAAGATCCTTAGAATAGCGAAGGCTAGGGATAAGGTGAGTAGGGAGGTGAAGGTGGCGTTGAAAGGAATGAAGAAGGGGAAGGCATTGGGACCGGATGGGATACCAGTGGAGGCGTGGAATTGTTTGGGAGATGAGGGCATAGATCTATTGTGGGATCTGATGCAGAAGATATATGAACAAGAGGAAATGCCGGAGGAGTGGGGGGATAGTACACTCGTACCTATCTACAAAGAGAAGGGGGACATCCAGGATTGTGGAAATTATAGGGGAATAAAGCTTATGTCACACACGATGAAGGTTTGGGAAAGGATTATAGAGAAAAGGTTAAGAGAAGAGACAACCGTGGGGGAAGAGCAGTTGGGTTTTATGCCAGGTAGGGGAACAACTGATGCGATTTTTGCACTGAGGCAGTTGATGGAGAAACACCGGGAGCGACAAAAGGGACTGCACATGGTTTTCATCGACCTAGAGAAAGCATATGATAGAGTGCCACGCCAGGAGGTTTGGAGGTGTATGAGAGAGAAAGGTGTGCCGGAGAAGTACGTTAGGTTGGTGCAAAGTATGTATGAAGGAGCAAGGACCCAGGTTAGGAGTAGTGTAGGTGTAACGGAATGGTTCCCCGTGAGGGTTGGTCTACATCAGGGATCTTCTTTGAGCCCGTACCTTTTTGTTTTGATTATGGATGTGTTGGCTTAGGGGATAAAAGATCAATCCCCTTGGTGTATGCTCTTTGCAGACGATATTGTTCTGTGCAGCAACAGGAGAGAAGTAGTAGAAAGAAAATTGGAGGAATGGAGGAGGGCTTTTGAAGACAGAGTGTTGAAAATCAGCAGAAAGAAAACGGAGTACCTGAGGTTCTACGAAAATCAAGACTCAGAAATTAGTTTAGAGGGAGCGAGGTTAAAGAGAGTAAGTAAGTTTACGTACTTGGGATCGACAGTGGCTGAGGACGGTGAGCTGGACACAGAAATAACACACAAGAGTGCAATCTGGTTGGAAAAATTGGAAGAAAGTTTCAGGGGTGTTGTGTGATCGAAGAATAGGCGCAAGGGTTAAGGGAAAAGTGTATAAGACTGTGGTAAGACCGGCTATGATGTATTGGGCTGAGTCTTGGGCTATAAAGAAAGATCATGAGAAAAGACTAGATGTAACGGAGATGAGAATGCTGAGATGGATGTGCGGAGTGACAAGGTTGGATAGAGTAAGGAATGAAAGGATAAGGGGCACAACAAAGGTTGGAGAAATCTCGAGGAAGATACAAGAAAGTAGACTGAAATGGTATGGACATGTGATGAGAGGGGACGAAGATTATGTGGGTAAGAGAACGATGAATATGGAGGTGCATGGCAGGAGAAAGAGAGGCAGACCGAAGCGAAGGTGGATGGAGAAGGTGAGGGACGATTTGAGGGAGAAGGGTTTGTCGGAGGAAGAAGCCCAGGACCGGGCTGTGTGGAGGAGGCTGGTCAGAAACGTCGACCCCGCATAGAGGCGGGAACGGGCGAAGAGAAAGAAGAAGTTACAATTCTTAGGCGTTAGTACTTTCAGTATTTTGATTTGGGTAGACAATACACAGAAAATGTGATACTTCAATGAGTATTATCTACGATACAACAGTTAAATACATTGTGAATTTGCTTTTCCAATTAAAAAGCCTATTTCAAATTATTCATTCAAAACGGATCATGTTGAGTACATAAAACATCATCATGGATCTATTTTTAGTAGTTTGAGTATGTTTTTCACAATTTAAGAAGAATAAAAAATTACTAAGCAGTCATTTTTCATCCTTTTGAATAATTTTTTTTTATTTTAACCGTGCATGCAAAGAAATTTCTAAACATAAATATATACTGGTACCATATTGCCAGATTAATAGATTTTTTCGTGTAAAATTGCATTCGTGATCTTTGACCTTAAAATGACCCTAAATAAAAAATGCATGCGTGGCATTCACCCCAGTATTGTTTGTCATATCTCAAAGAACATTAATAGCATGGATGCCAAGCAATTCAGAGCCGGCCCTAACAAGTGCGGGGCCCTAGGCATTTTGATAATGCGGGGCCCCACTCCAGAAAAGATTTTAGTTCAAAGTAAAAAGGCAAAAAAATAATCTGAAGTGCTATACATTTATTGTAGACATCTGTCTAATAATATTAAGAATAACAAAAAGAATGCTTTCATTAAGAATACTAAAAAAATACCATACTTTATAAATTTATAATATATTTTAAAGACTAATTTTTCTAACCTTCCTTTCTGAAAATTCCATTAAAAGGGGTTCAAAATTTAAACCCCTTGCTTCTTTATGTTCAATTGACAATATTCCAAGGTTATTTAGCCTATCTTGGCCCATATTAGACCTTAAGCAGTTTTTAATTAATTTTAATTTTGAGAAGCTTCTTTCTCCTGATGCTACCGTCACAGGAATTGTTAAAAATATTCTTAGAGCAATCAATAAATTTGGACAGCAAGAGGCTATACCATTAGATGAAATGAAGTCAAGTAATTTTAAAGGCTGCCCTATTAAATCTGATGGTATCATTGGTCTCATAGCCTCTACCTCTTCACCAAGCATAGGGCCATCTATATCTGAGAAGTTTGATGTCCCAATGGAGTTTATTTGCCCAGCCCCGCTGGCAGCGCGGGGCCCTAGGCGGCTGCCTAGCTCGCCTTGCCCTAAGGCCGGCCCTGCCAAGCATCATAAGTGTACTTTGCCGATCTTAGGTAGACTAATAAGTCCGCATTGGTGTTTCTGTAACTACCAAGGTTCGATACCCATACTTTTTTTCTTGGTGTTTTTGTAATGTTGCCGATATTATTTTATCGAAATCAATTTTAATCCTGCAAATGAAATACGAAATTTAAAGATAGAAAAGATAGAAAATAGTTTCATTCTTTCGAAATGTCAAAGTTTGTCTATATTTTAATGTAAATTTTATAATTTTAATGTAAATTCTATAATCGGCGGTCTGTACATAAAAAATCATTGGTGATGATCTGGACCAGTGGTTCCCAACCGGTTTTGGCTTATGGCCCCCTTAGGAACCTTATTTTTTCCTGTGGCCCCCATAAGCATTATTTTCAGTAGGTAATATGCAGATTAACTCTATTTTACAAAAACAAATATATATAAAGGATATTAAAACAACTATTTGTATTCAGGTACAATATTATTTGTCACATAGGACTATAAACATAACAAAAACTAAACAGTGGCTAACAAAAATTTAATAACCTTTTAAAATAAATAATTTTTCCTACAAAAAAATAAAATCCTTTAGCAAAATCAAATAAATATATCATTAACTCCTTATTTATTCAATGCGATCCTTGTGACTCATGCAGTTTCGCAAGTTTTTCAATATCAGGGTCTATGGTTGTCAGAGACAAACGAAGATCACCTCTACTTACTATTTCTAAGCGGTTGCGAGCTTTTGATAGTAGGTGTGACACTTTACTAAAACCGGACTCAACCAGATAAGAAGTAGGAAAGGCAATGAAATACAATTTTACTTCGTCCCAAAGCAATGGGTATTTCATAGCAATTTCACTACTTGTCCATAAGTTACTGAGCCCATGCTTAAATTTAGCCTGAGAGATTTGATTACTCTGTAACTCAATGAGGCTTTCTTGTAATCTGATATCAACATCAGCTGCATTAATCCCAAATGGGTCTACCACCCAACCTGGAATGTCCATTTCTAGAAGATCTGTGAACCTAACTTCCATATCACTGTGCAATTTCTCCAAATGATCAATGTATACTAAAATATCATCATCTTTCAGCTCACTCTCAATAGTGCGGAGGGTTGGAAACTGTATCAACTCCTTTCGCCCGATATTTGTCCTGAACAGCTTAATTTTTCCCAGAAATGCACAAATAGCCTCTTTGCAAGTTAAAATATTTGTATTTTTACCTTGTAGCTGTTTGTTCAAGACATTTAGCTTTTCAAATATATCTGAAAGGTAGAATATGTCACATTTGGCAGCAATGATTTGTACTCCAAGCTGCTTACCATCCAGAAATAATGCAACACTATCCCAAAGTGCAACGAAGCGACGCAGACAATTACCCTTAGAAAGCCATCGCACCTCTGTATGCAAAAGTAGGCGCTCGAACCCTTCTTCATTGCTAGCACAGAGTTGTTGGAAAAGACGCCCTTGAAGTGGATTTGACTTGATAAGGTTGACTGCCTTAATTACACTATCAAGTGCATCTTTCAGACGTCCTCCTAAATTTTTTGCAATCAGATGTTGACGGTGGACAACACAGTGTATGCAAAAAACTTTAGGTACAGCCTCTTTTAAATGTGCAATAAATCCCCTATATCTACCTACCATAGCAGCGGCGCCATCAGTTGCACAAGCCATGATATTTCCAAGTAGAATATCATTTTCTTTGAAATAGGTCACTACTTCTTTGAAAATTGTTTCACCTTTAGTATCTGTCACAAGGCTCCGGGCAAAAAGCATTTCTTCTCTGAGTTGATCATTATCCAAAAACCTAACATACGCCATGAGAAGGGCTTCATTATCACGTAATAATGATTCATCAATTTGTAATGCAAAGATCTTTACTTGTAAATGTTTAACTAGTTTTTCCTCTACATCCTTTGCCATTTCATCAATACGTCTTGATACTGTATTGTTGCTCAACGGAATGACCTCAGTGATTTTTGGGGATTTTGTTGCATGACAGTTGAAATCACCACAGATACTGAAGGCAAAATCAATTCTTCACCAATAGTATGAGGTTTTCCCGATTTCGCTATTAGCTTGGAAATCTCATAAGATGCAATTAAACCTTTGTCTAATTTAGCCGCTGTTTTGCTAAATATATCTTTAATAGTGCTCCTTGCTTGGAAATCATCGCGCAGCTTTTTAAAGTAATCTAATGTTTTGTCTTTCTTGTCCTTGTGCTTATTCTCCAAATGTATTTTAAGCTTACTTGGTCGCATACTATCATTAGAAAGTGTAGCCATACATATCAGACACAATGGCTTTGTTATATTGTCTGGTGAATGTATAAAACCATAAGCTAAATACTCACTGGAGTATTGTCGACATTTTTTCTTCGTCGCAGTAGCCATGGGTAATCTGTGCAGAAGAAATTTACTATATTAATAATATATATATATATTACTTTTTAGAGCCGAAGCGCGCCGCAACAGAAAGGCGCTTATCTCAGCGGCGAAAGAGGAAGAGTATTTCTGAGAAAAGACCCAGAAACAACCCTCCACTCCCTGTGCAGAGCACCGGGAGGGTGCACAACACCAACTCCTAGTACATCCTGGTACCCTGTACCGAAATACAAAACACCAGAAATGTACCCCCTTGAGGGGATATATATATATATTACTAAAATTAATGCAGATACAAAACGAATAAATACAATCATCAGAATCTAAGAGTAAATGCCATATTCTTTGTAAATAAACCCTAATTGAAACCGATGTGAAAAAAAATGCTTTGGTGTAGTAATGGCACACTTTACTGACAAACAAAAATTTGCAGTTATTTACTTATATTATGTATTAATTATAAAAAAATATAATCAAAAGAAATACTGTACTTATAGCAATCTATTATAAATTAAAAAAACTAGTAAAATTACTACAACTTCGCAATATTAGGGTAAACAAATAAGAGCTACTTACACACTACAGCGACGATCCACGTGGTAAACAGACTGTAAGGATTTCAACCTGAAGTATTTTTATCAAGTCAACAACGCTGCCAGGCGCATAACGATCAAGCGCACAATGGAGTGCGCCGCACAATAAGCTTGTAAGATGCAAAATATTTGTTTACAGATAAATTCAAATTCTATTATAAAATATCTAAAAAAAAGGAAAATATATGTATTAATAATTTTTTAAAATGTAATTCAACTACATAAATTAAAATTATCTATTGGCCTAACTATAATTTAGGCTTCAATAGGTTGAGTCATGTGGCCCCCTTCATGGAGTCTGTGGCCCCTCTAAATCTTAACATTTTCCTGTGGCCCCCTTCAAATGTGCCATGGCCCCCGGTTGGGAAACATTGATCTGGACTACGGTCAGACCGTCCGATTGATGACACTTGCATAATCCCTTATTGAGATGTATATTACGCAGATGTTAGGTGAAATAAATCCATTTAACCTAAAATTATTATTAATGTTACATACTGTAGTTTAGTAGCCAGCGTCCGTATCTCACAATAAGTAACACCGTTTCCCTGTAAGCGAAGTGAAGACACTGGAGTCGGGATTCGAATTCCGATGATGCTGGAATAATAATAATAATAATAATAATAATAATTTAATAATAATACAGTAGTTAGAACATGGGCCGCATTAGTTGCTGAGCCAGTTTGTCTTTCCTGTATGATTAATATCACATACTTTGCATCAAATTGGAGTAATATGTAGATTTTAGGATACCATACAATACATACAATTCAGTTAGTCGTACATTTGTGCCATTCTTAAGAAATATTTATTTTACTGTGACCTATTCTTCAAAATATAACTCGTGATCAGGATGTATACACAAAGTTTATATTGTTGTTTTAGAGCCGCATAACAAGATTCGCTGTTCACAACTACAAAATACAGAATTCTGTTTCGAAGATATTCACAGTTGTCACAGTGAAAAGTTGTAGCTGGTAATTTCAGTACTTACTTATCCCGCTATTCCGCAAAAACAGCTTACAGTATATTCAACTGCGACCGTTAAATAGAGTGCTGTTTACCGTCAAAGAGAGAGTGCTGTTTTGCCGAGAGAAATGGATGACATATATATTGAGTAATAAGAGGACGAATAGACGATATATATTGAAGTTTTATTGGTAATTTCCCTCATCAGTGCTAAAAAGTTTAAAACTGAGACTTGGGTACACCACTTTGAACCTGAAACAAAACGCCAAGCCATGGAGTCGCATCACGCAGACTCCCCACGCAAGAAAAAGTTCAAAATGGCTCCCTCTGCAGGAAAGGTTATGGACACCATCTTCTGGGACATGAAAGGGGTGATTTTGGTGGACATTATGAAGAAAGGGCAAACAATCAACTCGGAGACATACGAGGATATTGCTAACCTAGAGACTCCAGAGACGTACAAAGCGAGTTCGACCGGAGAGAAAATTGGAAGACGTCCTTCTTTTGCACGATAATGCAAGACCACACGACAGTTTGCAAACGAGAGAGGCCATCACAAAAATGCGCTTGACTGTGTTACCCCACCCTCCATACAGCCCGAATCTGGCACTTTCAGACTCCCATTTGTTTGGGCCAATGAAGGATGGTATTCGTGGAAGAAAGTTTCAAAGTGACGATGAAGTTGTTGAGGAGGTTAAGAGGTGGCTCCAGCGGAACCCAGCGGACTTTTACCAGCAAGGAATAAAGGCCCTTGTTTCGAGGTGGAGGAAAGCCGTAGAAAAGGATGGAGACTATGGTACATGAACTATTTTGGATGGTTGCTGGATATCTTGAATAGTTTTTGGAACACGTACAGTTAACTTAACTCGCCTTAGGTCCTGACCGACTCTCACTTTTATTTTGTATGGAACCAGTATTTCTAAACTTTATCAATACTATTATTGCTTTGCAAAGCTGGGCACAAACCGTTAATCCGTTAATCGTTAATTAACGAAGTTAACTTTTTCGTTAACGATTTAACTTTTAAGTTAACTTTGAAAATCATTATCGGACTAATTAACTTCCGTTACATTAACTTCCGTTAACTCAAGTCCGTTAACCCAAAAAAATCATAAATAAACGTTTAAAAGTTTCTATTATTTTCAGTGCTGAGCAGGTGCGCAATTAATCCGCCACTGTTAATAGTGATGAACGAATTTCCATTTCCGCAGTGCAAAATCAGGCGATATATTTGTTTCCGTCGCCACAATTTGTGTCTTACCAAATATGGTAGTTATTTATGGCATTGGTTTGAGCAAAACATGGTCGACTGTAAAATCAGGCGGAAAGATTTGCCATTTGAGTTGAATGTTTCAACTTCTTTCAAGAAATATCACGAGCATTTTAAGGCACTTTCAATAATATATATGTAACAATTACAACAAATAACTACATTCGTTTCATTTGCAGTCTGTCTCTTGCGCAACATGTTTGTGCTAGTGAATATTTAAAAATAATCGTTGTCAAGTAAGTCATGTATATTTATAATATGTCTGTGAGTACCTTATTAGTAGTCTCCTTGATACATTTCAAGAACCATAAAACTGATCAGGTAAGATTTCAATTCTCATGTCACTTTGATGACATAAATTAAGTCAATTGATGTCTTACAATGGGAGCGTTTTCACCTTAACCCTTTATGTCCTGGCGGTACTTCTAGGTACCACATCTTTAAAATCTCCATAATTATTTTTCTACCCGGTTGATCCTGCCGGTACTTTCAAGTCCCAATGTGAATTAGTTTCTTTATGAGATAATAGATGGCGTTGAGAAGTAAATGTGAGCGTGTGGCGCCAGAGGCTGTTTACTCTTTAGTATCTCTGCTGTGAAGACCGAAGAAATTTCAGTGCAATTACTTCCCGAATATTCTGTGCCATATCTGTGCCATGCGTTTGTTCTCTATGGGCAAGGACATCCTGAGGGCCAAGAGATCATCCCTGTCTGATGAAAACTTTGATATGCTAATTTTCATGAAGGGCAACATGCATCTCATGGACAAAATGGAGAACGAGAAGAAGAGGGAAAATTAAATTATATATAATTGTGTTTTTCATTTTTTTTATAATAAAAGTTAACGTTAACGGTTTATCGGTAACTTCCGTTACATGTTTAACGAATTAACGGTTAACGAAGTTAACTTTTTGGTTAACGGATTAGCGGTTAACGAAGTTAACTTTTTGGTTAACGGTGCCCACCACTGTTGTACTATACATAGAAAAAATATCGCATGTATCTAATTCTAATATACAGGGTGTCCCGTAAGTCTGGACCCATAGGGAAAAATAATAAAATTACAAAATAGTCCAAAAATTTATTACATAATCTGTTCAAAGTGTCCGCCGTTGTGTCGCACACATAGTTGAAGACGTAATCTCCACTGCGACAGCACTTTCTGAATCACAGTCGCAGAAATTTCTTGACACGCCTCCACAATGCGTGCTTTAAGGTGGAAAATGTTCTGAAGTTTGACCTCGTACATTTTGGCTTTCAAGTGGCCCCACAAATAAAACTCCAGCGGAGTAAGATCATAATAAAAAAATAATAAAAATAATAATAAAAATAATAAAAAAATATATTATAAATAAATTTTTGGACTATTTTGTAATTTTATTATTTTTCCCTATGGGTCCAGACTTACGGGACACCCTGTAATACATTTTATGAGGATTTAAAATACTCCCTTCTTTCGTGGACCACCCTGTGTAAGCAATATATAGGGTTTTAATTGTAATTCGAATTTTAATTATAAAATAGCCACAGCAGATGAATAATAAAGTGGCGGGAGGAAAATCATTTCAAAGAAGCTAGCTGTTACATAAAAGATTTAGTAGTTTACATTATTAAACTGCAGTTGTAACCGTAACTGCTAATAAAAAAGTTATCTGCAGTTTCATTAATAAATTAAATTTAAATTGAGTAATTCTAAATTATACTGGTTGCTGGTGGTTATTGATCATCTACAGCTGATATTATATTTGAAAACATTATCATGAAAGTAATTAACAATTAGTAAGCAGCGGATTTATAACCTTTTGTGTATCACCAAAAAAGAACTCTGAAACACAGGTTCACAATCACTGTGCTAGAATAGAAAGAGGGATTTATGAGACGAAGAACTTTTGATTCCACCCGGTCGAGTAGGGCTCTGTGGGTTGAGCCACCCCACACATGAGAAGCGTAATCCATACAGGGACGCACAAGATCCCTGTACAGAGACAGCAACTGAATGGGAGTGAAGAAACTGCAGAGCCAGTACAGCACACCTAACCTCTTGGAAGCTGTTTTGGAAAAAGAGTATATGTGATCTTTCCTGAAAAGATCGCGAGAAAAGGAAACGCCAAGAATGTAAAGAGAAAAGATTGAGTCGTGTATTATTGAAAGTAAGAGGATAGTCATGTGGAAGATTGTGACGAGTAGACAGATGAAAGAACCGAGTTTTTCAGGCTTTAAAAACCACAAAGTTTTCTCTGCCCCAATCAGAGATAGCAGAAAGATCAGAGGTCAGGTGCCCCATAACCGTCACACGCGAATCATGAAGTGACTGTTGAGAGGAACGCTTTGGGAAGCGGGTAGAGAAGTGAAGAGTGAAATCGTCGGCATAGGAGTGAATAGGACAGTAAGTGCGAATTAAAATATCATTAATAATAATTAATTAATTATTAATGCATTAAATTACATTTGATTATAATTTTAGTCTTGATGAGATAGATTAAAAATTAATCAAAACTAATCATTACATTATTCTTAATATTCAACAGTAATAATTAATATGATCCAAAGATATGACAAAATAGTTTTTTACATTATTTAATGACTTCTAGGTTTATATTTTAAATAAAATTACTCTAGCAACATTAAAATAAAGGTTTTGAGCAGTCGGTTTAAAAAAATAAGACGAACCCTTTAAACACGTCGCATCACTATAAGGAGGAGACTGTAGACACCAACTAACCAGGGAGGTATTCCAGGGGGAACATTAGGCAGGAGTCGGAGTGCTGGAACTTTCGTTTCTTCTATCACTGTCCTCCGTAGATGATCTTTTTTTCCGTGTCTCCTCTACCCTGTGAGCAGTCCAGCATGCTTTCAAACATACACTTCTCCCTCTATTGCTCACAACACAATCTTTCTGTAGTAGTAGTATTTTTGAGGGCCTTCGTCCTTGGCCTGCCTGCATAAAATAAATTTTATATACTAATATATATATATATATTATATATATATATATATATATATATATATATATATAATTATATATATTAATATATATATGTAGAGGTCAATCAAAGAAATTCCTTTTCTCGCCATTCGCAGACATCCGGGAATCATCAGGAATCGATAAACGCACGTGGTTTTCAACGAGAGAGGACGCTTGTGTTTTCCCAAAAAGGACCGCGAAAAGTTAGCGTCTTACTAGCCTATATAAGCCAGAGTTCACTGAAATTCATTCGTATGGTGTTAATAATCCAGTAGGGTTGAAGCACCTTAAGCAGACAAAAACAAACAAACAATCACTCTGCTCTTTACTACTTCTCGTAACTCCCCCTTTTCACGTAGCGCCGCTTTGACCTCAGCCGGCCTCAGTTCTTCAAGTCACACTTCAGCCATACAAGAAACGAAGCAACACTTGCGGCGACTATACAATTTCATCCTGCAAGAAACAACACTACTGCCGTAGGCGTTTTCCGTTGACTCCTTTTAAACAAGTCTCTACCAGCTTTCAACACTCATCCTCTCGCCGGCAAGGCTAGTCTGATAGCAGAAGCACCCTTCGAAGCCCAGGTCCGTAAGTCTTCTAGTAGGCTACAAGCCACAAACCCCACTTTGCTCTTCACTCATCCTTCACCACAATTCGATCGGCGCCCGTTCAACAAGTATCTCAACAGGCCCTCAGCACATCCTCCTTCACGTAGGCTCTATACAGTCTCCAAAGTCATCTATGACGAAACGCAATACGGTCAAACCTTCACGTATTTTTCTTCAGTCTCCAGAGTTATCCATCGTCGCGATAAGCCTCTTTGGCCCTCACTCGGCCAAATCTTGACGTGTTTTGTTACGTCGTGCTTCCACAAGCTCTGCCTAATCGCGTAGGCCCTAAAGGTGTCTTCATTACCTTTTCAAACTAACTCTTTCGTTAGGACCGCAGTAGGCCTATTCAAGTGTTGTATCAATACTGTAATTTTGTATCACACTGTTATTGTGTTCATTCTTAACGACCTAATCGATTTACTGTACCAGCCGTACTTGCTTTATTTCAGTTATCAATAGGCTTCATTATTTATTTTGTGTTCACCTCAGCATATCTTATTAGTGTACTTACTTAACAATTAGACTGTATAACCATTCCTTATTGCTAAGAATCAGTCATCGTAAGCATAGTATAAATGCCGTTATATAATTGTTAATCACTATAAATACCGTTATTGAATTGTTAATCACTGTGAACAAATAATTTATTTATTTTCCTAATTAAACACAAAACGACAAAGTAATTTCTCTCCTTATTAAATATTGTTTGTTTGGGCTGTAGGCCCAAGCTGGTGACCCCTAATTATTCATTTCAATTTTATTCAGTAATTATAGTAAGCCTACTTTCTTAGTCATATCAAATCGGTATTCCGTAGGCCACTATAAATTGGTTAACCCCGGAGTGACCGAACGTTATTTTTTCAGTGATCTTTGTGTTTAACTTTTAGGGACAATTTAAAAATTTTTTGGTAGTGATATCAAAAAACTTTTTATTCAAATATGGTACGCTTAATTAAAAGCGCGTCTCAATAGGCCTACCAGCATCCGTGTTTTGTGTTTTTTCTCGTGCTCATATTTACAGTTATTGTTTCGGTACATGATAACGTGTTTTCAAGCAAGGAACATGCCCTAGGAAATCAACACCTCTACTGCACCCGCCACTACGGGCGACGCCGCCGCCGTCGCCTCAACCAGGATCCCCACTTTTTGGCCCGCTGATCCCTGCAGTTCATACAGGTGGAGTGCCATTGCGATTATCAGAAGGTAACGAGCAGCGAAGACAAGTTCGCCCTTGTCGCGTCACAATTCACACAGGAGGTCGCTTTCGAGGCGCGAGATATCCTCGGCAATAAGCCCCGGGAAGATCCGTATGGGGAACCAAGGCCGCAAGCAATCTTGGCACGAACCGCCATGTCCGAGCAGAATCGACTGCGGCGGTTACTTGCGACACAAGTGCTCGGAGATAGGTCTCCGTCGCAGTTTCTGCGACACATGCAACAGCTCCTGGGGGACTCGGCGCACGTCAGTGAGCATTCCTTCTTTCGCCAGCTCTTCATTCAGCGACTGCCACCACATATTCAACGAGTGCTCGTGGTGATGGGGCCAGACACCCCTTTACAGGATCTCGCAGACATGGCGAATAGAGTCATGGAAATCGAAGCGTTGCAAGTGGCCGCGGCTGCTCTACCACCCCCACTCCCTCCCCCATCTGTTTCTGACAACACTCGCCTCGAGGAGTCCATGGCGACGGCCATGATGGAAAGCCTCCTCCCCGATGTACGCGACCTGCAGGCACGCAGCAAAAGCCGACCACATACCCCTCAATACCAGCCCCGCAACCCACGACCCCGTCCACGTTCCCACACTCCCACCTCCTCCGACGAAGCGGGCATATGCTGGTATCACTGGAAATTCGGTGATCAAGCCCGAAAATGCACCGCTCCCTGTCGCCAGGCGGGAAACCCATCAGCCGAGCATTAACGGCGGCTAATGCTCCAGGTTTCGCGGCGTCCGCCTCTTTTTCGTTACTAACGCCCACTCCAAGCTACAGCTTTTGATCGATACCGGCGCCCAAGTTAGCATCCTCTTCCCCTCCCTTCGAGATCGTTTGCATCCCAAGCGGGAAACCGAACTACACGCAGTGAATTCCTCGCCGATACAAACCTTCGGAGAAAAATCCCTCTCTCAATCTCGGAGTCAAGAAAGTTTTCCGATGGGTTTTTCTTATTGCCGACGTGCAGCAACCCATCTTGGGAGCAGATTTTCTGATAAAATTTTGATTTTGCAGTAGATCTCAGACTCCGGAGGCTTATCGACCAAACGACCACCCTCAGCGTGCAAGGCACCCTCTCCCATACGTCAGCGCTTTCGCCAGTGTATTCGGTGACTCGCCCTGAGTCACCGTACGGGAACCTACTGGCGGAATTTCCATCGGTGACGCGCCCTTGCAACCGCGAAGTGCCAGTCGAGCACAACGTTCTCCATTACATTCAGACTTCAGGACCCCTAAAGAATGCTCCCCCTTGACGTTTCGGCGTCACCTTTACACATGGTCTCTAAAAAGATTGAAGGCGACTGGCGTCCTGTGGGTGATTATAGGGCACTCAACACTTGTACAGTGCCCGATTGCTACCCTCCCCCCTTCTACAAGATTTCTCTGACAACCTCCACGGACGTAAAGTTTTCTCCAAACTCGATTTAGTCAGGGCCTACCACCAAATCCCGGTAGCTCCTGAGGACATCCCCAAAACGGCAATTGTCACGCCCTTCGGACTTTTTGAGTAAGTCTGCATGTCATTCGGACTCCGGAATGCTGCACAAACCTTTCAAAAGTTTATCGACGACGTCCTCCGTGGTCTCTCCTGTTTTGCCTACATAAATGACCTCCTCATCGACAGCGTCGACGAAGTAGAACATGCCCGCCACCTTCTGCAGGTTTTTGCTCAGCTCGAGGAACATGGGGTCGTCATTAACCCCAGCAAGTGCCAGTTTGGCGTCTCCGAACTGCAGTTCCTTGTTCATCACATTACAGGCGACGGCATCTCCCCAACCCCCACAAGGTCGACATCAAGGATTCCCCCCCCCCTTACCACCCAAAGAAAACTGCGGGAATTCTTAGGTATGGTAAACTTTTACCGTAGATTTATTTCCCATTGCGCCCACCTCCTCCGCCCCCTTCACGCCCTCCTACGCCCCTGCAAGAGGGGCTCCTCTATGTTAATCCCATGGTCCGAAGAGGCCCAGCGACCGTTCGAGTCGGCCTCGTCGTGAATGCCTCTGACTCCGCAGCAGGCGACGTTTTGCAACAAGCGTCCGGAGACGGTTGGCAGCCTTTGGTCTTCTTCTCACGTGCTTTCAAACCAACGGAAACCAGGTATAGCGCTTTCGGTCGTGAATTGCTTGCAGTTTACCTGGCGACCAAACATTTTCGGCACTATTCGAAGGAAAGGAATTCATCATCATTACGGATCATCGCCCACTAACCTTCGCAATTACCTCCCACTCCGACCGTTATTCTCCAAGAGAAATGAGGCATTTGGACTACATCTCTCAATTCACCAACGACCTACTGCATATAAAAGGACACAAAAATACCGCAGACGACGCTTTATCACGAGTTACGATTAACGCGTCCCTTTTTCCGGCCAACGATGACGTCATCAGTTACGAAGCTATAGCTGAGGCCCAACGCCGTGATGATGAACTGCAGCAGCTCCGAAATTCACCCACGTCATTACAACTGGAAGAGGTCCCTCTGCCTTATATGATGACCCTCACGGTCGACGCTTCTACGGGATCGCCTTGTCCCTACGTCCCCAAAGAATTCCGACGCAGTGTTTTCAATAGGCTTCATTCCCTTTCCCACCCGGGCATTCGTGCCTCTCAAGTCGTCCTCACTTCGCATTTCGTCTGGCCCAACATCAACCGTGACGTCAGACGTTGGGCCCGTGTCTACATAAAATGCCGGAGGGCCAAAATTCATCGTCACACGACGGCCCCATTAACTGCTCCCCCCCCCCCCGACGCACATTTCGACCATGTACATCTGGACCTCGTCGGCCGATTTCCTCACTCCGACGGTTACACGTACCTCCTCACCTGCATCGACCGTTTCACGCGTTGGCCTGAGGCGATTCCCATAAAGGACATCACAGCAGAATCCGCCGCCCGCGCCTTCGTCAGTGGGTGGGTCTCCCGCTTTGGAGTCCCATCAACAATCACCACTGACCCGTGGTCGCCAATTCGAATCCACCCTATGGAAGAGCCTGACGCAACTTTTAGGTTGTTCCCGGATCCGGACTACTGCATATAAGCCCATTGCCAACGGCCTCGTCGAGCGGCTACACTGCCACCTGAAGGCGTCCCAAAGGATTACCCCTGCCGGCCCACGTTGGACCGATGCCCTTCCCCTCGTTCTCCTTGGAATTTGGGCAGCTTTCAAGGCCGACCTACAGTGCACATCGGCCGAATTGGTGTACGTATTCCCTTGCGGCTACCCGGCGAATTTTTCACTTCGTCAGGAGCACACCCTTCTGTGGATAGAAGCACTTATGCCGACACCTTACGGACGACCATGCGCAAATTTCGTCCGGTTTCCCCTCGTCATTGAAATAATCGTCACCCTTATGTCCTCCTGCACCCACGTCTTCGTCAGGAACGACACCATCCGCCCTCCCCTACAACACCCATACGACGGACCTTTCCCAGTGCTGCAGAGGGGTGACAAGACTTTCACCCTCGATCGCGCTGGACGCAAAGACGTAGTGTCGATTGATTGCCTGAAGCCGGCGTACCTCGAGGACGACCCCATTTCCTCAACAGTTCCCCCACAACCCACTACAGCAGCTCCAACTCTGCCCTATCCCCCAGTCCAGGAAGATCTTTCGCATCCTCCTGCGACAGTAATACCGTCAAATGCAAGGCCTGGCGTCCGAACTCGGAGTGGCCGCGTCAGTTTTGCCCCGAAATGGTGATTCCCCTTATTATCGCTCCTGTGCGGTCTCTGAGAGGGGACTACTTGTAGAGGTCAATCAAAGAAATTCCTTTCCTCGCTGTTTGCAGACATCTGGGAATCATCAGGAATCGAAAGACACGTGGTTTTCAAGGAGAGAGAAACAAATGGACGCTTGTGTTTTCCCAAAAAGGCCCGCGAGAAGTTCGCGTCTTACGAGCATATATAAGCCAGAGTTCACTGAAACTCGTTCTCACTCTGCTCATTACTACTTCTCGTGATTTTCCCTTTTCACGTACCGCCGCTTCGACCTCAGCCGGCTTCAGTCCTTCAAGTCACATTTCAACCATACAAGAAACGAAGCAACACTTGAGGTGACTCTACAAGTTCATCCTGCAAGAAAAATCATCACTGCTGTAGGCGTTTTCCGTTGGCCCCTTTTAAACAAGTCTCTACCGGCTTTCAACACTCATCCTCTCGCCGGCAAGGCCAGTCTGACAACAGAAGCACCCTTCGAAGCCCAGGTCCGTAAACCTTCTAGTAGGCTACAAGCCACAAACCCCACTTTGCTCTTCACTCATCCTTCACCACAATTCGATCGGCGCCCGTTCAACAAGTATCTCAACAGGCCCTCAGCACATCCTCCTTCACGTAGACCCTCTACAGTCTCCAAAGTCATCTACGACAAAACGCAGTACGGTCAAACCTTCACGTCTCCAGAGTTATCCAGCATCGCGGTAAGCCTCTTCGGCCCTCACTCGGCCTACAGTGTTTTGTTACGTTGTGCTTCCACAAGCTCTGCCTAATCGCGTAGGCCCTAAAGGTGTCTTCATTACCGTTTCAAACTAACTCTCTCGTTAGGACAGCAGTATGCCTATTCAAGTGTTGTACCAATACCGTAATTTTGTATCACTGTTATTGTGTTCATTCTTAACGACCTAATCCATTTACTGTACCAACCGTACTTGCATTATTTTAGTTATCAATTGGCTTCATTGTTTATTCTGTGTTCACCTCTGCATCTTTTATTAGCCTACCTGAATTAGTGTACTTACTTAACAATTAGACTGTATAACCATTCCTTATTGCTAAGAATCAGTCATCGTTAGCATAGTATAAATGCCGTTATAATGTTAATCACTATAAATACGGTTACTGAATTGTTAATCACTGTGAACAAATAATTTATTTTCCTAATTAAACACAAAACGACTCGCTTCTTATTAAATATTTTGTTTAGGCTGTCGGCACAAGCTGGTGACCTCTAATTATTCATTTCAATTTTATTCAATAATTATAGTAAGCCTACCTTCTTAGCAACATCAAATCGGTATTCTGTAGGCCACTATACTTTAGGGGAGTTTGAACGACGATTCGAGATCGACCTGCGGTCGACCCCTCTGCAGCATCCCACCTCATTTTCGGGATTTGGTGGAGGACGGAATTGCTGTCTGATCTTCTCCTGCTCTCGTAGCCAGTCACGCACGGCTGGTCATGGACTTTGCACAGGAATCTGTCCAGCTGGTTCTTGAAGTTATTCAGGTCGGTGTGCTGGAGATTCCTCACTTGTTTTGGTAGGACTTTGAAAAGCTTTGGGCCTCGTATTCTGAGCAGGGCTGTGGAGTCGGAGTCGGAAGCAATTTTGGTGCTGCTGGAGTCGGAGTCGGAGTCAGTAAAAATGTACCTACTCCAACTCCGACCTCAATATAAATTTTAATAAAATACGTTTTTGTGTGTGATATCACTGGCAGCTATGGTGGTTAAACCATTTAAATAATAAACACAATGTTTTCCATTTCAGACACTAATGCCATTAATTCATTTTTTCTTTTCAGATAATATTTTTTATTTTTAATGTTTATTTAATTTAGAGTTCTTTCTAAATTTCATAAGTTTTTAACTTTCAAGTCTAAAACCCCTTTCACAATGGCAAAGACACTTTCAACAAAGTCTGCAGTTTTTGAATATTTTACAATAACCACAGATGGGAAACATTTCGTGTGTCAGTGTATGATAGATGATGATGATGATTGCGAAAAATGCTCTGTATGAATTGGTCCACAATTAACCCACCCCTTATATCTCCAGTCTAACTATAGAGTAGATCAAGTCTAGCCTAGAGGGGTCAGCCTAGAGATTCCGGAAATGGTCCAGAGCGGGCAGATAAATTGAGGTCCACAGTAGGATTCCTCACAAGAATTAGGTTAGGGCAATCTACCTTCACCTTTGTTAAGCTATGAGTTGATGCTGGGTCTTAGGCCACAATGTAGGCCTAACTTGTCTGACCCAGCTTAATTTAATGCTTATAACTTACTGGTGTAAAAACTCAATTAGTCACTTACTTTTAGTTATTTGAGTCTCTCCCTTCTCCGGTTATGTTTGTCGAGAGCGCACTTTGCTGGTACGTCCTCTCGCCCCGTTCGTCGTTTTCGTTCTCCCTTTGTTCTCCTTTCGCGGGGCTTCTTGTACCAGCGTTGTCTTGGTTTATTCCTCGGTTGGTTGAGCGGTAATGTATCCTTATTACCGAGCACGCTCCTCCCACACAGTATATAAATACTAGTGTGGAGAATAACTCTGGTGAGCAACCAATTGGTTTCATCCACCCAGTTATTGACATAAAAGGAATTTAATGATTGTTAGATTAACTACCTACCTACTCAGTGAACCATTTTCGTTACCTCCCAACTACCCACTCATCAGTTTTCCATATACTGGGGGCCCCGGGAGATAAAAATTTTGGTGTCAATGTCACCAATTTTGTCTGAGTGTAGACTAGCTAACTGTTTAACTGTAAATGCCTGTTAATCTGATTAACAGTGCCTATCCTCACCTTCTCATGGAGAAGGTGTAGCATTTAATTAGAAGAGAAAATATACATCCATAGGATGAAACTGTCTAGGGTCTTTACCATAAGAAAAGAAAAAATGAAAGTTAGAAGATAAAATTACAATTCCCCAGCATCTATTTTTTGTTGTAAAAATAGTCGCGCTTTTAATGCTGTTTGTCGCTGAGGTCTTGTGTCTGTCAATGTTGTAGTAGGATGCGTTACCACTCCTACTGTCAAAGGAATAGTTATTGGAAGTTCAGTGTCTCCAGTTGTTACTGTCAGTGGAGAAGGTTCTCCAAAGTCCATTGTTTTGGGTCCAGACTCTAAAGGGTACAAAAGAGAAATGTCTCTTGTTGTGTCACCCGTTGAAGTCCTTAATTTGACCACTCTTGTTACCCCATCTGCCCCTGATCTGAGTTCTGAAACTCTAGCCAGAGGCCAGTTTTGTCTTGGAGTACTGTCATGTATGAGAACAAGGTCCCCTACCTTAATTGTGTCAGACCAATCCTTCTTAGTCATTTGTTTATGTCTCTCCCTTAGACCCATCAAGTACTCAGTTTTCCACTGTTTAATGAAATGAGCTTTAACTCTAGTTAAATGTTGTAACTTAGTCTGGAGCTCATCATGTCGTTGAGTCCAGTTTGGGTCTTCTGAAGAGTCTATATTGTAGTCCGGCAGGAGACTAACTTGTTCTCCCCGAATCAAATGATTTGGAGTTAATGGTTCTGGGTCATTAATGTTGTCACTCACATAAGTGAGTGGTCTATTGTTAATGATGTTCTCAATCTCAGCCAGGAGAGTGAGTAACCCAAATAAGTGTATCTGTTTTTTGCCAATTGCTTTCTTCAAGCAATTCTTTACTGTCTGTATATTCCTCTCCCAGATAGAACCATACCAAGGAGAGGCAACCGGAATATACTTCCACTTTATGTTTGTATTTTGTATATATAATTGTGTGATTTCATTGCTTAACAAGTCGTGGATGACTTGTTCACCAGCTTTGAAATATGTAGCATTGTCAGTCCAAACTGTCTTGGGTACTGAATGTCGTGCACAGAATCTCTTAAAGACAGCAACAAAAGATTCTGCTGTTAGGTCCTCCACAACATCCAAATAAACAGCTCGTGAGGCTGCACATGTAAACAGTACAATGTACATTTTTTGTTCAGTGTCACCCACCCCTACAGTCAATGCTCCTGTATAGTCAATGCCTACAGTCTCAAAGGGTCTGTTGAGAGTAACTCTCTCCTCTGGCAAAGCAGGAGGATTTGGTTTCCTATAGGGCCTAGCATGAATACGCCTACATGTAACACACTCACTCAGGACTGTTTTAACAGTGATCCTTCCCTTGGGTATCCAATAAGTTTTTTCTTAATGTAGTTAGTGTCTGTGGTACCCCCATATGATATACATCATTGTGTGTTTTCCTGATTATTAATGTTGTCAAATAGCTAAATCTAGGTAAAAGGATTGGATTTTTGCTTTTGTATGACAGTTTTGATTTGTCTAATCTCCCTTTACACCTTAGAAGGCCTTCCTCATCCCTGAACAAGTTTAGATCCACAACTACTGATGGTACAGGTTCTTTTGTTTGTTTCCCATTAGTTAAGAATTCTAACTCTTTATTGTACTCTTTTTGTTGGGCTTGGCCTATCCAGTATTGGGTTGCAACCTCTGTATAATTATGATTATTTTTATTTAGCTGTTTGTTAATTGTAGCTAAACAGTTGTGAGCAAACCTCAAACAGTAGGCTGTCACCCTAACAAGTTTGTTGAAATCAGAATACTTTTCATAATTAGTGATTGGTTCAACCTTTTCATTTGAAAAGATTAAATTTAATGTCAAGTTAACTTGTTCCACAGGCCATTGGTCTGTATTACAGAGCCACTTAGGTCCCATAAACCAAGTTTTGTTTGACTTCAACAACTTGTAGGATAAACCTCTGGTCAGAAAGTCTGCTGGATTCTGTTTAGTTGGAACATAGTGAAAGTTTACTTGTAGGCTTTCATTAGCGTCAGCTATTTCTTTTAGCCTATTTCTTACAAAGATATTCTTACTATTAATGCTATCATTCCGTATCCATGCAAGACAAATCTGACTGTCAAGCCAGACGTGGATATTAGTTATGAACACATCATAGTAAGCATCCTTAAGCAATGAAATGGTTTTAATGGCTAATGTAGCAGCCAATAGTTCCAATTGAGGTATGGTTCGGGTAGGTTTGAGAGGTGCAACTTTCCCTTTTGCATAAATTAGATGACTTTCTGTAGGGCTTACAAGATACGCACAGCACCCATAAGCTTGTGTGCTTGCATCAGCAAACACATGAAGTCTCTGGGGCTTATCCCTAAACCCACAGCACCTTTGAATTTTAATGTTCTGCACTTTTGTTAAATCAGTAGCTAACTTCTTCCAAGATTTTTGATTTTCATTTGTTATTGGATCATCCCACCCAACATTTGTCCTCCAAATTTCTTGGAGGAGAATCTTTGATTTTATTGTTGAAGGCAGGAATAGACCCATAGGATCAAAAATTTTGGAAGCCTCTGATAATATTTGTCTTTTAGTATTTGCTTCCTCATCAAGTTTAAAACCTTTAGTACAGATTGAATCATGACTGTTAGAAGTTGCATCCAAATACCAGTTCATACCTAAAGTTTTAACTCTGTCTGATGGCTCAGTAAGACCATTATTATCTTTTAAAATCTTTTTGTTTAAATCCTCATTATTTGAAATCCACTCTCTAAGTTCAAAGTTACCTTGTTGCATAATGTTTTGAGAGTGTTCATAGACTTCAGATAATTCAGATTTTGTTGTCGTTGAGCCTATTAGATTGTCTACGTAAAAATGTTCCTTAAGGAAGTTCAATGTTAGAGAGTTATTAAACTGGTTTAAATGATGTTTAATTGTCAATGCTAATAGGCTAGGTGAGCAATTGGCTCCAAACAACACAACATTAAATCTATAGGTTATGAACCCTTTATTCAAATCAAATGGATCCTTGAACCATAAGAACCTAAGTTGGTTCTTATCATATTCATTTTTAAGATTTATTCTCAAAAATGCCTTCGAAATGTCACTTTGTACAGCATATTTGTCTAACCTGAACCTCAGTAAGATCTTCACAAGGTCAGAAATGAGATTAGGACCCTCAATCAAGCAATCATTCAAACTGTGTTTATCACTGTCTTTGAGGCTACAATTATATACTACTCTGAAGTTTGATGTGTGTCATGTATACCCACAGATTCTAGCAACCATAAAGTTTGAATTGCCTCATCCAAAGTTTCATTTGATAATGATGAATTAATGTTCTCAGTTGAGATAATATTATTCAAAGTGTTGCTATTCTTACAGGTGTTATGTAGGACTGAGTTGAGGCACATAGTATTTGTTGGTCATGCACTGTTTTGGTTTAGGTCTAGGTTGTATTCTGATAGGTCACCCAAAGGGGCTATCCCTGATGGAGTCTGAATAGCTATACCATTACCTATCTCTACTATGCCCTTATGAATAAGATTAATATAATCTGCCCCTATTAGCATTTCAATGTTAGCTATTGTGTTGTTAGTGATATGTCTATCAGCTATTTTGTAGTGTTTTTTCAAATGATTTATGGTTTGTTCTAGTTTGGGTATAACCAGTTTGTTTTGTCCTACTTTAGAAATAATAACTGCTTCAATTTTCTTGAATTTACTTTCTAAATGTAGTTCCAGGTCAATTGTCTTATAGCTATTTTTGTCCGAGTTATCCTTAACAAAGGACGCAATATTGAGGTTTTGTTCATTCGGGTTTGGTGTCAAACCCAATTTATTAACTACATTTTTTTGAAACAAATGTTTGTTGAGAACAACAGTCTATAAGACATCTCACTGGAGTGGTACTACCCTCACTATTCACTAAGTCCAAAGTAATAGTTGGTAAAAGAATCTCAGTGTTTCTTGTTACATTGTTTGACAAGCAGAATGTCCCATGAAAGTGGCATTTTCTTGATTACCTTTGTTTGGGGGAGGTATCTTTTGAGTTTGAGTACTATTATTTGGACACTTTGGTGAATCACACATTGATGAGACATGTCGTAAACTTTTACAAAAACTTACACTTGAATCTTAACCTAGATTTACAGTCTTTCTTATAATGTCCCTGGCCAGTACACTTTTTACACAGGTTCAACTGTTCACATCTTTTAGCCCTTTGGTTAAAATCTGAATATTTGTCACACCCAGTACTACTGTGTTCATTACTTGCACAAAATTTGCAATATGGTGTGTAAGTTGAGGCAGCAGTTACATTAAAGTTCTGTAATGTAGGTGTTCGTGTTTTGTAGTTGGTCACATTTGATTCTACAGTATCAAGTTTTGTCTGTTTGGCTGTAGCTAGTTGGTCTCTGGGAACAGTCTTTGGTTTATCCATAGTCTGGGTCTTATGTGTTGGAAAATCTCTCAAGTTGTAATTAGTTAGGATATTGGGGAAGTGTTGTCTTATTTGTGCTAAATTAGGATAATTTTCTCCCGTCTTTAGAATTAAATTATCTTTAACCCTCGAAGGAAGGCACCTAAGTACTATGCTTTGTATAAGCCAAGATGAAGTTTTAATATCTATCTCATTGCTAACCAGTTGTCCTATAATAGCTTCTAATTTTGTATAAAAATTTTCCATATCACTATGGTTATCTTTTATGGGTGCAAATTCAAAAATTTGTTGAGATAATTCATATATAATCACATCTTTATTAACGTAATTACGTTTTAAAAGATCAATAGCTACTTCATATGAATCCCCTACGGCTGGTAAATAGGCTATCAGGTTATAGGCTGGGCCTTTAAGGGAACTAGTTAAGTAACTAAACTTTTCAACAGTTGAAATATAAGGTTTATTACCTATTAAATTCTCAAATTTGTCAATGAAAGATGGGAATTGTACCGTGTCCCCTTCAAATGTTGGTATTTGCAAAATGGGTAACTGAGCCCTCAATTCTTGTGACTCAGGATTTTGCATGCCACTTAAATTTTGTTGAAGGTTAGCCCTACTTTGATTAAAATCAGAATTAGGTTTTTTTGGTGTTAAGTCAGTCAACCGAGACCGTAGTTCCCTTATTTGCTGTTCAATTGAGCTTACCTGATCATCATCATCAGCGTAAAGGTCTATCAATTGTTCTTCAGCCATTTCGGATTCAACTAACTCTGAAATACTCTCATTAATGGCTATTATTTCCTTCTTTTTAATTTCTAATTTAATAATTACACACACTATATTTTTCTTACCTGGTTGTGTAATATTGTTAAAAGTGTTCACAGCCTTTGTAACAGCTCCCAACTTTGCCCCCCTTTTCTTTTTTAACTTTTTCAATTCTGCACTGTCCATGTCTAAGTCAAAATTGTTTAACTGGGGATCGTAATGAAATAGAGGACAAGAAGAAATTACCAGAGAAGAGAGAGCACAGACAAAACAGTCAAGTTCAAATTTGGTTTAATCCCCCCCAAGTACTTGTGTGTCACTCAGGTCTAAGCTTATAAGAGAATGAGACTCCTTTAATGTAAATGTTTCCTAGTTAGGCCCTAGGTTGTAGACCTAATTAGGCTTGCTCAGGTTAGGCTTAGGCTAGACTATTTAGCCTAATTCTGCAATTTTTGTTAAGTAAGCTTAAGGTTTGTAAATTCCCCACACACGGACCACCAATGCGAAAAATGCTCTGTATGAATTGGTCCACAATTAACCCACCCCTTATATCTCCAGTCTAACTATAGAGTAGATCAAGTCTAGCCTAGAGGGGTCAGCCTAGAGATTCCGGAAATGGTCCAGAGCGGGCAGATAAATTGAGGTCCACAGTAGGATTCCTCACAAGAATTAGGTTAGGGCAATCTACCTTCACCTTTGTTAAGCTATGAGTTGATGCTGGGTCTTAGGCCACAATGTAGGCCTAACTTGTCTGACCCAGCTTAATTTAATGCTTATAACTTACTGGTGTAAAAACTCAATTAGTCACTTACTTTTAGTTATTTGAGTCTCTCCCTTCTCCGGTTATGTTTGTCGAGAGCGCACTTTGCTGGTACGTCCTCTCGCCCCGTTCGTCGTTTTCGTTCTCCCTTTGTTCTCCTTTTCGCGGGGCTTCTTGTACCAGCGTTGTCTTGGTTTATTCCTCGGTTGGTTGAGCGGTAATGTATCCTTATTACCGAGCACGCTCCTCCCACACAGTATATAAATACTAGTGTGGAGAATAACTCTGGTGAGCAACCAATTGGTTTCATCCACCCAGTTATTGACATAAAAGGAATTTAATGATTGTTAGATTAACTACCTACCTACTCAGTGAACCATTTTCGTTACCTCCCAACTACCCACTCATCAGTTTTCCATAATGATGGTGAAAAATTATGTGAAGCAAAAATCAGTGGTTTTACTGGCTCTGATAAAAATGCACCAACCAGAGCATCACATTTGAAAAGACATTTGCAGCGTTTCCATCCCAAAATTTTAGAAGTTGTCATTGAGAAAGATAGTAATAAAAACCTTCCAACTACTTCAAAGTTAACAAAAGATCAGAAATCTACTGAACGACAAGCACCACTTACAAGATTCTTTACTACAGACAAAGTTACCGTAACAATGACCACAGAAAAGTTCAAGAAGCACATCATCGAACTGGTGGTAAGAAATGGTGTAGCCTTATCTTTATTTTCACAACCAGCCTTTCTAGGCCTAAATGGAGAAATGGCCAAGAAACTTGGAGTTTCTCTGGAAAGACAAAGTATCAGAAAAATTATAGTTGAAGAAGCCACAAATAAGAAGGAAGAACTTCGAAGAACTCTTAAGGGACGCAAAAAAAAAAAAAACTATCTTCAGAAGTTAGTGGAGGAAGTTTTACAAGACTTTGTAATTAAGAAAGAGCAGATTCTATGTATTGTCACAGATAATGCTTCAAACATGCTAAGCACGATAGAAAAGCTGAATAAAGTTGATGAAGAAAAAGTGGCTAATGAAGATGACATTCCTGAAACTGATTCTCAAACAGAACAGAGCGATGAAATTTTAGATGATATTGTTGAAGAAGCATCTAAGCTCTTTCTAATCCAACATATGCGTTGTGTTGTACATACATTGCAGCTAGCAATAAGAGATGGATTGAAAGATCGCCATGCAGCTACTCTGATAGGCAAGTTGAGGCAAGTAGCCACTGCAGCCAGGACCTCTAAAATTGATGTTATTATCCAGAGACGTGCAGGAAAGGGAGCTATTTTGGACCAAGCGACACGCTGGGGGAGCACATATATGATGATTAAGCGTTTGCTTGAGCTAAAACCCTTCCTAGAAGACATTGATAATCCCAATGTTTCATTAACTGAAATTCAATGGAGGGAGGTTACACAATTAGAAGCTCTGCTTGCTCACCCTTATACTGTCACCAAAAAGTTGCAAGCAGAGGATTTAACTCCTGGTACATTCCTATGGGAATGGAAAAATTTATTATTTCGTCTATCCCAAACTGGAGGATTAATTGCTGATGGAATTGTATCCTCAATGAAGAAAAGAGAGGGTCTGCTACTGGAAAATGAGATCTTATTAGCTGCTGTCTACATAGATCCAATGAACCGAATTTTGTTGACCGAAGAACAAATTGCTAAAGCAAAAGAGGCCCTCTGCGAGGTTGCAATTCGCATAAAAGGGCTATTACCTGAATCCTGAACCACAGGATGAAGATATGAGTAGTAAGTCCCTCTCATCCTCTTCAAATGATGAAGAATTAAACTTTCAAAAATATTTAGATAAAATTGAACACTCAAAAGCAAAGCGTCGCCGCTTAAACGTGCATAGGCAACCTTTTGATGTTAAACTAATGAAATTTAAGAAAGATTTTTTTGATGGCCTAAAAAGTGGAAAAATATGATCGCTCATCTAAACTGACAATACAAGAAGTCATCCCCACATATCCAGAGATTTTAAGAGATACAGCTATGATAGTAACAGCCATGCCACCCACTGAGGTCAGTGTGGAGAGACTGTTTTCCGCACTGAAAATAATTAAATCAGATTTAAGGGCTTCAATTAAAGAGGATCTGGCAGAAGCAATTCTGTTCCTAACAAGAAGTTATTTGTAAATTTTAGATTTTCACCCTTGGCCTTAGTTTAATAGATTTTGCAGGAAAACTTTTATATTTTTGATTGGATTTAATGAAATTTTTATTTTGTCAGTCATAAATTTAATTTTTTTTTATGCTCAATGAATTTTGTTTTTTCATAAATAAAAAATAAAAGCCATAATGGCATCGCTACAACCATTAGACAAACTTTGCCTAATGATTCACGTGGTGGTGATGAAATGCCTCTTGTGTAATTATTATCATCAGCAGATTTAGAATTAATATACCTTCGGAGTCGTATAGACAAAAAATTGAGGAGTCGGAGTCGGTGTTTCATGTGCCGACTCCACAGCCCTGATTCTGAGGGTGTTTTCCATCCTCGTTTTCATGGCTCCTTGTCCCACCGCAGTTGGGACTGTACAATAAATAAATAAATAAATAAATAATCTAAAATAAATTGGCTGGCTTCCATGAACAAAAATAGTGCGTCAGTGAACACTGAGTTATTTTGTACTGGCACCTGTTGAGGGACGGCACTGAGCCAACATAAATTTTATAGGACTATTGACATTTCGTTCATGCAATTTTAATAAGCTAAACTAAGCTAGCCAAACCCTAGAAAAATATGAAAAAAAGTTACTTTACTTTCTCACGAAATGTCATTATGGTATGAATCCCATTCGTGGGAGAATGCGTGATTCTTAAAGGTTGAATGAAAGAAATTTATTTCAAATTTTATCGAGAGATAAACCTATGAAAATATAAAAATATTTTTCACATTTCAAATACCAATGAATTATTTTGTTTACATTTCTCAGTAAAGTGAAAAAGATGAGTTTCGTAGTTTTAGATAACCAGACTCGTGTAATCTCACGGCCCGCGGGAACGTAATCAGCGTTTGTGCGGCCCGCGACGGAACCCTTCCCTGCCTGTATGTGCGCCTTTGAAGGGTTGTAAATTAGACAACTTTGTCAAAATGACATCGAACATACATGCATTAAACCAAAATTACTTCTAAATATGCAAAAAAAAAATCTAAACCAATAAGTACTTGAAAACATTTGCGAGATTCGTTAGGCTGCCAGATGTATAATATTTAACTTTTCTTTCGTCTCATCTTGTCCCCATAATGAAAAAGATCGAAAAGGCCTGTTCTAAACCAATTGTAATTCTATCAAAGACCAAAGAAAAACAGATTGCGATGAGAAATAACAAAAAATGGAAGAGGCTCAAAATAGGACGGGATGACATAAGAAAAATAATGGAAAAGAAAGGCAAGAGAGACTGTCTTAATTAAGGACTGGTTTCTTACAAAGTCTACTTCTTTAGCAGAAAATGAGATTCCTGATAAACTCTCTACATTTCCACCGCGTTTAATAGTTATATACAAAAAAACTTTGAATTTTCAAATAGTTTGTTATAAAATACCCTATTATATATTTATTATAATATAACTTCATACAGTAATTTGTACATATATATATAATCACAAATTCTTAATATTTTCATACACAACTTATTTGAATTTTATGAAGTATATAATACACACAAACAAAAGCAAGGAAGTGAATAATTCAACAGATTTTATTAACAAAAAGTAAAAAATAAGCTCGCTCGCTCGCAACTTCGTTAACTCCTGACTACTTGAAGCTGCAAGGATTTACTGATCTCATTGACATACATTTGTTGGAATTTCCTTTACAGAACTTAATTTTCATGTATTTTGATCAATTTATTGATGATTTTAGCCAGATGTGAGCGTAACTTAGAAAAAGTTGCATATCCACTTCTAGAAGTATAAACTCGTTTGACACTTGGGATAAGTACACTTGGAAAGGTGAAAAAAACAAGTTTCCTAAGTTACCCCTGGTAATTAAGAAATTTTTTTGTTAAAATGTACAAAACCGATTCTTATTATGTAAATTATGGATCACCTGAAGATCAGGGCCCCCAGCCTTCTTTAGTTAGCTTTATAAGGTTAACTAACAAAAATATCACGACCTAACCTAACCAATCGTCAAGGACGTACAGTTGACCTAATGATTGGTTAGGTTAGGTCGTGATATTTTCGTTAGTTAGCCTTATAAGTAGTGATGCACCGGAGCGGGGCTCCGGCTCCGGCAGAGCAGGAGTTCTGGCCATTTTAGAAAACCTCCTGCTCCGGCCGGAAGTCTCACTAAACTCCGGCCTCTGGCCGGAGGTGACAAGTACACCAAACTCAATTCTGACAACTTTTAGTTTTAATTCTATAAAACTATAAAACCTCATTTCTGTACCTATCCGAATATTTCAGTTCTCAGATGACTAATAATAATTTATTTTGAGTGATCAGTGATTGTATTAATAATTGATTTGATATAGGCTACTTTACTCAGCATTCAGAAAGACATCATAAGTTTCATAACCTGAGGATATTCTGTTCAATGGGAATTTTTAGAGAAATTAGCACACACAAAGCATAGAAAGTCGACTTTTATAAAGTTTAAGTTATTAAAGACTTAATAATTTAAAATAGCAGGACTATAATATAAACCCTAAATAGATGAGAACACACACACACACACACATATATATATATATATATATATATATATTATATATTTTCTTTTAACTGCAAACACGCAGTATAATTAACGTAAAGAACGACGCTTGTATAGGAGATATTCCGCGCAAGGTGAATATCTCCTATACAAGCGTCGTTCTTTACGTTATATATATATATATATATATATATATATATATATATATATATATATATATATAAACTGAAATAAATCAATTTGCCGGAACCTCCGGCCGGAGAAAAAACACTAAGCCGGAGGTTCCGGCCCTCTGGCCAAAATCTGCCTCCGGTGCATCACTACTTATAAGGCTAACTAAAGAGGGCTCGGGGCCCTGATCTTCAGGTGATCCGAAATTATAACTATGACGTCTTTAGAGTATACTCGAAAAGGTAATTTCTGCAAAACCTTATCACGCACTTCTATTTTTATTAAGTTACCTCATGGGCGGATTAACTGTACTTGGGGTCTGAGGCTAATTTTACTTTGGAGACCCTTTACTATAGATATTTATTAACAATACATGTACAGTACATAGTACCTTTACACGAATTAGATGTACGGTGGTTAGGTTAATTGGGAACCAAACATAAAAGCACCTTAACACAGTGTATTTTGCCGTTTGCTAAAACAAAACGGTACGTATTAAACAAACTTTACTTTAGGGCCTATTATAAAACGTAAAATAAAACAGGGAATTTTGACCAAATATTTCTGTCAAAAAAATTAAATTAAATATAAACAAAATATTTCTGAAAATAAAATTTTACATTAACAATGAAGCTCGCAATATAATAATCAAGGGTCACTGGCAATATCTGGCATATTAACGCTGAAATAAGCTCCATTGAAATTAACACACCCTCGCTTAACTAGATCCACTTTGATTGGGGACCGCAATCAAGCATGGGGCCTGAGGCTTCAACCTCAATTATAATCCGCCACTGGTTACCCTACAACAATGGTAGGCAGCCTTTTACCCGCGTTGACTTTTTGAAATTAATCGCCCAACAATCAAAATTTAATTTAATAATTAAAGTTAGTGAACTATATGAAAACCATTATTATCTAAGGAAAATTAAAGACCACCACTCTATTATATAGAGAATGAAGTAAATATACTACCTATTTAAAAGGCTGCTTTAGTGCAGTACTTATATTTGTGGACAATCATTATTGGCGGTGAAAATAGTGAAGAATCAGCACTTATCACGACTAAAGGATTGCAGCTTGTCCAACCATTTTTTGTTGACAACAACTAGTTTAAGTTTGACACCAGATATTGCTAAACTAGTACAGGTAAAGCTGCCACAAGCATTGTATTAAATCAGGTTAGATTCTAGCAATCTAGCGTCTACATACATACAGGGTGGTCCAAAAGTCCCTATCTATTTTGCTGAAATAATAGTATTTTAGGATAAAAAATGTAGTAACATAATTAGATGTATATTTACTTATCAAGCTGAGGTCTAAAATTTGACGTGAGCACCATCAGTGTCTCTGCAAATCTCATCTGTCCACTGCATTGCGAAACACATTCTCAAGCATCTCTGGCGTTATTTCAGCTACTACCGTGACAATGCGGGTTCGCAGATCCTGCAGGTCTGTAACTCTTGTTTCGTAAACCACGTCCAATCCAGCAATTTGGTACGGTAAGATCTCATCAAGGTACGCCCGAACGATGGTTGCACAGTGACATGGAGCTCCATCTTGTTGAAAAACGACAGTGTCAAGAATGCCATCTGAACGAAGCGAGTTCAAGAAACTACTTAAGTATGTCAAGATAAATTGGCCCTGTTACCGTAGCTTCTGCAAAGAAAAACATCTGTAAATCTTCGATCTTGTTCATACCCAACCAGACATTAACTTTAGGAGAATCTCTCTCGGTATGAATTTTTTTTCAATCAATTCTGCTCACACACGGCGGTTCGTCTTGGATAATCCTCTTCGTGTAGCGCTTGAATATGGTAACTTTTCTTTTTTGTTACTGTCTATTTTAAAATCCTCAGAACAGTCGTTTTTGGTATGCTCAGTCTACGTGATGCTGTGCGAGTTGACATTCTAGGATTTGTTTCAAAGGCATCTCTTACCAATTCGACATTTTCTTGAGAGGTACCTGAACGTTCAGATCTTATCTCATCAAGAACAGATCCCGTTCTTTTCAATTTATTGACCAGCTCGCGAATTGCTTTGTCTATAGGTCCTGTGGTTTGTGAAATCTTCTTTCGAATTTTTCTTGAATTTCTTTGCACTTCTTCACTTCGATACTTAGTGTTTCTACCATCGCACGTTCTTGTAAGTCCATCATCACCTTTGGCTTGTAGATAATAAAATAGAAATATTATTATTTCAGCAAAATAGATAGGGACTTTTGGACCACCCTGTATATTTGTTCCTTTATATGCTTCGGAATTTATTACTTGAATGTCGACAGTAGTAGCCCGAGATGAAAATAAGATTGCCCACCACTGGCCTACATAAATATTTTTCTACATCTATTGCTAAGTTCCCAACTATCAATTTTGTAGTCCTGAAGTTTGTTGTTGTTGTTAATAATAATAACTTCATAAAGTACATTAAATATATCAATTTATATTATATATACTGTGCACACACACACACACACACACACACACACATATATATATATATATATATATATATATATATATATATATAATATTATATATATATATATATATATATGGGATTAATTTAACAATAAAACACATGAAATGAATGATGCAAACCCACAAAGAAAGAAAAACATTATTGCAAGGGCTTTCGTGTATTCAGAAGTACACCTCGTACTTTTTCCTTGTGGACTTGCATCATGTATATATACAACGTATGTTAAATACAGACCGTGCATGGAATAAGGAAGTTTTGGGGGATATTAAATCCACTTCAGTTCGAATAAGTAATGGTAAATGACAAATAATGGTCTTTCTTTTTCATGAAAGAAGCCCAATGTGGGCAACGGGTCACTAGCAGAGGCGCCCCAAAATACTAGACAGTCCCAAAGCAGGGTCCTATCTACTCGGAATATATAGCTTCCCTCACCAGCCATCTACTAAGCAAATATGATATGAAAAAAAAAAAAACCCTTCAGTATTTGCCATTACTTATTCGAACTGTAGTAGATTTAATATCCCCAAAAAGTTCCTTGTTTTATGCACGGTCTGTGTTATATATATATATATATATATATATATATATATCCCCGCAAGGGGGTTCTAAGCTCGTGCTCTTGAGTGCTCTTTGTGCTCGTTTGTACGTGCTTGTTCCTGGAGGTTTCACGTGCGCCCTCCCGGCCCTAGCACCCAAGGATGATGGGGCTCGACCCTGCAGTCCTTGGTCTTTTTCCACTTCGACTGTTCCCTCCACCCTTTCTTTTTCCTCTGTCTTTCCTCTCACTTTTTCTTTGTTTTTCCGCTGAGATATGCCCTTTAAATAGAGGCGAATCGGTTCTTCCTGAACTAATATATATATAATATATATATATATATATATATATATATATATATATATATATATATATATATATATATATATATATCTCTATATCTATCACACACACACGGTACATCAGAAGTCCGCTCTCATGCGCACTTTGCGCCAACAATATTTTCCATTTAGAATTCTGGCAATTGAAGATATGGATGACTATATAGATCAACAGAAGATGGAAACTGTTCCGCTACACGTTGCTAGCAGAAGCCAGAGGGAGGCACTTCAGCCATTCCATGAACGACACCCGGATGCGCCGACGTACAATGAGGGCGTCGTTCATGGGACAACTGACACGTCCACTTCCCTACTTCATTCCGGCTTTCACCAGCAACATACGGCAAAACCAACCTCCACCTCTTCTCGATCTGTAGTCACCCAAGCATACCTTCATTATCTGAAATCCGAACAGAAACCATCAATGCAAAATACCCATAGAACGGAGTTTTGATACAATATATATATATATATATATATATATATATATATATATATATATATATATATATATATATATGATGCAAACCGACAAGGGAAAGAGAGAATTCATTCATTCATTTCACGTGTTGGTGAAATTCATCCCATATATATATATATATATATATATATATATATATATTAGGTAATTAATAATACATTTTAACAGAAAATATATACCACCTGTGACTAGAAAACAAAAACAAAAAACCGTAACACATTTCTGTAAGCCATGGAAAGGGTTTTACAATGTTCCTCCTTAAATTTTGTAAAGACAAAATTATCACAAAATACATTCAAAATAAAACCGCCTAAATTTAGAACTTGTAACTTCTTTTTGAGAATACATTCTAGGGAAAGTTTTTCTTCTTGTTTTGGGTATCAAAGCTTCTTGTTATATATACTAACTACTTTAGATAGAAGAAATAGTCTTCCAAACTTCTTTTAATGATTTGAGATAATAGGAGATATTTACGGAATTTTTTTTTTTTTTTTATGTACAAGCACATTACTTCTAATTTTGATACGCGAACTTATTATTTTAAACCTTTTTCTAATTTTCACTAAAAAAAAAAAACGCATGTATCTAAATGGGTCTTTACCTAGATATACTTTGTTTACGATTTATTATAAAATAAAACACGAACCTACTATGAATGGAAACAAACTTAAATTGTGCTATGCTGGGTATGAGGGAAAAACACACACTCACTCACTCACTCACTCACTCACTCACTCACTCACTCACTCACTCACTCTTCCATTTTTCATGGAGTGAAATCAATTAACATGTTATTTAATGACCTCAAAACAAAAGAATTCCATATTACGAACTAATAAAAATATCTTTAAAAATTAACAACTGAAAAACAAAAAAAACTAAAAATATAACTACTTAAATTTATTGAATACTGCTGTTCAATGCGACTAAATTTTTTTAAAGCGTTATTAAATGAATAACTAGACCTTAAAAATAATCTACATGTAATAACAGCCTACGGGTAAGATCTATAATTCAGGGGTGGGCAACCTTTTTAAGTGAGCGTGCCAAAATCGTCAAATCTTTGATGCAAAAGTTAATCTTTACCATTTTTTAGCAGAAAACATTAAGTTAAAATATAAAACTCAGCGAAGAATTTGGATATTTATTTATTTTAATTTTTTTTAAGGTGAGCCCGGGGAATCGCGTGCCAGAAAAAAGTCGTTGGCGTGCCACGTTTGGCACGCGTGCCAAGGGTTGCCCACGCCTGATCTATATAATAACATAGGTATGATCTACAATTTCCATATTAAGTAATAAAAAAAAATAGATCATTAATAAATACAATGCGATACAATCGGTTACCAGTCTTGATACAATGGAGCCTCGGATAAATGTAGGCTATTGTATTACAAATTAATTTTGGTTAAAGACGGGTACATATTATTCACAATTGCATATAACAATATTATACTTAATTATATAAAGTGTAATATAATAATAGAGAGAGATATTACAATAAATTACAGTTAGTGGAAACCTTCCTTGGTAAATTTTCTTGTTTACAATCCCAGAATCGTAGTTAAAACTAACCACACTCAGAATATATATATATATCCTTTGGTTAGCTTTTGCCCGAATTATTCATTCTGACGAAGGTCAAACTTTTTACTTCACCTTAGACCTACAGTTTAACGTGGAATCCGAACCACACACCCATCAGCGGCGTAGCGTCTTAACCACTAGGCCACCCAGGGTACCCATTTATCTACCCACTATTTTATTGCGTGGAAGGATGAACAGCTGGGTTTTGCTGTGCACCGGCTGCCGTCACCGAGTCTTGGTCTCGATCCTGGGGCCGATGGATTCATAGTTAGCAACGCTAACCACTACACCACGAGGTGGTGATATATATATATATATATATATATATATATATATATATATATATATATATATATATATATATATACCAACATTATAAACAATACTGTATGTAATTGTAAGCCGAAGAAAAAATATCGACCTAGCGCTGAAGAAAAGTAGAAAGGTACCTAAGTTAGCATTGGGTCCATAAAAATATTAGTAAAAATAATAGGTTATAACAACATTAAAGAAGAATAATGTTAATAAATATAATACGGTCTTGCAGGTAAAATATTGTTTTGTCTCCATACTTTTAATGGTTATAGGTTAACCCCCACATATAGACATACATATCCAGGGGTTGGACAAAATAATGGAAACGCTCGCATTTTCGGTGCTGTATTTTCTGGTATAATTAATGGCTATATAATTCACTAAATTCATATGTAAATGCGTATAATATCGAGAACGACATCTATCTTAATATGCTAATATTGGTATTTCCTGTTCTTGTAGAATAAATACAAATATGGCGGTTCGAAAAGATGGCACTGACTGTGAAAGAGGCATGATAGTAGGAGCCAGTTTGGTTGGCATCTTAGCATTAAGAGTCTCATAATTGCCCCCCTGTATCTCGAAAAAATAGTCGTCAAGGTTATGAATACGTGAAAGAAAATGAAAAAGTACATCAAATAAGGAATAGAGTGGGCGTAAAGCAACCCTGATAGAATGTGAGAGAAGAACCTTATAACGAACCATAAAGCATAAACCAAAGACTGTCGCTTCAGACTTCGTTCATAACTAAAGAAGTGTGTGCAAAGAGCAGTATCAGTCAAAATGATGTTAGAAGAATTGTATTAAAGCCCCTCATAACACCAACCAGCGTAAAACTCGAATGAAGTTGGAGTTGGAGAGAATAATGGGAACGTTATTACGCTTATGTGGTGTAGTTTTTCCCCCATTTCTTTCCATGTAATTCACAACGTTGAGGACTGTTCCTCAAGATACAGGGGCAATTATGTCACTTTAAATACTGAGACACCAACCAAATGGGTTCTTATTGTTATGCCTCTTTCACAGTCAGTGCCATCCTTTCCAACTGCCATATTTTTATTTATTCTACAAGAACAGGAAATACCAATATTAGCATATTAAGATAGATGTTGTTCTCGATATTATACGCATTTACATATGAATTTAGCGAATCATATAACGCCATTAATTATACCAGAAAATACGGCACCGAAAATGCGCGTTTCCATTATTTTGTCCAACCCCTGTATATACGTACAGTATATACTGCTTTTCTTCAGACCCTGTTAATGTGTTGTTAAATACACACGAAAGCGCTTGGTCAATATTGTTTTCATTTCCTTTGGTGGTCACTGGTCATGCGACGGAGGGATAATTGTATTAAATAACTATAGTAATTATTTCATACTTCATACTAACGAATGGAGAATAGCTGCGCAACTTTTTCTGCATGACGATAAACTTTGAGAGGTAAAATTCGGAGCTACGTGAAGTTGTTATCGAAGTAAACGTGGTTATTCGGTACTTCTGATATAAAACTAAGTAAACATTTGCTTTCAAACTTTTTTTACACGAAAGAGAATTGGCAACATTCGTACGTTATCTTTTGAGTGCGCGCGCAATCCTAGTTGAACTGTAAAGAATGTTATCGTTTTGTTAAGACATCTGTTACCCCCAATAAGTTACTAGGTTAACAGAATTTCCAGGAATGAAACTGATCACAATTCCAATAATACTTCTACTAAAAATCTATTATCTAACCGAATTCTTACTTCTCTTAAATGAAATATTCATAAACTGATGGCAAGTATGAAGATACAAAATGCCTCACGATACATCTAAAAATTGGTAACCTCTCAGGTATTCTATTAACTCTTAAAATGTCAAAAAACTTAAGATATAAAAATAATACACTATAATTACATCAACAGATATTTAGCAGACTCGGACATGAAGTAAAAGCCAGACAATCGGAAGGCACAATTGAAATACAGTATCAGTCCTTTCCATCCATCAATTCCGTTTTACGGAGAGGAAATTAAAGATCGCGCGTCTTAGCTTAACGTTCGCATGATATGCTAACACTAACTTGGACTAGTTTTAACTGCCTATATTTTCCACTTAACGGACTTTTATTAAACTTTGCGCGTACTTAGTTAATATATTTAAGAACCTTTGATATACGTTTATCGAACTATACGATCGGTATAAAACCGTGCTGTCGAACTTAAATTAGTAAAAGACCAAAAAAACGAATAATTTTAATGGAACGTTTCGAGCTATTACCCTTATCCATCTTCGGGTTCATTTACTGTTGCCGAATGAAAATGAATCGGAAGATGTAGAAACGGCGTTCGAAAAGTTATTCGATTTAAGAGTTTATTTTCATGATCTTTTAATAATCAATTAATTAATTACATAATTAAACAACAAATTAACTAATTCATATAATTGTGCGCTACCCTGTCCTAAGAATGATACTCTCTAAACTTAAATTTTCTATCTAGTTCATCCGCCTCTGAGGTAGTGTGATCCGTTGTAAAATCTGTAGTGGTTGTAGTGACGTCAGTGTCCCGTGGCACTACCGTATCACTCGTATTTCGCGACGATATGGTGTCGTTATCGTCATCGGAATCCGCGTTAAGGCTAGAAACGTCAGCTTCGCACGACGGCGTGGGTGACGATAAACTAAACCTCTGTTGTTGCTCTTCTTCCTGACGATACAAATCGTTCGCTGGCAACTCGAAAGAGTCGTTCGCGTCATCGTCATCATTCTGGATCTGAGAATCCATCTGTAATTCAAGTAGCGTCAGCGATTCGTCTTGATCCGTCGCGGATGGCATTGACAAACGCGACGATAGCATCAAGGTCCGACTATGAATTAAGTCTTTGAGGTGTTGGTAAAACTTCTTTTTCTCGCTGTTGTAACACAAGATATATTCGATGGTGTTGTAAATCGCCATCAGAAACAGGAATACGCTGCTTATCACCAAAATCTTTAAAATAAGAAATTATTATAAGTTGTATTTCTTTAAAAACAAAATAACTACGACACGACTAAAGTATTACTAAATCCTACAAAAATTATTAAAAAATAAAAAAAAACTTAAAAAACTGTAAGTGGTCTTTCAATAAGTGTATCTAGAATAAGAGATTGTTCAGTGAGAACATGATGCTGTAACTCAAATTAGGTCATGTAATAATAAGTAACTGAATATGACCAATTACTTTAAAAATTTAAACGCGCTAAAATTTCTCACCAAATTTAAAACTGTCCAAGTACTTTCCATACTTAAGCATGGTCACCTTACCTTGACAGTTTGCTCTGAAAGAGGTGAAAATGGGGCAAAATTGGTTTCTGGAACATGACACAATAGACTCCGGTTGACATGAATGACTTCGCCCTTGAGAGCTCTCCTCACCAATCTTTTTAAGGGATAAAAAGACAGTCAATGAATAGTTTGTCAATAAATATACGAAGTATTTAGAGTAGAGTCCTTTATAATGCGGTTTAATAACCATTTTTCGATACACTTTAACATGAACGTATTTAATGTGCATCTCGTTTATACCTCTCTTTAACATCCAGCCCTTTAAAAATCATCCCCCGCTTCTACAATTGTCCTATAAACATGACGTTTTATACTCGGATTAGATTGGGACTAAAGATACTAAACCCCGCCCTTAAGGAAAGTGAAAAACGTAATGGGGAATGATGGAAAAAGAAAACAATAAAAATTAAGGTAATACGAAGGAGTGAGTGATTTAAAACTGATTAAATGCAAGGACACTCAAATCCCTCCTTACTTTCTCCGTTCCTCAAACTGGTGTTGCGTCATTGGTGATCCATGGAGAGCTATTTGCATTGAAATCAGTTTTCCCTTCAATGGGGTGGTGTGGGTGTGTTCGATGGAGAGGGAGTACAACCCCCAAGGGACCTCCCCCCAACAACGCACAGTTCCCAGGGGCCAGTACTGAAGGCCCTGTGTGGAGCTAAATATGGTAAACCAAATTAGACTTGAAGCAAATGTCCCAAAGATAATGACGTCTTTTAACCAAATTTAAACCTTAACCCAACTTCTTAAACCTAACCAGTTCTCACTCAACCCGACAGGGTAACCTAGCGGAAGGGGTATTAATCAAGAACCTGGGTTCGAGTCTTGGCTCGGACCTCTGATTTCAGTGATTACGGTGCTTCCTTTGCTTTTCATTGGTGGGGTAATGGTGGTTAGGATTCCACGTTAATCTCTAGATCCCCTCCATTATATGACCTTAAAAAGATGTTACAAAGGAGTTAAACAAACCAAAGATGATTATAAGTATTATTTCCTCCTCCCTTAATGCACCAAAAAGCCCACTTTGTTTAACTCCTCGTTTTAATTACCTAACTTGTAATCACTTGAAAGCAATTTAATTAAATCTAGAATAATTCTAACTATTTATCTTTACGAGGCCAAGCCAGCGAGGCATGAAACGATAATTTTCTTTTGTTGGCCGAAACAAATTGCATTAACGTATCACGAAAGAACTTCGCAAAGTGAAAGTGATCGAACTAGTAACTACTAATAACGAAATGCGTATAATCTACGTCACGATAAGTTTCAGTCAAACGGATGAACAAGTCTAACGATGTTGGACACTAGTTTACATTCGAAACATGGTGCCTAAGACCTTCATTAACAATTAAAGTAACGGTTTATTTTTCAATTTTCTATTAATAAAATGAATTTATACACTTATATTTTCTCACTTATCATTGATCCTTGGCGAAGCGAGGATGGACTTCGTACCACTTGGACAAGTCAGGCTAATCTTGAGGCTCCCTCTAAATTCGTGTTCTAACGTGACGTAAACCTAATTAGAAAAAAGATTCAACAGACCCTTTTCAGAATGACGTACCGAAGAACACAGTTGCTATAAAACTTTCTTTAAAGAAAACGTTAAATTAGGCTCTGCAAAACCTGCTTAAAAACAAAAGAAACTACATCAGTGTTCATAAACGTTCTGAACGCATGCGTGAGTTACGAGTAATAAATGATAAAATGTCCTGCGACACGTTGTTCATACACAAGCTATGTTAGCTTCCTCTTAACTTTAAAGTTAAATTAAAACTAATTATGAAGGTACTGAGCTAGTTATTAAATTAAAACAACAAAACGTAAACTAAAGCATTTGCCATCAATGAATCTCTCAAAGAACGGAAGGCAACCTTTCGGCAATCAGGTACGCGAAACTTGCTGTATACGGAGTCTCTACCTGTACAAACTCCAGAAGATGCAACGCATATCCATTCAAGAGATCCTCTTCTATCGCACGATTAACGATGAGTTTCTGATGCGACAAAGACGGAATTTCCTTGTTTAAAACCATTAAATTCGACCTAAAAGTAGTTGAGACAGGAACGGACTCCCAAACTGCGGCTGCAGATACGATCCCAGTGGCATCCATCAGCCCGAAACCGTGCTGGTGGGAATGGTGCAAACCCGCTTTGTTCACGATCCAATCGGAGTTCCTGGTATCAATCTGGAAAGTCATCAGTCGGTCAGTCAGTCAGTCAATCAACAGACTACATATCAATTGATAAATCAATAAATAAAACAATAATTTAGCCCTATCAGGCCATCGTAAGTAACTAGTCAATCAAGAACCATTTATTTACCTATTAACAGATGGACCATCTTAGCATCAAATAAATGTCAGTCAATCCAAGATCAACGTTTGTTGATACTGTTATATATTTCAGAATAGAGCGGACCAAGTCTGCTTTTACCTCCTTTCCACAACGCTTCTACTGAAGAAAGAATAAAGACGCAAAATGGCGAAACTTCACCTTTCGAGACGTGAGAGCGATTAAATACTGAACGTCCCTCCAGGAGAGACAAGACTGCATTTCGAGGGCGAGAGCGATGACTGCCGCAGCAAGAGGAGCCGCAGCTGATGTTCCAGTGTGTTGAGAAGTGCATCCGGATTTGCTCGACCCTTGCCAATCCGTTGTGACCTAAAAAAAAAAAAATAATAATAATAATAACCGCGCGCGCGCGCACAAAATTCTCAGCTTGACTTTAAGTGTAACTCATCGAGAAGTGGAACCGTAACACTTAATATTAAGTGCAACGAAACATCACATGTCCATGGAAGTTATTAGTAAAATCCAAAATACTTTCAAAACTCAAAGGCTGAAAACCTATTTTCTATCAGATTTCCTCACTTTTTACTGATAGATTTACTATTGCAGTGAACTTGACAGGAAACTGAAGATTGAAATTTACAAATAAAAAGTAATTTATTTAACCATGCATTACAATTGAAATAAGGAATTTTATTTCATTTATTTCAATGAGCAAATGAAAAGATTTGAAGATGCATTAAATTTACTGTTGCCAAAAAAGTTTTTTTATGCTCTCCAAAAAAAATTTTTGCCCGTTTATTTCTTATCGTATCCAATAGAAAATCCGTTTACATAGAAAATAAGTACAATATACTTTCACTAAATTACTATTTGTATGTTGTAAAAACATGTAATAAAATAGACTTTCTTTTAATTAAACTTACAGGGTACAGCATTGGCTGAATAACTTTTTTCAGCTTATTTTATATTTCACACCAAATATAAAGAAAATTGTAGCTATAGACAATAAAATAATTGCTGAATGTTATAAAACCAAGAAAAATATCCAGCATGCATGTAAGGTTTTATATTAATTAATGTTAGGCCGAGGACCGAGAGTAGTGTTTCAACTTTTTTGTGCTGGTGACCCCATTTTGATATAAATTTGCGATCCCCCTTCCCTAAATAGTGATGCAGCACAAACTTCAACTGTAAAAACAGCTCCCGAACTATTTTCCACGTGACGATGAAAGGCTTGGTAAGAGGTGGATACTTTATTCGTTCAATGAAAGGGTGGTAGAGTCTGTCGAACTTGTAGGGAACCTACGCGATAAATTGACTGAACTTTCTTACAAAACCCTGCAGTTGTCATTCCCGTCAGAAGACTCGTGTACATTCTAAATAGCACGGAAAAGCGAGTATCCGAAGATTGAAAGATTTTACTTCATTTGCAACCTCATACTTATGCGAATTGCGCTTCTCATCAATGGTTGCATTTAAAACAAAGGAATGAAATCGATTATCTGTGGGTTACTCCGTTTAGTCTATTCAGCCGAATATATAAGATTAACTAATGCAAAGCAAGCGCAGGTATATCATTAAAAGACATATGTTAACAGTTAAGATGAATAAGACTATCAAAATAATTTCAACTATAAAATTCGATAGCGGATTTATGGATTTGCCGCTCCTAGTATGAAGAGAAAAAAGTCATTTAAAAAAAAAATTATTTCAATTTAAAAAATTTGAAAATCCCATTTTTTAAAGGAACTCAAAAACATTTATTTTTGGGAATAAAACTTAAAAATTAAAAAGTGCAGAACTAGATTAATCAGTTTTTCTTCTAGCTTTTTTTATTTTATTTTTTTTTGGCCACCCCTAGGCTTGGCCTTTTTGGCCTCTACGTAAATCCGCTAATGATAACACTGCACGAGTTTTTCAGTTAAAAATAGTCTTTCCGATTCTACGTTTTGTAATTTCTGCTGGAAAAATAAACTTCGATTTCCCACGTTGGCTGATTTATTTTTTTATTTTTTTTTTTGGCAGAACACCGCCTGTGAAGATATGTAATACAGTATTTTCAGCTCTCCTCTTTAATAGTCAGTAGCAACCAAGGAGAGGAAAGTACGACATATTCAAAATCTCAAGCATACCATGATAGGCTATATTAACATACTTATTGATACGCAATTAAAAAAATATCTAAGGAAATTAATTGTACATTATACTACTGTACATACACACAATATGTAGCATTGTAGCAGTAATTGCTATACTTAGCTTTATACAATAAGCAAAGTATCAATTTGTTTTTGTTGCATGAAATAATTAAAGTACAGGGTATCCGAGAAACAATGCTCAAAAAATATTTAGTAATTTTTCTCAATATCTATACAATATATAATTATTATATATGGTTGCTCCATTTCCCAACTCTTCAAATTCAGAACACTTCCACAAAATGACAACCATTCTTGTACGTAATAAATAAAAATCCCTTACAAAAATGCATGACGTTGATTAGATTAGTAATTTAGTATTCATGCTATCCTTTTATATTTTCCGCTGTCTTCTAATGCGTAACTGAGTACATGAGATAAGTGTACACATGGTGTGAATGAACTCTGAAGCTATTCTTTTCATTATATTTTTTCCTACTTTCCTATATATTTTCTTTCACCACTATTTTCTGTCAGCAGTGGCTGGCGGAGGAGGGAGAGAGCCATACGTATAAATAATTTTTTTCTTTCTTGTCACGTGAAGTAGGAAATCCTTTGCCAGAATACTCTTCTTAAAGGCAAAACTTATTAAATTTTTTTAATTCCGTTTACCCATCATCCTATGGGCCTCTACCCTTACTTTTAAAGGTTTTTTCTTTTATAAATATGTTTTTAGTCCATTTTTATCTCCTTTTCTTTCTTTTTAATTCTTTGTCTGAATTTCTTTCTTGTAACAATGTTACTGGGATACAACGACTATTTGCACCTCTGGAGAGAACCTTGTCTGTTCTATACTTCACTATTACTGCTATTTCTGTGCGAAAGATTTACACGTCTATAAGTATAGGTATGATAAGCACACCGGACAAAAAATTAGTCACCCCTAATAGCACCGATAGTAGGAAGTTCAAGGTCACACAGAGGGCGCTGATGTAGCATTGGTAAGTGGCAAGTAGCGGTGACGTAGTACACAGGATCAGATCTGTTTCGTGAGGTGGTGAAGAACAAAGTGTGTGTTGGATATAGTCTGCAAAATGGGTCGTGAGGCAGACGTTACTCAGTGGCAAAAAGGAGCCATCGTGTTTGGCAGAGCCCACGGACACAAAATGTCTGAAGTAGCCCAATTTGTTGGTGTGTCAACGCGTACTGTCCAGCGAGTTTACAAAGAGTGGTGTAGTTCGCAATCAACTGACAATCGACGGCGTAACTGTGGCCGGAAAACAATTCTCGACAATAGGGGCCGCCGCATGTTTCTCGTCTAGTAACTGCAAATCGTTTTCAAACCAGAGAACAATTGCTCCAAGAAACCAATGAGGTTCTCCAACGACCAATTTCCGAACGGACATTGCGACGAGAACTGCATGCGATGGACATCTGGAGCAGGGTACCACGGAAGAGGCCGCTGTTAACAGCAAGTCACAAATTGGCACGTTATAAATGGGCTCAGAGGCACAAAAACTGGACTGCGGCAGATTGGAAACGTGTAATTTGGTCCGATGAGTCCCGTTTTTGTTTGTTCTCCAATGATGGGAGGCGACGAGTACATCGCAGGTCCAATGAAGCCTTTAATCCTGAATGCGTCGAAGGTGTTGTTCAGGCTGGAAACAGAAAGTGAAGCGCAGGACTCTGGCGGAACTTCGGGACCGGCTGATGAACGAGTGGCAGCAAATCGATGTTCAGTACATGCACAACCTCGTAGAGTCTCTGCCTCGCCGGATTCGTGCGGTTATCAAGGTCAGAGGCGCCATCACACGTTATTAGGTACATTCTGAGAGGGGTGACTAATTTTTTGTCCGGTGTGCTTATAAGTTTTCAGTGTTCTTTTTTTTTATTGCTATATTGAATTTTTCTACTTCCTTCTTGGGCTAGCCTAGAGTGGGTCTTAGGGTCTTTGTTAGCCTGTAACTCTAACTAAATTCGTCGCTACAATGTGTATTCGATGCTCAAACTTCACCAGGACATTAGCAAAATGCTGCTGTGGAATCGTTCCAATAACCTCTGATTCTTTGACGGAGTTCCGCCAGATACCTGGGTTTATCATGATACAAAAGTGTCTTAACATAACCCCAAAGATAAAAATCAAAAGGGGTTAAAATCGGAAAAACAGGTGGTCTATCCAGCGATGGAACACTAACAGTGTGCTATGTCACGTAACTACATAACCAATTAATTTTTATTTGACGACTGTACCATGACTGGAACGAAATATCATATTCTAACGCGAGCATTTTTCCTTCTCCAATTAAGGGTTACTGGAGTTGACATGAGAAGTAATCTTTCAACAAGATCCCACTATTCCGTGCTGTTCACAACTTTCTAGATGTAACCTTTCTTAGGCGCTGGATAGGCCATGGTGAACCAATAGCAGGGCGACCTCGATCACCTGACTTAACCTCTCTAGATTTTTATCTGTTGGGATATGCAAGAATACTTGTGTATTGTGACAAACCCAAGTCTAGCAGAATTCCGACAAAGAAACAGAGGTCACTGGATCCATTCCACAAGAGCATCTTGCTTCTAATGGAGTTCGAGCATTGTAGTGACAAATTATGGTCATCTTGTGAAAGTGTTCTAAACTTGGACAGTTTGGAAATGTAAACAACTGTACATATTGTATACATTTTGATTTATTAGAAAAATTAAGATCACTTAGGTTTATACTGAAATAAAATTACTTTTGACCTACATAAAAAAACATGGTTAGATTTTTCAAGTGTTAAAAAAAGACCCACACCACTAACTAAATTTCCCTATATTACAGACGGAATCATCATTATATTTACTTAAAATTCGATACATTTAGTTTCGTACTATTTATGAAGCCAGGGGGCTAATCATTTAAACTTACAATTGCTTTTCCATTGCTTCCGGAGCTTGGTGCCACAGCCAGCATTGTTGCACATTCTTCAGCATAATAAGGCATAGTCCCTTTAGAATCAACAGCCCCAATCGTTACAGTGTACACGGAGTTCGCATAGCCGTCAAAATTACCTGCAATAATGAATTAATCTTGTACACTCAGCAGCCACAAAAGTCAGGATACACTGGACCACTTTTGGCCATGACTTTTGTAACTTATAGTGCATGTGGATTCATACTGGTCTGGTATGCATACTATAAATAGATCATGAGTTGGTGTAAATGGCTCATGACTTAAGGTACATGGTACTCAAACACTTTGTTTAGTATATTTGATTTTGAACTGGTTTGATTCTCTTCATATATTTAGCTAATTCAATCCATTCAGTATATAAACTCACTTTCAGTATAACCTGTACTAAGAGAGAGAGAGAGAGAGAGAAAAAAAAATGAATTAATACCAGTAGTAATAACTTAATTACTGATCCACAGAACAGTCCCCCGAAGAAACCTGATTTGGATAATTCAGTCACGTTAATTTTAGAAAAACCTTTAACCCGAATTTTATAAAAAAAAAAGTAGCTCTAACTAAAGAAGATGGTAAGAAAAAGTTCAATAGATTCAGAATTGCATTAAGCCTGTTTACAGTGTCCAATTCACATTTTAATTAACTATTCATAAGTATAGAGTTTGATACTTACAATTATCTTTATTCTTCCCTCCATTGCCGGATGCCACAACGTAAATAGCGCCGTAACCATTGCGACCATAGGTTATTCCATGCACGAGAGCTTTCTTAGCCAAGTAGTGGGGACCATCAACAGTTTTTCCATCGTCATTCGGACCCCAGCTATTAATAAATGAATAACAACTCTTCTGTTACATAATTCATTTGAAGAAATACTTTACTAGAATGACGATCAACTAAAGGAAAGCTGCATTCTCATCTCAGGTGCTCCTGACTTAAAATTTAAGTTGACCCTAGCATGAGAGGAGTATCAATTCTTTTTAATAAGATGAAATTACTTTTAAACGAGACTCCAACCCTTGACTCGTAAATAACGCAGCTAATAGTCTGTAAACATTTAAAAGTTTTAAAAAAATTACGACAAAACTGCAATACTAAGAAAAATAAGTATGAAAGAAAAGTACTAACCTACAGGAATAAACATCATTAACTGATAATCCTTGAATAAAAGCTGCTGCCTCCATGGAGTCTGTCATTCTCTCTCCCAGAACTCGAATTCCAGATATATTCGCTCTGTAAGCAACCCCAACCCCACACACGTGGTTTGCCACAGCTGCAATTTCTCCAGCACATCGTGTGCCATGTTCATTTTTCTCTACAATGAAATACTGTACACTGATTTAACACTACCAAAGTGTTAAGCATTATTTTAGGACAAATGAATAAATTGGACTTTTTAATTAATTATTTACTTATTTTGTTGGAGGAACATCAGATCTCTGACACTGAGATGATGGACTAATTTTTAGTGATGTTTAGCCATAAACTAAACTGGCTGTAAATTTGTGGGCCCTGGTTATGAATCTCAAATCCATACCCCACTCTCAAATTTACACCTGTTGAGTACAGACCCATCCTATCAATGTAATTGCTATTGAAGAGCTCTAAAACAGATTTCTGAGATTTGATCAGGGTCTTAAGCTTAAAACTACACTAGTTAGGGCCTACACCAGGGTTCTACTGGGTTAACATCTTTACTTTTAAGTAGTCTAGATTAAAGTTACTAAACTTGTGATACTGTACTTTGATAATTCAATAACTACAGCTACCTATAATGCTAAAACAATCCTAAACATGTTGAATAAATACCAAAAAGATAGTCTGGCTAAGGACCTACCTCCATTTCTGATAGGTGATGGATCAAAGTCATCCGCATTAAGATCATAAGAACCTCTTGGATTGTAGTTATCCTTTAAATCAGGATGTCTCCACTCCAAGCCATCATCAATGACACACACAGTAACACCATGTCCCGTTATGCCACTCTCCCAAGCTCCAATCACATTCACATCGTATTCCCCAGATGCATTATTTTTCTAAGTATGAGAAAGCTTGTTTCATAATTTGCAGTTCTATTCCATAGTTTGTTAGCTTTATTAAAAAATGTCTAAACATGATAGCACTAAAAAGCCTATATAATTTCTAAAGGACCAAAGTACATTAAAATTATGTAGTGGCATCAAATTGAAGTAGGCTGGATCAAAGTTTAGATATTGGCTTTAGTGTGCAATAAGGTTCAAATCCATTTACTACAAGGTACCATAGGCATATTAAAGGAGTCAAATTAAACTTTTTTATCTAAATTATCTTGAGTACTTTAATTTTTACATTAATAAAAGCACATTAACAAAACAAGAAACATTTTGATACAGACAGGAAAAAGTTGAAAAGCACTGCATAAATTAAGATTAGAGGCTGAAAAATAGCATTCACTAAATAATTAAACAATTTCACAACTACCTATGGTACTCTGTAGGGCATGATTAAACATAGGTTATGGGTAAGGTACTAATATGATTAGGTCTTACCTTTAAATTAAAGATACATTCATTTTACTCCTAACCTACAGATGGGAGGAAAATACTGTTCTTCAGATAATTTAACCTGTGGAATTTTTAATTTATACAGTTTGGACAGCAGGATAAGCCTCTACTACCATAACCAAAGAAATTCAAGTAAGGTACTGTAAGTTACAGTATAGTAAGGTTGAATAATTCCTAAATGTTCATAGGTAGGATACCTTTAATCTTCAATGAAGAACTAAATGAATGCCAACAACTAAAACCTACAAAGTGTAAATAACAGATGAGAGAGGAAAATTCAATACTTAAATGGTTGATTTCATAAATATAAACACACCACCTATGGAAATTTGTATCCACTAGAATATACTCAACAGTGTTCCTGTTAAAAAAACCACCACCAAAGTTTAGTTCAAATTTCAAATAATGTGACTGGCATTTTCACTCCTTACTTTTTCTCCCCCAAGAATAATACATAAAACTACAGCTACCACAATGCCAATAAATTCCATTTACTTACTAAATGCCACTGGTCTCTGTATAAGGGATCATCAAACTCCACCTTCAATCTTTTACTTCTTGGGTACAGAATTTCTTGTTTAATAATTTCTATGCATGGATGAGACTTTAGAAATTTAAGGACACATTTTTCAGTCTTATAAAATACTTCTGCATCACTAACACTAAGAAAATGGGTGCTCTGATGTAAATCCTTATTTGTTACACTAATCCTTCTGTCAATGAAAGAATTCCTAAGCAAAATGAACTTGCGATAGTTTTTCCTTAATTTTCTTTTTACTTTTTTATACATCCTATAGTATGGATGAGCAATCAGGTACGTGTTAACAAATGGTTCAAGTTTTTTTAGGATTATCAAACTATAGTTACCTTGGTTAAATAAAGTTTGTAAATGATCACTACAGAAACAACATTCGCTCAAAATCTGTCTTATATTACAGTTGGAAGACAGTTTAATTACCCACACGAGTGAATGTATATTTGTTCCTTGCACATAATAAAGATCTCCTGTAAGCTTTTGGTCTTGAGAATGTACAGATGTTTCTTTTGAATCTGATACAAATGAATTCCAAGATAGATGAAACAAATTTATCACAATGAAGAAGTATTTGAATTTTTCTGAGGAATTCATTTCTTTATGACTAGACTCCAGCAACTACTCTGATAGGTACCTGTTTAAAAGTAAATTGTCAGGATTAATAACTGATATTAAATTTGAAGATGTAAATAATAAATGTGATTTTCAGTGTAATTACACTGGTCAACAAAGATTTTTCATCAGAGTAAAATTTGTGGTGGCTGGATAGCATTTTTCACGCTGATTCCAAAACTGCATTCAGATTTTTTCTAGCACGTATAGTTTTCAAGATGAAGGCATATATATAACTACACAGCTTTAACCATTTTAAATAGGCAAAATACTAATATTTCAACATTTGATTGTTTATTTTATTGTTTTTTTTAAGTTTATTCATCTTATTTATTTCAATTATCTTAATTATACATCTTATGTATTTCAGGTGTGAGCTTTTTGTCTAGCAGCATTGTGATTCAGGCAACAATGCCGTGCTTTGTGTGTCAAAAGATCAGTCCAGTCCAAGAACTTGTGTCAAGTTGGTGTACATTTTTTTTGAATTTATAGTTTGCTCAGGTGACAGGTCAGTGAACATGCCTCGACAATGTAAGAATGACCCCGACAAGTTCTGTTTCGTATGCGGCCAGTTGATAACTAAAACACAGCGACGAAGTATTACAACCGACATTAAGAAAATATACAAGCTATACTTTGGTTGCATGATCTAGGTACAAGATAAACCATGGGCGCCACATCAAATCTGTTCTGGCTGTTCAAATGGATTACGTGATTGGCTTAACAAAAAGAAAGCTTCAATGCCATTTGCCATACCCATGATATGGAGGGAGCCGAGAGATCATCATGAAGACTGTTATTTTTGTAGTGTGAACTTAATGGGGTTTTCTGCCAAGAACAAACACCAGATTGTATATCCAAACTTGGATTCAGCACGTAGACCAGTAAAACATGATGAAACATTGCCCATTCCAATTCCCCCAAGTGATAGGCTAGATTCTATCATAGATGACATGGAAAGTGATGAAGGTGCAACTGGCGTTTCCGGACCCCATCTACAGAACCAGAGTACACTTTTGAAGGTAGACATTTAGAGCCTAAAACGTTAACCCAAGGACAGTTGAATGATCTTGTTAGAGACTTATCGCTGTCTAAAGAGAAATCAGAGCTTCTCACCTCAAAACTAAAGGAGAACAATTTACTTGAGAACAATGTTCGTATTAGTTACTACCGAAAGCGGAATTTTGAATTAACAGCATTCTTTTCAGTAGACGGTCCTCTCTGTTATTGCCATGACATCAATGGACTATTTACAGCCATATCTCAGACGTATGTGGCATCTGAGTGGCGCCTCTTTATTGATTCGTCGCAGAGAAGCCTGAAAGCAGTTCTTTTGCATAATGGTAATATAATGCCATCCATCCCCATTGCCCATTCCGTCCATCTAAAAGAGACATATGACAATATGGATATACTACTTAAGGCAATCAAATACGACAGTCATCAATGGAATGTTTGTGGAGATCTAAAAGTTATAGGAATGCTTATGGGTATGCAGTCAGGATTCACAAAATTTTGTTGTTTCCTTTGCCTGTGGGACAAGTCGCGCCACTATAGAACATTACACCAAAAGTGACTGGCCACTTAGGTATACATATGTCCCAGGGATAAGCAATGTCCAGTCTGTCCCTTTAGTGGATCCCCAAAAGATCTATCTACCACATCTTCACATTAAACTTGGTTTAATGAAGAATTTTGTTAAAGCAATGGGTAAAGTCAATTCTGAAGGGTTCCAATACCTTTCAAGGAAATTTCCGAAGGTTACTGCAGCAAAATTGAAGGAAGGAATTTTTGTTGGGCCACAAATAAGGAAGGTTTTGAATGACACTGAATTTGAAAAAGTCCTAAGTCCGCTGGAATTGAAGGCTTGGCTGGCGTTCAAATGGATATGTGAAAACTTTCTTGGAAGCAACAAGTCACCTGCGTATAAGGATGGAGTCAAGAACCTCCTTGATGCCTTCAAAGAAATGGAGTGTCGAATGTCATTAAAAATTCACTTCCTGCATTCCCACTTAGATTTCTTTCCTGAAAACCTTGGTGCAGTGAGTGACGAGCAAGGAGAGCACTTCCATCAAGATATTCAGATGATGGAGAAGCACTACCAAGTATATTGGAATGAAAGCATGATGGCGGACCATTGTTGGATGCTGTATCGTGACAATCCAGGCCAAATTTACAAAAGGAAATCACACTCACAGCACTTTTAATAAAATAATGTATATATTCTTTATTCATAAGTACATTGAATAAGGTATATGATGTATTTGTTGTTTAGCATTCCTAAGTGTGATCTATACATCCATAATTTTTCTTATAGCAATATCAAAAACTTAAAAATATCAAAACCAGTGTATCTATATAACTATACGTGCTAGAAAAAAAAATAAAACCAGATTCGGAATCAGCGCGAAAAATGCATTAAGAAAAGTGTGATCATGTTTGTGATGAGAAAAAAAGTTTCATTTTGTTGGCCAGTGTTATTATTACATAATGATATGGGCCAACCTAGGGCCACTAACAAAACTAAATAACTAAACTGATAATGACATAATAGAAAACCAGGTGAGAATATGAGATGGCATTGGACAAAAAGAGTAACTTTGGACAGTAAAAAGTTCTCAAACTGTATCACTTTATTATATCCAATAAAGGTACCAATATCCTTTCCAATCTTTATTACTCCCTATGGTTCAATTTAAATGGAACACCCTGTAGAATTTCCTCCAAATTTACCTTTTGTTTCTGCAACTTCAGTATTTATTTAAAAAAAATAAATTTGTGACTATATACATTAAGACATGGTAAAGTATGGTATACATTTAATTTTGGGGCCACCTACTTTTTTTAATCCCTGAAAGTTGATCACATGGGAAATAACTAACCAACCTAGAACAATCCCCTAACCTAGTGTAACCTGGGAATTGGAAATATATTTGTAATATATTCTGTTCATGCGATAATATAGGCCACCTAATACTAATATCAATAGCTTTTTAATTTACTTGGATAACATGTTATGCAACTTCCATAAATTGAATGCCATAGTTGCGGGTGACTTCAACATCAATTTGCAATCTGAAGCAATCTCTCATAAATTTTTAAACTTAATGAATTCTTTCTATCTTAGCCATACTATTACCAAACCCACTTACGTCTGCAACTATGGTAATTGAATAACAGAATCTATGATTGATAATATATTTGTAAATAGCAATGCCCTTGTAAATTCTGGAATTATAACTACATGCTATATACAATAACATTGTTCAGGTTGCAGATAAAACTACTAATTACAGAATATTCTCAGAGGTTAACAAAAGAAAATTTATTGGGGCTGTAGAAAATACTCAATTTGACTGTGATGAACCTATGAATGATCCAGATCATATGTTTCAGTTCTTCTACATCAACATGACACTTTATTCCATATTTTTAATACTGAACTTGCTTTCCTTTAATTTGCATTCAAAATTACATTTTTTAGTCAAGATATTATTTTCAATTAGAAACAAATAATAGTTTATTTAGGAGATATGCCTTTTAATTGTTCATTTACCTCATTACCTCTCAATAATATAAGAAATCTAATATGGCACCTTACATTTTACACAAGAGGGTGACATCAGAAGACCACATGGTTTTGGAGGGGGGGTTTAAGTCATTGGCCACAAATGACCACAAGGGGGTTGGATGGGTTTGAAAACCACCTGAAAAGGACCACATGGTTTTTGAATGATCCCTAACAGTGAAGGATTGGTGGGAATACCAAAATTTCAATAAATTTAGTATGTACAGTACATGAAGTAATTTAACTTTAACTAAGAAATTACTTTAACTAAGTAATGAAGTAATTTAACTTAGTGTTTAGAAAGATCTAAGTATTCATTCAGTGCAAGCCCAGTTTTTTGGGTTGACTAGCCTAGGCCCTCATTAGCTCATTCCATCTAGGGAATAGCCGAACTTTAAAGCTTTTAACCGAGTTAAAGAATAGTATTTAAGATGACTTTGGACTGTGACTGTGTGGTTTGTAAGAAGGAAGTTAGGGGAGGGGATAAGGCTGTAGCATGTGAGAGTTGTGATGATTGGTATCACTCAGCCTGCATCAAAATTACAGAACAAGTGTATAGAAGAAAGCTGCTAGCTCAGTGTCTAGTGGGCCCTAGTTAGTTGGTTCTATGATTGATCATGTAGCTAGTGAAATTAATGGAACAGTTAGGCCAGAAACTGAGTCTAATGCAGAAAATACTGATGTAAGATGTAGTGGGGTTGAGCCTAACCCTAGCCCTAGTGTTAGAGACAGGGATGCAGGCCTAAGTAAAGTTGTGCCTAAGCCAAGTGTTAGTGATAAGGATGCAGGTCCAAGTAAAGTTAAGTCTGATGAATGGCACAAAATCAAAGGTCAGTCAAAAAATAGGATAAGAGAGAATAGTAATCATGTTGTAGCAACTAGTAACAGATTTCAGATACTAGGGAATTCAGATGAAGCAGTAGTGTGAATTTACCATGGTTGGGGACAGGAGCGCAGCCAGGATTTTGTAAAGGGAGGTGGGTGCTCAAGCCAGCAAGTGTTACACACACACACACACCACACACACACACACACACACACACACACACACACATATATCAAGGGTGGTTCCAAAAGCCCATCTTGTCCCTGGCTCCCACTACTGGGTGGGGACTATCATTAGGAATCAGGACAATGAATTTTGCAATAAGGGAAGGAAAACCCATAGAAGAAAATGTATTCCAGGAGGTAATATTTCTTGAATCAATGAGGTAGTGAAAAAGTTGCCTGAAAACTGAAGTAATAATATAATTCATGTTAAGTATAAATGATTTAACAAGCAATAGGCAGAGCAAGTGTTATGTAGTGGGCATTTTACTAAGGGTTGGGGTAAGCATGGAGTTTACAAGTTGAATTTTAGTCATAAATGATAGTTAGGATGCTATGTAGTGAAGGGGTTGAGTTCATTGGGATAATTTTTATGAAAGTAAGGATGGCTTTGATTTTAGTAGAAAGGGAACTGCTTTATATAGGCGACTTGTAGAGGAAACTGCGAATTCTTTGGAGTTTTGAAAGATAACTTTAGATCAACAGAGGGCACAGAGCATTAGGGTATAGATAAAGCTAATACGGTACTGCTAGTCTCAAATACAGATTATGCAGGAATAGGCATATCAGCTATCCAGCCAAAGGTAGTGAACTAGTTAAAACTGAGGGGTTGAAGTGTTTTTATACAAATGCACAGTCTTAGGGATAAGAAAAATGAATTATTTAGTTATATGATTAGTGAAAATCTGGATATAGTCTGCATTAGTGAGACTTGGATTAATGATGCAGCATTCAGTGACACTAGAGCAGAGTATGGTGGACATTGGAATAATGCACACCATCTCCAAAAACATTTTTTTTCGTAACTTCTTGGATTTATAGGCCCTAACCAGGCCCTCAATGTTATTCCAATGTCCATCATTGAAGGCCTGGTTAGGTCAACTGTATGCCCTTGACAATTGGTTAGGTTAAGTTGTGTTATTTTCATTAGTTTTAATGAAAATATCATGACTTCACCTAACCAATTTTTCAAAAAATTTTGAAAAAAAAATTTCTAAAATTTATTTCTTAACAGATTTAAAATGAGCATATGCTGAAACCTATAAATCCAAAAAGTTATGAAAAAAAAAAAATGTTTTTGGAGATAGTGTGCATTATTCCAATGTCTGCCCTGAGTATGAGTTAAATAGTTATATAATATATATTTATCAGAGAATAGACAGACAAGGGGGTGGTTTGGTCTTGTACACTAAAAATTATTGAACATCAGTTCAGAATGATAGTACCTATTAAATTAGACAATAAGGTAGAATCAATTTGGGTTGATATTTATGCTTCAGACAAAGAGTACATTTGGATAAGTGCATTTCACAGGTCTCCAAACCAAACACAGGATGTTGATGATAGAACATTAATTATGGGATCTTTCAACCTGCTTCATTACACTGGAGCCTTTTAGAAAGAAATACTACGGAAGGTAACTACTTCATTGAGTGCTGTAATGATTGCTTTCTAACACAATTTGTAGACAAACCAACTAAGGATCAAGCAATCTTAGATCTGGTTCTTTCCAATTATCATGAGCTTATTAGGGAACTCGCAGTAGGAGTCATTAGGGAATAGTGCCCATTTGATCATACATTTTAACCCTATATGGCATACAGTATGATATACTTTGAAAAAAAAATGATTTTGTCTGTTTTTCTTAGTATTTTGGAGCCGCTGTTTTATAATCTGAGCTCAGATTAAAAAAATATTTGTAAATAAAAAAGTTAGTGAAACGTGCCAATATCAGTGTTCCTCGTGCATGATTGACTATTGAGTAAATATGATAAAAAATTAAAGTTGTTAAATTTGTATAAATCTTAGCCTGAAATAAAGAGTAGAACTTCATTTATCTAAAAATAACCAGGTTGATGCAATTTTATATTTTTTTATGTCTAAAATTTCATAAAAATAAGTATGTATATACCTGTATATTTTAGCTAAAAAATCTGTTATATGCAAAAAATCACTTATTAAAAACAAATAAAAATTCTTCGTAGTTCAAAAACAATTTAACCATTTTTTCAAAGGATTCTAAAAACAGAATTACATATCACTGTGGCAGTGTTGTGGGATCATACTGGATTCCATGAAACTCAAGAAAACATCTTTTTCCAGAGGTGCTGCACAGGAAGACTTGTCATTTTAGACACCAAGTAACTGGAGATGATTTACAGGAAGAATTTTTACATCTCCCTCTTTTTGTTAAATTAATAGGGAAATGTCCAATGTTATCCTGCCTGACTGGTTTTGCTGGGATAGGTTTGGTATTATAGTTCTGATACATTTCCTACATTTGGTAGGCTTCCTGTCCAGTCTGGAATATCCCTCTCATTATTTAGTTCCTGATCACATACTGTTCACTGTACTTTTCAAATCTTTATAATCATTACCATCCTCCTCAGTTTCAGCAAGCACTGTAGTAGGAGGAGATGCAGGAGTATTTGTGGATAAGGATCTTTCAACATTAGAGCTGCTACTAGATATAGAAGGAGTAACATTGATATCATTCACACCAACATTTGCGGTAACATTCACAGCATTGATATCACTCACACTAATATTCAAAGGAACATTGCATGTATTAGGAGAATTAGGTGAACGTAGTAAACTTTCTGCAGCAGCATTATCCCTTGAAGTGGAAGAAGGTCATAAGAGTAAACAGGAATATATCTTCTTCTTGATGTACCAGTCACAACTGCTTCTTCATGTGTAAAGAAAAAGATACCCTTATTAAAATTTGACCTGGTACCTATATATATATATACAGGGTGGGCGGAAAGTAGCTCCCTAATTTAAATTACATATAAATTATGTATAAATTGTGATTGTATTGTTATATTGTTATGGTGTGTTCTCTAAAGTGGTATAATTGTAACGGTAATCTTTTTTTCTCTAAAGTGGTACAATTGTAACGTTCATTTTTTTTTTTTCATTTCAGATTGAAGGGTAACATGGCTGAGCGTTTAACACTGCAGGAGCGTGCCCAGTTGGCGGCACGGTACGAAGTTTGGCAATCTGTCGTGCGAGTTCAAAGATGGTGGCTGGCCATTCACGGACCACATGCCCAAGTGGACCCGAAAACAATCAAGAACTGCCACTCGAAGCTCATGACCACGGGGTCTGTGGCAGATGTTCGAAGATGTGGTCGCCCTTCGACATCCAGGGCCCAGGAGACGGTGCAGGCAGTTCAGGAAATGTTCGCACGGAGTCCACGAAAGTCAACTCGCCAGGCAGCTCGGAAAAGTGGACTCTCCCGCTACTCAGTGCGAACTGTGCTGAAGAAGGAGCTGAACTGGCGTGCGTGGAAGCCGCATTACTGCCAATCTCTCTCGGACGAGGACTGCGACATTCGCATGGAGTTCGGGGAAATCATGCTTGCTGCTTGGCATGAAGACTGGCCCCATCTCTTCCGCAACATCCTCTGGAGCGACGAGGCGGTGTTCCACGTCGGAGGCTTTGTCAACCGCCACAATTGCCACTACTGGGCAGGAGAGGATCCCATGGTTACTGCTGAAAAACGGCAGAATTGGTTCAGTGTAACGGTGTGGTGTGGTATAACCTCAGATCAGGTTGTGGGCCCGTTCCTTCTGCGCAACACCATGAATGCTGAGCAGTACCTTGCTATGTTGCGAAACGAGGTCTGGCCGGTTGTCAGCACATGGGAGAACATCGACGATCTGATATTTATGCAAGATGGCGCCCCTCCGCACTTCGCTCTTGTTGTTCGTGAGTGGCTGGATGCCCACTTCCCTGGGCGTTGGATGGGTCGTCGTGGTCCACATCAATGGCCAGCCAGGAGCCCCGACTTGACACTGTGCGACTTCTTTCTTTGGGGGTGGGTAAAGGAAGAAGTCTACCGCACCAAACCGAGGACATTGGAAGAACTGGAGGACCGAATTCGGGAAGTCATGTCCTCCATCCCGCCGGAGTTCCTGCTAAAGTCAGTGGACGCCATTCCTGGGCGGCTCCAGAAGCTGGTGGAAAGAGTTGGAGCCCACATTGAATTTTAGAGAAAACCTACCATGTATGCCTACCTTTTCATATTATTTCTTCTGAAATAAATGGATAATATACTTATTTTTTTACCAATCCAAAATAGGGAGCTACTTTCCACCCACCCTGTATATATATTATATATATACCGGTATATATATATATAATTCTAGAAAATGCCATATAGAAATAGTAAAACTCACTCCCATAATCCTCCATCAAATCCTGCCTCAGTTGTATATCATCATCCTTGCCGAGCTGATATTCATCTTCACTATCATCGCTGTAAATATCTGACTCATCTGAATCAGATTGGGGTTCATCTCTTGAGTGATTCTTTCAAAAATCTTGAAACATCAGTTTTCTTATCCCTATAGAAATTTACGACTTTAATCTGATCTGGAAGAAATAAGAACACTAATAATATTTATGATGCTCATTTATTATACAAGCAAGTATATCAACATACGTAAATTATAAACACTAATAACAGAGATATATCAGGTCATCCCATAAGTAATGTCATTTTTTACAATAGATTAAGTTTAAACTAGTCCTACTCAGTTTAAGCATAAATTTTCCGAAGGTTATATCTAAGAGATCTATCATGTTTCGCTACATACTTTACAGACCTTGACCAGTGAAGATGTGTGTGTTGCTTTATGTGAACCCCTCATAAACATGGTGGTATCAGAAGAGCATATCAGGCATATAATGCTTTACGAGTTCAAAAAAGGGAATAGTGCAACTGAAGCAACGTGAAACATTCAAGACGTTTATGGCAACGATATTCTGCATGTGAGGAAATGTCAAAAATGGTTTTAAAAGTTTAGGAATGGTGACTGCTGTTTGACAGATGCAGCACGCTCTGGACACCCTGCTGAGTTTGATGATGACCTGCTGTTAGCCGTACTTGAAGAAGACTGTTCAACAACTGTTGAAGAATTGGCCCAGAAACTCAATTCATCCCCATCCACCATCCATCGACATTTGCAACAACTCGGGAAAGTGCCTAAGTTAGGAAAATGGGTGCCACATGAATTGTCGGTCGACAGTCTGAGGGTGTGGGTAAACATTAGCACAGCTCTTCATTCCCGTGAACTCCAAGATCCATTTTTGCATTGTTTAGTGACTGGTGATGAAAAGTGGATACTGTACCAGAATGTTAAGCACCATCGACAGTGCGTTTGTGCTGGAGAACCAGCGACACCACAGCCAAAACCAAATCTTCACCCTCAGGTGTTGCTTAGTGTTTGGTGGGATAAAGGTGGTGTAATATACTTTGAAACCTTACCACACAACCAAACAATCACCGCTCAAGTCTACTGTCAACAACTGGATCGATTGAACACTGCACTAAAAGAAAAAGAGACCTTATTTGGTTAATCGGAAAGGAATAGTGTTCCACCATGACAATGCACATCCTCATACCACTCAGATCACTTCTGCAAAAATTGAGGAGCTTGGGTGGGAAAAACTTCCATATCCTCCAGACCTTGCACCTTCAGATTATCATCTCTTCAGGAGTCTGCAAAACTATCTTGATGAGAAACAGTATACTTCTTTAGATGACCTGCACACCAGTCTTTGTACGTTTTTTGCCTTAAAACTGCCTGAATTTTATAAACATGGCATTGAAAAGCTTGTAGGACATTGGCAGAATGTCATTGATTCTGATGGAAAATATATACTAGATTAAAAAGTTTCAGTTGAGTTTTTTTTTGTCCTTCAAATTCCGATCTAAAAAATTACATTACTTATGGGATGACCTGATATATATATATATATATATATATATATATATATAGGGTGTCCCGTAAGTCTGAACCCATAGGGAAAAATTAATAAAATTATAAAATAGTCCAAAAATTTATTACATAATCTGTTCAAAGTGTCCGCCGTTGTGTCGCACACATAGTTGAAGACGCAATCTCCACTGCAACAGCACTTTCTGAATCACAGTCGCAGAAATTTCTTGACACGGCTCCACAATGCGTGCTTCAAGGTGGAAAATGTTCTGAAGTTTGACCTCGTACACTTTGGCTTTCAAGTGGCCCCACAAATAAAAATCCAGCGGAGTAAGATCAGGGCTCCTTGGTGGAAACTCAACATGTCCTCGTCGTCCAATCCAGTGTTCTGGAAACTGTGTGGTAAGGTAATGAAGTGATGAAGTTTCAAGATGCGGTGGATGCTGCTCTTGGAGATCCCAGTTTCGCTGGACATGCGTCGAAGTGACTTCTTGGGACTGACAGCGAAGCTAGCCAACACATTGGTACTGGTTTCGTCTTCCGTAACAGTCCTTGAAGGTCCTCTGCGAGGCTTGTCAGCTACGGATCCAGTTTCCTTAAATTTGGCTATCAACTTGCCAACACATCTGTGTGTGATTGGTGCATGGTCTGGATGCATATTGTTGAATTCTTCGGCCACTTCCCGGTGACTGCGGGTCCCGACCAGCATAATAACTTGAACTCTCTCCTCTCTAGTCAGTGACATGGTTTACCTGCAACATAAAAAAATATATTATAAATCCCTATGGGTCCAGACTTACGGGACACCCTGTATATATATAGGGTGTCCCATAAGTCTGGTATCATAGGAGAAATTCATATTTTTCTCTTTCTATAGGCCATAATGTCTGTGAGCAAGGAAGAATGAATCCAGATAATTCTACTCATAGGAAATCGGAGTCAAAGAGAGGCCGCTGCTGAACTTAACAGACTGCATCCAGACCATGAGCCAATAACACAGAGTTGTGTTAGCAGACTTTTTGCAAAGTTTAAGGAAACAGGATCCATAGAAGATAAACCACGCAGTGGACCTTCAAGGAGGTCCACTGATGATGATACAGCGATTGCTATCCTGGCTCATTTTAACAGAAGTCCCAATAAGTCTCTTCAGCAATTGCCAGCTGAGACAGGAGTGTCGAAAAGTAGCATCCATCGCATTCTTCAGGCTCACAAATGGCATCCATATAAACTTCAGATCCTACAGAAATTAAGCAAAGATGATCCCGACTGGCAGATGGAGTTTTGTGAATAGGCTACGGAACAATATGCTCGGGATGCCAATTTCCCATCCACCATTCTGTTCAGTGACGAAGCTGTTTTTTATGGAAATGGTGAAGTAAATCGACAGAACACCCGCTACTGGTCTCAAAACAACCCTCACTGGTATACCTCTTCAAAGGAACAAGGTGCATCTCGGGTGATGGTATGGTGTGGCATTTGGAAGGATCGCATCATATGCCCCCTCTTTTTCGATGAACATGTCACTGGAGGCACCTACCTACGTATGCTCAAGGAAGAAGCATTTCCCAGTGTCTTGAACAAAGAAGGAAATTTCCTAACATGGTTCCAGCAAGACGGCGCTCCTGCACATTACAGCACCCAAGTAAGGGAATACCTGTACCAACAATTCCCTGGTCATTGGATAGGACGTCGAGGGCCTGTGAAATGGCCAGCTAGAAGCCCGGATCTCACGCCACTAGATTTTTATTTTTGGGGCCACTTGAAAGCGCTGGTATACGCAGAGAAAATTAGGTGTTGAACATTTGCAGTAGCGCATTATTGGGGCATGTAACACCATTACTCCTGACATCATTCACTGTGTGCTTGCTGACTGGGTATCACATCTGAATTTGTGTATTGAAAACAATGGTGGACATATTGAGCATGTTCTGTAAATAAAAGCTTTTGTTTTGACTTTTTTTATTATTTTTCCTATGATGCTGGACTTATGGGACACCCTGTATATATTTCTCTTACGGCAACATTGTTTTACATTATGCATCCCCAATATTGATACATTTGAAAAAAAAAACATGGCTCCTGTACACAGGACACCAGTATAGGAATGTTTAAACTTTTGTGTATTATTTCTAGAAATAATGTTTAAAAAAAACTTTTAAATAAATCATAAATATGCATATTATGTTTACAAACACACTGATATTTTTTAGTATCTTAACACTTACTTGGATCAGAGTTACCAGCTATAGTAGTGGAAGAAAAAAATGCACCACGCTTCTGCTACAAATGGCGCCCATCTACTGAGGTGAAAAGAGCACTGGCTGGAGGTATATGGCATCTGGTAGCCAGAATGTGAACTACCATTGCCATTATATAAACTAGTAGAACACTGATACAAGACATGGCCAGATTTCATATATTTTCATATTATTATTCCCAGATAAATGAAACATACCTATATTGGTGAGCTAAGCCATATAGGGTTAAGATGGAATTAAATAGGGATCTAGTCAACAATGACCATCTTGTCCCTTGCTTCTCAAAGGGTGACTATGTAAATTTACAGAGTTGTTAGGCTCAGTAAATTGGGATAATGAATTTGCTAATGAAATGCTATTGAGATGTGGTTAGATTCAAAGAAATTTTGGAGGACATTCAATGTAGGTGTATCTATTCCTTTCAGAACTGTTAGGAACAACAAGATTAGGAAACCTTTGTGGTGGAATAGGGAAATAACTAAAAAAATAAAAAAAAGGGTATTCAGGGAATTTAAAAGCAGTGATAGTCTTTTGGACTTGGATAATTATAGGCAGTTAAGAAATAAGCTAAATAGTTTGATTATGAAGAGCAAAAGGGATAGTGAAATAAATCTAGTTAGAAATAGCAATTAAGATACAAAGAAATTCTTTAGTTTTTATAAATATAATAATAAAAAGCATGATAGGATTGGCCCAATAGAACATGATGATAGGATATTTTTAATGATTATTTTAGCTCTGTTTTTACTGAAGAAAATGTAAATAACTTTGATTTTAATTCTTTGGATTCTGTAAATTCAGGCTTTCTTAATCATATTCATATACTTATAATTCTGTGGTTAATTGTGCAGTGGCACTACCTCATCCTGATCAAATTAACTCCAATTTAATAATAAAATTAAATCCAATTTATAAACCTTGCTACAGATTGCTTTTAAGAAAGAAACAGCAGCATAAATTGTACATTGTGCTTCTTACTTAATTTTACGATTTAATTTGTATTAAACCTCACCTTGAGAATCATACAACCTTCATTTTTTTAAACTTAACCAAATTTAATTGTCCTCACCAAAAGAATTATGTAATCGAAGTGAAATTAATAAAACTCTGTTAAAGTGAACTTCCTTGTTTCCATTCACCGCGCCATTCAGTTTAAACACAGTATTTTCTCCAGTGATTTCATGAAACGGAATCAGGAAGCACTTGAAGGTAACCTTCTGAAACTTTACAACGAATCGAGGGAGCGGTGTCCCAAATGGGTCGCTCGAATGTAGATGATGATGATGGACTATGAATTCCAGAGGTGGTCCCCTTGGTTTGAGTCAGAGTTGTATCCAAAGGATGATGGACGTCACTCTCGGGTTACAAAAAAACAAAAAAAAAAAACCCTCTTTTGGGGTGTCACGTCTCATGTCGACACTAGTGGACGCACCAGGCTCTCACGCCTTGTAATAAAATGTTTGTGGGTTCCAGACCACTCTTACCTCAATTCGTTGTAAAGTTTCGGAAGGTTACCTTCAAGTGCTTCCTGATTCCATTTCACGAAATCACTGGAGAAAATACTGTGTTTAAACTGAATTGCGTGGTGAATGGAAACAATGAAGTTCACTTTAAACAGAGTTTTTATTAATTTCACTTTGATTACACAATCCTTTTGCTGAACCTGATAATATACAGTGGTGGGCACGCGCAACAATTTTTGTAGCGCTGCAACCGCAACTCTGCTGAAATAGTTGCGCCGCACGCGCAAGCGCAACCCTTTTCAAAAAGTTGCACCGCAAGCGCAACCAAAAATGTTGCGCCGCAACTGCCCACCTTTGATAATATATATGCAAGGATTCTCAGAGAAGGGGAAGAAAGCTTATCTGAGGCACTAGCTATTTTGTTTGCTAGGTCTATTAATTATGCAGAGGTACCAGATGAATGGAAAAAAGTAAATGTAGTATCCATTTACAAAAAAGGGTAGTAAAAAGGAGGTAGGAAATTATAGGCCTATTAGTTTAATATCACTGGTCAGAAAGATACTAGAAAGAATTATAAGGAATAATATTCAAGATCATTTGGAAAATTTTAATCTTATTTCAAGTTTATTAACAGGGATTTAGATCAGGAAGGTCTTGTTTGTCTAATCTCACTTTTTAGAGGGTAATTATTTGTTTTTACACCCAGTCTGTTTTTATGATGAGAACAAACTTTTCTGGTAAATTTTGAGGTGTTTTGCATGAATCTGCCATCCATTTCCTGTGCAAATGCATAGTTTTCGAGATATTGTCATCTCAAAAACTACGTATTTGCACAGGAAACGGATGGCAGTTTCGTACAAAACACCTCAAAATTAACCAGAAAAGTTTGCACTAGTCATTTTCATTTAAACTAATGAAAATATCATGACTTAACCAATCATCAAGGGCGTACAGTTGACCTAACCAGGTATTCAAATTGATCTAACCAGTGTCACGTACTGAACTGTCCGCAAAACATTAGGACTTATCAATTTGTGATGCGTGATCTTTACGGGGGCTCCACCCTTGTACCCCCGAGACCTAAATTATACAAATGATAGTAATAATATGTGCCCACCTTGCCTGGGTAGTCCACTAAATTTCACGTGCCGTTAAAGATTGAAACACTGAAACAACACTCGCGTCTATTTTTAGGATTTTTTTTATGGCACCTAAAGACCTTCTGGTCTTTTCTTAAAATACAAGCATTATTGCATTTAAGGCAGGTCACAGATGTCTTAATTATTCCATGATAAAAAAAAAAGGTCTAAACTCTTGTCTTCATCGAGGGCAATATGGCGGATTACGTCTTCAAAGTCAAATATGCAAAACTGACATCATACTTGTGGTCACAAAAACACAGAACTAACAGACTAATTGCTAATGATGATTTAATTTTAAAATAGGACAAATTGAATTACGCGGAAGTAGCCAGAAACACGAAAAATAGGAAATATTCACCAAATAGTTGATATATATATATATATATATATATATATTGAAAAAACACGAAAAATAGGAAATCTATTTTAATAAAAAACCACATTTTATACAAATCTACACAAGATAAGATATATATTTTCTTAGTCAGTTTTGAATGGCAATTCAATATATTGTACTGTTTTAACTGGCCATGAGCGGGTTAAAAGACAAGTAATTCTGAATGGTCATGAATCTAGGTGGTAGAAAGTGAAAAGTAGAGTACCACAGGGATCAGTTTTAGGTCCATTACTCTTTACTTTATATCTAAATGATTTAGAGGAGAGAGTAGACCTGTAGTAAAGTTTCTAAATTTGCAGATGATACAAAAGTACAGCCATCCCCCAGTTAACGACCTACTCATTTATCGACCAACCGCAGATACGACCGCGACCGATCGTACCGATTGAAGACACTTGGTGTTTTTTTTTTTTTACAGTATTCATATGTACATTTTGAGTGATTTAGTATTTTATTTTTGCATTTACTGTATTTACATTTATTGTGTGTTCTGTTTATTTTTTATTACTGTACACTGTGCAGTACATATTTTTATACATATGTCTGTAAGAGCTTTGCAAAATAAAAAAAAATTACTAAAGATTGTGTTTCCATTAGACCTCTTTGTTTCTGGCAAAATGTTATTTTATATAAAAATGAACAAAGATTCATAAACAAATGAAAAACACAAAAACAGGGGTGAAGGTTGGATTTTTAAGCCGTAAAACAAGGCTTTCGTTTACCAACCAGGTCATCGGAACGGAACCCGGTTGTTAAATGGGGGATGGCTGTACTGTAGTTGCCCCTGTTACAAATATAGAAAATTCTTTATAAACTACAAAAAGATATTGATAGATTAGTTGCCTGGGCTTGTAGATGGCAGATAGAATTCAATGTTCAAAAATGCAGTCATCCATTTGCGTAAAAACAAGGAAAACTTTAGTCGAGAGATGCATAGAAACTGGTTATAGATGTTAGACAGGAAAAAGATCTCAAAATTATAGTTAGAAGTGATCTAAAATTTTCTAAGCAGTACTTAGAGGACAGAAATAAGGCAAATAAAAGGTGTTCTTCCACTTTCCTGCATTAAATTAATTTATGGTTAATTGAATGCCTGGTTAGGTTATGTTGTGATATTTTTGTTAGTTTTAACAAAAATGTCAACTTAACCTAACCAATTGTCAAGTGTACAGTTGACCTAACAAGTTATTCAATTAACTGTAAATTAATTTAACGCAGGAAAGTGGAAGAACATCAAATAAAATGCTTGGTATTATTAAGAGGAATGTTAGTCACAAGAATAAGGAAGTCATCTATAAATTATATAATTCTTATGTTAGACCTCACTTAGAATATTGCATTTAAGCTTGGTCCCTTTACCTTAAATATTATATTAATACGCTTGAAGGTGTGCAATATAGGTCAACCAAGCTTATCCTGGTAATTCTTTATTTCAACATACCATAGCACCCAAAGAAAATAATATATGAACTTCTAGCTAATTAAGGTGCAATAAATCCAAATATGTTCATTTTTGCAGCAAATGAACACTGCCTGCACTTACCTAACCTAACCTCATTTGTGACAAAAATGGACATATTTGGACTCATCAGTCATCACATCTTAGTTACCTAGAAACATAATTATACTGGTTTCATTATTGGTTATGGTGTGTTGAAGTAAAGAATGTCCCTAACCTATGAAGATTGGAATACAGGGAAAGATTAAAGGAACTGGGTACATTTAGTTTTGAGATGATGTTTGTTGGGATATATGATACAGATGTTCAAAATGTTTTCAGGTTTGGGCAATTTAGATGCAACTTTTTCTTATGATTGATGGAAAAACTTGCGGGCATAATATGAAGATTAGAAAACAGACTTGTCAACTGGATCTATGAAAATACTTTTTTCAGTCATAGTAGCACATTTTTTGAATGTCTGGTTGGCAATATCCTATTTGGTAATTATTCGTTTTTTGACCCAGTCTCTTTTTATAATGAGAGCAAACGTTTCTGGTCAATTTGGAGGTGCTCTGCACGAATCTGCCATCCGTTTCCTGTGCAAATGCGTAGTTTTTGAGATATCGTCATCTCAAAAACTACGCATTTGCACAGGAAACGGATAGCAGATTCATGCAAAACACCTCAAAATCAACCAGAAAAGTTTGCATTCATGCTAAACACAACCTAACCTAACTTAGCCTAACCACCTAACCTAACCAGTCACCTTATTTTGGAGGATATAGTTCTGCAATTGCAGTAAGGAAGTGATGCAGAACTGTAGAATCGTCAGGATGTTCTGCCAGGAACAAGTATCGTGCAAAATATTTCCAGTAATGAGGACGTCTATTCCCAGCACGTAAAACCCACGATTTCACATCCTTCCACTTTTTTTACGGCACCTAAACACCTTCGAGTCTTGTCTTAAAATACAGGCAGTATTACATTTAGGGCAAATCACGGATGTCGGAATTATGCCGTGATTGGAAAAAAAATCTAAACTTTTATCTTCATCGAGGCCAACAAGGCGGATTAGGTCTTCGAAATAAAGTTCACAAGATTGACACGTCATACCAGCAGAACGAAAATTACCACACTAACCAGAAACAGAAAGAAGTAGCCAAAGCAAGAAAAATCTCCAAAAAAGTCCAAAAAAGGTAGCCCAAATAAACAAACCAACCGAGATTTATATACATACATATTAGAAAGTAGAAAATATATTTTTTTAAAAAGTACATTTTATACAAATTTGCACAAGATAATATATATATTTTCTTATTCAGCTTTGATTGGTTATTCAATATATATTGCTGTTATAGCTGGGTGTGACTGGGTCAAAAAACGAATATTAACCTCCTATTTTGGCATCCCAAATTATTCAACAAACCAGTTAGGTCAACTGTACACCCTTGCTGATTGGTTAAGTCGTGATATTTTCATTTAAACTCACAAAAATATCATGTACAGTTGACCTAATCGGGCAATCAATTAACCGGTAATTATTCATTTTTTGACCCAGTCTCTTTTTATAATGAGAGCAAACTTTTCTGGTCAATTTTGAGGTGTTTTGCATGAATCTGCCATCCATTTCCTGTGCAAATGCGTAGTTTTCGAGATATTGTCATCTCGAAAACTACGCATTTGCACAGGAAATGGATGGCAGATTCGTGCAAAACACCTCAAAATAGACCAGAAAAGTTTGCATTCGTGCTAAACACAACCTAACCAATCACCTTATCACACACTTCACCACAAAAAGATTTCCAGTTAACAATGGACTCACTACCTAGTTTTATAACTTTCTCGGCATAACGTTGTGAAAAATATTTTCGCAAATAAATATTTATGAACCAGAGGTTTTTATTCACTGAGAAGTTGCAATGTTCCAGCCATGTGCCCTTAAAGATAGAAACAGTAAATCCACACATATGCTTATTTTTTAGATTTTTTTTACAGTACCTAAACATCTTCGAGTCTTGTCTTAAAATACAAGCAGTATTACATTTAGGGCAAATCACGGATATCGGAATTATGCCGTGATTGGAAAAAAACATCTAAACTTTTATCTTCATCGAGGCCAACAAGGCGGATTAGGTCTTCAAAATCAAGTTCACAAGATTGACACATCATGATCCTAGAACAAAAATCACCAAACTAACAAGTAGCAGAAAGTAGGCAAAATCGAGAAAAAGTAGCCAAAAATAGCAAAAAAATCTCCAAAAAAGGTAGCCAAAATAAACAAATTAATCGAAATTTATATACATACATATTAGATAGAAAATATTTTTTTTTATAAAAAAGTACATTTTATACAAATTTGCACAAGATAATATATATATTTTCTTATTCAGTTTTGATTGGTTATTCAATATATATTGGTTATAGCTGGGTGTGACTGGGTCAAAAAACGAATATTAACCAATTAACCTAATGAACATAAACAAGTAACTTGAAAGTGTTGGAGTGCAGTTTATTTTTGGTTGGCTGGATAATTTGGGATGCCAAAATAGGATATTGCCATCTGGTCATATGTAGTAAATAGTAACTCGTTAGTTTTTAAGAAAAATTTGGATGCTTTAAGAACATAAGAAATTTTTATAGTGGGCACACTAGGGGCCACTTTGGCCCATCGAGGTGGCTCCACTATGTAAAAACTGCCTGTACATTGGCAACAACCAATTTTTACAAAACTAATTATCAATTTAAAACTAAAGATAGAATCTCTGGATCCAGAGGATCAAAGTCATAATAGGCTACTATCCACAAATATGTTACACTCTATATCTGTAACTGACATGCAAATACAGTGGCGGTCCTAGCTTACATGACGCCCTGGGCGAACCTCACCTTCAGTGCCCTCCCCCCCCCTGTTCGCCAACACACACACATTCGAATCCCCCAAAATAAAGGACAGACATAACTCTTTCACAAAATAACTTTTTATTGGACTAATTGTTGGAACTTCAGAACCAAAACAAAGACTCAAATTTCTGAATTTTACAAATCCTTCATCACGTAAATAGAATAACTCACTTAAGAGAATGTAATTATGATACTATGAACAGGAAAAATACAAATTAAATTGCACAACTGCCATAAATAAACTAGAGAATCAAATTTCTAAATTGTACAAATGCTCTATCACATAAATAGAATAAGACACTTAAGAGAGGGTAATTATTATGCTACACTTTGAACAAGAAACAAAATAAATTGCACCACAGCACAACTGCCATCTAAAGCCTGACTCTTCTTACCTTCCTTGATGCAAAGTCATTGATCTTTTATTATTTATTTTATTTTATTTTTATTTATTTCTTTATTTATTTATTCTTATTTTTATTTTTTTTGCAGGCGCTCATGCCGCCCCTCCACAAATGCCGCCCTGTGCGGCTGCCCATATTGCCCATATGAGGAACCGCCACTGTGCAAATATATCAGATCCAAAGAATCCAGTCAATTTCATTATGGTACCCATCAATACCAGTACCTTGGCAACCAAAAATAAGTCACGGTCCATATCAATTGCGGACCAAGTCACAATTTACAACCATATACATTACAACATATATACTTAGGAGGAAAAGTGTAGGTGTGGCTGTAAAGACTATACAGTAATGTAGAAATGTGTGTGCACCCATTTTGGGTCTCCCACTTAAAGTTGTTTGTGGGGCAAGTGAAGATCATGAGTTTTTCAATACCTCACAGTACTATGGGGGGCACTGTTCAGCAGAGGAATCTCTTTAAATGGGGTGTGTAAGGACAGAGAGTATCCCCTAACCCAAGATGCTGCCTCCCTATATCCCATAACACCTGTGTTGAGCTGTGGGATCTATCACCCAAATGCACATAATATATATAAAATAAATTAGTACCATTCATGCAATAAAAATGGGCTTAAACACCATCACCAGATGTCCCTTGCAGACATCAAACTATCCAACCTTCCTTTGAAAGAAATAAGAATCAAGTGTATCTGAAGTCACCACTTCTTCTGTCAGACTGTTCCAAAACTTAATTACTCTGTTTGTAAAACTGTTTTCTTAAATTTGTTCTACATCTTGGCTTAAATAATTTCATACTATGACCTCTAGTCTGGTTATTGTGATCTTTAATGAAAAGACTCAAAATCTATCTTATCCAACCCTTTTATCATTTTATACACCTCTATCATATCACCCCTTAACCTCCTCCTTTTTAATGAGAACATGCTTAGATACGTCAGTCCTTCCCAGATCTGTTACTCTGTCTAAGTCTTTTTGTATTGGCATTGCTCCTGCTACTGACTTAACATTATGGCCTAATTTTGTATCACCAGCAAATTTTGAGGTTTTACATGATAGGCCCTTCTCTCGATCATTTATATAGACAACAAAAAGCAGAGGTCCCATCACAGACCCCTGTGGGACTCCGCTCAATATGGGTCTCCAAGTATATTCTTAGTTTAAGTTATGTAGGCTACTTTGATAACTCTGTAAATAGTTGTATGTTAATTAACTGACTTGAGATTGACATTTTGCACAATTTTATTATAAAATATAGGTCATGACTTGAGCAACCTCGAAAGGTCCCAATGATGATGATCCAGGGCTGCCACTGACTTAATGAAAGAAAACCCAGATCGTACACTAAAAAAACCTAGATGATCCTCAAAAAAACCCAGATCACCAATACCATTTTTTTCTTAATTTAGTACCAAATTAAGCAATTTATTGCCAAATTGTATTTAGGTATATATATTCATTCAAATTTCAATGCATTTTACTATGACAAAATATAAATCAAGCGAAAACTTCACGCACGCGCAACGCAGGCTAATGCCCACCCATGACTAATGCTGTCAAATAATAAATTACATGTTCGTAACATGTTCGTTCGATTTGTCTACAGTTATTCAGAGTAAGCTCCAAAGTCAGTTAAACAGTAAATTGATAACTGCGATTTGCTTTAAACATCAGTATCATTTTAACAAATTTGTATCAGTATGTATAAATACTCAGAACTGAATAATTAGTAAAATTGATCGAAACGTTTAAGCAATGATTTGTTAACATGTTTCTAACATGTTTATGGAACTAAATTTTTCTCACATTCTTATTTATGCATTACCAAATTTAGCTCATTTCATTACCAGAATACCAAATAAATTTTTAAATACAAAATTGCTTTTTCATTACCAAATTTGGTCAGATTTCGTTATTAATAATACCAGATGGTAAACCTGGAGTCGAGAATTTTTGCCAGTTGCGCAACTGACATGCCCCTTACAAACGTGCAGCTTTACTGTCATAGCATTTCAAAAAACGCTTTATAAAATAATTATAATATTACCAAACAAAGCGTTGTTGCATTATATTTTATTTAGAGTGGTAAAATTTGGTACATTTTATTTGTCTGCCTTACTTTAAGCCTAAAAAACCCAGATTTCATGTAATTTTTAAAATTAAAACCAAGAAACCCAGGAAAGTGTTGAAAAACCCAGATCTGGGTGGAAAAACTAGCAATGGCAGCCCTGGCGCCCCAATCTCTTCATTTCCCAAATTAAAAGTAATATAAATTATTCATATATGTTTGCACACAACAAATAGTGACAGTAGTTCACGTTATTAGCAGACGAATTTCTAACTTCTGTTATATTTGCATGTCAGTTATAAATAGATATAGTGTGTAACATATTTGTGGATAGTAGCCTATTATGACTGATCCTCTGGATCCAGAGATTCTATCTTTAGTTTTAAATTGATAATAATTAATTAGTTTTGTAAAAATTGGTGGTAAATCTCTAGGAGCAGTCCATTTTTCAATATTAAACATACACTCATAAAACATATACCATTTGAAAGCTCACATTTTTCTGAGTCTAAAAATGTAGTAATCCAAAAATATCAATAGCAAATAAAAAGTAACTAGGTTTAAATATAAAACCCTATACCGATCAATTTGTGATGCGTGATCTTTACGAGGGCTCCCGCCCCCGTACCCCTGAAACCTAAATTATACAAATGATGATGTAATAACATATTCATGTTAGGTTAGGTTAGCGTAACAATTACCAAAAATACCATCTTACAACACAGACTGAAGATTTATAACTTAGCCAACCTTTATAATGTAGTTAATGACGTCTCGCGTCAAACAACTAATTAAATTTAGTTACTTTTTATTTGCTATTGATACTTTTGGATTACTACATTTTTAGACTCAGAAAAATGTGAGCTTTCAAATGGTATATGTTTTATGAGTATGTTTAATATTGAAAAATGGAGCGCTCCTAGAGATTACCCAAATTGGTTGTTGCCAATATACAGGCAGTTTTTACATAGTGGAGCCATCTCGATTGGCCGAAGTGGCCCCTAGTGTGCTCACTATAAAAATTTCTTATGTTCTCATAAGCATAGTCCATATATACTACACTGTGGTATAAGCGTCAGGTTCTAATATGACAATCTGTAGTACCAAACTCTAGTCTAATATAATTACCAAATTTTTTCATAAAATCTCATTTCATTCCTAAACATCCATATTAAAATTGACGGATCTTTTCAGTTTGACGGCCTGTAATATTTTTTAACATTACTCGTTTTTTATTGTCCCGTTTTAATCGAGGATTTAAAAAATAACATTCATGTTTTAGAGAAACAAATAGTGAGGCAGTTAAATGCAATTTGACAAATTTAAAATATATATTTTTAAACCATATTGGGATCTTTTTGGTTTGACAGCCGGCGGAAAAAAACGAGTCATGGCTACGGGATCGTCAAATTTTAGACTATCAACTGATTAGGTTAACTGGATGCCCAGTTCGGTTTAACAGAATGCCCGATTAGGTCAACTGTACACCCTTAACGATTGATTAGGTTGTCATGATATTTTCGTTAGTTTACTGTCAAAACAAACGAAAATATCATGACTTAACCTAACCAATCGTCATGAGCGTACAGTTGACCTAAAACTTTAAGGGATTTTGGAATCTTAAAGCATATATGATATTTTCTAAACTAAAATGTATAACTGCCTCACTATTTGGTGCAGTGGTTAGCATATCCGACCGGCAATTGGATGATCCCGGGTCCGATTCCTGGTAGGTGCCTCATTTTTCATTTGCTCATTCTCTCTCCTCATCTTGTACAGACGCTCTTCTACACAAGCGTGGTTCTTTACATTACTTATACGATGTGTTGTTTGCAGTTAAAAAAATGTGTGTGTGTGTGTATGTATATATATATATATATATATATTGACGATTGGTTAGGTTAAGTCGTAATATTTTCGTTAGTTTTAACGTTTTATTTGATTAGATATACGCGGACAAAGTTGGGGAACGCAAACTACACTAGGATAATGTAGGGGAACGCAAACTACACTAGGATAATGTAGGGGAACGTAGACTACACTAGGATAATGTAGGGGAACGTAGACTACACTAGGATAATGTAGGGGAACGTAAACTACACTAGGATAATGTAGGGGAACGTAAACTACACTAGGATAATGTAGGGGAACGTAAACTACACTAGGATAATGTAGGGGAACGTAAACTACACTAGGATAATGTAGGGGAACGTAAACTACACTAGGATAATGTAGGGGAACGTAAACTACACTAGGATAATGTAGGGGAACGTAGACTACACTAGGATAATGTAGGGGAATGTAAACTACACTAGGATAATGTAGGGGAACGTAGACTACACTAGGATAATGTAGGGGAACGTAGACTACACTAGGATAATGTAGGGGAACGTAGACTACACTAGGATAATGTAGGGGAACGTAGACTACACTAGGATAATGTAGGGGAACGTAGACTACACTAGGATAATGTAGGGGAACGTAGACTACACTAGGATAATGTAGGGGAACGTAGACTACACTAGGATAATGTAGGGGAACGTAGACTACACTAAGATAATGTAGGGGAACGTAGACTACACTAGGATATGTAGGGGAACGTAGACTACACTACAGTAGTGGGCACCGTTAACCAAAAAGTTAACTTCGTTAACCGCTAGTCCGTTAACCAAAAAGTTAACTTCGTTAACCGTTAATCCGTTAATTCGTTAAACATGTAACGGAAGTTACCGATAAACCGTTAACGTTAACTTTTATTATAAAAAAAATGAAAAACAATATATATATAATTTAATTTTCCCTCTTCTTCCCTTGACTTGAACAAGAAGTAGTCGTCCAGGTGGGGCCAGGGGTTCTGAGCTTGTTCTTGTTGAGATGCCATCATGATTTATAAAATTCAAAATCACACAAGGGTCTGTATTGAAAATCAGAAAATAATCAGAGCTGGACAGCGCAATCAAAAATTAAGTTGCGCAAGCGCAATCCACTGTTCACTATCATGCGCAATCTGACTATTTAGCTTGCGCAATGTTGCAAAGCGCAAGCTCTTGTGTAAACACATGAGTTCAAGTTCAAATATTTCCACATAAATTAAAATAGTCATCCATAAAATTGAAAGAAAACCAAAAGAAAACGATGTAGACTTATGCCCCTTTTGTCCTGTTGGTACTTAGAAGTTGACTCAATAAATCCTTTATTATTTCACACTTAAAAATAATAAACAAGAACAACAATTGTTTGAAGCATTCTTGAACATTTCAAGAACAAGATAAAAAATAAAATAACCCTTACCTTTGTTATTTGGAACAGATATGGCACAGAATATTCGGGAAGTAATTGCACTGAAATTTCTTCGGTCTTCACAGCAGAGATACTAAAGAGTAAACAGCCTCTGGCGCCACACGCTCACATTTACTTCTCAACGCCATCTATTATCTCATAAAGAAACTAATTCACATTGGGACTTGAAAGTACCGGCAGGATCAACCGGGTAGAAAAATAATTATGGAGATTTTAAAGATGTGGTACCTAGAAGTACCGCCAGGACATAAAGGGTTAAGGTGAAAACGCTCCCATTGTAAGACATCAATTGACTTAATTTATGTCATCAAAGTGACATGAGAATTGAAATCTTACCTGATCAGTTTTATGGTTCTTGAAATGTATCAAGGAGACTACTAATAAGGTACTCACAGACATATTATAAATATACATGACTTACTTGACAACGATTATTTTTAAATATTCACTAGCACAAACATGTTGCGCAAGAGACAGACTGCAAATGAAACGAATGTAGTTATTTGTTGTAATTGTTACATATATATTATTGAAAGTGCCTTAAAATGCTCGTGATATTCTTGAAAGAAGTTGAAACATTCAACTCAAATGGCAAATCTTTCCGCCTGATTTTACAGTCGACCATGTTTTGCTCAAACCAATGCCATAAATAACTACCATATTTGGTAAGACACAAATTGTGGCGACGGAAACAAATATATCGCCTGATTTTGCACTGCGGAAATGGAAATTCGTTCATCACTATTAACAGTGGCGGATTAATTGCGCACCTGCTCAGCACTGAAAATAATAGAAACTTTTAAACGTTTATTTATGAATTTTTTGGGTTAACGGACTTGAGTTAACGGAAGTTAATTAGTCCGATAATGATTTTCAAAGTTAACTTAAAAGTTAAATCGTTAACGAAAAAGTTAACTTCGTTAATTAACGATTAACGGATTAACGGTTTGTGCCCAGCTTTGCTACACTAGGATAATGTAGGGGAACGTAGACTACACTAGGATAATGTAGGGGAACGTAGACTACACTAGGATAATGTAGGGGAACGTAGACTACACTAGGATAATGTAGGGGAACGTAGACTACACTAGGATAATGTAGGGGAACGTAGACTACACTAGGATAATGTAGGGGAACGTAGACTACACTAGGATAATGTAGGGGAACGTAGACTACACTAGGATAATGTAGGGGAACGTAGACTACACTAGGATAATGTAGGGGAACGTAGACTACACTAGGATAATAGGGGAACGTAGACTACACTAGGATAATGTAGGGGAACGTAGACTACACTAGGATAATGTAGGGGAACGTAGACTACACTAGGATAATGTAGGGGAACGTAGACTACACTAGGATAATGTAGGGGAACGTAGACTACACTAGGATAATGTAGGGGAACGTAGACTACATTTGAAAAAACTATATAGGGCTATGGGTTGATTGCCTGTGCCCTCATCCGTTGGAAATTTCCAACAGACGTCAGTGGAGGGTTACCGACAAAAGCCCTATGCTTTTTCGTTAGAGAGTTATAAATATGTAGGTCTTTAAAGGACCTCTTTATATTTATATTGATTACGGTAATTCTAGCATCGGGAGTTGGGAAAGCCTTATGTTAATAAAAACTGAAATTGCTCACCTTATTTTTGCTGGGTCTTTGTTTGTTTCGATGTAGGGCGTGACGGTCATTTTCGGTGTAGGGCCGCCACGATGGAGTTACGCGGCGAATTTACTTAAGGTAATTAATATAGGCAGTCACTATATAAACCCTGAAGGAATAGGCCTATCCTTTTATAGTCATTAGGTTTTATTTTATAAGGAATTCACTCAGGACTCTAGGGGGGACAAAGACATCCTCCGCGTTTAAAGCTTCGCTGTAACATAAACAGCCCTGAGAGCCGTTCCTTGGTTCTGGTGTATTATTTGCCGAACTAGCATTATTTTTGTTTTGTCTACTCCTTCGTAGACTAAACAATAAATTGGGTTTTCTTGTTGCTATGTGAGGCTGATTCATACATACAGGTTCTTTGTACGTATGGCAATTCAATTATTTCATTCCCAATAGGCTGTGTCGCCAATCCCGAGGCAATTTTGTATAGATATTTAATTCAATTAATTAATAATTTATATTTAATTATGAAATAAATGTACCACATATGATACCATGTTGTGAGTGCGTATAGTTTTTCCATACTACACGAGGATAATGTAGGGGAACGTAAACTACACGAGGATAATGTAGGGGAACGTAAACTACAGTTGCTCCGAAAATTCTTATAAACTGCAAAAGGATCTTGATAGATTAGTTGCTTGGGCTCGTAAATGGCATATGGAATTCAATGTTAAAAAATGCAAAGTCATGCATTTTGGTTGAAATAATGAAAACTTAAGTTATGAGATGCAAGGGAACTGGTTGGAGGATGTTAGAAAGGAAAGGGATCTTGGCATTATAGTTTGTAGTGATTTAAAATTTTCTAAGCAATCCTTAGAGGCTAGAAATAAAGCAATTAAAATTTTAATTATTATTAAGAAGAATGTTGGTTACAGGAATAAGAAAGTCGTCTGTAAATTATATAATTCTTATGTGAGGCCTCACTTAGAATACTGCATTCAAGCTTGGTCCCCTCACCTTAAATATGATATTGATATGCTTGAAGGTGTGCAACGTAGGGCAACCAAGTTTATCCCTAATCTAAGAAGATTGGAATACAAGGATAGATTAAAGTCTACTCCATATGTTATTACAACCGTAAAAAGCACAATATGTAGCAAGTCCTAGCCGTAATCGGAAATTACCAGCCACTTTAAATGCGCTTCTACCCACTTCGATTTCTTAATACACACTGTTGAAATACAGTTGAATGAGTTTGTAATTTGTAAAGCTCGCATGGGAGGGCGCTGCGAATCATTTTCTGTATGAACGTTTATGATAAGACTTGGTAATTATATTAGACTACGGTATGGTCTTACTGCCTAAGGAAAAAATATTTTTATGGAAGAAAATTATTTTCATAAGTGCAAAGAATACCAACATGATGTGTTCAATTTTAGATAGCATTTGCGATGCCATACGTCTCAGCAATAAGTTCCAGGGTTGCCAGATGTAGGAGAATTCTCCAAAAATAGGAAACTGGAATGGGCTGCGGAGAAAAAATTCTCCTAAAATTAAGTAGGAGAATTTTTTGGAGAATGAAAAATAATTTTGGGAGAATGTAGGAGAATTCTGGAATTCAAAAAAGTCATAATGTTTTGCCTATAAATTTTTTTATTTTATAATTTGACTATTTAAAGTTATCAAATGGCAATACCGCACATTTTGGGTAAAAAATGCTGGTTAGTGAATAACAGCACTGCCGCGCTTTGTCTTCATGATGATAATTATATGGGTCAACGTACTTGGGCCTACTTTTTGTCATAGATAAGTTTTGATTTCTGAGATGGCAAAAAATCAAAATTATCGTAAATTTTGGGAAAACTTGCCACAATTTAAAGGTAAGAAAACTATTTATGAAAGTCCATTAGAGTTGTATATTTAATCTATTTGAGAAGGTTAAAATGTGAACAGTTAGCTGTTAGCCTATTATAGTAGTCTAATGTTTTCTTGCAATACAACATAACTTTTTTATGCATGCTGCTGGCTATACTATTCCTGAGTTTGTCTTTTTGTCTTGATTTAGTACCATTTTCATGAATACTGTCTCCTAAATTGCTTTCAAAATTCTCCTAAATTCTCCTAAATTCTCTCTCTCTCTCTCTCTCTCTCTATATATATATATATATATATATAGGAGAATTTAGGAGACAGTATTCATGAAAATCTGGCAACCCTGGGCCGCCAATAACTATGCGGTGACCGTGGCCAGTCGATTCGCTGACGGACGTTTCGCCGAACGGACGATTCGCCGAATGGACTGTCATTAAAAAAAACAAATATAATTTAAATACGAAAATTAGTTGTTAACTTTTATAATTTAAGTCTTGCGTTTGTGCCTTTATAGTTTAAGCTATTCTGAAACGTTTGTTGCCTTTTTTAAATCTTAGTAACTTATGTCTTAGGTTTTCGCACTTAAAATTGCAGTCATCCTGGAATTTTTACATTGTTCACTGTTCAGTAACCCACAATGCCTCTTCAATTTATTGATTCAGAGAAAGGCCATAAAAAGTTAGTACACCCTTGACGATTGGTTAGGTTAAGTCATGATATTTTCGTTAGTTTACTGTTAAAACATCCGAAAATATCACGACTTAACCTAACCAATCGTCATTTTTTTAAATAATATTAGTAATAGTTTCTCTAGACAAATTGTATCTGTAGATAAATTATTGTAGTTAAATTGTATCTGTAGACAAATTGTTGTAGATGAATTATCTTTAGACAAATTGTTGTAGACAAATTCGCCGGACACCGTCAAAGTGAATTCCATGGTCTAAAACGAAAGTTTTAAATTATACAATAAACATTTTATATAGTATTATCGATATAAATTTATTTAAAAAAGGTATCTATGTTTTTACGTCAAGCGTCTATGACTGTCAATTTAACATAATTTAATATTTTAACAAAATAATTCAATAACATTTAATAATAACCTTTAATAACATGTGTGTGTATTTTGTCATAGAAATATTAATGACAGTCCATTCGGCGAATCGTCCGTTCGGCGAAACGTCCGTCGGCAAAATGTCTGTCGGCAAAACGTCCGTCGGCGAATCGACCGGGTACTGCGGTGACGCAGTAACCTACCAAATGAGTTTGCCTTAGGTTATAGTATAGTTTTGATACTTAATTAATTTAAGCTGAAAGTTCTTTAGGTGCTCTTCCAATATGTGCTCTACCGCGAAACTGTGATCTACCATATTCCAACTAATATTCCATATTCCAGGCTAACTAACGAAAATATCACGACTTAACCTAACCAATCGTCAAGGGCGTATAGTTGACCTAACGATTGGTTAGGTTGTCATGATATTTTCGTTATTTAGCCTTATAGGCTAGTTTCACGGTAGAGCACGTATTGGAATATGGTAGATCACAGTTTCGCGGTAGAGCACATATTGGAAGAGCACCGTTCTTTAACTTAAGCCTACAGGCCTGCTTAATAAAACTAAATCCATATTAGGTTAGACTAATCAACATTTACTGTATGTGAGGTACTGAAACTGATTGGAAGATGGCATAGTATCACTAACTCGTAACATAGGCCTAAGGTAAGCTTACTGAGCTCAAACGATTTTTTGAATAAATTAGTTACTTGAAAGTAATTTTCTTCTTGGTACTTTTACTTTTGCTCGAGTAACATTTCAGAGAATTATCGGTACTCTTACTACATTACTTATTTTTCGGGTCTCTCGTTACTTTATTCTGGGCGTTTCAGTAGAGTCAGCAGTGAATGTGATATTTTTAATTATTTTCCCACAACCTTACCAGCATCAGCAGCATGTGAAAGATCGTTTAGTTGTGCTGGACTGATTTTTAGCCCCAAAAGGGCTACAATAGGCAATAAAAACTTCGAGCATCAGCTTTTGTTAAGGCTAAATGAAAGGTATGTGTAAATCTAATAATGTATATCCATAAAATGTTATTATTTTTCTCATTACGCAGTATATGTAGCTACCCAATATATAATCAATGCTAAAGTGAATAATTTAATAAATATACATGTTTTATTATTATTATTATTATGATCTTTTTGTCTACAGGCTACGGGGGCAGCAGCCTGATGAATCATTTGTTGAGTACAGTATTGTCACTACTGTACTATGTCTTAACTCTTAAAAAAATATTACAAAGGTACTTTTTAGTCCGAGTACTTGAGTACTTTTTAACAGAAAAATCAGGCCACTCGGAATATTGCGAAAAGCAAAAAAGTGGGCATGCTTCTGTTTATAAAATTTTTAAAATTCGAAAATACAGTCTATGAGGCAACCAAATAACGAGACAAAACAACGTCAGCTGCGAACGCACTAGCTGTAACGAATTTTCGACTTCTTTTAAGAATTCAACACTGACATTCAGTTGCTCTTAGATTGCTAGTGCCACTTTTTTCCTCCACTAGTGGGAGTAGGCATTTGCGTTTAGTAACAGATAGACTTCTAATTCTTTTGGGTTCCATTAGTGGAGGAAAAAAGTGGCACTAGCAGTCTAAGAGCAACTGAATGTCAGACTGTCGAATTCTTAAAAGAAGTTGAAAATTCGTTACAGCTAGTGTGTTCGCAGCTGACGTTGTTTTGTCTCGTTATTTGGTTGCCTCATAGACTGTATTTTCGAATTTTAAAAATTTTATAAACAGAAGCTTGCCCACTTTTTTGCTTTTCGCGATATTCCAAGTGGGCCGACTTTTCTGCCGCTCAGTGTAGTTACTTTTTACCTTTACTTGAAATAACGTGAAGAAAGAGTACTTCTACTTTTACTTGAGTAAGTTTTTCTCAGAGTAACAGTACTTTTACTCAAGTAATTTTTTCCAGTACTTTGTCCACCACTGGAGAATGCACAACAGGCCCATAAAAACATTTTGGGTACACACTTTTTTGTACTTAATTTTTCATCTTAACTCTTTCTCTTCTCTTGTTATTTGGAAAGTAATGGTACACATCATCATCACCTTTAACTCATCTAGTGTCATTGTTGCAGGTTGTGACAATACAGCTTGGAATTTTCCTTTTTAACTGCAATGAAAATATTTTTTGAAAAAGGTGCCTTTAATTTTCTCCACCAATAATGACGTTATATCGCGGGTCTGAATTAGCTGAACCATTCCCACAAACTGTCATCCTCGACTCTGGAAGGGATTTTAAACCTTACGTAGGAAAAAATAGAGATCATATTACAGAACACAAAAATATTTTCTGAGATACTGTATTTATTCTTATAAATACTTTGACTGTAAGTGAAAATTCGCCATATTTAAAAGGACTGATAACTCAGGTGTCACGCGCTGGTTGTTTGACAATAATAAGGGCGCCTATGTATCTACGTGAATCTATAAGATTACTGAGTGTGTGTATATATATATATAACCCACCAGGATTAGAACCTATCACCTCTTCAATAGAAGGTGAGGGCGCTAACCACTACATTACGACGGAATAGAAGTTAACACAACATTTGAACAACCGAAGAAACTCATAACGCCTTCGCGTCCAGAGGCGTTTTGCATGTTAACCCTCCCGCACTCGAGGTAATGACCAGTGTTTCATTCAAACTATCTGGTGCAACGCTGGAGTAATATAAATGGAATATCTTTACCTCACATATATATATATATATATATATATATATATATATACACACAAAGATCAGCAGAAAAATCAGCGATATAAATTAAGTGAAGGTCTTGCAGAGGGACACGAACAAAATATACAAATGGTCAGAAGACAACATGACATTTAACGCCGAGAAATTTCAGCTCTTGAGATATGATACAAATGAGGAACTTATTAAACAGACTGCATATTGTGAAAAAACTATATAGGGCTATGGGTTGATTGCCTGTGCCCTCATCCGTTGGAAATTTCCAACAGACTTCAGTGGAGGGTTACCGACAAAAGCCCTATGCTTTTTCGTTAGAGAGTTATAAATGTAGGTTGTTAAAGGACCGTTTTATATTTAAGTGATTACGGTAATTTAGCGCGGGATTGGACACCTTATGTTAATGAAAACTGAAATTGCCTCACCTTATTTTTGCTGGGTCTTGTTTGCTTCGATGTAGGGCGTTACGATCATTTTCGGTGTAGGGCCGCCACGATGGAGTTACGCGGCGAATTTACTTAAGGTAATTAATATAGGCAGTCACTATATAAACCCCTGAAGGAATAGGCCTATCCTTTTATAGTCTAGGTTTTATATATAAGGAATTCACTCAGAACTAGAGGGGGACAAAGACATCCTCCCAGTTTAAAGCTTCGCTGTAACATAAACAGCCCTGAGAGCCGTTCCTTGGTTCTGGTGTATTATTTGCCGAACTAGCATTTTTGTTTGTCTACTCCTTTTGGTAGACTAAACAATAAATTGGGTTTTCTTGTTGCTATGTGGGGCTGATTCATACATACAGGTTCTTTGTACGTATGGCAATTCAATTATTTCATTCCCAATAGGCTATGTCGCCAATCCCGAGGCAATTTTGTATAGATATTTAATTCAATTAATTAATAATTTATATTTAATTATGAAATAAATGTACCACATATGATACCATGTTGTGAGCGCGTATAGTTTTTCCATATACTGGGGGGGGCCGGAGAAAAATTTGTATGTTATAGATCAAATTTTTTGATAAACTGTGTAAAACATGTAAATGGATCAAAAGAATGAAGTAGAAATTTAAGAGAGAGGTTACTCAGACCTATTCAAATATGGAAAGTTCAAGAGGCCAACTCTCAAGTTTAGTTAAAGTTATGTCAATCAGTTTGACTCCCTTTAGGTATAGGAAATTTATGGGATTAAAGTAAAGTTATTAAGCATTTTAACTTTGCTCAGTTTGTGTAAGTTTTATAAGTCACCAGTCTTAATTTTTTCTTGTAAAAGTTTTCTGGCTTTCAAAGCAGTCTTTCTTTGAGGCCTGTCTGGTTTAGTCTGAGTTACATCAGGCACATTGAGAGATTCCTCCCCAATAGTATCCTGATCCATCCTTTGGGGTAATGGTTCTAATTTAGCCCCACACTCCAAAGGATATAGTAATGTGATATCTCTGGTGGTTTCACCAGTTGCTGTTTTCAGTTTTACAACCCTGGTAACTTCGTCTTCACCAGTTTTGAGTTCCAAGACTTTTCCCATTGACCAATGTTGTCTTGGTGTCTTGTCATGTATCAACACAATGTCCCCAATTTTGACTGAATCATTCCAACTTTGTTTTGTTAATTGTTTATGTCTTTCTCTAAGACTTGTTAAGTATTCTTCTCTCCATTTTGTTATAAATTGAGTCTTGATTTGTGTCAAATGTTGTATTTTGTGTTGAGTTCTTTGTGTCCTATTTCCCAATCTGGATCCTCTGTACTGTTATGTTCAGATTCTGGTAACATGTTTACTGTTTCTCCCTTAATTAGGTGGTTTGGTGTGAGAGGTTCTGGCTCATTAATACCATCTCCCACATAAGTTAATGGTCTGTTGTTGACAACATTTTCAATTTCTGACAGAATAGTCATGAGTTCAAAAAGTTGTAGATGTTTTGTCCCAATAGTCTTTTTAAGGCAGTTCTTTACAGTTTGTATGTTTCTTTCCCAAATTGAACCATACCATGGTGTATTAACAGGAATGTACTTCCAGGTTATGTTGTGTTTGGTTAAATGAGTTTGTACTGTTTCACTGTCACAAATCTGATGAATAATTCTTTCACCAGATTTGAAGTATGTGGCATTGTCTGACCATATAGTTTTGGGTACAGAATTGTGTGCACAAAATCGTCTGAAAGCAGCAATAAAAGCTTCTGCTGTCAGATCTTCTACTATGTCTAGACATATGGCACGTGTGGCAGCACAGGTGAAGAGTACAATGTACACTTTGTATTCCTTTGAATCCATTTTGTCTCCAAAACTCACATTTACCGCTCCAGTGTAGTCAATACCCGTGGTTTCAAATGGCCGAGTAAATGTTACTCGTTCCACAGGTAGGTCTGGAGGGCTTGGGGTCTTAAAGGGTCGTGAATGGATACGTTTACAAGGAATGCATGTGTTTAAAATTTTCTTTGTTTCAGTTCTACCCTTTGGTAGCCAGTAAGTTTTTCTCAGCTCTGTCAGGGTTTGTGGGACTCCCATGTGGTGTATTTTGTTGTGGGTATCCCTGATGATGAGTTTTGTGAAGTGATTTCTCCTTGGAAGAAGAATTGGGTGCTTAGAGTTGTAAGTCAAAGTTGACTTGTTAAGCCTTCCTTTACACCTTATCAGACCCTCTGTATCCAGGTACAGATTTAGATCCATGACAAGTGAAGGAATACCTTTGTTTAATGTGCTACTGGACCTAAGATACTTCAACTCCTTGTCAAATTCTGAAGCTTGTATCTGTTTGAGCCAGTATTTTGTTGCAGTTTCTGTTAAGTTAGAAAAGGCTTTCTGAGGACAGTGTTTGAGAAGGTAGCTATTGACAAACTTGCAGCAATAGACTGTAATTCTCAAGAGTTTGTTTAGGTCTGAATAAAGGTGATAGTCAAATATAGGTTTGTCCTCAGTGATCTTTTCAGTTGTTGTAGAGTTGAGTGTGAGGTTAACTACTTTGGCTGGCCAAAGATCCTCACATGTTAGCCATTCGGGCCCTTCATACCAGATTTTATTTGTTTTCAACAGCTTGTAAGAGAGCCCTCTTGTCAAAAAGTCTGCAGGATTCTCTTTTGTTTTTATGTACCTAAATTTGATACCAAGGTTTGTGTTTGCAGTTTTGATTTCTGTTAGTCTGTTTTTCACAAATATATTTTTGCAAGAAGTTGTATCTGTGTTGGTCACCCATGTTAGACAAATTTGACTGTCTGTCCTTAAGTAAATGTTTGTTATGTCAACTTCTTTATACACTTGTGAAAGAAAGTTGCTGTTTTAACTCCCAATGAGACAGCTAATAATTCAAGTTGTGGTACAGTTTTCTTTTGGTTTAAGGGTGCCACTTTTGCCTTTGAATAAACCAAGTTACTTTCATTTTCACTTGTTAAATAGGCACAACACCCGTAAGCTTGTGTGCTGGCATCTGTAAAAATGTGTAGTGTTTGCGATTTCAATCTGTAGCCAGCACATCTTGGTACGTAGATGTCTTGAACTTTGTTCAAGTCTGTGGCTAATTTTTTCCAATGAAGTTGGTCTTCCACTGAAAGTGGTTCATCCCAATCAATTTTCTTTTTCCATAAGTCTTGCAAAAGGGTTTTGGATCTTATGGTTGCTGGTAAATATAATCCAATGGGGTCGAAAATTTTGGATGATTCTGAAAGCACTTGTCTTTTTGTATCGGCATTTGGATTTAAGTTATAACTCTTTGTGCAAAGAGTGTCATCGTGTTCGGAATTCTGTTTTAAAAACCAAAGCATTCCAAGTGTTTTCGTGTAATTGTTTGGTTCAATGTTCCCATTGTTGTCTTTTGTTATTTGTTCATTTAATTTAGGAGAATTAGAAAGAGTTTGTACTGTATTCAAACCTCCTACCACTTCAGACTAGTCAATACCCGTAGTTTTAGTGGAGTAAATTTACTCCTCCACAGGTAGATCTGGAGGGCTTGGGGCTTTGAATCCTGTACTGTTTTTGTGTTGTTTGGCCTATGGCCAAGGGAGGCCACAAGACCCTTTTTGTTTGGTCTCTGGCCAAAGGAGGCCACAAGACCCTTGTTGTTTGGTCTCTGGCCAAGGGAGGCCACAAGACCAATGTTGTTTGGTCTCTGGCCAAGGGAGGCCACAAGACCCTGTTGTTTGGTCTCTGGCCAAGGGAGGCCACAAGACCCTTGTTGTTTGGTCTCTGGCCAAGGAGGCCACAGACCCTTGATGAATATGTTGGGCTATGGCCAAGTGAGACCATCAGCCCCTTGATGAATATGTTGGGCTATGGCCAAGGTAGGCCATCAGCCCTTTGATGAATTTGTTGGGCTATGGCCAAGGTAGGCCAAGGCCCTTTGATGATTTGTTGGGCTATGGCCAAGGGTAGGCCATCAGCCCTTTGATGAATTTGTTGGGCTATGGCCAAGGTAGGCCATCAGCCCTTTGATGAATTTGTTGGGCTATGGCCAAGGTAGGCCATCAGCCCTTTGATGAATTTGTTGGGCTATGGCCAAGGTAGGCCATCAGCCTTTGATGAATTTGTTGGGCTATGGCCAAGGTAGGCCATCAGCCCTTTGATGAATTTGTTGGGCTATGGCCAAGGTAGGCCAAGCCCTTTGATGAATTTGTTGGGCTATGGCCAAGGTAGGCCATCAGCCCTTTGATGAATTTGTTGGGCTATGGCCAAGGTAGGCCAAGCCCTTTGATGAATTTGTTGGGCTATGGCCAAGGTAGGCCAAGCCCTTTGATGAATTTGTTGGGCTATGGCCAAGGTAGGCCATCAGCCCTTTGATGAATTTGTTGGGCTATGGCCAAGGTAGGCCATCAGCCCTTTGATGAATTTGTTGGGCTATGGCCAAGGTAGGCCAAGGCCCTTTGATGATTTGTTGGGCTATGGCCAAGGTAGGCCAAGCCCTTTGATGATTTGTTGGGCTATGGCCAAGGTAGGCCATCAGCCCTTTGATGAATTTGTTGGGCTATGGCCAAGGTAGGCCATCAGCCCTTTGATGAATTTGTTGGGCTATGGCCAAGGTAGGCCAAGCCCTTTGATGAATTTGTTGGGCTATGGCCAAGGTAGGCCAAGCCCTTTGATGAATTTGTTGGGCTATGGCCAAGGGTAGGCCATCAGCCGTTTGATGAATTTGTTGGGCTATGGCCAAGGTAGGCCAAGCCCTTTGATGAATTTGTTGGGCTATGGCCAAGGTAGGCCATCAGCCCTTTGATGAATTTGTTGGGCTATGGCCAAGGTAGGCCATCAGCCCTTTGATGAATTTGTTGGGCTATGGCCAAGGTAGGCCATCAGCCCTTTGATGAATTTGTTGGGCTATGGCCAAGGGTAGGCCATCAGCCCTTTGATGAATTTGTTGGGCTATGGCCAAGGTAGGCCATCAGCCCTTTGATGAATTTGTTGGGCTATGGCCAAGGTAGGCCATCCCTTTGATGATTTGTTGGGCTATGGCCAAGGGTAGGCCATCAGCCCTTTGATGAATTTGTTGGGCTATGGCCAAGGTAGGCCAAGGCCCTTTGATGATTTGTTGGGCTATGGCCAAGGGTAGGCCATCAGCCCTTTGATGAATTTGTTGGGCTATGGCCAAGGGTAGGCCATCAACCCTTTGGAGTAGAGTAGTTTGTTTGTACGTGTCACTGTCTAACCATATAATTTTTGGCACAAAATTATGTGCACAGAATCAGAGCGCAGCAATAAAAGCTTTTACTCTCCGATCCTTGGTTATGTTTAGACAGGTTGTTGTGTTTGAGACACATGAAAGAGTAGTGTGTGTGTGTGTGTGTGTGTGTGTGTGTATCATTCCTCCGAATCCAGTTGGTCTTCAAAACTTGGATTCACCACTCCAATGAAATTAATACCCGTAGTTATGAATGAGTAAATGTTGTGTATCCTACAGGTAGGTCTGGAAGGTTTTGGGGTTTTGAAGGAATCCAATCTGTTTGCGAGGAATGTTTGTGTCTGTTAATGAAATCTGTTGTGTTTCTTCTTTTAAAAGAAGAATTGGATGTTTGAAGTCGTATGTATATATTTATATACTGTACCGTACGTATGTGTGTAAATGTGTACAGTATTTTGTTATAGGGTTTTATTTTTTGGTTTTGGATTAGGTTAATCAATTTGGCTGAGTAAAGATCCTCAAACGTTGCATTTGAGACCCTTATATCAAGCCTTGTCTGTTTTATGCCTATATGTCAAATAGGACTTGGAATAGGTTGGGCCTATATGTCAAATAGGACTTAGAATAGGTTGGGCCTATATTGGTCAAATAGGACTTGGAATAGGTTGGGCCTATATTGGTCAAATAGGACTTGGAATAGGTTGGGCCTATATTGGTCAAATAGGACTTGGAATAGGTTGGGCCTATATGTCAAATAGGACTTGGAATAGGTTGGGCCTATATGTCAAATAGGACTTGGAATAGGTTGGGCCTATATGTCAAATAGGACTTGGAATAGGTTGGGCCTATATGTCAAATAGGACTTAGAATAGGTTGGGCCTATATGTCAAATAGGACTTGGTGTGCCTATATGTCAAATAGGACTTGGTATAGGTTGGGCCTATATGTCAAATAGGACTTGGTATAGGTTGGGCCAATATGTCAAATAGGACTTGGAATAGGTTGGGCCTATATGTCAAATAGGACTTCGAATAGGTAATAGGTTGGGCCTATATGTCAAATAGGACTTGGTGTGCCTATATGTCAAATAGGACTTCGAATAGGTAATAGGTTGGGCCTAAATGTCAAATAGGACTTGAAATAGGGTTACGAATAGGTGTTAGGTGGGTGTAGGTTTGAATTCGTGCAATTGCTTTAGGTCTTTGTGATGTTACAGATCTGAGTCGAATTTTGTGATGTTACAGTTCGAGTCGAATTTTGTGATGTTACAGTTCGAGTCGAATTTTGTGATGTTAATGAGTAAGTTAAATTGCTGAAATAAATTTTATAACCTACACCACAGGTTCAATTATAAATTTAGTGTTTTTAGTTAGGATAGGCCTTGAGTGTAAAGAGTAAGGCCTACTTTAAGAGGTAGGCCCATTATGTAAGGTAAAGTTAGGTGGGCCTACTAAATAGGCCTATTTGTTGGGCCTACCAAGTAGGCTTATGTTTGGGCCTATTATTTTATAGGACCTCAAATGAGTTAAGCCTGTTAAATTAACAAGGCTTTGTTTTTAGTTTGAAGAGTAGGACCTATTAAATAGGTTTAATGTTGTGGGCCTATTATTTTTAGGACCTAAAATAAGTTATGCTTGTTAAATGAACAAGCCTTTGTTTTAGATTAGTGTAAAGGTAAAGGAATCGGTTCCCAGTTGCTTAGGCCACCATATGAAAACTATAGTGGGGTTACGGTTGAAATTAGGGTTAGGCCTACTGAGTTAAACCTAGCCACTGCGTGTGTCAGTGTAAATTTTAGAGGGGTTAGTTCCCCATACACAGGGCCACCATATGAAAAAACTATATAGGGCTATGGGTTGATTGCCTGTGCCCTCATCCGTTGGAAATTTCCAACAGACTTCAATGGAGGGTTACCGACAAAAGCCCTATGCTTTTTCGTTAGAGAGTTATAAATATGTAGGTTGTTAAAGGACCGTTTTATATTTAAGTGATTACGGTAATTTTAGCGCCGGGATTATGACACCTTATGTTAATGAAAACTGAAATTGCCTCACCTTATTTTTGCTGGGTCCTTGGTTTGCTTCGATGTAGGGCGTTACGATCATTTTCGGTGTAGGGCCGCCACGATGGAGTTACGCGGCGAATTTACTTAAGGTAATTAATATAGGCAGTCACTATATAACCCCTGAAGGAATAGGCCTATCCTTTTATAGTCACTAGGTTTTATATTATAAGGAATTCACTCAGAACTAGAGGGGGGACAAAGACATCCTCCCAGTTTAAAGCTTCGCTGTAACATAAACAGCCCTGAGAGCCGTTCCTTGGTTCTGGTGTATTTGCCGAACTAGCAACATTTTGTTGTGTCTACTTCTTTTTGGTAGACTAAACAATAAATTGGGTTTTCTTGTTGCTATGTGGGGCTGATTCATACATACAGGTTCTTTGTACGTATGGCAATTCAATTATTTCATTCCCAATAGGCTATGTCGCCAATCCCGAGGCAATTTTGTATACTGTAGATATTTAATTCAATTAATTAATAATTTATATTTAATTATGAAATAAATGTACCACATATGATACCATGTTGTGAGCGCGTATAGTTTTTCCATACATATCATGCTCCAGATAGACGGGAAATTCAGAGAAGCACGAAAGCGATCGATCCGTGGGTAATAATGACCGATGATGCGAAATTCGAAATACAAAATCAGATAGCGATAAATAAAGCAAAAAGAGTTGCGAGACAGGTACTAAGAACGTTCAAAAGAAGGGACAGGACAGTAATGATTCCCCTGCTGAGAATACCGATTATACCAAAACTTGAATACTGCTCAGTCTTGACGTCCCCATATAAAAAGGAAGAAATTAATACACTAGAACAGCCTTTCTCAACCTGTGGTACGCAAGAGCTGCGTAGGTGGTACGCAACACCTTCGTATTAAATATGTGGTACACACGAAGCTTTATCCAGTTGAATTTTTTTCTTTATCTTCACATTTTTCCGAAAAGAGTCGCAGTCAGATGGAAGATGTACATAACAAAAACTATTTCAGATCATTTGGATAAACTTGTAGTCAAATTTAATGTGTTTTCCACCAGAAAACGATCCCCAAACAGGATATTTTTGGTGCAGTGCCGTAACAACCAGGTTGGGGGCTTTAGTTCAGGACATCCGAATGGGGCCCATCGACATAAAAATGAAATTATTTTCAAAGCAGGCCATTTATTGATTCGTCAAAAAACAAACACCATTTTACTTCTGTAGCTGATAATATAAATATCTTAATTAATAATTACATATTTAGAAATTTTATAAAATAAGTTTAAATATTTTTTGCATTTTAAATATAATCTATAAAGATAAATAGTTATTAATAGATTTAAATCAAAATTGTTACGTATTTATATAATATAAACGGCTGATGTTCTGATAGCAGAGCATGTGGCATTTTGGCCCAAGATTGCTTGGGGCCCTTGAGGCTTCGGGGCCCTGGTTCCGGTGAACCACCTGAACCACACTTGTTACGTCCCTGTTTTTGGCTGATGGACCCATTCATTCACGTTGATAATGAAACCAACAAAATCTCACTTAGTCTTTTGGCTTAAATTGGAAACAGAATATGAAGCACTAACTATAAAAGCAATAAAAAAGCTGTTGCCATTTGCATCAACCTACCTTTGTGAGCAGTTATTCTCTGCAATGACAATATTAAAAACAAGAGAGAGAAACCGTCTTCAACTTGAAACAGCTCTTCGAGTGGCTGTTTCAGACATTACTCCTCGAATTGATAAGCTCGTCAGTGAATTACAAGTACGGCCTTCTCATTAGAAGATTTGATGTTTTGATATAACTAATTCATATTTGTAAGTATATTAATAGCTACTGGTTTTATTGCTTAAAGTCATTAATTAAACTTTATTATCCAGTGATACTTGTATAATTGTAAATATATAAACTTTATAATGAACAATGGAAATTTTACCATAGGCCTAATATGGTACATGTATGTAATGTATACATATAATTATCTGTATGTGGCTTGAAGCTTAAATATAAGTGCTCTTTCTGTCATAGTGGTACTTCGATTATTGGAAAAGGCTTGAAAGGTTGAGAAACACTGCACTAAAAGAAACTCGGAGACATTTCACAGCAAAGATTGATGACTGCAAAGCACTCAACTACTGGGAAAGACTCCGTGAACTAAATCTGTCCTCCCTGGAAAGAAGAAGAGAGAGGTAAAATGATCAAAAAACTGTTACTAAACCCAATTACCACTCAAACAACACTGGAAAATAGGAAAGGCAGGATGTGTAGTGTTCCCAAATTAAAGGCCCGACAAGGGACCTCTTCAAAACTGAAGGAAAATAGCTTGGTTGTCAGGGGGGGCCAAGACTTTTTAACCAGCTTCCAAAGGACCTCAGAAACGTTACAGGGGTCAAAGCTGAAGTCTTAAGAGAAGACTAGATGCCTGGCTCAGGACGGTACCAGATGAGCCGGGTGTACCTGGCTATGTACGGTGGAGCGCAAAGAGCAACTCGCTCCTCCACCAAGAGGACCAACACACGGAACATCATAGTGGCCTATGGATCACCACTTTTATGTGACCAAGAAAGTAGACTTACTATAATTTATGAATTAAATTAAAGTGAATAATTAGGGGTCACCAGCTTGGACCTACAGCTTAAACAAACAATATTTAATAAGGAGAGAGAAATTACTTTGTTGTTTTGTGTTTAATTAGAAAAATCAATCAATTATTTGTTCGCAGTGATTAACAATTCTATAATGGTATTTATGCTATGTTAAAGATGACTGATTAAGTAAGTAACTGATTGTTAAGTAAATATACTAATTCAGGTAGGCTAATGAGATATGTAGAGGTGAACACAGAATAAATAATTAAACCAATTATAACTGAAATAATGAAAGTATGGTACAGTAAATGGATTAGGTCAGTAAAATGAAATGCATAGATGAGCAAATAAACAAGCGGATACAAATACAGTAAGATAATGGAATACGATAAAATAATTGTACAGCCCTACCGCAGTCGTAATGAGAGTTAGTTTGCCAGCTGTTTGCGTACACTGTTGGATACAGCCTATTCTCTAGGCTGCGGTTACACTATGCAGGCTACGCGGGAATTACTTAACACGAAGGCAAGGGTAGGCTTGTGGCTTGGAGCCTACTAGAAGGTTTATGGACCTGGGCTTCGAAGGATTGCTTCTGCAAGCGGACTGGCCTTACCGGCGAGAGGATGAATGTTGAGGACCGGTAGAGACTTGTTGAAAAGGGGGACAACAGAAACTTCTGCAGCAGTGATGTTGCTTCTTGCAGGATGAAATTGTAGAGGGCCTTACTTGATGATAGACTTCGTGTATGCTCAACCAGAGCCTTGAAGGAACAGCGGGACGCTCTTCGGCGAAGGCCGGAGAGCGGGTGGCGTGACCAGTGGTGTTACTGACGAAGGCGCTGAGAGAGAGACGTAACGACAAAAACGAGAAGATAGCAAGTGAGAGGGAATTTAGGAAGAACCTGCATTTTATAGGCCTTGGTGACGTCCTCTGATGGTCATTTTGGGAAATACCACAAAATCTGTTTCCTCCGTGAACCTGTTTTATGGCTTCGTGTATAGCTTTTGTTTTGATTCCATGATGTTTGAGAACGGCGAGGAAATGAATTTCCGGTCGGTCTCTCTCTCTCTCTCTCTTATATATATATATTTATATATATATATATATACAGGGTGTCCCGTAAGTCTGGACCCATAGGGAAAAATAATAAAATTACAAAATAGTCCAAAAATTTATTTATAATATATTTTTTTATTATTTTTATTATTATTTTTATTATTTTTTTATGATCTTACTCCACTGGAGTTTTATTTGTGGGGCCACTTGAAAGCCAAAGTGTACGAGGTCAAACTTCAGAACATTTTCCACCTTAAAGCACGCATTGTGGAGGCGTGTCAAGAAATTTCTGCGACTGTGATTCAGAAAGTGCTGTCGCAGTGGAGATTGCGTCTTCAACTATGTGTGCGACACAACGGCGGACACTTTGAACAGATTATGTAATAAATTTTTGGACTATTTTGTAATTTTATTATTTTTCCCTATGGGTCCAGACTTACGGGACACCCTGTATATATATATATATATATATATATATATATATATATATATATATATATATATATACACAGTGTATATACATATATACAGGGTCATTCAAAAAAGACGCAACAGTTTAAATTGCTTATATTTCGTAATATGGTTAACATACAGGAGTGATTTTTGTATTAGTTTACAGCGTACAATTGGGAGTTTTATTTTAATGAAAAACACGTTTAAAACTGCAGGGTTTCTACGTTATTCACTGATCTTGCGGTTCTCTTCCTACCCACAACGCCTTTCTTGTCGGTTGCAGTAGCCGTATTTTCAAACTTTTGAACTAGCCTATATATATCGTAGATCTGTTCGGACCTTTCCTGCAGTTGAATTTCTTGCAAAAATTACGATGAACTTGAACTGCACTGCCGGTAGCATAAAACGTTTTCACTATAACCACACGTTGTTGTAAAGTGTACATCTTCCTAAACACTGACTAATGACGCGCTACTACACCTTAGGCTACAAGAGTCGTTCGCCTAGCGCCTTACGCTACTAAGCCTAAGCGGTAACAAAACTGCCAGGAGTACGCTGTAAACTAATACAAAAATCATTCCTGTACGTCAACAATATTACGAAATATAAGCAATTTAAACTGTTGCGTCTTTTTTGAATGACCCTATATATATATTTATTTATTTATTCAACTCAATAATTTGTCATAAATTCTTTCCGACATTTCGAAATACTGTACCGAAAAACAAATATCAAACAACAAATACGCAACGAAACCATAAATAAGCCATAAATATTCTTCAGAAAACTATTTAAATATCGACTGCATGAAATTTTATTAAGATAATTTAAATTAATTGAAAGTGACGTTTCGCTTCTCTAAATTTGTTTCCATTAACTGATTAAGTGAATTTTTTATTTGAGATAATTCATTTTAATTCAATATATATATATATATATATGGGATTGAACTCAGAGTGGTCCCCCTGAGATCTTTTATGTCACATAAATAAGTAACAGTAAGTTGTAGAGTATTGTAGATTCATTTTAGCATGACAGCTCATGAATGAAATGAGGAGACTTGGTAAATTATTTTAGATGATTCAAGCATTTTCAGATATCATAACTACCTATTCCGTGTGTATATATATATATATACAGGATGTCCGAGAATTATCTGTACAAGTTTTGGCTGTTATTAAAAGTCAACCATGAGGTGTAGAAATTCCAGTGTTGTCCCATTTTACAGAGAATCTCATTAAGTTTTTTCTGATACCAAGTTTTGACAAGTTTTTTAGAAATTCCAGTGTGTCCGAAAATTATCTGTAAAATTTCATCTTTTAATAAAATTCTTGATAACACACGTAAAATTCTTAAACAAGATTATTTAGAATCTGTATTTTCAAAAGTTTCTTTTATTAAAGTAACGTTGTTACAAACATTCGATATGTGCACCATCAGTGATTCGCAAAACATCCAATCGATATAATCCAAATGTTGCCATGTACGCTGCAGCATATCCACATCAATTCGCTCAATAGCAGCTGTGATTCTTGCTTTTAAATCATCAATGTCTGTCACCCGCGTACAAAAAAGAAAAAACTTGTCAAAACTTATCAGAAAAAACTTAATGAGTTTCTCTCTAAAATGGGACAACACTGGAATTTCTACACTTCATGGTTGACTTTTAATAGCAGCCAAAAATTGTACAGATAATTCTCGGACACCCGGTATATATATGTATGTGTATATATATATATATATATAATATATATATATATTATATATATATATATATGGGATGAATTTCACAATAAAACACGTGAAATGAATAAATGCTGCAAACCCACAAGGAAAAAGAAAAACGATTCCAAGGCCTTTCGTGTATTCAAAGCTACACCTCGTCAGGGAATGAAGATAAAAGGCGAGAAGCCCATAAATATATACAACGTACAGGAAAACCAAAACAATTAGCACATACTTAACAAGGGTTAATGAGAGGCAAAAGAAATTTTAACATGATGTCAATGTTATACGTCCCCGCACTGTTATTGAAAGTGTTTTTAAAATGAATAAATGCACATTCTAGAATATTTCTTTCTATTATATCTCTGTTTTTAACAAGCGCTTTAGAACTATCCCACTTGATGCTATGGTTACATCTATACATATGGTTAAATAAAGCATTGGAAGTATTAGCTGTTCTACACGCATATTTATGCTGTTTTACCCTAATATCTAACGTTTTACCGGTTTGGCCTATATATACTGAGTTACATTGTGTACATCCAATCGAATACACACAGCCAACAACATTATCAGGGCTATTCTTTATTAGGCGTGATTTAACAGTATTATTATACTTAAAGATTACATTAATGCCAATTGCTTTAAGTACAGTTGGAAGGTATTGAAAATTAACATAGTAAGGTAGGCTAAGGATATTTTTACGCTGAAATTCCTTTACAATTACATTATTATAATACCTATTCTTGGCTTTCTTAAGACAGTTATCTAAAAATGAAGTAGGATAACATAATTTAGTACCAATATTCATGATATTGCATAACTCGGAATCTAAAAATTCAGGACTGACAACTCTCAATGCTCGAAGAAACATAGCAGAGAAAATAGAGGATTTAATCGAAGGATGATGGTCAGAATAAAAATGCACATAAGAGTTATTATTAGTAGGCTTACGGTAGACTTCATTTTGAACTGATTAGAGCATCTCCAAATTTTTAGATCAAGAAAAGATAGGCTTCCATCATTTTCTTTTTCAACTGTAAACTTAATAGATGGGACTAAATTGTTGAGCCTACCAAGAAATAAGTCCACATCCAAATTATTAGGCCAAAGGCATAAAATATCATCTATATACCTGTACCAAACCAGGTTAAAATTAACAATCGTAGGCAAAATTCTACTTTCAAAAAATTCCATATATATATTAGCTAGTACAGGTGAAAGGGGATTTCCCATAGCCAATCCAAACGACATAGCATAAAACTTATTTTCAAACTGAAATTTACAATCTTTGACACAAAGCTTAATTAACTCAATAAGAGTGTTGTGTTGAACAGGGAAAGAATATTCAGAGATCTTATCTTTTAAAAAATCAAGTAGGTCATCAACAGGGACTTTTGTGAATAGCGAGCATACATCGAAGCTTACCATGTTAAAATTTCTTTTGCCTCTCATTAACCCTTGTTAAGTATGTGCTAATTGTTTTGGTTTTCCTGTACGTTGTATATATTTATGGGCTTCTCGCCTTTTATCTTCATTCCCTGACGAGGTGTAGCTTTGAATACACGAAAGGCCTTGGAATCGTTTTTCTTTTTCCTTGTGGGTTTGCAGCATATATATATATTAGGGTGTTTCATAAATTAAAAGTTTGGAAAAATTTTAATCCACATGGATCCCCTTGTTCCATTTGCTGAGGAGACTGATAAACCGAAGTATTAATTCAATAGTTTAAAGTTTACGGGTACCCAGTTTGATGCTCTGGCAGATCATAAACGGAAAAAATTAAACAAAAATCTGTCAATGAATTTTTATTCAACAAACGAGTACCATTTCACTACACATTTTCACAAAGATACAAAAAACATAACCACTTCTTGCGAATCATTTGTCCATGAAATCCTTCTTGGTTTTATTCGGGTATTTTGCCCTATGCTGCATCACAGTTTTGAGCAAATACTGCTTCTGCTCTTCGTTCTTCGTCAGAGAACAGTTGAACTCTTTGGTGAGCGCGATGGCTCTTTCGGCCCGATCGTTGACGACAGAGATTTTGTTAACAGTTGCCGCTGCTTGCTTGAAGCCCTCTACTTCAGTCCACTCGGCAACTGGCTTTTTCAAGAATTCTGTATCCAAGTCGAATGCATGGAAGAAAGCCATCGTCTTTCCTGTCACGAACTCCGCCAGGTGTTTCGAGGCAAGATTCCTGACGTTCTTCCCTTGGGGTCGCTTGAGTTCCTTTTTCGATGCGGGCTTACCCAAACTGACGACCATCTGAGCCTTTTCTTCATCTGCCACATCTGCGTCGAAGAACGCCATGGCAATAAGAGTCTCAGAGATGTACCATAGGTGTCGAGACATGGCTTCTTGCGCAGCGTTAACACACGAATATCCCGACATGGCAAAGGCTTCCGCGTCACGCAGAAATTCCAGATCAACTGCGGCAGCCTTGCTTGAGGTTGCAGCACGAGTCCAACCTCGGATGTAGACGAGGGACACGAAGAGACCTACGGCTGTCAGAGCTTCCAACTCGTGACTCGACATCTTGAACTGCTTCTTCAGTAGAATTACTTTCAAGGAGTAGATGGCTATCGCCATCCATGGAGCGTGATGGTAAGCGCCAGGGGCTCTGAGAGGGAAATCCACCACTTTTGCTTCTCCCAGGAAGATGAGAACCAACTGTAGCAGTTCCTTGTAGTCATCGCGCTGATGCGACGTGCTCACTATCCCTCTCACCAGCAGGACTGACTTCTCCCTCAGTTCCCTCATAGAGTCATTGACTTGAGCAAAATCGTACGGCCGCACGTCCAACTGGTCCATGAACTTCCATTGTGCCTGAAACCTCTTGAAAACGGGTATATCGGGGCCACTTGAAGGGCCGTATGCACGCTTGAAGACGGAGCTGAGGATGACTTCATAGATGTGATGTCGACAGGGGAAGTACATGAGTTCTCTGCCAAGACCTTTCTCAATCAGGACGCAGGCCCCGATATGAATCCCGGTGTTCGACGCTGTCGTGTCGAAAGACAGTCCCCGCACGCGCTCTTCCATCCTGTGTTCCTTGACCAAATCCAAGCAAACTCGCGCTATCTTCTCGCCGGTTCCGGACGTCACCTTAGGAACGCCGAGCAACTTCTCCTTGCCGTCGCCAGAGACGAGGACGGCGATCCGGTCAACGCTCTCCTTCCATTGCTCATTGTCAGGTAGGAGCTTACCATCCCAATGCAAGACAAGAGGCTGACCAGGACAAACTTCGTCGGATTGATAACTTTCAGCAGCCACCTTCCTGAGAGCCTTGCGTGTGCGGTAGATGGTACTGGCAGAAATGGACAGTTCATCCAAGTCAAAACCTAGTGATTTAGCCGCTGCAGCGTACGACATAGCTGAATCGCGGTACGAAATATTCAGCCGATCGTAGGTAGTCGTCACAACCTGTGAGATCAGATTCCTGCGTCGCTTCTTGGTATTTCCCTTGGAGGAGGATGGAAAAACTTCCACGGTTGGGTCAACGACATCTGAGTCAGTCTCTGACGAAGTTGAAATCACTAAAGCCCCGTATCTTCTGCAGCTCCTTGTTCCTTCCTGGCCTTCTCCTGTTGTTCCTTAATCTTGTCCAGCCTCTTCCTTTTCCTAATCCTTATAGTGAAGCTTCATGTCAACAGGGCCCATGCTGCAGGAATTTGGATCTTCACGCTGCATGTCGAGAAAGTGGATGTCCTCCTGATTCTTCATCATTTCCTTAGCCTGTGAATGAGCAATGTCCATGATCTCCTTCGCTATTGCCTCCTTGAACATCGCCTCCTTCACTCGGAAGGACTCTGCTTTATGTGACTTGTGCTTCACAAGCCGGTCGTATTCCTTGAGAAGGGATTCCATCTTCCTCAAGGCCGAATCTCGACGCATCATGGGGATTCTCGCTCTCTCCCAAAATATGAGACAGGCATCCAGGCACAGGTTCAGGCATTTAGTACGTCCAAATTTTTGCTCCTTTTGGTGGTAAAAGTACTTTTTGAGTACTTGCAACTGAGTTGGAAGGCCACTTGATGTGATGTTCGCATCCGTCTGGCCAATAAGAAACACTTCTGTTTTCGCTCTGGTAGACACCTGGAAAAGAAAACAAACTAAATAATTCCACAGAAATAATTTCACATCGTAATTAATTTCATTAATTAAATAAAGAAAAGCAGTAACTGGGACTCGAACCAGTGTCATAGCCGTTTGGCGGCATCGCTCAAGTCGGCGTACACAGCACGCTATCCACTACACCATCTAGGGAGTGGATAGCGTGATGTGTACGCCGACTTGAGCGATGCCGCCAAACGGCTATGACACTGGTTCGAGTCCCAGTTACTGCTTTTCTTTATTTATAAAACTGATACGTGTACACTACGTTCTCTTTGACAATTCATTAATTAAATAAATTTCAATACCGCAGTAAAATTACATTAATTAGTATCATAAATAATTACCAGCTTAGTTGTCCAATATGCAACAGACTAATTAATTTCATGTAATATTAATAATACATATCACTACCACAGTAAAATGACAGAAATTAAATAATAATAAATTTCAATACCACAGTAAAATGAGATAATTAATAGCATATATAATTACCTCCATAGTTGTCCAATAGGCTATACAACACGAACCGCTCAAGTGACGAAGAAAACCGTCTTCACTGCAGGCAGGCGAGAAATGAACTGACAAAAAGTCGTCAAAGTTGGGGACCTCTAAACGCAGCGCGATCTGGTTCAAACTTGCCAAACGTGTTTCTTGTTCTTTAGAATACGGAGAAACGTGTGGATTAAAACTCCAAGCTCATTTTTATTTTACCTATAGGTATGAAACACCCTAATATATATATATATATATATATATATATATATTGTCACACACAGACCGTGCATGGAACAAGGAACTCTTCTGGGAAAATTAAATCCACTGTAGTCCGAATAAGTAATGGTAAATGGCAAACACTATAGTTTTTTCTTTTTCATGATGTTAGCCCGACATGGGCAACGGGTCACTCGCAAAGAGGCCCCAAAATATAGCTTCCCTCACCAACGATCTGCAAAGCAGAGAGGATCCAGCTTTGGGACAGGATCTAGGATTTACAGCCACATCTAGCCTTCTATATTCAGAACCTCAATATACGCAAGAAACTCGTTGCATTCATGTCGGATTGAATACATCAAAGAAAAAGGAGTAACTATTCTATTTTCAGCCAAAAACTTAAACCTCAACTGGTAGAATTGAGCGTCCACTTTTTAAAGCACTTAACATGTTCGTTTCATAATGGGATTGAACTCAGAATGGTCCCATAAGATCTTTTATGTCATATTCTACACAAATTTTCATCTCTCGGGAAGTAATGAAAAGTTATATTGTTCGTTTTTATTCTCTCTGTTGTTGTTGTTTAGCCGATCAGCCCACCCTGATCGAGCAAGCCGGCGCGCGGCAAAACGCAGGTAACCGATCGCCCTCTCCGGAGTGGACCAGAGTCAGCGCACTAGTGATGATGTGTTGTGTTCTATGTTGTGCTAGAGCGGTACAGTCTGTCATAATGTGTTTAATTGTTTGTGGTGTGTCCTGGCACAGGTGGCAGGTGTCGTCTGTGGAGTTGTCTAGTCTGTGTTTATATGTCCGTAAGTTCGGGTGATGTCCACATCGGAATCGTGCTAAGTTAACTCGATCTGCTCAGGCTGATCTTTGACTTGTTAATGGGTGGCGGCTTCGCACCTAGGACCGCATTCGGACCGAGTCGTGTCAGTCTATTCTCTATGTTGTTGCAACCGTAGGTAACACAATATGTTAAAAATTCTGGCCCTAATCTGAAATTACCAGCCATTTCAAACGTGTCCATCCACCCCGATCTCATACTTCGTATTGGTGAATGAAATTTGTAATTTGTGTAGTTCACTTCAGAGAGCTCTGCGAGTCAATTTCTGTATGAACGTTTATCAATGAAATGAACTTTTATGATAAGATTTGGTAAATTATATTCAGACATGGGCAGTAATGTATTTGAAAATACTTAAATATGTATTTAAATACATGTATTTATAAATACTTTTTGGAGAGTATATTTAATTACATATTTAAATACTTTCGAAAAGTATTTAGTATTTGTAAATACCTGTTTTTAAATACATTTTTAAAATACTTTTTTGTGAACTGTTCAATTCTGCGAGGCTGTACATTGTAGAGTACTAACCACCCAGTATTTAACTGGTACCACATAATACAGTAAAACATTTTTCAAGGTGTTTGTGCTTCCAGAAAGTTCCAGGCTCAGCAGGCTGAAACTTTCTGGAAGCACCTTGAAAAATGGAACTTCCAGCCTGCTCTAGTGGCGATTGTCACACTCACAGCTGCAGTGCAGCAGCCGGCAGCAGGGTTGCCAACTGGTATTTTTCAGTACCAAATCAGGGCAAATCTGGTATTAAAAAAACAATTTGGTCACGGGAAAATATATTTGGTCGTTTGGTATTAAAACAGGATGAGTTTGGTATTATTTACAAATGAATGTAAAATAAATTGTGGAATTAAAATTTCGGGAGGAAAATTCGAATCCATACAAAGATCTGGCATCATACGCATTAGCTTGCTTAACATCTCCAGTAAGCAATGCAGATGTTGAAAGAATATTCTCACATGCGAATGCCATAAAGTCAAAAGTGAGAAATCGTATGAAGTTTAAGATGATGGATTCGATCTTGAGAATTCGAACACATCTTTTGATGCATGGCAAGTGCTGCAAAGATCTGAAAATAACAGAAAAGATGCTCACTAAGTTCACCTCTGAAATGTATGACCACATAAGTACAAGCTGCGCAACGTCATCATCAAGAGAGTTACTTGGTACATCAGCAGCAGGTGGCAATGAAGAAATTGAAGAGTTAGAAATAGATGCACTCTATGATTAATAATTAAAAATACCAAACATCATACATACACGGTAAGTCGGTATCTCGCTTCGCTCTCATGTATAGGCCTAAATCATTTTATATGTATATTAGATAAGATTTGGTAATAAATTATAAGTATGATTTGGTACTAAATACATTACAATCTGGTATTGATGTGCCAGTCGGACTTGGCAACCCTGGCGGCAGTCTATCCTGAGGCATCGTCATATGTGGTTGTGTAAAGTTCAGCGCTAACTGTGCAATTAGCCTTAGCCTATTGATCATATTAGACGAGGACAACATTTGTAACATGGCTACAGTGATTTTATGTGCTTTTTGAAAAGTATCTAAATTGTATTTGAAATGTATTTAAATACATTTTAGGAGTAATGTATTTAGTATTTAAATACTTTCTGAAAACCTGTATTTTATTTAATATTTAATTACTTTTATTTTCAAGTAATGTATTTATTATTTAAATACATCTAAAGTATTTACTGCCCATGTCTGATTATATATATATATCACGAGGCAACAAATTTCAACTTTCTTTTTTTTTTGTTACAGACACGTGAACTACTGATTCCTACTAAAGCGCTGATGCTGATTTCAGATCTGATATCAAAATTTCTCTATCACGTCCAGATTTTGTGAAACCGAAAACCCCTATTTTTTCATTTTTTTCTCACCCGCTTCTATTACGAAAGCCGTCTAAGCTACTTTTCCGTGCCACGTTTTATGTTAAGCATACTTAAATAATTAGTGAACAGGGATGTCTTTCCTCCTTTATTCTGGCTTAAGACAGACAGCGGAATTCCGCTGGCGGAGTTACCACCCCTGCGCCCAACCATCCACCCAAAGCGCGTTAGTATTTTGTTGTTACTACTGAAAGGCAAATTCCTGTTCTTAAGTGAAACTTTGGTGTGTCCTCTTCCTTTGTCGCTTGTAGGATGACGAGCTCTCCTTCTGCAGGAACAACAATAATCTCCCATCATATTTGGGTTGAAATTACCTTGGTATCTGTTTTCCATAACTGAGATCTGTTGGTGGAAGCGCTCACCATGCTCGTCACTTACAGCCCAAGGTTGGCCCGGGAAGAAGTCAAGATGAGAATGTAAAAAATGAATTTTCAAAGACATTCTGCATCCCATTATTTCATAAGATTTAAGCATGTTTTCTACGAGTTTACGGTGGTTTTCAGCTTTGTGGTTTCCAAGAAAATTTTGACAACTTCAAACGAAAGATGTCCATGCTCCTAGTTCATTCTCATTTAGGTTAGATGGAAACGATGAGTCGTGGATGACACGCGGATCTGTGGTCCAGTGAAAACTCCAGCTTCTAGCTTAGCATCTGTCAATATTCCTTTGAATTTATCCTTTAAATATTGGAAACCACTACTTGATGATCCATACCCTTCACGAAAATTTTTCATAAGGCCAAGTTTAATGTGAAGTGGTGGAAGATGTACTTTCTGAGGGTCAATAAGTGCTGGGTGTTTCACATTGTATTTACAACAACATGTTCAGTTCTAGATGGCCAATCATGTTTTTTGTAGTGGTTCTTGTCATCTCTGCTGTTCCATAGACACAAAAAGCACATATGCTTTGTGTAGCCCAACTGTAACCCAAGAAGTAATGATACAACTTTAAGGTCGCCACAAATATTCCATGTGTGGTCCTTATATTTGATGAGTCTTAGCAGCAGTTTCACGATTCATAAGTCTCATAAGGCCAGTGGCATGTGCTACAGGTATTGAAGGTTTTTCATTGCCGTTTGTGCAGTAATACAGCTTTAAGGCTAGCTTTACTAGAGTCAATGAACAGTCTCCATTCTTTTGGATCATAGCGACAGCCAATCCCTTGCATCAGACACACTGATATCGTGGCAGAAACAAACGTTTTCTTCCTGTAAGTAAAATGATGAAAACTGCAAATGGCGATGGCGGAAATGGGAAACTTTGGTGTTTGGTTGGAGAAGATTAAATTCTTGAAGTCTGAACTAAGCAACTCTGCCTTTTCTTTTGGTAATTCCAAATCGCGCACTAAGTCATTTAACTCCGCTTGACTTAACAAATGTGGGGAAATATTTGCATCTGGAACATATATGCCATCTTTCCTGTTTCTATATCACTAGCAGAATCTTCAGATGAACTGCTGTCTGTTATCGTTGCTGGTGGAACTGGTGGTGGATTTGTTTCATCATGTGGTACTGGTTTCATTGCTGATTCGCAGTTTGGGTACGTGATCTTTGATTTGTTTTTCTTTGTGAAAACCAGCAATCTTTGTCAAAAAATAACAATCATTGAAGTGATTTTTCGGCTCACGCCAACCATGGGGACTGAGAACGGCATAGCTTTTCTTTTACCATTCATCCAAGCTATTAACATTGCATTTCACTGTGCACAGCAAATATGTGGTGCCCAGTCCCTCTGGTCTCCTAACTTACAGTCAAAATAACACTTGTAGGCAAGTTTAATCTTTGTTGTTATGTTTCTACGTTGTGGCTTAGGTGTATATTGTCCACAGACAAGGCAGAAGTTGTCTGGGTGATTTACACAAGCACGTCTATTTGATGCCATTTTGAATTACCATACAATATCTGAAAAAACGTAGAAAGTAATTATTACGATGTGCAAAAAAAAAAGAAATACACACCGTAGTACAAAACAAATGCTATAAAAACACAAGTCACCACAACCTGTCACTTGCTCATCAGAGAGAGCTTCAACAACCGTTCTGCTTGACTGTCACGTAGCGACTTACGTTGGGCCGTTGCCCGTTACTATGCTCTTGACTCAGTGTTGCCAACTCGGGATAAATTTTATTTATCAAAATTGTTCGAATTTGTATATAGTTGGCAAAAAAAATTGCTTTAACCTTGAAAAGCAAGTTTCATATTACTGGCATTAAGCCGATTAAAACCAAAATCTGGACGTGGTAGAAAATTTTACTAAAAGTGATTTGCATTTTACACAAAATCTAGACGTGATAGAAAAAATCTAATTATAGATTTGAAATCAGCATACCGAAATTAGCTAGGAGCACCTATTTGGTCTTCTGTAACAAAATCTTTGTTGCCTAGTATATTAGACTACTAGCGGAGCGACCCGGCGTTGCCGGGGTGGATGTTGGACGCTATAAGCTAACGAAAATATCACGACTTAACGTAACCAATCGTCAAGGGCGTACAATTAACCTAACCGGGCATTCAATTAACCTAACCGGGCATTCAGTTAACCTACCCAGGCATTCAGTTGACCTAACCGGGTATATACTGTGTGTATATATATATATATATATATATATATAGCGTTCAACATCCACCCCAGAAACGCCGGGTCGCTCCGCTAGTTTTAATTATATGTGAAACTCAACATTTTCATGACTGTGTTCTTTTCTAAGTGTTATTGACCAAATAATTAGTCATGAAAATGTTAAGATTCAGAAATCTTGACACAATGTGAAGCTCAAAATTTTCACGGCTGCGTTCTTTTCTGCAGTTTAATCGCGGTGCTGGGGCCTTCGGGCCCAGTAATTTTTATTATTTAACATATTAACACCCAGGTGCACAACCTCGGGACCTAATCAATATGTGTGAAGTTTCATGTTTGTAACTACTTCCATTTTGGGGTTATGGCTGGAACACACACACACACACACACACACACGTCCTTTTATTATAAGTATAGATATACTGTAGATGATTCTTGTCATTTTTACACCTTAAATACAATATTATTGTTATAAAGCGCCATATTCCTTATAAGGCAATAAAACTACTCGATCATAAGGTCTCATGCGACAATTTATGCCACGAGTTACGTATGCATATACATTATACAAGTATGAGGCCACGTACGACACCAATGTTCAGAGTTTTGGAACCAGGGCAGTTGCTCTCCTAGGCTGGTTCACTATTAGTATTAGGTCTCGTACGAGTATTAATGGTCGTCTGCTAGTGTCGGGAGTGGCCTAGTAGATAATAATGGATTCAGATTTGTCAGTATTAAGGAACTAATTCACAGGGCCGGCGGGAACTGCCACGGGCCCCGGGGAAGGATTGGTATATGGGCCCCCCTGTTTACTCAGTATTTTATTATGAATGTTTTTTGTGTACATAACAAGCAAACTGATTATATGTCCAAGTCACTATTCAAGACATACAGTATGATAATCTCTATAAAATGTATGTTCATTAATTATATTTCCTCTGTTATTTAATCAATTGCTTTATTAATATTTTTAGAGTTTATCCCCCCCTCTTTTCGGGCCCCCTAGAGTTCCGAGTCCCAGGGATTTAACCCGGCTTCCCCACCCTCTCGGTGGCCCTGTTTATACCACTATCATAAGTGATTACATAACCATCCAGAAGATAACCCACAAAGCCTTCATTTATAATACTATTTCTTCATAATCTATATACAAAACAAAACAAACAAAAAACAAAACGTCTTTATTGCGGATCATTCACAATCCATAGCCACTTAACCTAACATACAAGTACAAGTATACAGTGACAATGCTGTCACTAAAAGATCTTCAAATGGGAAAAGTTCAATAAAATCCTTTTTGCATAAAATATTTCACGTTTCTCTGATATTCTTATTGTAATCATTATCATTATTTTAACAGTAGTGTTGGTAGTAGTCTTATTCGACATATATTTTTATTTATTCTTTGATATATATATATATATATATATATAAGTGTAACAAATATTACTTATTTAACACCCTTGTACAACAATTAATTATTAAAATATAAGTATAACAGATATTTAACTAACACCCTTGCGAAACAAATAAAGTATGTCTATAATTAATATGCAGTGAAAACAGAACCCTGCTTGAAAGGTTTGAATTTGTAGACACAAAGTATTTTTATGGCATTTAGACTTGGGGTCAATGAATTTGTTTATGGTTCGAGGACTATAACAAGGAATGTATATTTATTTGTACGACTCTTTTCTATTCTTGATTTTTTTTTTTTTCTAAAAAAGACAAAGTTCGCAACGCATTAACAATAAAATAAATTACTAAAACCCTGGACCTTGATTTTGGCTCTCTTCTTCTTCTTCTCCTATGAGTAGGAGGAGGGGGGGGGGGCCGCTTTTGCGGGCATTCGATCTTGGCACCTCCTTCCTGCATAAAAGAAAATGACATACTTGAAACAGTTATGCAATATCTCTCTAATTAAAATAACTGGACTATTCAACGAAGAACAGTTTACTTTCATAATTAACTTGCCAATAGAATTTTTAAGGTCCAGGTTATAGATTACACAAACTGGTAGGTTCAATTTAGCGTTGTTGGGTTGAAACAAGTTAGTGAAGTTTTATAGACCATGCTGCTCTAGTTTATCACTAGAAAAAAAAATTCCTTTTAAAAATTCTGCATTTTTTTCTAAACTTTAATTATTTAATTCTAAAAAAGTATAAAACATATATTAAAATAATTTGTCTTTAATGTTTATTGTGATTTTTCTTTTATACCAAACCGACCTATATACCCATTTGATGAACGGGATATTCTACTTGACCATCTAAAAACTAACCTAACCTAGTGCATGTTAACCTAACGTATACGTAACCTATAACATAATCTCGGATTATCGACATCTGATGAACGTGACATAAAATCGATAAATTATTATGGGTTACATTAAGTTAGGTTTGGTTAGGTTAGTATACAGTAGGTTAGGTTAGTATACAGTAGGTTAGGTTAGATTAGGTTAAATTAGCTTTTTATAGTGTCGATTTTATGTTAGTATATAGTAGGTTGGGTTAGATTAGGTTAAATTAACTTTTTATAGTGTCGGTGTTACGTCAGGTCGACCAAATGGGTATATAGGTCTTTACTCTAACAGACATTAAAGCTTTGATTAAATATCATCTCAAGAGAATGAGGTTTCTCCGAAAAGTTGTTGTTTCTGTTGTAAGCCGTTCAGTGGTATGTAGCAATAAGCAAAGGTGGGCAGGACCGAGTTCCAAAAGGACCGAATTCCAGGAACTATAGGTCCTTTTTCTCAGTAGGAGGAGGAGCGACGGTCCATTTTTAAGCAATTCCGGACGGTCTTTTTTAGTGTGTTTAGTGATTATTGGAAGTTCTAAAGAAGATGGAAACTCAAGCATTTAACTTAATAACTTTTTTTCATCATTTATGTATTGTATTAATTATAATTTACGTTAATAAAATTAAAGATTTCCGGTGTCTTTAATTTCATTTTTCATTTTAATCAAATTTTTCACTTATATATAAGGACCGAGGACCGAGTCGTTCCTAGGTCCTATCTTCAGAGAGGACCGGGACCGTTGGTCCAGTTTGAGGCAAGGACCGGGACCGGGACCGTCGGTCCTTTTTGAGGCCCGGGTGCCCACCTTTGGCAATAAGTAGGATTATGTTTTTGGGTCGATACGGAAGTGTCAGTTACGTGTTCAGACACGTTTGGGATCCATTTGTTCGCTCTTTTTTCGGAAAGTCGAAATATGAGTCAAAACATCGGCAACAAACTGGTAATTGGAGATCTCTGTATCAAATTGGTTGACACTTCCGAGACTTCTATATGATTCAGGATAACGTTTTGGGAAATCGGGCTTAGAACGATATACGTAACTTGGTCCAAAGATGTCCTCATGATGATGTAGAGAGATTGGTCCGTAAAAGTAATGCATAGCTACCAAACCCCCGAGTAAGACGGCAATCATGATCCCATTCCTGTTAAATAAATCCGCAACGTTTGTGAAAAACTTCCTTTTGGCGTCTAAAATTGCGGAGAGGAAATCACTCAGTGAATCGAAAAACCTTGAAATTCTCCTGATTTTTCGATAATAATGCCGACAGTGCTCACAGTGACGACATTCATCGTCATCATGTTCACGAAGCTGATTTCGTTTCGTGTCGCTTTTGCGCTTTTGTTCCTTCGCAGTAACGGTTCTCGTCGTAGAGTTAGGCAGAAAAGCTTCATTTGGAAACAATAACTTCGATCCATCGAAATGGATCAAAAAGTCGTTAGGAAAATATTTCAGAATTTCTGAAGCACGAACTGACGTTTCGCCGTTGAGAGGATAACCGGTAAAGTCCGAGTTTAGGCCAAGCGGAAAAATTCGGTTCGTTTTCTCGTAGTAGTTTGGATAATTCTTTACATCTGGAAATAATAATAAAAATTATAAAACTGTTAGGAAATTCTCTCTCTCTCTCTCTCTCTCTCTCTCTCACCTTTCAACCTTTCAATTGTTCCGTGCGATGATCTCATTTCACGAAGATCAAGCTTGACACCCCCTCTCCTCCCCTATACCCAGTTAGGTTAACAATGTCCAGTTAGGTCAACTGAATGCCCGATTAGGTTAATTGGAGCTATTGAAGAATAGGGGCCCCAGCCTTCTTTAGTTAGGCTTATAAGGCTAACTAACGAAAATATCACGACCTAACCTAACCAATCGTTAGGTTAACTGTACGCCCTTGACGATTGGTTAGGTTAGGTCATGATATTTTTGTTAGTTAGCCTTATAAAGCTAACTAAAGAAGGCTGGGGTCCCTATTCTTCAATAGCTTCGGTTAATTAAATGCTCGGTTAGGTCAACTGAATGCCCGATTAGATTAATTGAATGCCCGGTTAGGTTAATTGTACGCCCTTGACGATTGGTTAGGTTAAATCGTGATATTTTCGTTAAATCGCTCCGCTAGTTTTAATTATATGTGAAGCTCAAGATTTTCATGACTTTTTTTCTTTTCTATAATTTTATTGACCAAATAATTGAACCGACAGTAATTGGGGTTCAATTATTTGGTCAGTAAAACTATAGTCATGAAAATGTTAAGGTTTAGAAATCTTGACACAATGTGAAGCTCAAAATTTTCACGGCTGCGTTCTTTTCTGTAGTTTAATCGCGATGCTGGGGCCTTCGGGCCCAGTAATTTTTATTTAATTTATTAACACCTAGGTGCACAACCTGGGGACCTAATCAATATGTGTGTGAAGTTTCATGTTTGTAACTGCTTCCATTTTGGAGTTATGGCTGGAACACACACACACACACGTCCTTTTATTATTATTATTATTATTATATTATATATATATATATATATATATATATATATATATATCAGAGAGTCAAGGCATTACAACCTCGAGATTACCCTCTTCGTGTGGAATTCGCACGCTGGTTTCTGCAGCAGACAGCGGTGCAGCCTAATTTTTCGGCTTATGTGCTGTTCTCAGATGAGGCCTGTTTCACACGTGAGGGTGTGTTTAACATGCACAATTCTCACGTGTGGGCGCACGCAAATCCACATGCTACACGGGTTTGTAATGCCTGGACTCTCTGACGATGAAACGGATGTAACTGCTGCTCGTGCAACTCTCTCCAGACCAGGTCGTGGTTCACACCGAGGATACGTGCAACACCTCGCGTGCTTGCGCTTGGATTGTCCTCAAATCGCCGTAGGATTTCTTCTTCCATGTCAGGAGTGCGCACGTTTCTCTCTCGACCAGTGTCATGCATGTTTGCATGGAATGTTCCAGTTTCTCGCAGTCGCCGATGCAAATGCGCAAACGTTTGGTGGTTTGGCACACGTCTATTTGGGAAGCGCTGTCGGTACAACCTCACAGCAGCTCTTCCGTTACCATTGGCAGCCCCATACACCATATGCATGTCAGCCATCTCAGCAGTCGTGAAGCGCTCCATGTTACGCGTACTACGTCCGATTTAAGAATGCCCGCGGCAAGCGCGAGTCTAGCCCACTTCACCTTTTAGCCAATTGCAGCGGCGCCCTCTCGCGCCGAATGGTGACGTCAGCGGACATACACTTATAGACGAAAAGGGTTTGTCTTGGTGTTGCCTATCCCCCATTACAATTTGTACAGAAAGTTTTCAAACACCCTGTATATATATATATATATATATATATATATATATATATATATATATATATATATATATATAATGTGTAATGTGTAATTGTGTATACACAACGTATGTGACACTTTTCAATATTCTGCCAAAAGAACTGAGGAATCTCCAGCACATGAACTTGGATAATTTAAAAAACTAGCTGTATTCTTACGGGTTGTCGTGCAGAGTTCCTGCGTCGCTGGCTACGAGGGCAGGAGAAGATCGGAAACCAATTCCCTCCTCCACCGAATCCCGCAAATGAGGTGGAATGCTGCAAAGGGTTCGACCGTAGGTCGATTCTGAACCGTCGTTCGAAACCATCATAAGGTCATGAAATTATATATATAAAACGTAAAAATTCTGTGCGTCAGTCTCTCTTCACACGAAGGTCAAGCTGGTGGCCCTACGTCTAGGCTTGGCCTGATGGAGGGGTGAGTTGCTTTCTCACGATCTCCATCGCACATAGCCAGGCACATCTGACTAATCTGGTATCGTCCTGAGCCAGGCATCTGGTCTTGTTTTGAAGATTTCAACTTTGACCCTGTGACGTTCCTGAGATCCTTTGGAAGCTGGTTTAAAAGTCTTGTCCCCCCTGACAACCAAACTATTTCCTTTCAGTGTTGAGGGTGTGTCTTGTCGGCCTTTAGTTTGGAAACATTGCACAGTACACATTCTACCTTTCCTATTTTCCAGTGGTGTTTTGATATTAATTGGGTTTAATTTGAGGTTAGGAACCAGTTTTGCGATCATTTTCCATATGCAAATAATGGTGTATCTCTATCTTCTAAACACCACTTCCCGTTGATCAGCGAAGTTAAGCAACATTGGATCGGATAGTAGTTGGATGGGAGACCGTCCGCTGCGTCCAGACTATGTAGCGACCCGTGGTTCGGATCCCACGTAAAGCCGTAGGTCCCCTCCGTCATATGACTTTAGATGTTGCGAAGGAGGTTAAACAAACCCAATTATCATTATCATCTCTTCTTTTTTCCAGCGAATTCAGATTTAATTTACGTAGCTCTTGGCTGTGAAATTCCTCTGCAGTTTTTCTAGTTTATTAAGTTCTTCTCTTTTTTGTATGGGAACGTCAAAACTGAGCAGTATTCAAGTTTTGGTATGAATCAGTGTTTTCAGCAGGGGAGTCATTATGTTCTCGTCCCTTCTTTTGAAGGTTCTCAATAGCTGTCCCGTAACTATTTTACTTTGCTTATCGTTATCTGATTCTGTTTCAAATTTTGCATCATCAGTCATTATCATCCCTAAATCTTTTGTTTTTGTACTTCTCTGAATTTCTTCTCTCTCTGGAGCATAGTGTGGTGTCTGTTTAAGTTCATTTCTTCCATATCTCAAGAGCTGAAATTTCTCTGTGTTAAAATTCATGTTAATGTCTTCTGACCATTTGTATATTCTGTTTGTGTCCTTCTGTAGGGCATCCACCTCTTCTGCATTGCCGATTTTTCTGCTGATCTTTGTACTGTCTGCAAAGGATGTTACTATACTGTTGTCGTCTGCTTCATTGTCTATATCTGTCAGCATGATAAATGAATTAGAGTGGGGCTAATACTGTTCGTTGTGGAAATGAGCTGCGTACTTCCGATTCTGATGATATACCTTCGATTTTTACGGCTTGCCACCGTTCCCTGAGGAAGTTGTAGATCCATTTGCCTGTTATTCCCATATGTTTCATTTTATGTGCTATTATGTCATGATCACATTTATCGAATGCTTTAGCAAAATCCGTGAAGTGTGGCTATGATATTGATATAGTGCCTATTAGTTGTGATAGGCACAATCTTCCTGTTCGGAATCCGTGCTGGTTCTCGTTGAATCATTCCTGTGACTCCAAAACGTCATATATTTTCTCCCTGATTATTCTTTCAAATATTTTGGTGAGGTGTGATATCAGTGACACCAGTTTCTTCTTTGCTTGAGATCTTTCCCCCCCCCCTCCCCGCCTGTATATACATAGGAACAATGTTTGCTCTTTTTAGTGTACTCGGTATTTCCTTCCGTGTCCAGGGGTCTTCTCCATATCCAATAAAGGAGTGTAGCTATTTCGTTCTTACAATTTTCAATCAACAAGGCATTCCATTTGAACGGGCCTGCAGTTGAGTGTAATTTCATTTGTCCTACAGTTTTCGCTATATCTTCTACGGTAAATTAAAAATCAGTTATACATTTTCCATTTAATTCCTCTTCAAAAAAGATATTTCTGTCAGGTACTGCTTTGTTTCTCTTTCGGATACTGAAAGTTGATTCATATTGAGCTCTCAATATTTAAAAAATTTCTTTTAGACTGTCAGTTAGCTCATTATTTTCTTTCCTTAAGGGTGCGATAATGGTCCGTTTTTGCTTTTCTTTTCTCGAAACTAAAGAAGTATTTTGGGTTATATCTTATCGTTTTCACCGCATCTTCCTCTTCTCTCTCTGAATGACCCTTAATTAGGGTTTGTATTTCCCTGTCAGTACTTTTCAATTTTAATTGTATCACGTTTTTGGTGATGTTGTCTATGCAATTAATTAACTTCGTGGCTACTCTCCTTCTCTTCAGGAATAGTGTTCGCTTTTGCCTCTCGAAATAGTTCCTCTTTCCCTTTAGCTGTACTTTCAGAACATACTTTTCTAATATTTCCAGTCTTTTTTCCAAGGTTATTAGTATTTCTTCGATTGTTTTACTCTCTAAGACTGTTCTCCACTCTATTTGTACCATATGGGATTTGATTTCTTTCCAATTTATAGTCTGAGTTTAGATTAAAAATTTCAAATTTGCTTCTTTCTTCAGTATATTGTAAGTATTTTCTTTTCGTGCTGTCGCCATATTAGTGGATACCTCGATAATGTTGTGGTCCGAGATATCTGTTGGTGTTATTTTTATACCATTGATTAAGTTGGGGTTATTCGTGAATACCAGATCCAAACGGTTATTTTTTCTGATGTTATCTGTTATCTCCCGTGTTAACATAATTTCATTTCTCAGAGCTATAAACATTTTTGCTTGCTCCTTGTTTTCTCTTGCGTTTCCCTCGTCCTGGTGTACTGTATATATACGCATTTCTTTCACTTTTTTGTATTTTATAAATGGGAAATTAAAATTACCGCAGAGTATTACATTCGGGGATGGGGTGTTTAAGGACTTTATTAGGTTTCTGATGTCGGCAATGGCTTCAGAGAATTTTGCAGATGGAGTGTTCGGAGGTCTATGGATAACTATTAGTATTACGTTAAGTTTTTAAATTTTTACAGCTAAGAGCTTCACGTAGCTGTTTGATTTGCTTATTTTTGTCTCTGCCGTATGGCTCTCTCGTCTTTCTGCTGTCACCTCGTAGTATGTTGTAACCATCAGTTTTTATTTGTACTTTATCTATGCAGTATTCGCAGTTTTCAAAACTATATATATATATATATATATATATATATATATATATATATATATATACACAAACCCACATGGAAAGAGAATCATTTTCTTTTTCTTTGTGGGTTGTATCATTTATTCACTTCGTGTTTAATTGTGAAATTATCATATATATATATATATATATATATATACACAGGGTGGCCATAGAGTCTGGAAACAGGATTGTATTAAGGATTTATTAAGATGATAAATATAACAGAAAAAGAATTATTTTAATATATCCTATGTTTCCAGACTTTATGGCCACCCTATATATATAATATATATATATATATATATATATGATGAATAAAACCACGAAGGAAAGGAAACACAAAAAAAGGTGCTCAAGCGCTTTCGTCTAATGACATCCTCAGGAACACTGAAGTACATAAAAGGTTACGGCCTATATATAGGTTACAGAAAGAAAAAAATAAATAAATAACATACATACACACAAACATACTATATATATATATATATATATATCTACACCACACACCTATAATATAATATATATATATATATATATATATATATATATATATACATATCTACACACACACACACCCTATATATATATATAATATATATATATGCAATAAACGGAGAAGTAAAAATAAAAATTAAAAATTAAAGATTAGAGGATTAACAAAGAGGCATACAGATTTGTAAGGAAAAATATCGATTTTTAGCACAAGATCAAATGAATTAAAAATACAAATTTATACTGGAAATCTACCCGGGTTTTAACACTTTGCCTTTTAGAGTCAAGTTTCGATATATCTAAAAATAAAATGAAGATTAAAAGTTAATAAAGTAGCGTACAAGTTTACCAAAGATTTAGCGTCCTACCCTTTTTATTTAAATTTGTTTTGAAGGAATTCAAAACAACAGGATCGAGTTGAAAAAGACCTTTGCTTATGTTGAAGTTATTTGAAAGTTGGATAATGGCAGACTCAAGAATATTTCTATTGACAATGTTGCTAGAATGAAATAAAACTGAAGCATTATTCCAATCAATACAGTGGGATAACTCTGACAAATGGACAAAAAGAGCACTGGACAACTGTCCTGTTCTAACGGAATATTGATGCTGTTTTATAAGTGTGTGCAAATCCTTTCCCGTCTGACCTATGTAAAAGGAATCACATTGTTTACACCCAATTTTATAGATAATGCCTGAATTATTGGTAGGGCTATTTTTTACTATGATATTTTTCACAATATTGTTATATGAAAATACAACATTAATATCCAAAAGTTTAAGTACATTAGCAATGCCTAAAAAGCCCGGGAAAAATGGAAGTACTAAAATATTTTTTGACAAAGTACGAGTGTTATTATTGACACGATAGAAAGTTCGTTTTGCCTTGTTGAGACAAGATTCCATAAACGCAGATGGGTAACACAGATCACTTCCAATACCGTTGATTTTTTCCAATTCGGCATCGATGTATTCCGGACTGGCGATCCTAAGGGCGCGGAGAAACATTGATGAAAAAATTGCCTTCTTAGTGGGGGTGTCATGTCCCGAGTAAATGTGTACGTAGGACAAATTGTTTGTTGTTTTCCGATAGATACTAAACTTAAAACCTGGGCTTTCCCTATGTACCCGCACATCCAAAAATGGGATTGAATTGTCTTGTTCCACTTCTAAAGTAAACTTAATGGAGGGGACTTGATCATTTAACTGAAGGAGGAAGTTAGCCAGGTCACGATTCATGGGCCAGATACACAAAATATCGTCGACGTACCGCAACCAAGGGATGCCAACCCCCAGGATTCTTGGAATGTAAGTAATTTCGAAAAACTCCATATAAATATTGGAGAGGAGGGGCGATAAGGGGTTGCCCATGGCCATCCCAAACACTTGTTGATAATACTCGTTATTGAAAGTGAATTTACAGTCTTTGATGCAAAGCTTAATAAGTTCCAAAACAATGTGTGAAGGTAGTGGCAGGTCATACTTATGTAATTCTTGGGAGAGAAAGTCAAGCATATCATCAATCGGCACTTTTGTAAACAATGAACAAACGTCAAAACTGATCAATCTATCGTTAGTTTCAGTACGTGCATTATTCAATTTTTCAGTAAGATCCATGGAATTTTTTACATGTGAATCAGAGATAGTTCCGAGAATGGGGGACAAGACTTTGACAAGCCATTTGGAGAGTTTATAAGTAATAGAGCCCACCGAGCTAATAATAGGGCGCATAGGGTTGCCAGGTTTGTGGGTTTTAATAAGACCGTAAAGGTAGGGCAGAGAAGGTGAAGTGGACATGAAAAGCGGAATTAAGTCCTTATGATCTTTGAGAATGCGTTTCAAGCCACTATTAAATGATTTGATGACGTCATCCTGCGGGTTCTTCCTAAGTTTGCTGTATGTGGCGGGGTCCTGGAGAAGCTCGTTCATCTTTCCGATGTAGTCCACTTTGTCCATAATAACTATGGTGTTAGCCTTGTCTGCTTTAGTAATATGGAGCTCCCCATCTTTTTTTAATTGTGAGAGGCCATCGCGAAACGTTTAGGAAAGTTATCTTCGTAATTACCATTCGCCGCACTATAAACGAGGCCTTTAACTATGTTAAACAAATACTGAGGGAGATTACACTGTTTTTCAAAACACACGAGACTAACAAATTTGTAAAGCCGAAGGTTTTTTAACAATAAAAAAGGACATACCATATCCAAGGGCACTTTTTGCATCGTCACTAATGTTTTTCGAAGAAAGGTTCAAAACACACTGTGAGCTTGCTTTTTTACTCCACTGACTATTTCGAATGAGACTTTTAATTTTCCGATCCAAAATGTTACGAAGTGAAGTAGTTCTCCGACGCAACTCGTTGTAAATTTCATCAAACAAAGGTTGGATCCACGGTTGGGGAATAACGGTTACAAAATTATGTTTGGCGATGTTTAAATTTTTGAAGGCGGACCACTCATTTTGTCTGGTGACTTCAATATGTTTCTTTAAAATTAATCTGCTGAAGTTGTTGAACGGATGGTCGTCAATTTGTCTGAGGCGAATCGGAAGCAGGGATTTGGGAAGAACTTGCTCCTCTAGACAGTTAGTAAGAAACTTTCGTCGGATACGAATTGCATGCCCCTTCATTAATGTAGAAGAAAACACGGACACAAACGGAGACAAGAGAGGGAACAGCAAGCCGAAGGAACGCGTGGTGTTCATTATATGAAAATTATTTCACGAAAGTAACACGTGAAAAATATTTATGATGAATAAAACCACGAAGGAAAGGAAACACAAAAAAAGGTGCTCAAGCGCTTTCGTCTAATGACATCCTCAGGAACACTGAAGTACATAAAAGGTTACGGCCTATATATAGGTTACAGAAAGAAAAAAAAATAAATAACATACATACATACATACAAACATACATATATATATATATATACACATACATATCTACACACATACATATATATATATATATATATATATATGCAATAAACGGAGAAGTAAAAATAAAAATTAAAAATTAAAGATTAGAGGATTAACAACTTCAGCAGATTAATTTTAAAGAAACATATTGAAGTCACCAGACAAAATGAGTGGTCCGCCTTCAAAAATTTAAACATCGCCAAACATAATTTTGTAACCGTTATTCCCCAACCGTGGATCCAACCTTTGTTTGATGAAATTTACAACGAGTTGCGTCGGAGAACTACTTCACTTCGTAACATTTTGGATCGGAAAATTAAAAGTCTCATTCGAAATAGTCAGTGGAGTAAAAAAGGAAGCTCAAAGTGTGTTTTGAACCTTTCTTCGAAAAACATTAGTGACGATGCAAAAAGTGCCCTTGGATATGGTATGTCCTTTTTTATTGTTAAAAAACCATCGGCTTTACAAATTTGTTACAGTCTCGCGTGTTTTGAAAAACAGTGTAATCTCCCTCAGTATTTGTTTAACATAGTTAAAGGCCTCGTTTATAGTGCGGCGAATGGTAATTACGAAGATAACTTTCCTAAACGTTTTCGCGATGGCCTCTCACAATTAAAAAAAGATGGGGAGCTCCATATTACTAAAGCAGACAAGGCTAACACCATAGTTATTATGGACAAAGTGGACTACATCGGAAAGATGAACGAGCTTCTCCAGGACCCCGCCACATACAGCAAACTTAGGAAGAACCCGCAGGATGACGTCATCAAATCATTTAATAGTGGCTTGAAACGCATTCTCAAAGATCATAAGGACTTAATTCCGCTTTTCATGTCCACTTCACCTTCTCTGGCCTACCTTTACTGTCTTATTAAAACCCACAAACCTGGCAACCCTATGCGCCCTATTATTAGCTCGGTGGGCTCTATTACTTATAAACTCTCCAAATGGCTTGTCAAAGTCTTGTCCCCCATTCTCGGAACTATCTCTGATTCACATGTAAAAAATTCCATGGATCTTACTGAAAAATTGAATAATGCACGTACTGAAACTAACGATAGATTGATCAGTTTTGACGTTTGTTCATTGTTTACAAAAGTGCCGATTGATGATATGCTTGACTTTCTCTCCCAAGAATTACATAAGTATGACCTGCCACTACCTTCACACATTGTTTTGGAACTTATTAAGCTTTGCATCAAAGACTGTAAATTCACTTTCAATAACGAGTATTATCAACAAGTGTTTGGGATGGCCATGGGCAACCCCTTATCGCCCCTCCTCTCCAATATTTATATGGAGTTTTTCGAAATTACTTACATTCCGAGAATCCTGGGGGTTGGCATCCCTTGGTTGCGGTACGTCGACGATATTTTGTGTATCTGGCCCATGAATCGTGACCTGGCTAACTTCCTCCTTCAGTTAAATGATCAAGTCCCCTCCATTAAGTTTACTTTAGAAGTGGAACAAGACAATTCAATCCCATTTTTGGATGTGCGGGTACATAGGGAAAGCCCAGGTTTTAAGTTTAGTATCTTTCGGAAAACAACAAACAATTTGTCCTACGTACACTTTTACTCGGGACATGACACCCCCACTAAGAAGGCATTTTTTCATCAATTTTCTCCGCGCCCTTAGGATCGCCAGTCCGGAATACATCGATGCCGAATTGGAAAAAATCAACGGTATTGGAAGTGATCTGTGTTACCCATCTGCGTTTATGGAATCTTGTCTCAACAAGGCAAAACGAACTTTCTATCGTGTCAATAATAACACTCGTACTTTGTCAAAAAATATTTTAGTACTTCCATTTTTCCCGGGCTTTTTAGGCATTGCTAATGTACTTAAACTTTTGGATATTAATGTAGTATTTTCATATAACAATATTGTGAAAAATATCATAGTAAAAAATAGCCCTACCAATAATTCAGGCATTATCTATAAAATTGGGTGTAAACAATGTGATTCCTTTTACATAGGTCAGACGGGAAAGGATTTGCACACACGTATAAAACAGCATCAATATTCCGGTAGAACAGGACAGTTGTCCAGTGCTCTTTTTGTCCATTTGTCAGAGTTATCCCACTGTATTGATTGGAATAATGCTTCAGTTTTATTTCATTCTAGCAACATTGTCAATAGAAATATTCTTGAGTCTGCCATTATCCAACTTTCAAATAACTTCAACATAAGCAAAGGTCTTTTTCAACTCGATCCTGTTGTTTTGAATTCCTTCAAAACAAATTTAGATAAAAAGGGTAGGACGCTAAATCTTTGCTAAACTTGTACGCTACTTTATTACTTTTAATCTTCATTTATTTTTATATATATCGAAACTTGACTATAAAAGGCAAAGTGTTAAAACCCGGGTAGATTTCCAGTATAAATTTGTATTTTTAATTCATTTGATCTTGTGCTAAAAATCGATATTTTTCCTTACAAATCTGTATGCCTCTTTGTTAATCCTCTAATCTTTAATTTTTAATTTTTATTTTTACTTCTCCGTTTATTGCTATATATATAATATATATATATATATATATTATATGTATGTGTGTAGATATGTATATATATATATATATATATATGTATGTGTAGATATGTATATATATATATATATAATTATGCATATAACTGCAATGACCGCGCAGTATATAAATGAATAGAAACGACATAAGTGTTAAGGAACGTTTCTGCACACGAGGAGGAGAGATAACGAATAATGAAAAATGAGGCGAACCGCCCGGGAATCGAACCCAGGGCCTTACAATTGCCGGTCGGACGCTCTACCATTATGCTACGGACCCCACTCATCACAAATCGAAATTCTCCCACATAGGTCATTGCAGTTATATGCGCATATTCACGATTTGCGAGGGTGCCCTCTCAGGGTATTGGTTTCTGCCCTATGTGGGAGAATTTCGATTTGTGATTGAGTGGGGTCCGTAGCATAATGGTAGAGCGTCCGACCGGCAATTGGAAGGCCCTGGGTTCGATTCCCGGCGGTTCGCCTCATTTTTCATTATTCGTTATCTCTCCTCCTCGTGTGCAGAAACGTTCCTTAACACTTATGTCGTTTCTATTCATTTATATACTGCGCGGTCATTGCAGTTATATGCGCATATTCACGATTTGCGCGGGTGCCCTCTCAGGGTATTGGTTTCTGCCCTATGTGGGAGAATTTCGATTTGTGATTGAGTGGGGTCCGTAGCATAATGGTAGAGCGTCCGACCGGCAATTGGAAGGCCCTGGGTTCGATTCCCGGGCGGTTCGCCTCATTTTTCATTATTCGTTATCTCTCCTCCTCGTGTGCAGAAACGTTCCTTAACACTTATGTCGTTTCTATTCATATATATATATATGTATGTATGTTTGTGTGTATGTGTTATTTATTTATTTTTTTTCTTTCTGTAACCTATATATAGGCCGTAACCTTTTATGTACTTCAGTGTTCCTGAGGATGTCATTAGACGAAAGCGCTTGAGCACCTTTTTTTGTGTTTCCTTTCCTTCGTGGTTTTATTCATCATAAATATTTTTCTCCGCCTCAATGATAAAATTATCTCCAAAGGCTTCGCGTGTCTCTCACAACTTTAGGGAATCACGAATAAAAAGGCTCAGCCGCTTATATTCAAATGCAATCTTATTACTTTTTGCGGTTATCTGGATCAGTAAAATGTGGATATATGGATCATTTTTTCTATCTGATATTACTCATCCACAATTACAAAGAGAATTATACATTTGTTCATAAGATGTTTTACCTTTTTGTTATAAAAATATTTTTTTAATTATCAGATTAATTAGGGATAAGTACTGGGTGATCCAGATAAATGGGACCCATAAAAAAAAGCCAAATATTCTTAATATTTAATTCCTTTCATAAAAACTATATATCATTCGAAAGAGTAGAGTTACAAGTTTATTATGAAATATTTATTTTTTTAAAATGACTCCTTTCAAATGTGCTCCATTAGTTGCCAAGCATTCCAGTGTTCTCGCTTGTAAGTTCTGCATCACTTTTGCAAGAGTGTGCGGTGGTGGTATGGCCTGTATCTCATTTGTGATGGCGGCCTTCAATTCTTGCAAGGTCGTTGGGTTATTTCTGTAGACTCTACTCTTTAAATATCCCCAGAGATAATAATCTAAGGGAGAAAAATCCGGAGACCTTGCGGGCCATTCAACGTCTCCAAATCTTCAGATTAACTCGCCTGGAAACGTTTGACGCAAAACTGCCATGCAGTTCCTCGTGGTATGGTAGGTAGCTCCGTCTTGTTGGAACCAGTGGTTTTCTAGACAAAGATCTCTTAATTTAGGAATAAGGAAATCGGTCAACATTTTTTCGTAGCGATCACCATTTACAGTGACCGTGTTTCCGGTGGAATCCTCGAAAAAGTACGGCCCTATGATCTGAGATGCAGTAAGACCACACAAACAGTTACACGCTGACTATGCAACGGGACTTCGGTAATATTCAATGGATTTTCTGTTGCCCAGAAACGACAATTTTGTTTGTTTACAGTTCCATTCAAGTGAAAATGGGCTTCGTCTGACATAATCAAAGTTGCTAGAAAATTGGTGGTGTCATTTACCTTCTGTTGGATCCATTGACAGAATTGTCGTCTTCGTGCGAAATCTCCATCGTTTAGTTGTTGCACTGTTTGAATTTTATATGGAAAGAGCATTAAATTTTGCTTGAATATACGGTGTGTTGTTCCATATCCAACTCCTAACAGCTGAGAAGCACGTCTGATGCTTATGCTAGGATTATCCTGTACAATTTCATGAGTTCTCTTAATGATCTCGTCTCTCCTTGCTGTGCGCACTCTTCCAGTTGGTTTTCTTTTACCAATGCTGCCAGTTAGGGAAAAATTTCTGACACACCGACGGATTACTTTCTTAGAAGGTGATTTTGACATCTGAAAATTTGTCTTGAAAGGTCTTTGAGCTGAAACTACACTTCTTCCATGCTCATAATATTGCTCAGTTATGAAACGCAGCTGTTCCACAGTCCATGCAGTCATCTTGAAGGGTTAGTTTTAACTAACACTTTTATTTTGTTTTGTATCTTATCTTGTCTTGTATTGTCAAAACCTATACAATCCTGTACAAACTTGTAACTATCCTCTTTCGAATGATGCGTATGATTTTATAAAAGGACTTATACTTTAAGAGTTACAGGGGTTTCTTTTGGGTCCCATTTCTCTGGATCACCCTTTACTTCACTTGCCCTTTTATATTTATCTCTTAATTTTTTACTACCATTTTTATATTTTTTTAATATTGATTTAATCTTTTAATTGATAAAATGACTGCTTTCCTAACTATAAAAGAGGGTAGGGTTCTTAGTATTGTTAATCATTAAGTAAGTCAGAGAAGATCTTGCCGTTCTATGACATGGCGAATTTAGCAGTTACAATTTCTAATTATTTTGAAATTTATCATAAATGTGAACAGAATGTGTAAATTTAATAATGTCTAGTGTTGAAAAATCTAAATTTACATAAATTTTGAATGAAAATAAAAATTTAAAAAAGATTGTTGAAATGTACTTATTCCAGTTGTATATGTTGGGGTAAATGTGATAAATTGGTAATTATGCATAATTACCTGTAAATATGCATAATTGAAAATATCATGACAACCTAACCAATTGTCAAGGGCGTACAGTTGACCTAACCGGGCATTCAATTGACCTAACCTTGAATGCCCTGTTAGGTCAATTGAATTGAATGCCTTGAATGCCCGGTTAGGTCAACTGTACGCCCTTGACAATTGGTTAGGTTAAGTCATGATATTTTCAATTATGCATATTTACCGGTAATTATGCATAATTACCAATTTATCACATTTACCCCAACATATATACAGTACTTAATATAACATTTTCTGATGATTTAGATAAATGGCGGTTATATGGATCAACCGCATATAGGGATCATTTTGCGATTGGCCGACGTGATCTCTATATGCGGCTTTGACTCTATATATATATATATATATATATATATATATTAAACCTTGGTTTTGCTTCAGCCAGAATCGAAGTGAGGCATATAACTTTCGCCCCCGCTCTTCCGTATATGAACAGCAACTTTTGCTCGGGCTTCGCCCCCAATTCTTTCTTACGAAAATATGAGAGAGAGAGAGAGAGAGAGAACATACGTACGTGCATATTCATGTAGAGAAAAATAAATCAAACATGCACTATAAAAACGATAGTTATTTTAACTCAAATTGTGTTAATTAAATAACCTCCGAGCCACTATTATAAGTATCGTAACCAAACGTATTACGTCACTCCAGTAATTCTGGCAATAAGAAAACATTTCCGATTGCCAGAATTGCCCAAATTTTGAAGTAATTTTGAGTAGTTAATGAGTCAGACCCTTTTTTTTTGGATGCATTTGAGTTAAAATAACTCAATAGCTTTGGAGTTCGTTGCATTATTTACCTTTTCTTGAGAAATGAAGATTGGAATAAAGTTCTCTTTGTTGTTTGGGTGAAGATGTCGTAGTAGGGTTGTCTTCAGAATCCTACGAAATGGACACAGTTGGTTTATAAAATAAACGTCAATGTTTCATTATTCATTATTATATATTATGAGTCCATAATAATTATATAATTATTTGTAGTGAAGGGAATATTTAGTACTTAATATCATAATTTTTCCTATTATCAATATTATGATATGATGATAAACTGATACTACTATTAGTAGTAGTAAATACTATTATAATAATAATAAGTACTACAGAGCAATATTAAAGTATAAAACAATATATTGTTCCGTATTTATGATTTATTTTCTATATTTACTATTTAATACAGGGTGATAATAAAATTACTTGCGTAACGAGTTGTTTCTGGAAACACCTTTTTATTTTACCAACTTTTATTTCCTAAAGGCTAAGCAAAACAGCTTGTTAAAATGGCTGGTTGGTTGGTATTTTTTTTATTTACTTTAATGACTCGGTCAGCTGTAGGCTGTAGCCATATTAAAACGGAAGCCCAAGGCAAGTTTCCATTTATGAAGGGGGGGGGGGGGGAGTTCCAGAAATAAATTACAAGTATTCAGGCTTCGAGGTTTTAAGTTGAGATTCAGTGACGAACACTTATTAAGTGTTCTCCTCCCGCAGTAGCTTTGTGGTTAAGACGTCGATCTACAAATCTGAAGGACACTGGTTCGAATCCCAGTTACAAATTTAAGTGATGAAGTTGTTTCTTCTAAAAGACCTCCCTCCCGCACGAAGGTAAAACAGCAAGTTCTACCTCCTTCATGCCTAGTAACGTATATATATATAATATATATATGTGTGTGTGTATATATATATATATATATATATATATATATATATATATATATATATATAATGTGTGTGTGTGTTGTGTGTTGTGTGTTGTCCAGGTCTCTCTTGTGAAACTGGCTATGCATAAATGTAACGGTTTTTGTGCCAGCGAGTTTGAAACAAACAAAAACCTTTGTTTAGGGGCCATTCACAATTATCAACATTTTCACTAGTGTACAAAGAGTACTCTTTAAAAGAAAACCCTCCCCCCAAAAAGTGTACTAAGAAAAAATTTTTTTTCCAAAGTATTGTATTAAAAAACTAAAGATACGCAAGTTAATATTCACAATCAAATTGAAAAAAAAATGGAATTTAGCACTATTAAAATAAAGGATCGCATAGTGGCGATCGCAAAAACAACTACTGTACAAAATTGGGAGAAGATATAGATCGACATTTTTCGCATTTCTAAAAGGCGTACAACGGCCCTTAACCCCCTTCCCCCGCAGCGTACGGTTTGTACGCTCGTGAAAATGTTGATAATTGTGAACGGCCCCTTAGGAAAAGAATGCAACTTAATAAAGATTTGCAATATTTTGCGATATTTTTCTGTACAATTTAGATATCTGATGCCATATTAATATACAGAGAATTGACAAAAGTAAATAGACAGCTTCAGTTTTTCCATAGATTTTTATTTGATAATAAAAGTCGACAAATAATAATAAATTTATTAAATCAATATATTTAGAATCGTGTTGCTTTCCTCCTTCCATTATGGAAAGGTGACACGCGTTCTGGTATTCCATTGATAAGGTTTACCATTTGTTCTTGACGACAATCATCCTGGTGTCTATTTGAGGCGCTCCGGATCACAAGCTGCCGAGCGTCAAAATTAAAAAATGAGAAAAATGTGGTTAAAGTTTGTCAGCTTGAAAAATGCCATAACTTTTGAACCAATAACGATATTTGATTGATTTTGACTATACGTACAGGTTCACACTCTGCTCTCTAACTCACCCACGGGATAGGGGAAGGCCGGAAGGGTGGGGGAATAGAGTGGTATAAATAACTCAATTCTGACCCCACTGGCGCTTGGCAGGTTGTGGTCCAGAGCTCTCATTTACTTTTGTCAACCTTCTGCATTCATTCTTTTCTATCTGAATATGCTGTTGGAAGCTTTTTAGGCAAAATTAATGGAATTCAGTTTATTTATTACATAATGGAAGGGAAAATACCAATAATAATAATAGTAATAAAATAACAAATAATAATAGTTGTAATAATAATAATAGTCAACAAAAGCCAAAAATTTACAAAAGTAATGTGTGAGTATTTTTACACAATTTCAAATAAAATGATCAAGTGTACATTTAATAGAAAATAAATGATAATTAATAAAAAATAATTTAGGATAAATTATGAAGTTAAAAGTGCTTAATGAAATTATTTTATTTTAGATAGTTAATGATAAAATGAGAACTTAATTACTATGATAATAATGCCAATAGTGAACTTATACATCAGTAGGAACTAATGAAGTACTTTAGTGATTTGCGAAATACATCAGTAATGAAACCTGTCTTATATTTATGGGAATTGCATTCCATACATCTTCTCCTTTGAAAGAGAGTGCACTCCCTGTAATTTCCATTGTATAGTTTGGTTTGTGTATAAAATCTCTGGGAAGTCTTGTGTTATAATGATGGTGAATTTGATGGGGGACGATTGCTCTTTGAATGGATGATGTGTGTTGATTCTTATCGATAACTTTGAACAGACTGACAGCAACATTGAAGTCATCATTTAGTTGTAAAATATTTAGCTCTTTAAATATTGGGGAAGTGTGATTTTGTCTATTTTCATTATTTCGGAAGGTTCGCAGACATTTTTAATGAATGACTTCCGAAGAATGTTATATATTTCTGTGAGCTAACCATGTTGTAATGCAATTTAATAAATGTGAGTGGATGAAGGAATAATACAGGGTAAGGAGTGCGTTTTGAGGAAGGGTCCTTTTCAGTTTAAATAATATGAACAGAAATCTTGATATTTTTGGATATGGTTTGGAGTACATGACTTCTGAAATTTAGTTTTTCGTCTAAATTAATGTCAAGTACTTTGACCCTATTTACCCTCGCAAGAGTAGTATTCCCGTTTTTATTTGATGTTTATTTTTATATGTTTTGTAGTGATAATCATATAAGATGACTTTGTCAGGTTCAGTTATAGTTTATTAGTACAATCCATTTATACACACGCTTTAACTGCCTGTTCGTTTCATTTACCAGAAGGTCTAAATTATGATGGGAAGAAGTAAATGTCGTATCATCTGCATATTGCGCGCAATTTAATGTGATTAAGAGGTGGATTAGAAATAGTATTGGTCGAAGAATAGATCCTTGTGAGACCCCATTAGTTAGCATCGCCTTGTCGGAAAAATTATCCCTTAATCTAATGTATCGATGTCGAGTTGTCAGATACTATTCGAACCAATCGAGGATATTTCCTCTCATTTCGTATATATTTTTTTTGATGTAGGAAGGTGGGGCCAAGGGTGAGTGCCGCAAAAGCGTCCCCTCCCTCATAGAAGAAAAAGAGAGCCAAAATCAAGGAAGGTCCAGGGTTTCGAGATGCTTAGAGACACTGCGTTTGGAAGATTGGAGGTAATGACAGGTCATATGTAAAATTTATTCTATAAAATTTTATACGAAAGGATATCACATGCTTTTGACTAGTCGAGAAAGACCAAGACAGTGTTTTTTTTTTTTTTTTTTTTGCTGTTTAGGTTCTGACAGACATTTCCAAATAGCGTGTTTGTGACACCTTCCGTTGTATGCCCACCTCTAAATTCAAACTGTGTTTTAGTTAAAATACCGTATTTGATCACGAATTTAGTAAGTATATTGTACACGATTTTTTCAAATATTTTACTTAAAGTTGGCAATAGGGAAATAGGGCGATGATTGTACAGAATTTTTAGGTTTCCTGACTTAAATACAGGGCATACTCTGGCTTCCTTTAGACCAGTGGTTCCCAGCCTTTTTTGCGCCATGCCCCACCTCGACACCTCAAAAAATTTGATGCCCCCCATTAATATAACAACAAATTTGGTGTTGAAAAGGTATTATTTAAAATTTACAATAATATGAGTACATTTAATATGAGTTACCGTACATTCAATATGAGTAAATAAACTTGAGGTTGAAGCTAACTAATTATTACCTTGAAATAAAATTTCTCAGTTGAAAAGTTATAATTTTAAATTCAATAATATGAGTACATTCAATATGAGTTACATTAAATATGAGTCAAGAAACTTGAGATTGAAGCTAACTATTATTTCCTTGAAATAAAACTTCTCAGTTGAAAAGTTGCAATTTTAAATTCACAAAAAAGTAATTTAATCAATAATACCATTTTAAATTCACAATATTAGGTAAAAATACAGCAAATTCAAAGTTTGATAATCTCAAGTTAGTGAGATCCTTGAGCTTGATGTTTACTACAAATGGTTTTGATTTCAGGCACTAACTTAGTTAGCTTCAGTCTTAAGTCTCCTCGTTTTGTGATATCCAGTCGGTTTCTTTTTTTCTGTAGTAAGTCACTTACAGCACTAACACCACATTCCACCAAATATGAAGATGGGAATGGTAACAGTAGCTCTCTCGCCAAACGAGTTGAATTATTATGTATAAATTTCATTTTATTATTATGTATAAATTTCATTATTTTATAATTTTATTATTATGTATAAATTTCATTTTATTGTAGCATTTTCAAATTGCCCCCCAAAATATTCAAATTGCCCCCCTGTGGGGAGTGCGCCCCACGTTGGGAATCACTGCTTTAGACTATCGGGGAATATATCTAGTGCTACTGATTCATTCATTAGTTTACTGAGTGGAATTGTAATTTCATCTGATACTAATTTGTATATTTTTAATGAGATCATACTGATGTCAGAATCTTTATTTTCACATTTTTTTATTGGTGAAGAAATATCGTTCGGTAGGCCTGGATAAAATAAATATGAGTTTGGAGTGGGTTGTGGCATGTATTGTCGGAAGCGAGTGTCAGTATTTGGAATCGAGGCTGCAGTATTGGAGTACATAGTTGTAAAGAAGTTGTTTAATAAATTGGCTATGTCTTTGGAATCACTGTAAAAAATTCCGTCTTGCGTGAGGGAGGACAAGGGATTTATTTTCATATTTTTTGTTAATTAAATCCTTCAGAGTGTTCTACAGATCTACAGAAGCTAAGGCTAACAAAGACCCTAAGATCCACTCTAAGGTTAGCCCGAGAGAAAGGAAAGAGTAGGGGGTTAAGAGAAGAGAAGAGATTGGATTGGATTTTTTGTTCATAAATGTTTTAACAACAGTGATCTGCTGTCGCTCTTTTAATGACTGCATTAAGTTTGTTACAGTAATTTTTGTATGTCTGTTCGGTAATAATATCAGTTTTCCATAATTTGGAGAGAGTTTGTTTGCATTTAATTACTCACAATGAAAACTGGAGTGATCCATTGCTTGTTGTATTTAGTTTTAGATATTATTTTTGATTTAAGACGAAAGTTTGTGTTGAGTATATCCATTAGTGTGCTTAAGAATGTTCCGCCCCTATTATCAGGCTTATATGTATATGGTAGCTTATATACCTTAAGATGTTAAAAAATATCTTATTATAATTTATTTTAGTTTCAGTTAATGTAACGCGCGTAAATTTCTGTTGCAATAATTTTAGGTTAACTGTCAATTCGTCAAAGTGATTTGGGAGACTGCGAATGTTTAAGTTTAGGAAAGACAGGTTGCTATTGTTGTATTTTTTGTTTAAAAAGTTGTCTACTGAGAGATAGTAGTAACTGTTCATTACGTTTTCAGATTCAGTAATTTCATTTACAATATTAAGAGTATTTAAAGTGTTGATCATGATATAGAAATTAGGGTAATACCGTAATAGAAGTAATAATAGGTAATATTATACAGTGTATATAGTAGCGCTCATAAGTATTCGTAGAGAGAAATATTTCAGTTATATTTGTTCCTATTATTTGTATCAGGAATAGGATAATTATGAAAAGTATGATGTTCATTTGGAAAAATTTAACAAATAAAATATTAGTTCAACTACAGCATATACTGTAATGTAAAACATCAAAGAATTTAAGGAAAATAAAAAAGAAATTAATGTGCAAAAGATTTTTTACGTTACAAAATTATTTAATACTTTGCGCGTCCTCCTTTTTTGTTGAATGACTTCAGTGATTCGTTTTAGGTATTTTTTTTTTTTTTTTTTTTTTTGCGAGGTTTCGACATTTCTCAATAGAAATTTTGACCCATTCTTCTAGAGAAATTTGTTGCAATTTAATCAGATTCGAAGGGTTTCTCTCGCGGAAAGCTCTTTTCAAATCAAACCATAAATTCTCGATTAAATTGAAATCTGGGCTTTGACTGGGCCACTCGAGTAGCTTCAAATTCTTTTGTTGAGGCCATTTCATAGTGTTCTCACTTTTATGTTTTTAATTATTATCTTGTTGCAGTACTCATTTGCGACCCCTTCGCAATTCCCAAACTGAAGGCAATACATTTTCTTCTAAAATTTTCTGATATTTCTTTGACTTCAAGATTCCATTGATGGCTTTCCTGTACCAGAAGCGCTAAAGCATCTCCAACGAAGCAAGGAAGGATATTTTTTCCTCTAATGAAGTATTTTATTTTCGCCAAACATACCATTGCTCGACATAATGCTCGTTGTTCCTGAATAATTCAATTTTGATGTCGTCTGTCCAGAGAACTTTCTTCCAGAAAGCAAATCCATCATTTTGATGATCCTTAACGCACTTTAAACGAACTTCTTTGTGCGCTTTTCGTAACGGAGGTTTTCTTCGTGCGACTCTTCTATGTAGACTATTCGGTGCTACTGTAGTATGCGGTCTACCTACGATTCGGCGGTCTACCTTTTAATTATAGCTTCTTATCTTCTTCTTATTTTATTATTAGGTTAATTGTACGCCCTTGACGATTGGTTAGGTTAAGTCGTGATATTTTCGTTAAAACTAACGAAAATATCACGACTTAACCTAACCAATCATCAAGGGCGTACTGTAGTATGCGGTCTACCGTTAAGTATGCGGTAGTAGTATGTTTAACTTCTTTAATAATTCCTTAATTGTGTAAATTAAATTATAATTCCTTTCAATTCATTTTCAATTCCTTTTAAATATTTTGAACGGTAGACCCCATACTACAGTAGAAACTTAACGGTAGACCGCATACTACAGTAGAAACTTAATGGTAGACCGCATACTACAGTAGCACCGACTATTCTTTTTCAATGTACGGTAGAGGGATGGACATAGATCTTAGACATTCTTAATGTTTGACAAATATCAGCCGCAGTCACTCGTGGATTCGCAGCAGCCGCTCTTTCAATCCGTCTAGCTGTACGTTCTGAAATCTTGCAGGGTCGTCCACACCTTAGTTCCAAAGCTTTTCCATTTCTTTATAACTGCAACAACCGTCGAAAATGGAATTCGAAGTTATTCTATCTTTCTATAACTCTCTCCAGAATCGTGTGCAGCAATAACATAGCTCTTGAGATCTGTAGATAGCGCTTTACCACGACGACCCATTGCTTACTAATGGCTTGTACAGTCATCCATCTTTCATGAAGATTCAAAGAAAATTCTAGAATTCATAATTGGCAACAGTCTCTAACCAATAGACAGCCAACTACTGAGAAAAATTTAAAATTCTTCTAGCCTTAAGGCGGACACAAAGCAGTAAATAATTTTGTAAATAAATGTACAAAACTTTTGCATTTTAACTTTTTATTTTCCTCAAATTCTTTGATGTTTTGCATAATATGTTGGAGTTAAACTAATATTTTTATTTGTTAAAATTTTCCAAACGAATGGTAAATTTTCCATAACTATCCTTTGCATACAAAAGATAAGGACGAATATAACTCAAACATTTCTCTGTACGAATACTTATGATCGCCACTATATAATATAATATAATACTGTATAATATAATATATAATACAATATATGGAAAAAATTAAAAAAGGTTGTTGCATGAACTTGTTTTTCGCTTAAGGGATTATATTATCTAATTAAGCATAATGAATATTATTAATTAAATACATAATATTACTTTACTATAGAATAATTTTAATAAGCACATATAATTACTAAAATCTCTTAATTTTTGCCATTTATTTGGTAACTTTTAAAACGGAGAAGATTGAAAAAAACTGAGGAGATTGGAACAGGTTTGCCAGATACCGCTATTATTATATTTAAATTATACGGTAACCGTTAAGTACAAAAACCAGCGCTTCCCAACCGGGTGCAGCGAAGATTCGGGAACACCACAAAAATAACTCGTTCAAAATTTATTCAACATAAGCCAATTTAAAAAAAAGAAAATCCCAGTTAACTGGGTCTTATACAACCTTACCTTACCTTACAACCTTACAAAGGTTCCACGTGATGATTTCTCATTTCGCGAAGGTCAAGCGTGTCGCCCCTCCTCTCGAGTTGGCCTGGTGAAGTAGTGAGTTGGATTCTTGCGCTCTCCACCTCACATAGCCAGGTACGCCCGGCTCATCGGGGATTGTTCTGAGCCAGGCGTCAAGTCTTCTTTTGAAGATTTCCACTGCAACTCCCTTCGTGTTTCTTAGGTCTTTGGGCAACTGATTAAATAGTTTTGGTCCTCTCACTACAAAACTATTTTCTTTCAGGGTTAAGGATGTTCCCTGTCTCGCCTTCAATTTGGGAATACGACACAGTCTACCGCTTCTACTTTCCACCGTTGTTTGGGGAGTTATGGGATTCAGAGTAAAATTAGGGACTAGTTTCTCCATTATTTTCCAAGTGTAAATAATGGTGTATCTCTCTTCTCCTTTCCAGTGAATATAGGTCTAGTTCTCGTAACCTTTCCCAGTAATTTAGTTCTTTGCACCCATTGATCTTGGCTGTGAAACTTCTTTGAATCCCCTCCAGCTGTCTAATGTCTTCTTTTTTATATGGGGATGTTAGGACCGAGCAGTATTCCAGTTTGGGTATTATCAGGGTTTTCAGTAGAGGGATCATTACATTCCTATCCCTTCGTTTAAAAGTTCTCAATATCTGACCCGTTATTCTCTTTGCTCTGTTTACTGCTATCTTATTTGTGTTTCAAATTTCGCATCATCTGTCATTACAACCCCTAAATCTTTTGCTCTGGAATTTCTCTGGACTTCCTGTCCATTTGGGGTATAATATTCCATGGACTTTAGGTCTTCTCTTTTTCCGTACCGTAATAGCTGAAATTTCTCGGTGTTAAACTTCATATTGTTCTTCCGTCCACTTGTAAATTTTGTTTATGTCGGTTTGTAGAGATCCTATGTCTTCTGGTTTTCGTATTTTTCTACTGATCTTTGTGTCATCTGCAAAGGATGTACTATACACTCAGTTTGAAGTTACTCTATTTTGAGCAGTGGGAGACGTAAAACCTCAAGGGGGCCACGAAAGAAGAGGGAAAAATCATCAGGAGTGCTGCTTAAGAAGAGGGGTGGCATTGGGGTACCTTGGAGGTTTTTTGAAAGACATTTTGACTGAAATCAGATTCGAGACATTAGAAAAATTTTCAACTTCCCAAAACAAACGACATAAATTGATCATCCTAACCTAACCTAACGTAAACTAAACTAACCTAACCTAAACTTTACCCAACCTTTTTACCTATTCTAATACTCTGAATTACCTTTATTTACCGAGAGAACTATTACAAATATCAAAAATAATAATAAAATTAGAACACAATCTTTTGAATTGAATTTTGAATTGAATAACCTTTATTAATAATAAAATAAATACATTGCTTTGACAATTTATAATGACATAAATAATTGTGAAACTGGACTATTTATTTTATTTTATTTGGCCCTTAAGCTTTAGGCTTTACTGGGCTCTTATTAAAAATACAGCGAGTTATTATTAATTAATAATAAATAAATAAATAAGTATTATTATATAATAGTTAAAGTATGTATTAATCTTAAATTATCATTATTGATATGACAAATGCAAGGTCACCATTGAAGGCATTATACCAATGCCATACAAAGAAATCAATATTATACATGAGAGATAAGAAGTGAACAATCCCAAGAAATGTGTTTTTAATACTAGATTACACACGAGAAATTAATAATTAGTAAGCAATATTGATGGACATTAATCCTAGATTTTTGTTAGTATCCCATTATTAATCGGGATTTCAACTTGGTTTTAAACAAATTTACATTCACAATACTTTTTATATCGGCATTTAAGTCATTCCATGATTTCAATCCAATAAAAATAGGTAGTTTTTGAAATGAAGACAATCTAAATTGAGATATAACGTACTTTGATCTATTTCTGGTCTGATTTCTTGATGAGTTACAAAATATCTATTTACCCACTGTAAATTAATAATTTTGTTCTTACACTCGTAAATAAAAATAAAATGTGCCAGTTTGGTTATATCATTGAGCTTTAGTAGGTTTAGTTCTTTAAATAATGCACTAGAGTGATCAAGGAAATCAGCATCAGGTCCGGCGCTAGTGTCTCCGAGTAAGTTAGTAACTAATAACCTTATTGCTCTTTTTTTGGGGGGATAACAAAGATACCGTTTAATACGTTGTTAGCGGAGTTTCCCCAAACAAGGGTGCAGTACGTTATATAAGGAAGAACAAGAGTATGATAAAGAGTCAATAAAATCTGTTTAGGGACTACATTTCTAAGTTTAATTAAACATTATAGCAACGCTCCTTGAAATCTTTTTCGCGATATAATTTACATTATCACTCCATTCCAAATTCTTATCTAGCATTAAACCAAGAAATTTTGTTACAGTACAATTTACAATTTTACAGCGATTTCATTAACATTGAGTTCATCAAGATATGCATTTCTTTTATTAGTAAACATCATGAAATTTGTTTTATTGGTATTTAGGAAGAGTTTATTGGTGGTGAACCATTTCATTGCACTGATGAATTCTGAATTAAATATATTCTTAGCTGAATTAACATCTTTGCAAGAAAAAGACGCAGTTGTATCATCCGCAAACATTATGAAGTTCGGTATATCAGATGAACGTGGAAGGTCATTTATATATAATAAAAATAAGTGGACCCAGAACTGAGCCCTGTGGCATACCATGTTTGACAAGCGCTTTAGTTGAGCAAACCTTATTTACTGATACAAAATAATATCTAATAACTTTTAAACCAATTACTAATTGCTCCTATAAAGCCCTCCTCCTCTTTTCCGGCCCATTTTGTAAAATTTCTTCTTGTATTATGCTCGTACGTGCTTTGTGCAATAACCGTACTGCAAAATGTAATGTCGAATTTGTGTAATCTAACCATGAATATTTCACGAAGGAAAGAAGTATTTTGTAACTTCTATCGTATATGGGAGGTGCAAATCCTCAATAAAAATAAAAATAATAATAATAATAATATAAATGGCCATACGAACTAAAAATTGTTCAGTTGAACCTTATGCGGCACTACTTAGTTATATATATATATATATATATATATATATATATATATATATATATATATATATATATATATATATATATATATATATATATATATATATATATAGTGTCCCAGAAGTCTTGGAGGGGTTTTATTTGGCTATAACTTTTTCTTTTTTGATTAACTTATTTATTTTTCTTTTTCGATTAAAGTACCTTTGCTGCGATTAATGAAAATGGAATCTTGGACAATGCAACAAAGAGTGGCTATTGTGGAACTTTATTTGACAAACAACTCTTCCATCGTTGCCGCTCAAAGAGCTTTTCGATTAAAATTCAACACACGTTCTGCTCCTTCTGATCGAGTTATTCGACCGTCCGTCGCTAAATTTCGTTTGGGAAAGGGTCAGGTTGACGAACCACGGACAAGCCGAAGTCCAACTCTGGTTGAGATGGTTCGTGAAAGCGTTGAGGAAAATCCACATCAGTCTGACGACGCAGCCAGGAATTAAACATTTCAAGAAGCTCCTTACATCAAATTTTAAGAGAGGATATCAATCTTTACCCGTACAAAATTCAAATTGTTCAAGAAATTAAACCACAAGATCATCAGAGTCGGATAACGTACGCTAATGGGATTTTAGATTTACGCAGTGAAAATGAAGATTTTCACCAGATATTAAATTTGTAAGTAAAATCGCAATAAATATATTTTCAAGTGTTACAAACCTTTTTTATTTCCCCAAACAAAAAGTTATAACCAAATAAAACCCCCTCCAAGCCTTCTGGGACACCCTTTATATATATATATATATATATATATATATATATATATATATATATGCTGCAAACCCACAAGGAAAAAGAAAAACGATTCCAAGGCCTTTCGTGTATTCAAAGCTACACCTCGTCAGCTTTGAATACACGAAAGGCCTTGGAATCGTTTTTCTTTTTCCTTGTGGGTTTGCAGCATTCATTCATTTCACGTGTTTTATTGTGAAATTCATCCCATATATATATATATATATATATATATATATATATATATATATATATATATGAAAATTATTTCACGAAAACCAAAGATTTCTGGAAAATTATAATTTTAGACATTTTAGTACAAGATTCACAACTGTGATTGTGTAACCCTTAACCTAACCGGGTATTTACATTTCTTTAAAAAATATATAGTCATGTTTTTTAAAATATCTGATAAGAACAACCAGCCAGAAGGGTGAGACCAACTAACAGTGCTCAGACCAACTAACGAACTCCTATATTATCATTACCAGCACTATTAGGCTCGAACCCCGATCTCAGTGTCTTCACTTCGCTCATAGGGAAACGATATTACCCATCGAGATACCCACTGAGATACCCACTCAGGTACGGACGCTGGATCTCAAATATCTAAATAAATAGACTTTATATAGACATACATACATTCTTATACAAATCCTTTTGCAAAGTTTGGCTTATCGCAACCTCAGTTGGAGCTCTAACTATTGGTAGTATTACTATTATTAATACGAATAACTTTTCTGCCATTTTTCAACTAGTCCATGTACAAAAAAAATTAACACAAAATTATATCTACTGTAGATAATCTGGAAATTGATATATATATATATATATATATATATATATATATATATATATATATATATATTATAGGAATTTCAAGAGATCGTGCAACACTGAAGGGCGCGAACTAAGACTAAACTGGAAATTTTATCAAACCCTGATTCAAGCTCTGTAAGAATTAACAGTTGTTTTAGAAAAATTAGCACTGCCCAAAGGATTAAGAAACTGACGTAGCTGCAGTGCAATAAACTATTTAGTTCGAAAATATATTTCGTAAACCGGTGTGACTCCAAACCCTGTCTCATGGTGTAGCCCAACTCAGAATTTTTCTTGATATTTAACAATGTACTTGATTGTTTTAATTATTTTTCTCAATACATATACCAAAAAGAAATTCCCTTATTCTGAGCATCCGGTATTCAGAGGTTTTACTTCCCCTAAAAATATATATATATATATATATATATATATATATAATATATATATATATACACATCGTTCAGGTTCCATGTGTTGGTCTCTCTTCACACGAAGGTCAAGCTGGTGGCTCCGCCTATAGGCCTGGCTTGATGGAGGAGCGAGTTTCTCTCTTGCGCTCCCCACTGCACATAGCCAGGTACACCCGGCTCATCTGGTACCGTTCTGAACCAAGCATCTAGTCTTCTCTTGAAGAATTCACCTTATATATATTAGATTTTACGGTTTAAGTGGAAGCAAGATATGAAAATTTGTAAAAACTTTACACAGAACATCATTCCACCCATACGCCCATTTCAGGGTACGCCCATTTCAGGGTACGAACAACTGCTCCCAGCAACACTGCCAAGCAAATAGGGATCAGTGTGTTGACGAGTCTTCCGTAGGTAGTTCATCACCACTGAAAGCAACAATGCTCTTTATTGTCCCACTTCAAAGATTACTTCTCATTCAATGTCTTTCTCATTTTCATACACGGTCCATAAATGCAAATACACAAAAGTGAAAAAGCCACATTTGAGAAAAATGTTTCTTCATTTGAGCAACAATGTCAGTCCCTTCCCATTCGTGGTAAAGGCACCAAATGGGAAAAACCTATATTTCCCAACTTAATTTAACCTAACTTAACAACTTGATTTAACCTAACCTGGAACAAAGTAGGAAAGCCGTGGATTAGAATGAGGATGTCCAGTGGCGGTCCTGGGCATAGGCGATATAGGCGGCCGCCTAGGGCGCCAATTGGTGGCGGGGACGACATAGCACGCCCGTTTTTTGTTTTTTCTCAAACAGGCTCCAGTCCAGGGCTCGAGAAATTTACCAACTCACGGTCTCACCAACCCTGGTTGGAGATAGATATTTATCCTTGGTGATAGGTATGGATTTTGCTTGTAAAAATCAATTTATAAAACTAAATTAAAAGTTATACCTATTTCATTGCTTGTTTATTTTAATGAAATAAGTTAAAACTGTTTATAATTATTAAAATCAAGCGGAGTAAATTAGAGTGTAGCTAGTGACGGATTTTCCTCCACACCGCAATTTCGTATGTGTTCTAGTTTACAGTGAGTCGTGTCTGGCCGAGCATCATGTTGAAGAGGACAAAGCCGTCAGTGCACAGGGAAGAAAGAGAAGAAAAGAGGAAGAGGAAGAGGAGATGCGATCGAAAAGTAGAGGTATGTCATGAACATTTTATTTAAGTTTCATTTTTATATCTAACGTTACTTTTTCAAACTGTAAAATCAAGATAAGTTTGCTACTTTAAGTGGGCAATCCGCTATTTTAGGCAAAAATCATCAATTTTTTTCTTTTTTTGCTGAAATGACTTCTAAAATTTGTCTGCTTCATGTTTGTGTTGTCAGATTTTGGGTTTTTAGTTTAAAACCCTCACCCTCACCATAACCTACCCTTTATGGCTAAGTGTAAGGTTTATAGGCGTTTAGTTTTAGTACTGGGCTTAACTAGATTTCTGCTGTTATTAATATGTACTTATCAGTGTGACCACTCTACATTTTTAATTATCCCAAGAACACCGAGCAAAACTTCCCCAGAATTCCCAAGGTTATAGAAATATTCGAGTGATTTAATTTTTCATTGAATTATACTTTTCTTTAAGAAAAATGTGACAATAGTCTGGAAAATACACAATAAACAAATATAAACCCCAAATAAAATAAATGGCATATGGCAGTAATAAGTTATTTACAATGACAAAAGCAACTGTGTGCCATCATGTTTGCTTCACATGATAACATTTATTTATATCGTTTCAGATACACTTCTAAAATATCTTGGAGGACCCTCTGCTAAAACTGGGAACTGGGATTTGGAATTTGGAGGTGACCTTTTTCAATGTGGTGGTGGATGCTGCTATCTCATCACTTCAGGAAAGATTGCAGACAGTGATGTAGGTCTCGAGATCGGTCTCGGTCTCGAGACCGATCTCGAGACCCAATTTGCAGATCTCGATCTCGATCTCGGTCTCCGCTATTTAGATCTCGGTCTCGATCTCGGTCTCGACAGACGCGGTCTCGGTTTTTCTCCCCGAGACCTTTCGAGACCTCTCGAGACCGTAATGAAAAATACATGTTATTGGCATACTCATGATGGTGGCTTGGTTGAACAGACACAATTCAGAATGTTTATGAAAGTTTGTAAAAGTAAGGGACTCTAGGTATTCACTAATCAGTCACCCTGTTTTGAGTTGCCACGTTTGTCTTGCGGGAGAGTGTGGGTCTGGATTTTTTTGGTTAGCGCTACCAAAAAATTTGCCCCCCCCCCCCCCCGTCAGATTAATTTTATTGAAAATGGAAACACTAAATAGAGAATTATATATATTATATATATAAGTATATATTATAAGGCCACTTAGTGTTGCCAAACGGCGTGTCAACCTCTGTGGCGTGATAAAAACGATTATCCTCCCATCCAATATGTATTTGAAAAAATAAAATGCTTCACACAAAAATAATGCAAGAAATACAGCATAAAGAAAACAGTACCGATAAATTCAAGAGTCAAACCAAAGTTCCGGGACTAATGGCAAAATATCAAAGCTATCGGTCCAAGCAGAAGAACGTTGAAACTGGGAAGATTTTGAACCGCAGGGAACAGTTGCGGCGGTACCTTTTAGAGATCGATGAATCTCATATTTTAGACAATTGCTCTCCAATAAAGTTTTGGCACCAGAAAAGGGATAAATTCCCATCACTGGCCAATATTGCCATGACTGTTTTAACAGTGCCTACCTCTAGTGCTCCAATTGAGCGTATATTTAGCCATGGAGGCATAATAATGAGGCCCCACAAAAGTCGAACTTCAGCAGATCTTCTGAGCATGCTGATGTTCCTTAAATGTAATGAGCACCTATCATGCTTTAAATAAATACACAAGTCAAACTGAGTAGTGGGTACGTTCATTAAACCTTATGTAACAGATATAAAAGAAGTAAATAAATAAAAAGTACGTGTATATATATATTCATTTGTTAATTTATAGGCTACACTTTTTGCATTCAACACACTACATCTGAGAAAGTAGTTATTAGTTTATTAATATACTTAACATAGTCTAATTTCCATAGTAGTGTAAAACAAATTGAAAGGGCATGAACTTGGTTTCGATCTCGATCTCGGTCTCGAATTTTAAGGGTCTCGATCTCGGAAGGTAGATCTCGATCTCGAACCTTTGATCTCGGTCTCGATCTTGGTCTCATAGGATCAGGTCTCGGTCTCGATCTTGGTCTCATAGGATCAGGTCTCGGTCTCAGTCTCGGACTTGGTGGTCTCGACTACATCACTGATTGCAGACCTTGGGAGAAGTGAGAGAGAAGTTTGGAGTGCTCTCAAACTTCCAAAACTTGTCAAATGAGGAGAAGACAGAGCAATCAGAAACCCTCAGCAACACTTTAAGCTGTCGTGGACATTCTGATCTAGATGGTAGGGACTAGGGAGTTGGCACAGGAATTAAAAAATTTGCCTGAACTGCCATCTACGAGCATGACAGCACTTCAGCTGCTGACGTTTATCCATGAAAAGCAGCTCACAGAAATCTATCCCAACCTTTGGGTCGCCCTCAGGGTTGCTGTTACCCTTCCAATGACAGTGGCTGGAGCGGAGAGGAGCTTTTCCAAGCTCAAGCTCATCAAGACTTACCTGAGATTCACCATGATGCAAGACCGCCTCAGTGGTCTTGCTGTCATCAGCATTAACCATGCGGTTTCTGAGCAGATTTCCTATGATGACATCATTGATGAATTTGCATTAAGGAAGACCAGGAGGATCAGGTTTTAATAGGAAAACAACTAGACCTAAAACTTCCAAACCAAATTTAAAATTCAGTTATTTGCTAGCTAACAATCTTATTCCTTTATTAAGCTACAGTGTGTGAGTTATTAATGTTTTTTATTTATTTATTTTGTGTGCAATATACATTGGAATATTTATTTTGTTTGCAATATATTTGGGAATCTTTATTGAGTGTTCAATTATTATCCATACAAGATTTCTTTGTAGTTATTGTTTCAAGACAACTTGTTCTTACTTGAAGCTAAGAACAATAAATGAAGGAGGTGCTTTGTGTTTTAAAGACAATGTGTTCAGTGTTTTATTGCGGCAGAGGTTATGCACCGTTGGTGGGGGGAGTGTGCTGTTGATAGAGGAAGGGCACCTTTGCATGATCTCGCCTAGGGCGCCAAAAATGCCAGGACCGCCACTGAGGATGTCATGAATTGGGAATAGACCGATTTGAAAATGTTTGCTTTGAAATTCTAACTCTCGACTTTCCCACTCTTGGGCACGGAATGAAATGGGAATGACATTGGTTTACTCCCATTCAACGTCATTCCCATTTTCATCCACGGCTTTCCCACTTTGCTCCAGGTTAGGTTAAATTAAGTTAGGTTCAGAAATATTAGCTATTCCCATTTGGCGCCTTTACCACGAATAAGACTGAAAATGACATTGAGTGGGATGATAATGTTATTCTCATTCGCGGCAATGGCGCGAAATGGGAATGGCTAATATTTGCCAACCTAACTTAATTTAACCTAACATAACATAACAACATTAACCTAACCTGGACCAAAGTGGGAAAGACGTGGATAAGAATGGGAATGACGTTGAGTGAGAGCAAACCGGATGATACCAGTTCAAAGAATATCCAAACCCATATTCATTTTCATGCAATTTTTGTTAGATTGTATCGCAAATACCTCCAGGAACAAGATGCACCGTAAGTCGATGTTTTCTCCCTGAGGCAGCGCGAATTTACCCTGATCAATCACAGTCACATCCGTACTACTTCAGGCTTGCTCTACACAAACTGGATCCACAATTACAGGCGTGGAATTTTACCTATCTTTGATTACTTTTTCATAAGCGTTTCCGCGGCTTCGTTTTCATTAAATCTCGACAATAAAAAATTCCGGTTTTACAATTTATGTTGGCGTAAATTGGAACTCAGACAATCCAGTTTTTCCAAATGAAAGGTAATTGTTATGTTTCATGTTTGTGTAGATTCAAAACTGGAATAAAATTTAGAGAAAAAAATTATTTAAAATTATTTAGCCCCTTCAGGAACATGCCTGCGAGATTGGTCTAGTATTTCCGCTATATATATATACAAAGGTGGGCAGGACCGAGTTCCAAAAGGACCGAACTCCAGGAACTCGGTCCTTTTTAAGGACCGTGAGCGGGAAAGTCGGTCCTTTTCTCAGTGAGGACCGAAATGAGGAGCGACGGTCCATTTTTAAGCAATTCCGGACGGTCTTTTTTAGTGTGTTTAGTGATTATTTGAAGTTCTAAAGAAGATGGATCGTTTCCTCCAGAAGACTCAGAAAGAGACTGAGACTGAACTGAAACTTGTTTCAACACTTGGAGGAGACGAAGAATCTACTGGTTCCCCAGCCCGGCGTTGAAGGACTTGTTCATCAAGTTTAACACGCCTATCCCATCCAGTGCCGCCGTGGAGAGGCTCTTCTCTTTGGGGAAGGACGTCCTCAAGCCGAAAAGGTCAGGGCTCAGTGACAGCCATTTTGAAATGCTAGTCTTCTTGAAGGGAAACTCAAGCATTTAACTTAATAACTTTTTTTCATCATTTATGTATTGTATTAATTATAATTTACGTTAATAAAATTAAAGATTTCCGGTGTCTTTAATTTCATTTTTTCAAATTTTTCACTTATATTATATATAAGGACCGAGGACCGAGTCGTTCCTAGGTCCTATCTTCAGAAAGGACCGTGACCGGGACCGTCGGTCCAGTTTGAGGCAAGGACCGGGACCGGGACCGTCGGTCCTTTTTGAGGCCCGGGTGCCCACCTTTGTATATATATATGCGCGCCTCGGTGGTGTAGTGGTTACCGTCGCTGAATACGAATCCATCGGCCCCGGGATTGAGACCCGGTGACGGCAGGCGGCGCGCAGCAAAACCCAGCTGTTCATCCTTCCACACAATAAAGAAAGTGGTTGGTATATAAGTGGGTACCCTGGGTAGCCTAGTGGTTAAGACGCTGGTTGCTGGTGGGGCGTGGTTCGGATTCCACGTTAAACTGTAGGTCTAAGGTGGCGTGACAAGCTTGACCTTCGTCAGAATGAACAATTCGGGCGGAAGCAAACCAAAGGTTATATATATAAATTCATGATATATTATACTTTAGGTGAGTTCGAACGACGGTTCAGGATCGACCTATGGTCGACCCCTCTGCAGCAGCCCGCCTCATTTACGGGACTTGGTGAAGCAGGAAATTGCTGTCTGATCTCCTCCTGCCCTTGTAGCCAGCCACGCATGGCTGGTCAGGGACTTTGCACAGGAATCTGTCCAGTTGGTTCTTGAGGTTATTCAGGTCGGTGTGCTGGAGATTCCTCACTTCTTTTGGTAGGACACTGAAGAGCTTTGGGCCTCTTATTCTAAGGATATTTTCCATCCTCGTTTTCATGGCCCCCTTGTCCCACCACAGCTGGGACCGTACAAAATCTACCTCTCCTCTCATTCCAGTTTATTCCTATTTCATTTCTAAGGTTAAGGACAGAGCCCTCAAGTATTTTCCGTATGTATATTATTGTGTACCGCTCGCGCCTTCTTTCGAGAGAGTAGAGTTTCAGTGATTGTAGTTGAGACCAGTAGTCTTCACCTTCCGTTTCCTCTATCTTAGATGTAAAAGTCCTTTGTATAGCTTCAATGTTCGCAATGTCTCGTTTTCTGTGTGGGCTTGTGAGTACTGAGCAATACTCAATTATTGGCAGGACTAGACTCTTCCATAATTTGAGCATGATGTTTGCTTTTCTGCTGCGGAAGCTCCTCCAGATGATTCCATTATTTTTCTAGCCGTTGTAATTTTGATGTTATAGTGCTCTCTGAATTCTGTATCCGACGACATTATTACTCCAAGATCCCTGACTTGTGGATTTGGTGTTATCTGTTTGGCTTGCATAGTTTTGTACCCTTTTTTCTGTAGCTCCTCGTTATTACCATATCTTAGAGGTTGGAATTTTTCTTCGTTGAACTTCATATTGTTGTCTTCTGCCCACTGGAATAGTGTTTCAATGTCGTTTTGTAATCTTTCTATGTCACTTTCGTTCAATATTTCTTTGCATATCTTTGTGTCATCCGCGAAACATGATACAATACTGTCATTGATATCTGCATCAATATCTGCAATCATTATTATGAAGAGCAAGGGAGCTATTACTGTCCCTTGTGGGACAGAGCTCTCTACTTCCGAGACTTCCGATTTGACTCCATTTACCACCACTCTTTGTGTTCTTTGCGTCAAGAAATTATCATAAATATCCATCTTCCCAGCTTTCCAGTAATTCCTGCATTCTTAAGTTTATGTGCTATAATTCCATGGTCACATTTATCGAAGGCTTTAGCAAAGTCAGTATAGATCATATCTATGTTTTGTCCTCGACACAGTGTTTCCAATATTTTCTCCTGGTGGTCTAATAGCTGTGATAGGCATGAGCTTCCAGCCCTGAAACCATGTTGATTTGGGATGTATAAGTTCTTTTCTTGTAGTTAGTAGGTAGTTTCGCTTTTAATTATACGTTGAAAGCACTTTATAAGGTGTGATGTGAGAGCGGCCGGCCGATAATTCTTGGGCATTGCTCTGTTACCACCTTTGAATAAACGGGCAATGTTCGCGTTCTTTAATGGCAGTGGAATTTGTCCTGTGTCGAGTGATTTCCTCCATAGTAAGTATAGCGGTTTGGCAATACTCTCTTTACATTTCTTCAGAAATGTGGCATTCCATGTGTCTGGCCCTGGTGCCGAATTGTCTCGCATCTGTGATAGAGCCTTAATTACATCTCCTTTCGAGAACTCTAAGTCCATTAATAGGTTTGTGCCAGAATTTGTCCTTGGCTGATTTGTATCAATGTCGAAAAATTCGTCTGCATTTTCTACTTTCATCTCGAATTTATGTAGGTACTCGAGCAAAGTCTACAACTACAACAAAGTCTACATCTACAACAATTCTAGTTGTAGATGACCAAAAAAGATCGATATTTAAATCTTTTTTGTACAGAGGGCATTCTGTGAAATTTGAGATGTTCAGTGTGCAGGTCTATCCGGGTCTGAGGCGAACTTACATTCCAGAGGAGTTCGGGTTAAAGTGTTTGGCGTTGCATTTTGATAAGAACCTTACAGGAAAAAGTTGATTACGTTTTAGGCCAACCAAACATTAGAAATGAAATGGTCAACTTTAGTTACTGTATATATAATAAATAAAATAATACAAAAAAGTGAATGGCGACAGGCGGAAGGCGCGCTGGGAAGCTTACATGACATCTTGCAGAAGGGAATGTGCGTACACTCATAGTATGAGTGTTTTGCTATTACCCTTAGACAGCAGTATGGCACCAAAACGTAAAGCATCTGCAAGTGATAGTGAAGAGAAGAAAATAAAAAAAAAATAATGATTCTAGATAAGTTGCGTGGTGGTATGAGCATAACATCACTTGGCCGCGAGTATCACGTGAATGAGTCTACCATACGTACCATCCGAAAGAGTGAAGAAAAGATACGTGCTATTTTCATTTATATTTTTATTTATCATATGTATATGTTTGTGGTGCCGCGTTTGTTAGCGGGCTAGAGATAAAGTAAAGGCCAATTTGAGGCTTTATTCAACATAAACATAGCATAGATCTGAAACACAGAAAACAATAATTAGTAAAGACTTGTTACACAGAAAACAATAATTAGTAAAGACTTGTTACACAGAAAACAATAATTAGTAAAGACTTGTTACACAGAAAACAATAATTAGTAAAGACTCATTACATTCCTCTCTCTTTTATAATACGTGATACATTGCACGGTAAGAAACAAAACGACAAGTTCAAGATATTTTGGAAGAAAGAAGAGTCTACAAGTTTAGGCGTTGAGCTGGGTATCTGATTCGAGTGCTTCTTCTCAGAGGGGGACTCGTCTCGGAGGTTACTGACACAGGTGGGCCTCTCTCGACTTCGACTGGAGTCGCTTCGACGGGAGCTGTTGGGACCGTGTGTCGGCGGATCTCAGCGGGTTCTGAGTCGTCCGTTAGCGGGGTGGAATTGATTGGCGGACTGGGTACGGGGGGTTCATAGTGATTCGTGTCATCCGTATTGCTACGTCCCGCCGGTGCCAGGTCCCTGATGGATACGGTATCTTCTCTCCCATTCGGATGCCGTATAAACGCGTAGTTGGGGTTTGCCTCAATTAACTCAACTTCCTCGACGAGGGGGTCGTTCTTGGATCGGCGAAGGAGTACAGTTCCCGGAGAAGACAGCCACGTCGGTAGTGCAGAACCGGTAGAAGTACGCCGCGGGTGCGTGAATAGACGCTCGTGAGGAGTTTCGTTCGTGGCCGTACACAGCAGCGATCTAATCGAGTGCAGCGCGTCTGGTAGGACGGACTCCCATTGCGACATCGGCAACCCGCGATCTTCTATGGCTAGTTTGATGGTGTTCATGATGATTCCATTGTAACGTTCGCATTGCCCGTTTCCTTGGGGGTGATACGGCGTTGTGCGACTAGTCGCGATACCATGTTTAGTTAGGAACAGTTTTAGTTCCGAAGACATAAACGATGTCCCTCGATCTGTGTGGATGTAAGAGGGAGTTCCGAAGGTAGAAAATAACTCGGTGAGACGGGCGATAACGGTTGACGTGTTCGTATCACGGCACGGGAAGGCAAAAGGAAAGCGTGAATACTCGTCGATTACTGTTAGGATGTAAGGTCGCGAAGTTGCGCTCGGAAGCGGGCCTTTAAAGTCGATGTTAAGTCGGTCAAACGGGGACATGGCCCGTATTAAGTGACTAACTTCTGGTTTATAGTACTGTGGCTTACATTTAGCGCATGTTTGGCATTCCGACGTAACTCGTTTGATGTCATCCACTGAGAATGGTAGGTTCCTAGCTCTCACAAAATGAGTCATTCGGCGGACTCCTGGGTGTATCAGATTAACATGCAGCTGGGCGAGGGATATTCTTGGAGTAGCAGCGCAAAAGGATCGCGACAATGCGTCTGCGGCTCGGTTCTCGGGGCCCGGTCTGTATTTTATTGTGAATGAGTAGCCGGCTAGTTCTACACGCCAACGGAGAATCTTATCGTTCTTAATACGACCAGTAGCTTTTCCATCGAACATGAAAGATACGCTCCGCTGGTCGGTGACGACAGTAAAGTGTCGATAAGCTAAGAAGTGCTTCCACTTGCGAATGGATTCGATTACAGCGTATGCCTCCTTTTCAACGATGTGATGGCGACGTTCTGTGTTATTCAGAGCGCGAGAAAAGAACGCCACCGGGCGGCCGTTCTGGGTGAGGGTGGCTCCGATTGCTGAAGAGGAAGCGTCCGTCTCCACAGTGAACGGCAGTTCTTCATCGATTGAACCGACGACAGCTTTCGAGATATCATCTTTGAGTGTTTGGATCGTTGATACTTCCTCGCGAGTTAATGGGAATGATGAAACGTTGAGCAGAGGTTTGATCTTGAGGGAATAGTTCTGAATCCATTTAGCATAGTATGCGAATAGTCCGATTACGCGTTGTAGAGACGACTTGTTGCGAGGAGTTTGAAGTTCTTGTAGTGGCCGGAGGCGTTCGGGATCGGGCCGCAATACGCCATGAGAGATAGAATATCCGAGCAGGTGCACTGATGTCATCGAAAGCTTGCATTTTTCCTTGTTTAGACTCAGATTTACTCGTTTAGCGGCTTCCCAGAAATGTCGAAGGTTCTCATCGTGCTCTTCCCAAGTGGTTCCGCAGATGGTGAGATCGTCGAGGTAGGCGTATGTTGATGATAAGTTGTTCGAGGATATGAATTCGTTCATGACGCGCTGGAAGGCCGCGGCTCCGTTAGTTACTCCCATAGGGATCCTTCTGAATTGGTATAGATTTCCGTCAGCCTCGAATGCTGTGAAAGGTCGTTCAGACGGATCGATTTCTACCTGGTAGTATGCGCTTGACAGATCAATTACGCTGTAGTATTTGTGTTGTGAGACTTTGTTGGCTATATCATCGATTCGCGGAAGAGGATATGCATCTAGCATGGTAAATCGGTTGACGGTTTGAGAGAAATCGATTACCATGCGTTTTTTTTTTGTTTCGGTAGATGTGATGACTACTTGAGCACGCCAGGGTGAGTTACTGGGTTCAATTATCTCATCCCTGAGTAGCTTTTCGATTTCTTTCCCAATGAAAATTTTGTCCTCAGAGCAAAATCGTCTGGACTTCGTGGCGATGGGACGACAATCGGCAGTTAAGTTGCCGAATAGTGGTGGGGCTGAAATTCTTGATCGAGTAAGGCCGCATATATGGAGTGCTGGCTCCGGACCTCCGAAATTGATGTTCAATTCCTTGTGTCTGATTAAGAATGGGGTACCGAGTATTATGTCAGCGCACAGATCCGACAAGACGGATAGTTCGAGCTTTTCGTAGTCGCGGTCTCCCATCGTAACCTTCACTGTACATCGACCTGAGATGGCTGCGGATAGATTAGGCGAAGCCATTGATACGACGCCCGAGTGCGGAAGAATGGGCAGCTCTAAGTGTTTGGCTAGATCCTCACGAATGAAGTTGTCCGAGCTGCCAGTATCCAACAAGGCGAGACACGAACGGCCGTTGACGAGGATATCGACTGTTGAGTTGGTAGGCATGGAGGAGCTACACGATAGAGTGGTACTAATGGTCGCTAATGCTGCGGCTGAATGAGACGCTGTGGTTTTATCCTGTTTTTGACGTGCCGAGGAAGTACTTGAGCGGCAGACTTTGGCCCAGTGGCCGGTCTTTTCACATTTCGCACAGATAGAATCCTTTGCTGGACACCTGCTTCGTGGGTGGCGTCGAGACCCGCAGAAGAAGCACAGAGCGGCTTTGTTGTCGAAATTCGTAGCGGCTGAAGAGTTTGGGAGATCGTCTCCTTGGACGCAGGCAGGCCGGGCAGAGTCAGTAGTCGGCGACGGTTCGTGGCGAGAGCCAGTGGCTGCAACAGCACCGTAATGAGTGAGGTACGATTCTGAGTTTTTCTGGGCCTGATCTAATGTTCGAGCCTGGACGATAGCCTTTTCCAGTGAGAGTGTGTCATTTTCGAGTAAGCGGGTACGGATGGCGCTATCTCTAATTCCTCGGATGAAAGCGTCTCTCACAGATGAACTCCTGTTTTCGTCGGCGGAAACCGATTTGAAGTTGCAGTCATTGGCTAGTTGTTGAAGAATTTGCAAGTACTCATCGAGGGTTTCCTCGGGCTTTTGGTGACGGGTGGACAACAGGTGGCGAGCGCATACCTCGTTTGGCTTCTTGACGTAGGTGGCCTCTAAGGCTGCCATGGCATCCTCATAAGTAGAGCAGTCTTGAATGATATCAGCGACATCGGGGCCGATATGTATGAATAGAACCTCCAATTTATTGGGGTTGTGTTCGGCGATAGTACTCAAGAAATATTTGAATCCGCGCGACCATAATTTCCATAGTTTCCCAGCTTGGGGAGAATTCGGAGAAGTAATAAATTTATCCGGGCGAATCACCTTCTCCATGATATAGTAAGATTACTGGATGAATATTTGCTTGCTGTATCTGAAAGGCCGACTGAATGGCTGATTGAAATGTTGAATAAATTGTGGTGCCGCGTTTGTTAGCGGGCTAGAGATAAAGTAAAGGCCAATTTGAGGCTTTATTCAACATAAACATAGCATAGATCTGAAACACAGAAAACAATAATTAGTAAAGACTTGTTACACAGAAAACAATAATTAGTAAAGACTCATTACAATGTTATTATATTCTTATTTCATATACAATATAGGTAGGGAAATTCATTTGTTTGTGAATAAAAATCTACATATCTAAGTATTAATGGGAGACTTTACACGGCCGCATTCACGTATCCCCATTTATCCCATAAAGTATTAAGTTTGTCCAACGCGGATTTACCTAACGCGCCGTTCTCAAGGAACCTGACCCCCTCGTTGGACGAGGGTTTATTATTATATATATATATATATATATATATGAGTGCAAAAGTATGAGTCCACTGTCAATCTGATAACTATTAGATAAATAATCTGTCGTGTGAAAATTGGTTTTGATACTAAAATACACATTAACTAGAACCTCTGGTTCATATTAACGTATAATTAAGTTATTACTTAAGTGTATAAAGTTGTATTAGCTGGATGACCCTCTAGTCTGCATAAATTGAACTTGAGGGTTGATTGATTATATTACTTATAACGCATGTGTTTAAAGATTTAGCGAACTACTGATGATGGATCTACATTAAATGCTCCTAAGCTATTGTTATATCACTATTTACAATTAAAAGTATTGACATATTCACTTAAATTCTGAAAAAACTTATCCAAAACGTTTCTCATTATAATCCTAATTTATGCTGTTTTTTCCTTTCACAGGCCTAATAAATGACGAAAAGTATAATTTCTGATGAGATTAAAATAATACATTTGCATGGTGATGGACTGAGTCAAAGAAAAATAAATAAATCTACAGGTGTTTCCAAAACTGGTGTAAAAACAATCTTGGCTCGTCAAAGATCAAATGGGAACCCCAGTTGGTCGTCCTAGATTAGAAAGGCCTTCTAAGCTTTCTCCATCTGATCGACGATATCTAAAGATTACTTCCCTTCGAGACAGATGAAAATCCAGCACTTCACTTGCAGCAGATCTCGAAAAAACAACAGGTGTCTCAGTTGATCCCTCTACTGTACGAAGGAAGCTTAACTCAGTAGGTCTTAAAGGATGTGTTGCAGCAAAAAAGCCACTTTTAAGGAATGGAAATAAAGAGAAGATAAGAAAATATGCTTTGGAACACAAGTATTTGACATCTGAGACCTACTGAGTTAAGCTGTGTTCTGGTAAAAATGAGTGCGCATATAACCACCAACACAGTTTAGGTATGTACAATAGCGCAGGCAAGGAGGGCCCAGGGAGTATATGGGCTTCTGGATCTGCCCTCGACACATATACATGTGTGTGTGTGTGTGTGTGTGTGTGTGTGTGTGTGTGTGTGTGTGTAGACCAGTGCTGTTGGTAACAATGGCTGGATTGGGCCCTCCCCTTTATAAAATCCCGGCTGTGCTTCTAGGTATGTATATAGTGTTGAGCTTTTGACATTTTCCACCTGCACGAAATCTGAGTCAGCGAGTTTTGCATTTGCATGCGTTTTCTGCATTTGATGCCGAGTGACATGTATAGTAATATGTGGTATAGAGTATCATGTAACATATATGCAGTGTTGGGAGTAACGGCTTACTTTTTTAGTATCTGTAGCGGTAGGGCTATGTCGTAGCCAATGTCGTAACACCGCTTCTCGTTTGTGAAAAAACTATATAGGACTATGGGTTGATTGCCTGTGCCCTCATCCGTTGGAAATTTCCAGCAGACTTCAGTGGAGGGTTACCGACAAAAGCCCTATGCTTTTTCGTTAGAGAGTTATGAATATGTTGGTTGTTAAAAGGACCTCTTTATATTTAATTGATTACGGTAATTTTAGCGTCGGGATTTTAGCTGCCTATATTAGAACGAAAACAACGGGTCCCACCTTATTTTTGCTGGTCTCAGTTTGCTTCGATGTAGGGCGTTACGATCTTTTTCGGTGTAGGGCCGCCACGATGGAGTTACTCAATGAGTTTGGGAAAGGATTATAGAGAAAAGGTTAAGAGAAGAGACAACCGTGGGGGAAGAGCAGTTGGGTTTTATGCCAGGTAGGGGAACAACTGATGCGATTTTTGCACTGAGGCAGTTGATGGAGAAACACCGGGAGCGACAAAAGGGACTGCACATGGTTTTCATCGACCTAGAGAAAGCATATGATAGAGTGCCACGCCAGGAGGTTTGGAGGTGTATGAGAGAGAAAGGTGTGCCGGAGAAGTACGTTAGGTTGGTGCAAAGTATGTATGAAAGAGCAAGGACCCAGGTCAGGAGTAGTGTAGGTGTAACGGAATGGTTCCCCGTGAGGGTTGGTCTACATCAGGGATCTTCTTTGAGCCCGTACCTTTTTGTTTTGATTATGGATGTGTTGGCCCAGGGGATAAAAGATCAATCCCCTTGGTGTATGCTCTTTGCAGACGATATTGTTCTGTGCAGCAACAGGAGAGAAGTAGTAGAAAGAAAATTGGAGGAATGGAGGAGGGCTTTTGAAGACAGAGGGTTGAAAATCAGCAGAAAGAAAACGGAGTACCTGAGGTTCTACGAAAATCAAGACTCAGAAATTAGTTTAGAGGGAGCGAGGTTAAAGAGAGTAAGTAAGTTTACGTACTTGGGATCGACAGTGGCTGAGGACGGTGAGCTGGACACAGAAATAACACACAGAGTGCAATCTGGTTGGAAAAATTGGAAGAAAGTTTCAGGGGTGTTGTGTGACCGAAGAATAGGCGCAAGGGTTAAGGGAAAGGTGTATAAGACTGTGGTAAGACCGGCTATGATGTACGGGGCTGAGTCTTGGGCTATAAAGAAAGATCATGAGAAAAGACTAGATGTAACGGAGATGAGAATGCTGAGATGGATGTGCGGAGTGACAAGGTTGGATAGAGTAAGGAATGAAAGGATAAGGGGCACAACAAAGGTTGGAGAAATCTCGAGGAAGATACAAGAAAGTAGACTGAAATGGTATGGACATGTGATGAGAGGGGACGAAGATTATGTGGGTAAGAGAACGATGAATATGGAGGTGTATGGCAGGAGAAAGAGAGGCAGACCGAAGCGAAGGTGGATGGAGAAGGTGAGGGACGATTTGAGGGAGAAGGGCTTGTCGGAGGAAGAAGCCCAGGACCGGGCTGTGTGGAGGAGGCTGGTCAGAAACGCCGACCCCGCATAGAGGCGGGAACGGGCGAAGAGAAAGAAGAAGAAGAATAAATATAGGCAGTCACAATATAAACACTTTAGGGGATAGGCCTATCCTTATTTTATGTATTAAGTTTATTATAAGGAATTCACTCAGAACTTTAGGGAAGACAGAAGCACATTCTCCCTGTTTAAAGCGTTCGCTGTAACATAAACAGCCCTGAGAGCCGTTCCTTGGTTCGCTTGTATTTTCATTATTATTTGCCGATCTAGCAAAATTTTGTTTGGTCTACTTCTCTGTGGTAGACTAAACAATAAATTGGGTTTTCTTGTTGCTATGTGAGGCTGATTCAGTGATTCATACATACAGGTTCTTTGTACGTATGGCAATTATTTCATTCTCAATAGGCTATGTCGCCAATCCCGAGGCAATTTTGTATAGATATTTAATTCAATTAATTAATAATTTATATTTAATTATGAAATAAATGTACCACATATGATACCATGTTGTGAGCGCGTATAGTTTTTCCATATACTGCGGGGGCCGGAGAAAAATTTGTATGTTATAGATCAAATTTTTTGATAAACTGTGTTTTAAACCATGTGAAATGGATTGAAAAGAATGAAATAGGAATTTAGGAAGAGAGAGTTTACTCAAGACCTATTTAAATATAAAAGTTCAAGAGGCCAACTTCTCAAGTTTAGTTAAAGTTATGTCAATCAGTTTGACTCCCTTTAGGTATAGGAAATTTATGGAATTAAAGTAAAGTTATTAAGCATTTTAACTTTGCTCATTATCTGTGTAAATTTTTTAAATGCTGGTTTACTGACGTGGTTTTGGAGTTTTGTCATGTTTTGTTTTGTTAACAATTTATGTTTTAAAGTGACTTCTACGTTGGTGAGTTAATTGAAATGTACTGTACTTCCATGTTGTGTTGTTTGGTTTAAAGAGTTTGTACTGTATTCAAACCTCCTACCACTTCAGACTAGTCAATACCCGTAGTTTTAGTGGAGTAAATGTTATTCCTCCACAGGTAGATCTGGAGGGCTTGGGGCTTTGAATCCTGTACTGTTTTTGTGTTGCTTGGTATCTGGCCATGGGAGGCCATAAAACCCTTGTAATAGTTTGGGCTGTGGCCAAGGGAAGGCCACAAAACCCTCGTAATAGTTTGGGTTGTGGCCAAGGTAGGCCACAAGACCCTTGTAATAGTTTGGGCTGTGGCCAAGGGGAGGCCACAAAACCCTTGTAATAGTTTGGTCTGTGACCAAGGGAGGCCACAAGACCCTTGTAATAGTTTGGTCTGTGGCCAAGGGAAGCCACAAGACCCTTGTAATAGTTTGGGCTGTGGCCAATGGGAGGCCACAAAACCCTTGTAATAGTTTGGTCTGTGGCCAAGGAAGGCCACAAGACCCTTGTAATAGTTTGGTCTGTGACCAAGGGAGGCCACAAGACCCTTGTAATAGTTTGGGCTGTGGCCAAGGGGAGGCCACAGGACCCTTGTAATAGTTTGGTCTGTGGCCAAGGAAGGCCACAAGACCCTTGTAATAGTTTGGTCTGTGGCCAAGGGAGGCCACAAGACCCTTGTAATAGTTTGGTCTGTGGCCAAGGAAGGCCACAAGACCCTTGTAATAGTTTGGTCTGTGGCCAAGGGAGGCCACAAGACCCTTGTAATAGTTTGGGCTGTGACCAAGGGGAGGCCACAAAACCCTTGTAATAGTTTGGTCTGTGGCCAAGGAAGGCCACAAGACCCTTGTAATAGTTTGGTCTGTGACCAAGGGAGGCCACAAGACCCTTGTAATAGTTTGGGCTGTGGCCAAGGGGAGGCCACAGGACCCTTGTAATAGTTTGGTCTGTGGCCAAGGAAGGCCACAAGACCCTTGTAATAGTTTGGTCTGTGGCCAAGGGAGGCCACAAGACCCTTGTAATAGTTTGGTCTGTGGCCAAGGAAGGCCACAAGACCCTTGTAATAGTTTGGTCTGTGGCCAAGGGAGGCCACAAGACCCTTGTAATAGTTTGGGCTGTGGCCAAGGGGAGGCCACAAAACCCTTGTAATAGTTTGGTCTGTGGCCAAGGAAGGCCACAAGACCCTTGTAATAGTTTGTTCTGTGACCAAGGGAGGCCACAAGACCCTTGTAATAGTTTGGGCTGTGGCCAAGGGGAGGCCACAGGACCCTTGTAATAGTTTGGTCTGTGGCCAAGGAAGGCCACAAGACCCTTGTAATAGTTTTTGGTCTGTGACCAAGGGAGGCCACAAGACCCTTGTAATAGTTTGGTCTGTGGCCAAGGGGAGGCCACAAATCCCTTGTAATAGTTTGGTCTGTGGCCAAGGGGAGGCCACAAGACCCTTGTAATAGTTTGGGTTGTGGCCAAGGGAGGCCACAAACCCCTTCATGAATAGGTTGGGCTATGGGGCCGGGCTAGGGTTGCCAGATTTTGATGACCGGATTAAAGGACACTCAAAACGTTTTCAAGCTGCCACTCCCAGAGAGAGAGAGAGAGAGAGAGAGAGAGAGAGAGAGAGAGAGAGAGAGAATGATGCTCCCAAAATTTTTTTTAAATGTTATAGGATAAATATTTATTTCAACATCTTTGATTTTTACTATATTTAAAATGTTCTTGAATATAGACGAGAGCAGTACCACTACTGTATCTTTCAGCGACGCAGCGTATGGAAAAATAAGTTGTCGTACACATTTGTGGGGGCACTCCGCTTATTGCAGTAGAGCTCACAGAATTATCTATTGCGGCTACATAGAAATCAATGAGCCTACACTGTTATTAACTTATTAAGCCTTAACGATGCGATGATAATGGTTACCTACTCTGTTAAGGAACAAAACGCAAAAAAATACCTATGTAATTATAATAAATTTCTTAAAGGATTTATTATTTATGATTTTGAAATAGACATAAAAATAGAAATAAAGGACATATGCCGTCCTTTGACGCTTCAATAAAGGACAAGGACAAGAGATCGAAATAAAGGACTGTCCTTTGAAATAAAGGACGCCTGGCAACCCTAGTTCAACTTCACTCACTCACTCAGCCTATGGCCGAGGTAGGTCATCAGCCTTTTGATGAATTTGTTGGGCTATGGCCAAGGGTAGACCATCAGCCGTTTGATGAATTGTTGGGCTATGGCCAAGGGTAGGGCATCAGCCCTTTGATGATTTGTTGGGCTATGGCCAAGGTAGGCCAAGGCCCTTTGAAATAGTAGTTTGGGCTATGGCCAAGGTAGGCCAAGGCCCTTTGAAATAGTAGTTTGGGCTATGGCCAAAGTAGCCATAAAACCCTTTAGAGTAGAGTAGTTTGTTTGTACGTGTCACTGTCTAACCATATAAATTTTGGCACAAAATTATGTGCACAGAATCAGAGCGCAGCAATAAAGGCTTTTACTCTCCGATCCTTGGTTATGTTTAGACAGGTTGTTGTGTTTGAGACACATGGAAAGAGTAGTGTGTGTGTGTGTGTGTGTGTGTGTGTGTGTGTGTGTTGCATTTCTCCGAATCCAGTTCGTCTTCAAAACTTGGATTCACCACTCCAATGAAGTCAATACCCGTAGTTATGAATGAGTAAATGTTGTGTATGATAGTATCCTACAGGTAGGTCTGGAAGGTTTGGGGTTTTGAAGGAATCCAATCTGTTTGCAAGGAATGTATGTGTCTGTTGATGAAATCTGTTGTGATTCTCCCTTTAAAAGAAGAATTGGATGTTTGGAGTCGTATGTATATATTTATATACTGTACCGTACGACTTAGGCCTGTTCAAAAATCAACTTTTTCTTATTTTCATAGGTTTCTGTACATTTACCCATGCTTTTTGACCTGAAAAAGCCGAAAATCACAACTATTTTGACCTAGGATGTTGGGAAGCATTGCCGCATGGAGCTTTAAATTTTCTGCCTTGAAATCGGCCAAAGCGCCAATTCCGGGGTCCCTTGAATTATGTTTTGCACTTTAACTTTTGATCTAAACAAGATAGAGCAACAAATTAGGTATCAAATGAAAGAGCATAAAAAATAAATAATAATAATAATAATAATATAATAAAAAATAAATAAATAAAATAATAATAATAATAATAATAATAAAAAAAATAAATAAATAAAATTAATAATAATAATAATAATAATAATAATTATCTATCATTTTTCAGGAAACAACAGAAACTCAATCAGAATCTAGAAAACCATCTACAAGTTACAACTTCACAATGGCATTAAGCAAGGAGCTGAGGGAGCTCCGTGGGCGCACAGTTGATATCTCAGAACCTCCACGTACTGTCCACAGGCAGGTGTCAACGGGCCATCTACCAGATCTCTCACTGAAACTTTCCTGGTTGGATACCCTTCAGCTTTTATCAGTGGTTCCCAGCTTCCCACCAACAGACAGGCGTTCCAGTATTTCCTTAATCTTCAGAATTTACCGAAAAATGCAGGGAGGCCCATGGTTCAAGACCTTGCATATGAAACAGTTGAATCTATCACCATTCTGGCAGATGGCTAGGATCAAGACAATGACCAAGTACAACGCAATGAAGCTCTTCATGAAACTACATGAGAAACATCGTGCTCTGGTGAAAAGCAAAGGAAGAGCAAGTAACCTGGAGGAAAAAGAGGAGCATTTGTGCTGGAATTAGACAGCCTGTTCGATATAGGAGCTCCAGATGCAATCCAGGAAATACAGAACAACAGACTGTTATCCAGAGAGAAGAAAGATGAGAATATCAGGTTCTACGAAGACCAAAAGACTGAGAGGAAAGGTCATATGTCTGGTCATGACAAGATTTTTGAGACAAGATCCCTGCAGCAAGCAGCGAGGAATGAAAGACTGCAGCATAGACAAGAACAAGGTAAAACTAATTACTTTGAACGTCACAAAAAGTTTTAAGTTTTACTCAGTGGTGGGCACCGTTAACCAAAAAGTTAACTTCGTTAACCGCTAATCCGTTAACCAAAAAGTTAACTTCGTTAACCGTTAATCCGTTAATTCGTTAAACATGTAACGGAAGTTACCGATAAACCGTTAACGTTAACTTTTATTATAAAAAAAATGAAAAACACAATATATATATAATTTAATTTTCCCTCTTCTTCTCGTTCTCCATTTTGTCCATGAGATGCATGTTGCCCTTCATGAAAATTAGCATATCAAAGTTTTCATCAGACAGGGATGATCTCTTGGCCCTCAGGATGTCCTTGCCCATAGAGAACAAACGCTCCACTGCAGCACTGGAGGGGATGGCTGTGTTGAACTTGATGAACAAGTTCACCAACACTTGCTCACCCAAGAAGGCAGCATCTTGTGTAAACACATGAGTTCAAGTTCAAATATTTCCACATAAATTAAAATAGTCATCCATAAAATTGAAAGAAAACCAAAAGAAAACGATGTAGACTTATGCCCTTTTGTCCTGTGTACTTAGAAGTTGACTCAATAAATCCTTTATTATTTCACACTTAAAAATAAAACAAGAACAACAATTGTTTGAAGCATTCTTGAACATTTCAAGAACAAGATAAAAAATAAAAAAAAACCTTACCTTTGTTATTTGGAACAGATATGGCACAGAATATTCGGGAAGTAATTGCACTGAAATTTCTTCGGTCTTCACAGCAGAGATACTAAAGAGTAAACAGCCTCTGGCGCCACACGCTCACATTTACTTCTCAACGCCATCTATTATCTCATAAAGAAACTAATTCACATTGGGACTTGAAAGTACCGGCAGGATCAACCGGGTAGAAAAATAATTATGGAGATTTTAAAGATGTGGTACCTAGAAGTACCGCCAGGACATAAAGGGTTAAGGTGAAAACGCTCCCATTGTAAGACATCAATTGACTTAATTTATGTCATCAAAGTGACATGAGAATTGAAATCTTACCTGATCAGTTTTATGGTTCTTGAAATGTATCAAGGAGACTACTAATAAGGTACTCACAGACATATTATAAATATACATGACTTACTTCACAACGATTATTTTTAAATATTCACTAGCACAAACATGTTGCGCAAGAGACAGACTGCAAATGAAACGAATGTAGTTATTTGTTGTAATTGTTACATATATATTATTGAAAGTGCCTTAAAATGCTTGTGATATTCTTGAAAGAAGTTGAAACATTCAACTCAAATGGCAAATCTTTCCGCCTGATTTTACAGTCGACCATGTTTTGCTCAAACCAATGCCATAAATAACTACCATATTTGGTAAGACACAAATTGTGGCGACGGAAACAAATATATCGCCTGATTTTGCACTGCGGAAATGGAAATTCGTTCATCACTATTAACAGTGGCGGATTAATTGCGCACCTGCTCAGCACTGAAAATAATAGAAACTTTTAAACGTTTATTTATGAATTTTTTGGGTTAACGGACTTGAGTTAACGGAAGTTAAATGTAACGGAAGTTAATTAGTCCGATAATGATTTTCAAAGTTAACTTAAAAGTTAAATCGTTAACGAAAAAGTTAACTTCGTTAATTAACGATTAACGGATTAACGGTTTGTGCCCAGCTTTGGTTTTACTCCATTGCGATATTTAGCATGTACTTAACAATTACTGTCTTAACATGTTGTACTATTTTACAGCTGCAGCAGAACAAGAGGCAGTTGTTCATGTGGATGACATTACCTGGGGTGACTCAACTGACAACGACGCTAACACAGAGGACATGGATTACCATCAGCCTCGTCCTGGATGTTCTCACCATCAAGACACTGTGACTAGTGTGACTTTGACGTTTCCAAGGAAGGTCATGGAATGTGATGTCATCTGCAATACAGCTGATCGTCTTGGTTTATCAGACAATCAAGTTACTGCCATGGTTTCTGCCACCTTGAAAGCTGGAGGGGCTGATCTGGATAACTTCGTCATCTCAACCTCAACAACACGTCGCAACAGAATGCTGTCCAGGTATAATATCAGCCAGAGTCACATGTCCAAGTTTTGTGAAAACCCCCACAGTACGCTGCCTTACACTGGGATGGAAAGTTGCTCAAAGATGTCTTGGGCAGTGAACCTGGAAGTACCTCAGAGACTTTAGCTGTGCTAGTGTCTGGTCCACCTTCATACACTGAAGGAAAGTTATTGGGAGTACCTGTCATCGACAATTCTTCTGGCACAGCTCAGGCTGAGGCTTCAATGGATTTACTGGAGACATGGGAACTTACGGATAATGTTACTGCCCTTGTTTTTGACACTACATCCAATAACAGTGGAGTTCACAGAGGAGCTGCCAAACTGCTAGAGAAAATGCTGAAAAAAAGGTGTTTTATCTGGCCTGTCGACATCACATCCTGGAAATCCTAGTAGGAGCAGTTTGGGAGAAGCTGTTTGGGAAGGTGAAGGGGCCAGATAATCCCTGGTTTGAGCATCTGAAGGATGTTTGGACGGACTTGTCCAAGGAAAACCCAAAGATGCTGGCTATCAACAGCAAATGGCTGAAGGAAAAGAAGAAGAACAGTGAAGAAATACTCCAAGACATTCTAACAGCAGAAAGGCTTCCAAGAGCCGACTACAGGGAAATGGCTGAACTGACAGTCATTGTTCTTGGAGGAACGCCTCCTCGAGGTATTCACTGGAGTCGACCAGGCGCCATTCATCAGGCCAGATGGATGGCCAGAAACCTGTACTCCATGAAAATGCTGATGTTTGCAGATCAACTTGAGTACGACGAAGACACTGTATCAAAGCTGGAAAGACTCAACACCTTCCTTGCGCTGTCCTACACTCCTGTATGGATGATGTCAATGTCTGCTGCAGATGCTCCCGTGAATGATCTAAGTCTAATCCAGGACATGTTGAAGTACAAGAAAACTGACCCAGAGCTTGCTGATGCAGTACTTAATAAGATGGAAAACCACAAATGGTACCTGACGCAGGAAGTCGTGCCATTTGCCCTGTTCAGCAGTAGATTGAGTGACACATTGAAGCACGACATTGCTGCCCAGTTACATGCCACTAAGAAGCCAGACAGCTTCAGAACAGGAAAGCCTCTATTCCAGAGAGTCACAGCTAAGACCACCCTGGTTGATCTCATTGGCCCAGAATCACATTTCCTGCTGGACACACTGAACATTGGATCCGAGTGGCTTCTGGAACCTGTCACGTCTTGGCCACAGAATGAGGACTACAGAAAAGCGTTGGGACTATGTTAAGAATCTGAAAGCGGTGAATGACATTGCTGAACGTGGTGTCAAGATGATGAGCGACTTTGCAAATTTCATAACAACAGATGCCAAGCAAAGGGACTATCTCCTTCAAGCTGTGGAGTTCAACAGACGCCGCTTTGACAGCTTCAAGAAACAAACTCTCAACAACTGACTGTGTAAATGTCATTATGAAATTAATCATCATGTAATGCTTTCACTTCTTGATCGATTAGACTTGTGACAAAATGTTAATCTCAAATTTGTGTCATGAATAAGGCGCCTTGTCTGCCTTGAGTGTGAGAAAACGAATTTTGTGATATTTCTGAAATCTTTGTATGTACCAATGTGCCATTTCTTGTTCCAAGACTATCATAATTGTATAAATTAGAAAGAGGATTAAAAACACTTTAATTTGGTGCCTATTTTGTTGCTCTATCTTGTTTAGATAAAAGGTTATAGTGCAAAACATGATTCAAGGGACCCCGGAACTGGTGCTTTTGGCCGATTTCAAGGCAGAAAACTTAAAGCTCCATGCGGCAATGCTTCCCAACAACCTAGGTCAAAATGGTTGTGATTTTCGGCCTTTTCAGGTCAAAAGGCATGGGAAAATGTACAGAAACCTATGAAAATAAGAAAAAGTTGATTTTTGAACAGGGATAACCGTACGTATGTGTGTAAATGTGTATTTTGTTATAGGGTTTTATTTTGGGGTTTTGGATTAGGTTAATCAATTTGGCTGAGTAAAGATCCTCAAACGTTGCATTTGAGACCCTTATATCAAGCCTTGTCTGTTTTATGCCTATATGTCAAATAGGATTTGGAATAGGTTGGGCCTATATGTCAAATAGGACTTGGAAAAGGTTGGGCCTATATGTCAAATAGGACTTGGAATAGGTTGGGCCTATATGTCAATTAGGACTTGGAATAGGTTGGGCCTATATGTCAAATAGGACTTGGTATGCCTATATGTCAAATAGGATTTGGAATAGGTTGGGCCTATATGTCAAATAGGACTTGGTATAGGTTGGGCCTATATGTCAAATAGGACTTGGTATACGTTGGGCCTATATGTCAAATAGGACTTGGTATGCCTATATGTAAAATAGGATTTGGAATAGGTTGGGCCTATATGTCAAATAGGACTTGGTATAGGTTGGGCCTATATGTCAAATAGGACTTGGTATAGGTTGGGCCTATATGTCAAATAGGACTTGGAATAGGTTGGGCCTATATGTCAAATAGGACTTGGTATGCCTATATGTCAAATAGGATTTGGAATAGGTTGGAATAGGTTGGGCCTATATGTCAAATAGGACTTGGTATGCCTATATGTCAAATAGGATTTGGAATAGGTTGGGCCTATATGTCAAATAGGATTTGGAATAGGTTGGGCCTATATGTCAAATAGGACTTGGTATGCTTATATGTCAAATAGGATTTGGAATAGGTTGGGCCTATATGTCAAATAGGACTTGGAATAGGTTGGGCCTATATGTCAAATAGGACTTGGTATGCCTATATGTCAAATAGGATTTGGAATAGGTTGGAATAGGTTGGGCCTATATGTCAAATAGGACTTGGTATGCCTATATGTCAAATAGGATTTGGGATAGGTTGGGCCTATATGTCAAATAGGACTTGGTATAGGTTGGGCCTATATGTCAAATAGGGCTTGGTATAGGTTGGGCCTATATGTCAAATAGGACTTGGAATAGGTTGGGCCTATATGTCAAATAGGACTTGGTATGCCTATATGTCAAATAGGACTTGGTATAGGTTGGAATAGGGTCAGTCTAGCCCTGTTCAAAAATCAACTTTTTCTTATTTTCATAGGTTTCTGTACTTTTTCCAATGCTTTTTGACCTGAAAAGGCCAAAAATCACAACCATTTTGACCTAGGTTGTTGGGAAGCATTGCCGCATGGAGCTTTAAGTTTTCTGCCTTGAAATCGGCCAAAAGCACCAGTTCCGGGGTCCCTTGAATCATGTTTTGCACTATAACCTTTTATCTAAACAAGATAGAGCAACAAAATAGGCACCAAATTAAAGTGTTTTTAATCCTCTTTCTAACTTATACAATTATGATAGTCTTGGAACAAGAAATGGCACATTGGTACATACAAAGATTTCAGAAATATCACAAAATTCGTTTTCTCACACTCAAGGCAGACAAGGCGCCTTATTCATGACACAAATTTGAGATTAACATTTTGTCACAAGTCTAATCGATCAAGAAGTGAAAGCATTACATGATGATTAATTTCATAATGACATTTACACAGTCAGTTGTTGAGAGTTTGTTTCTTGAAGCTGTCAAAGCGGCGTCTGTTGAACTCCACAGCTTGAAGGAGATAGTCCCTTTGCTTGGCATCTGTTGTTATGACATTTGCAAAGTCGCTCATCATCTTGACACCACGTTCAGCAATGTCATTCACCGCTTTCAGATTCTTAACATAGTCCAACGCTTTTCTGTAGTCCTCATTCTGTGGCCAAGACGTGACAGGTTCCAGAAGCCACTCGGATCCAATGTTCAGTGTGTCCAGCAGGAAATGTGATTCTGGGCCAATGAGATCAATCAGGGTGGTCTTAGCTGTGACTCTCTGGAATAGAGGCTTTCCTGTTCTGAAGCTGTCTGGCTTCTCAGTGGCATGTAACTGGGCAGCAATGTCGTGCTTCAATGTGTCACTCAATCTACTGCTGAACAGGGCAAATGGCACGACTTCCTGCGTCAGGTACCATTTGTGGTTTTCCATCTTATTAAGTACTGCATCAGCAAGCTCTGGGTCAGTTTTCTTGTACTTCAACATGTCCTGGATTAGACTTAGATCATTCACGGGAGCATCTGCAGCAGACATTGACATCATCCATACAGGAGTGTAGGACAGCGCAAGGAAGGTGTTGAGTCTTTCCAGCTTTGATACAGTGTCTTCGTCGTACTCAAGTTGATCTGCAAACATCAGCATTTTCATGGAGTACAGGTTTCTGGCCATCCATCTGGCCTGATGAATGGCGCCTGGTCGACTCCAGTGAATACCTCGAGGAGGCGTTCCTCCAAGAACAATGACTGTCAGTTCAGCCATTTCCCTGTAGTCGGCTCTTGGAAGCCTTTCTGCTGTTAGAATGTCTTGGAGTATTTCTTCACTGTTCTTCTTCTTTTCCTTCAGCCATTTGCTGTTGATAGCCAGCATCTTTGGGTTTTCCTTGGACAAGTCCGTCCAAACATCCTTCAGATGCTCAAACCAGGGATTATCTGGCCCCTTCACCTTCCCAAACAGCTTCTCCCAAACTGCTCCTACTAGGATTTCCAGGATGTGATGTCGACAGGCCAGATAAAACACCTTTTTGTTCAGCATTTTCTCTAGCAGTTTGGCAGCTCCTCTGTGAACTCCACTGTTATTGGATGTAGTGTCAAAAACAAGGGCAGTAACATTATCCGTAAGTTCCCATGTCTCCAGTAAATCCATTGAAGCCTCAGCCTGAGCTGTGCCAGAAGAATTGTCGATGACAGGTACTCCCAATAACTTTCCTTCAGTGTATGAAGGTGGACCAGACACTAGCACAGCTAAAGTCTCTGAGGTACTTCCAGGTTCACTGCCCAAGACATCTTTGAGCAACTTTCCATCCCAGTGTAAGGCAGCGTACTGGGGGGTTTTCACAAAACTTGGACATGTGACTCTGGCTGATATTATACCTGGACAGCATTCTGTTGCGACGTGTTGTTGAGGTTGAGATGACGAAGTTATCCAGATCAGCCCCTCCAGCTTTCAAGGTGGCAGAAACCATGGCAGTAACTTGATTGTCTGATAAACCAAGACGATCAGCTGTATTGCAGATGACATCACATTCCATGACCTTCCTTGGAAACGTCAAAGTCACACTAGTCACAGTGTCTTGATGGTGAGAACATCCAGGACGAGGCTGATGGTAATCCATGTCCTCTGTGTTAGCGTCGTTGTCAGTTGAGTCACCCCAGGTAATGTCATCCACATGAACAACTGCCTCTTGTTCTGCTGCAGCTGTAAAATAGTACAACATGTTAAGACAGTAATTGTTAAGTACATGCTAAATATCGCAATGGAGTAAAACTTAAAACTTTTTGTAACGTTCAAAGTAATTAGTTTTACCTTGTTCTTTGTCTATGCTGCAGTCTTTCATTCCTCGCTGCTTGCTGCAGGGATCTTGTCTCAAAAATCTTGTCATGACCAGACATATGACCTTTCCTCTCAGTCTTTTGGTCTTCGTAGAACCTGATATCCTCATCTTTCTTCTCTCTGGATAACAGTCTGTTGTTCTGTATTTCCTGGATTGCATCTGGAGCTCCTATATCGAACAGGCTGTCTAATTCCAGCACAAATGCTCCTCTTTTTCCTCCAGGGTTACTTGCTCTTCCTTTGCTTTTCACCAGAGCACGATGTTTCTCATGTAGTTTCATGAAGAGCTTCATTGCGTTGTACTTGGTCATTGTCTTGATCCTAGCCATCTGCCAGAATGGGATGATAGATTCAACTGTTTCATATGCAAGGTCTTGAACCATGGGCCTCCCTGCATTTTCCGGTAAATTCTAAAGATTAAGGAAATACTGGAACGCCTGTCTGTTGGTGGGAAGCTGGGAACCACTGATAAAAGCTGAGGGGTATCCAACCAGGAAAGTTTCAGTGAGAGATCTGGTAGATGGCCCAGTTGACACCTGCCTGTGGACAGTACGTGGAGGTTCTGAGATATCAACTGTGCGCCCACGGAGCTCCCTCAGCTCCTTGCTTAATGCCATTGTGAAGTTGTAACTTGTAGATGGTTTTCTAGATTCTGATTGAGTTTCTGTTGTTTCCTGAAAAATGATAGATAATTATTATTATTATTATTATTAATTATTATTTATTTATTATTATTATTATTATTATTATTATTTATTAATTTTATGCTCTTTCATTTGATACCTAATTTGTTACTCTATCTTGTTTAGATCAAAAGTTAAAGTGCAAAACATAATTCAAGGGACCCCGGAATTGGCGCTTTGGCCGATTTCAAGGCAGAAAATTTAAAGCTCCATGCGGCAATGCTTCCCAACATCCTAAGTCAAAATAGTTGTGATTTTCGGCTTTTTTAGGTAAAAAAGCATGGGAAAATGTACAGAAACCTATGAAAATAAGAAAAAGTTGATTTTTGAACAGGCCTAAGGGTCACGAATAGGTGTTAGGTGGGTGTAGGTTTGAATTTGTGCAATTGCTTTAGGTCTTTGTGATGTTACAGTTCTGAGTCGAATTTTGTGATGTTACAGTTCTGAGTCGAATTTTGTGATGTTACAGTTCTGAGTCGAATTTTGTGATGTTACAGTTCTGAGTCGAATTTTGTGATGTTAATGAGTCTTATGAGTAAGTTAAATTGCTGAAATAAATTTTATAACCTACACCACAGGTTCAATTATAAATTTAGTGTTTTTAGTTAGGATAGGCCTTGAGTGTAAAGAGTAAAGCCTACTTTAAGAGGTAGGCCTATTATGTAATGTAAAGTTAGGTGGGCCTATTAAATATGACTATTTTGGGCCTACTAAGTAGGCTTATGTTTGGGCCTATTATTTGATAGGACCTCAAATGAGTTAAGTCTGTTAAATTAACAAGGCTTTGTTTTGAGTTTGAAGAGTAGGACCTGTTAAATAGGCTTAATGTTGTGGGCCTATTTTTTTTAGGACCTAAAATAAGTTATGCCTGTTAAATGAACAAGCCTTTGTTTTCGGTTAGTGTAAAGGTAAAGGGATCGGTTCCCAGTTGCATAGGCCACTATATGAAAAAACTATAGTGGGATTATGGTTGAAATTGGGGTTAGGCCTAATGAGCTAAGCCTAGCCACTGCGTGTCAATGCAAATTTTAGAGGGGTTAGTTCCCCATACACAGGGTCACCATGTGAAAAAACTATATAGGGCTATGGGTTGATTGCCTGTGCCCTCATCCGTTGGAAATTTCCAGCAGACTTCAGTGGAAGGTTACCGACAAAAGCCCTATGCTTTTTCGTTAGAGAGTTATGAATATGTAGGTTGTTAAAAGGACCTCTTTATATTTAATTGATTACGGTAATTTTAGCGTCGGGATTTTAGCTGCCTATATTAGAACGAAAACAACGGGTCCCACCTTATTTTTGCTGGGTCTCAGTTTGCTTCGATGTAGGGCGTTACGATCTTGCGAAAAATGCTCTGTTTGAATTGGTCCACAATTAACCCACCCCTTATATCTCCAGTCTAACTATAGAGTAGATCAAGTCTAGCCTAGAGGGGTCAGCCTAGAGATTCCGGAAATGGTCCAGAGCGGGCAGATAAATTGAGGTCCACAGTAGGATTCCTCACCAAGTTAGGTTAGGGCAATCTACCTTCACCTTTGTTAAGCTATGAGTTGATGCTGGGTCTTAGGCCACAATGTAGGCCTAACTTGTCTGACCCAGCTTAATTTAATGTGATTAAATTACTGGGTTAAAAACTCAATTAGTCACTTACTGTTAGTTATTGGAGTCTCTGTTCTCCGGTTTTGTCCTCTCGCCCCGTTGTTCATTTTCGTACTCCTTTGTTCTCCTCTTCGCGGGGCTTTTTCCACCAGCGTTGTCTTGGTTTTTTCCTCGGTTGGTTGAGCGGTAATGTATCTCCATTACCGAGCACGCTCTTCTCACACAGTATATAAATACTAGTGTGGAGAATAACTCTGGTGAGCAACCAATTGGTTTCATCCACCCAGTTATTGACATAAAAGGAATTTAATAATTGTTAGATTAACTACCTACCTACTCAGTGAACCATTTTCGTTACCTCCCAACTACCCACTCATCAGTTTTCCATATACTGGGGGCCCGGGAGATAAAAATTTTGGTGTCATTGTCACCAATTTTTATGTCTGAGTGTAGACTAGCTAACTATTTAACTGTAAATGCCTGTTAATCTGATTAACAGTGCCTATCCTCACCTTCTCATGGAGAAGGTGTAGCATTTAATTAGAAGAGAAAATATACATCCATAGGATGAAACTGTCTATGGTCTTTACCATAAGAAAAGAAAAAATGAAAGTTAGAAGATAAAATTACAATTCCTCAGCATCTATTTTTTGTTGTAAAAATAGTCGCGCCTTTAATGCTGTTTGTCGCTGAGGTCTTGTGTCTGTCAATGTTGTAGTAGGATGCGTTACCACTCCTACTGTCAAAGGAATAGTTACTGGAAGTTCAGTGTCTCCAGTTGTTACTGTCAGTGGAGAAGGTTCTCCAAAGTCCATTGTTTTGGGTCCAGACTCTAAAGGGTACAAAAGAGAAATGTCTCTTGTTGTGTCACCCGTTGAAGTCCTTAATTTGACCACTCTTGTTACCCCGTCTGCCCCTGGTCTGAGTTCTGAAACTCTAGCCAGAGGCCAGTATTGTCTTGGAGTACTGTCATGTATGAGAACAAGGTCCCCTACCTTAATTGTGTCAGACCAATCCTTCTTAGTCATTTGTTTATGTCTCTCCCTTAGACCCATCAAGTACTCAGTTTTCCACTGTTTAATGAAATGAGCTTTAACTCTAGTTAAATGTTGTAACTTAGTCTGGAGTTCATTATGTCGTTGAGTCCAGTTTGGGTCTTCTGAAGAGTCTATATTGTAGTCCGGCAGGAGACTAACTTGTTCTCCCCGAATCAAATGATTTGGAGTTAATGGTTCCGGGTCATTAATGTTGTCACTCACATAAGTGAGTGGTCTATTGTTAATGATGTTCTCAATCTCAGCCAGGAGAGTGAGTAACCCAAATAAGTGTATCTGTCTTTTGCCAATTGCTTTCTTCAAGCAATTCTTTACTGTTTGTATATTCCTCTCCCAGATAGAACCATACCAAGGAGAGGCAACCGGAATATACTTCCACTTTATGTTGGAATTTTGTATATATAATTGTGTGATTTCATTGCTTAACAAGTCGTGGATGACTTGTTCACCAGCTTTGAAATATGTAGCATTGTCAGTCCAAACTGTCTTTGGTACTGAATGTCGTGCACAGAATCTCTTAAAGACAGCAACAAAAGATTCTGCTGTAAGGTCCTCCACAACATCCAAATAAACAGCTCGTGAGGCAGCACATGTAAACAGTACAATGTACATTTTTTGTTCAGTGTCACCCACCCCTACAGTCAATGCTCCTGTATAGTCAATGCCTACAGTCTCAAAGGGTCTGTTGAGAGTAACTCTCTCCTCTGGCAAAGCAGGAGGATTTGGTTTCCTATAGGGCCTAGCATGAATACGCCTACATGTGACACACTCACTCAGGACTGTTTTAACAGTGATCCTTCCCTTGGGTATCCAATAAGTTTTCCTTGATGTAGTTAGTGTCTGTGGTACCCCCATATGATATACATCATTGTGTGTTTTTCTGATGATTAATGTTGTCAAATAGCTAAATCTAGGTAAAAGGATTGGATGTTTGCTTTTGTATGACAGTTTTGATTTGTCTAATCTCCCTTTACACCTTAGAAGGCCTTCCTCATCTGAACAAGTTTAGATCCACAACTACTGATGGTACAGGTTCTTTTGTTTGTTTCCCATTAGTTAAGAATTCTAACTCTTTATTGTACTCTTTTTGTTGTGCATGGCCTATCCAGTATTTGGTTGCAACTTCTGTATAATTATGATTGTTTTTATTTAGCTGTTTGTTAATTGTGGTTAAACAGTTGTGAGCAAACCTCAAACAGTAGGCTGTAACCCTGACAAGTTTGTTGAAATCAGAATAAATTTCATAATTAGTGATTGGTTCAACCTTTTCATTTGAAAAGATTAAATTTAATGTCAAGTTAACTTGTTCCACAGGCCATTGGTCTGTATTACAGAGCCACTTAGGTCCCATAAACCAAGTTTTGTTTGACTTCAACAACTTGTAGGATAAACCTCTGGTCAGAAAGTCTGCTGGATTTTGTTTAGTTGGAACATAGTGAAAGTTTACTTGTAGGCTTTCATTAGCTTCAGCTATTTCTTTTAGCCTATTTCTTACAAAGATATTCTTACTATTAATGCTATCATTCCGTATCCAGGCAAGACAAATCTGACTGTCAAGCCAGATGTGGATATGAGTTAAGTACACATCATGGTAAGCATCCTTAAGCAATGAAATGGTTTTAATGGCTAATGTAGCAGCCAATAGTTCCAATTGAGGTATGGTTCGGGTAGGTTTGAGAGGTGCAACTTTCCCTTTTGCATAAATTAGATGACTTTCTGTAGGGCTTACAAGATACGCACAGCACCCATAAGCTTGTGTGCTTGCATCAGCAAACACATGAAGTCTCTGGGGCTTATCCCTAAACCCACAGCACCTTTGAATTTTAATGTTCTGCACTTTTGTTAAATCAGCAGCTAACTTCTTCCAAGATTTTTGATTTTCATTTGTTATTGGATCATCCCACCCAACATTTGTCCTCCAAATTTCTTGGAGGAGAATCTTTGATTTTATTGTTGAAGGCAGGAATAGACCCATAGGATCAAAAATTTTGGAAGCCTCTGATAATATTTGTCTTTTAGTATTTGCTTCCTCATCAAGTTTAAAACCTTTAGTACAGATTGAATCATGACTGTTAGAAGTTGCATCCAAATACCAGTTCATACCTAAAGTTTTAACTCTGTCTGATGGCTCAGTAAGACCATTATTATCCTTTAAAATCTTTTTGTTTAAATCCTCATCATTTGAAATCCACTCTCTAAGTTCAAAGTTACCTTGTTGCATAATGTTTTGAGAGTGTTCATAGACTTCAGATAATTCAGATTTTGTTGTTGTTGAGCCTATTAGATTGTCTACGTAAAAATGTTCCTTAAGGAAGTTCAATGTTAAAGAGTTATTAAACTGGTTTAAATGATGTCTAATTGTCAATGCTAATAGGCTAGGTGAGCAATTGGCTCCAAACAACACAACATTAAATCTATAGGTTATGAACCCTTTATTCAAATCAAATGGATCCTTGAACCATAAGAACCTAAGTTGGTTCTTATCATATTCATTTTTAAGATTTATTCTCAAAAATGCCTTTGAAATGTCACTTTGTACAGCATATTTGTCTAACCTGAACCTCAGTAAGATCTTCACAAGGTCAGAAATGAGATTAGGACCCTCAATCAGGCAATCATTCAAACTGTGTTTATCACTGTCTTTGAGGCTACAGTTATATACTACTATGAGTTTTGTTGTTGGGGCATCTTGTCGATAGACCCCCTGTGGGTTAAATAATGACAACCATCTTTTTTAAAAGGGTTATTTGTTACTTCTTCAATGAAGCCTTTCTGTAGCTGTTCTTTGAAGACATCATTATATGATGGAATATTATTATCTTGTTTGAGTTTTTTCATTACTTTATATAAATGTCCTTTAGCTACTTTGAGATTGTCTCTCAAAGTTGGACAATTTATTTTCCAAGGTAACTCAACAAAATAACTATTGTCTTTGCACTGAATGGTGTCTTCAAATCTTTCTACCATTAACTGATCTTCTGAAGTTTGATTTGTGTCATGTATACCCACAGATTCTAGCAACCATAAAGTTTGAATTGCCTCATCCAAAGTTTCATTTGATAATGATGAATTAATGTTCTCAGTTGAGATAATATTATTCAAAGTGTTGCTATTCTTACAGGTGTTATGTAGGACTGAGTTGAGGCACATAGTATTTGTTGGTCATGAACTGTTTTGGTTTAGGTCTAGGTTGTATTTTGATAGGTCACCCAAAGGGGCTATCCCTGATGGAGTCTGAATAGCTATAGCATTACCTATCTCTACTATGCCCTTATGAATAAGATTAATATAATCTGCCCCTATTAGCATTTCAATGTTAGCTACTGTGTTGTTAGTGATATGTCTATCAGCTATTTTGTAGTGTTTTCCCAAATGATTTATGGTTTGTTCTAGTTTGGGTATAACCAGTTTGTTTTGTCCTACTTTAGAAATAATAACTGCTTCAATTTTCTCTAATTTACTTTCTAAATGTAGTTCCAGGTCAATTGTCTTATAGTTATTTTTGTCCGAGTTATCCTTAACAAAGGATGCAATATTGAGGTTTTGTTCATTCGGGCTTGGTGTCAAACCCAATTTATTAACTACATTTTGTGAAACAAATGTTTGTTGAGAACAACAGTCTATAAGACATCTCACTGGAGTGGTGCTCCCCTCACTATTCACTAAGTCCAAAGTAATAGTTGGTAAAAGAATCTCAGTGTTTCTTGTTACATTGTTTGAACAAACAGAATGTCCCATGAAAGTGGCATTTTCTTTGTTACCTTTGTTTGGGGGAGGTATCTTTTGAGTTTGAGTACTATTGTTTGGACACTTTGGTGAATCACACATTGATGAGACATGTCGTAAACTTTTACAAAACTTACACTTGAATCTTAACCTAGATTTACAGTCTTTCTTATAATGTCCCTGGCCAGTACACTTTTTACACAGGTTCAACTGTTCACATCTTTTAGCTCTTTGGTTAAAGTCTGAATATTTGTCACACCCAGTACTACTGTGTTCATTACTTGCACAAAATTTGCAATGTGTGTGTGTAAGTTGAGGCAGCAGTTACATTAAAGTTCTGTAATGTAGGTGTTCGTGTATTATAGTTGGTCACATTTGATTCTACAGTATCAAGTTTTGTCTGTTTGGCTGTAGCTAGTTGGTCTCTGGGAACAGTCTTTGGTTTATCCATAGTCTGGGTCTTATGTGTTGGAAAATCTCTCAATTTGTAATTAGTTAGGATATTGGGGAAGTGTTTTCTTATATCTTCCAGATTAGGATAATTTTCTCCCGTCTTTAGAATTAAAATATCTTTAACCCTCAAAGGAAGGCACCTAAGTACTATGCCTTGTATAATCCAAGATGAAGCTTTAATATCTATCTCATTGCTAACCAGTTGTCCTATAATAGCTTCTAATTTTGTATAAAAATTTTCCATATCACTATGGTTATCTTTTATGGGTGCAAATTCAAAAATTTGTTGAGATAATTCATATACAATCTCATCTTTATTAATGTAATTACGTTTTAAGAGATCAATAGCTACTTCATATGAATTCCCTACGGCTGGTAAATAGGCAGTGGTGGGCACGCGCAACAATTTTTGTAGCGCCGCAACCGCAACCGCAACTCTGCTGAAATAGTTGCGCCGCACGCGCAAGCGCAACCCTTTTCAAAAAGTTGCGCCGCAAGCGCAAGCGCAACCAAAAATGTTGCGCCGCAAGTTGCGCCGCAACTTTTTGCGGCGCAACTGCCCACCTTTGCATTTAACGTATATCTGCAGTGGTGGGCACGCGCAACAATTTTTGTAGCGCCGCAACCGCAACCGCAACTCTGCTGAAATAGTTGCGCCGCACGCGCAAGCGCAACCCTTTTCAAAAAGTTGCGCCGCAAGCGCAAGCGCAACCAAAAATGTTGCGCCGCAACTTTTTGCGGCGCAACTGCCCACCTTTGTAAATAGGCTATCAGGTTATAGGCTGGGCCTTTAAGGGAACTAGTTAAGTAACTAAACTTTTCAACAGTTGAAATATAAGGTTTATTACCTATTAAATTCTCAAATTTGTCAATGAAAGATGGGAATTGTACCGTGTCCCCTTCAAATGTTGATACTAGCAAAATGGGTAACTGAGCCCTCAATTCTTGTGACTCAGGATTTAGCATGCCACTTAAATTTTGTTGAAGGTTAGCTCTACTTTGATTAAAATCAGAATTAGGTTTTTTTGGTGTTAAGTCAGTCAAACGAGACCGTAGTCTCCTTATTTGCTGTTCAATTGAGATTACCTGATCATCATCATCAGCGTAAAGGTCTATCAATTGTTCTTCATCCATTTCGGATTCAACTAACTCTGAAATACTCTCATTAATGGCTATTATTTCCTCCTTTTTAGTTTCCAATTTAAGAATTACACACTCTAAATCTTCCTTACCTGGTTGTGTAATATTGTTAAAAGTGTTCACAGCCTTTGTAACAGCTCCCAACTTTGCCCCCCTTTTCTTTTTTAACTTTTTCAATTCCGCACTGTCCATGTCTAAGTCAAAATTGTTTAACTGGGGATCGTAATGAAATAGAGGACAAGAAGAAATTACCAGAGAAGAGAGAGCACAGACAAAACAGTCAAGTTTAAATTTGGTTTAATCCCCCTCAAGTACTTGTGTGTCACTCAGGTCTAAGCTTATAAGAGAATGAGACTCCTTAAATGTAAATGTTTCCTAGTTAGGCCCTAGGTTGTAGACCTAATTAGGCTTGATTAGGTTAGGCTTAGGCTTAGGCTTAGGCTAGACCATTTAGCCTAATTCTGCAATTTTTTGTTAAGTAAGGTTAGGGTTTGTAAATTCCCCACACACGGACCACCAATGCGAAAAATGCTCTGTATGAATTGGTCCACAATTAACCCACCCCTTATATCTCCAGTCTAACTATAGAGTAGATCAAGTCTAGCCTAGAGGGGTCAGCCTAGAGATTCCGGAAATGGTCCAGAGCCGGCAGATAAATTGAGGTCCACAGTAGGATTCCTCACCAAGTTAGGTTAGGGCAATCTACCTTCACCTTTGTTAAGCTATGAGTTGATGCTGGGTCTTAGGCCACAATGTAGGCCTAACTTGTCTGACCCAGCTTAATTTAATGTGATTAAATTACTGGGTTAAAAACTCAATTAGTCACTTACTGTTAGTTATTGGAGTCTCTGTTCTCCGGTTTTGTCCTCTCGCCCCGTTGTTCGTTTTCGTACTCCTTTGTTCTCCTCTTCGCGGGGCTTTTTCCACCAGCGTTGTCTTGGTTTTTTCCTCGGTTGGTTGAGCGGTAATGTATCTCCATTACCGAGCACGCTCTTCTCACACAGTATATAAATACTAGTGTGGAGAATAACTCTGGTGAGCAACCAATTGGTTTCATCCACCCAGTTATTGACATAAAAGGAATTTAATAATTGTTAGATTAACTACCTACCTACTCAGTGAACCATTTTCGTTACCTCCCAACTACCCACTCATCAGTTTTCCATAATCTTTTTCGGTGTAGGGCCGCCACGATGGAGTTACTCAATGAGTTAACTTCTTGTAATAAATATAGGCAGTCACAATATAAACACTTTAGGGGATAGGCCTATCCTTATTTTATGTATTAAGTTTATTATAAGGAATTCACTCAGAACTTTAGGGAAGACAGAAGCACATCCTCCCTGTTTAAAGCGTTAGCTGTAACATAAACAGCCCTGAGAGCCGTTCCTTGGTTCGCTTGTATTTTCATTATTATTTGCCGATCTAGCAAAATTTTGTTTGGTCTACTTCTCTGTGGTAGACTAAACAATAAATTGGGTTTTCTTGTTGCTATGTGAGGCTGATTCATACATACAGGTTCTTTGTACGTATGGCAATTATTTCATTCCCAATAGGCTATGTCGCCAATCCCGAGGCAATTTTGTATAGATATTTAATTCAATTAATTAATAATTTATATTTAATTATGAAATAAATGTACCACATATGATACCATGTTGTGAGCGCGTATAGTTTTTCCATACCGTTGATCAGTGAAGTTAAGCGACATTGGGTCTGGGTAGTAGTTGGATGGGAGGCCGTCCTCCGTGTCCAGATTATGTAGCGACCCGTGGTTCGAATCCCACGTAAAGTTGTAGGTTCCCTCCGTCATACGGTGGTGGTGGTGACGACGCCTGTATCAATGACCCTTTGTTATCAAAGGATGTAAAATAGACAACCAACCATGCAATAAACAAAGACCACAAATTTGGTTTTCTGAACTGAAGTAATAAATCCCAAGTTTGGTTTGATGATGTTACCAAATAGAGAAAAAGTCCCGATGAAGGGAATTTAAAGCAATACACGAGTTTTTCTGTCCAATATATTAATTCTACATATAAAAGAATAAAGTTTCTTTATTACTGATTTTTTTTTTATTTATAACTATATTAAAGTTTAAATGGGTTTTCATTAAAACTTTCTTAAGGTAAAATCTTTTGTTTTCATTATCTCCGAATATATGTCTAACATAATGACCACTGGTCAGGTTATCTTTCTTCATCTAAAATAAATTAATAATTTAACAGTTGAACTTGATTAACAATTTAAGTCATTCTGTTTGTTTTAATTGTTACTCTTTACTAGTTTTAAATAAAATTTTGGCTGACAAGCCAGTTAAATCCGATGGAAGTACTTAGTAGCTATGAATCAAACTATAAAAGAAACCGTATCTGTTATAATAAAAACAGCATGCTAGCAAACTGCTTTCTTCGTCTGAGAAAATTATTGATAAAATAAGAATTTACAGTTGCAATTCTAAACTGAATTGCAGATCGTGATAATGATAAAAATAGGTAGGTAGGTAAATAAATAAAAATTTCAGAGAGTAATGGATCTTCTATTTTAGGGAAAAATCAGAAATATCAAAATTTTAAAGGGAATATTGTCGATAGCATGCGAGTGGCATCGTTATCTTCGTTTTGAAAAAGTCGCCATTGTTGTAGAGGTTTTGCTGTACGGCATACTGTGTACTGAAATCCACTAAATATAATTATTTACGTTTCTATATTACCCTAATTTGGAACCGAAGGTACGGTAACTTGTAGGTTAGCCTAAAGTATGTTGTAGTTAGTGAATTAGACTAAACTATTTAGGCAAGATTCGTGTTAAACTAAAGCCGATAGGCTAGTCTCGGGCCTAGCCTAAGATTAGGCGGGTTTACAGTGCACGAGGATAGTGTACTGTCCGACAGTGCACAAGACAGTAAGCTGTCTACGTGTAAATAAAACAGGTTTTCATAAAGATTTTGAAAACTGTATACTGGCTGGTAGTAAAAAAGAAAACTATGGCTCTCTTTCGTCATGTATTTCGTACCGGTATTTCTATTTACCCTCAAGCGCTTCTGGCCCAAGGGTGCGCTACTCGCACGAAGTCCGCTCAGCGCCACACGAGGCGGGGCCACGACGAAGTAAAGTTCAAGAGATCAGAAGAAATTTTGGTAATTATTCGTTTTGGTGCTTTTTTTTCCTTTTGAACCAAAACACATTTTTCTGGTGTATTTTGTTCAAGTCTGGGTAATTATTCTTTTTTTGACCCACACTTTTTATGAGACCAAGCTTTTCTGGTAAATTTTGAGGTGTTCTGCACAAATCTGCCATCCATTTCCTGTGCAAATGCGTAGTTTTGGAGATAGTCAACCCTTATTATAATGGACTAATAGGGGGGGAAAAGGTGTCTGTTATAGCCAATTGTCCGATATAACTGACGGTACTGGTAACCTACGGTATACGATACGGTAATGGAGATACTATATACAGTACTGTGCACTGTTGCTGAACATGATACATGATAAATGATACAGAAAATAATGAAATATAATAAAAATATAAAAGTTAGCTTGTCCTTGGCCTTACGAATGTCGGAAACAGTTTGCTTTTTCATGCCATACTCCGCGCGCACCTTGGCCACCGAAGCACCCTCCTCTAACTTCTTGATTAATTCCAGCTTCTGGGTCACCGACAGGGTCACACGCTTCTTCTTTTCCTGGTTAACATCGCCAGTGGTGTATCCGGTTTATCCGATATCCGCTCTAACAGGGTTCGTTATAGCGAGGGTTGACTATCGTTATCTCAAAAACTGCATTTGCACAGGAAATGGATGGTAGATTCGTGCAGAACACCTCAAAATTGACCAGAAAGAAAAGTTTGCATTTGTGCTAAACACAAACCTAACCTACTGTAACTTAACTTAACTTAACCTAACTAGTCACCTTATTTACAAAAAGATTTCCAGTTAACAATGGACTCACTGCCAAGTTTGGTAAATGTACAGTATTACACCCGTCTCCCTTTTGAGGTGAAATTTATGTTTTTCCTATGGTTTTTGATGTTTTGAATGAATCTGACCTTCAAAACTGTCAGAAATGACTCGTTTTTGAGATAACCCCCCTCCTCCCAGCTGGCAATCAAAAACGAGTCATTTCTGACTGTTTTGAAGGTCAGATTCATTTAAAACATCAAAAACCATAGGAAAAACAAATTTCACTTTCAAAATTGACCTGACCTATCCTAACCTAACCTAAATCACTTAGTCTTGTAGGCAGTTCAGGAATCACTATAAATCATAGAGCCAGGCCTAATGTACTTCTGAATGAGTGTTCCATTCTGGTAGGAAAGTAATTCCAATTCGAAATGGATGGAGCGCAGTGATTGGGTAGACATGTAACAAACACACACACTAGATACACACCCAAAAAAATGTTTATCTCGAAAATGAAGCATTTGTGACGGAAATGCTATAGAAGGAAAGTGTCTTAATTAAAAAATCTACTTAATGAACATATAATAATTGTTGGACGTTAGACGGGTGTAATAGTAGAATAATACCCCTAGTTTGATAACTTTCTCGGCATAATATTGTGAAAAATATTTTTGCAAATAAATATTTATGAAGTGGAGGTTTTTATTCACTGAAAAGTTGCAATGTTCCAGCCACGTCCCCTTAAAGATGGAAACAGTAAATCTACACTCGTGCTTATTTTTTGGATTTTTTTTACAGCACCTAAACATCTTCGAGTCTTGTCTTAAAATATAGGTAGTATTACATTTAGGGCAAATCATGGATGTTGGAATTATGCCATGATTGGAAAAAACATCTAAACTTTTATCTTTAACAAGGTGGATTAGGTCTTCAAAATCAAGTTCATAAGATTGATATGTCATGGTTCTAGAATGAAAATCTCCAAACTAATGAATAACGAAGTAGGAGGCAAAATCAAGAAAAAGTAGCCAAAAATAAACAAAGTAACCTATAGTTGAATGAAAATCTCCAAAAAAGGTAGCCAAAATAAAAAAATTTAACAAATTTATATACATACATATTAGAAAGTAGAAAATATTTTTTTTTATAAAAAAAGTATATTTTATACAAATTTGCACAAGATAATATATATATTTTCTTATTCAGTTTTGATTGGTTATTCAATATATATTGCTATTATAGCTGGGTGTGACTGGGTCAAAAGACGAATAATAACCCAAATCCAAACTTTATTTCTTTGGGAAATGAGATGTTTTTGAGAAATTTTAATATTGAAAATTTCTCAAAAATGGCTCTTTTCCCAAAGAAACGAAGTTGTCATGAACAAATCACACCAGAAAAATGTTTTGGTTCAAACCTAACCTAATCCACATTTTTTCGCAATTTCTTACCTTAAATAGCAGCATTGGGATGTTTGTACAAATCAGCGGACCAACAGGAATAAATAGTCAATTTTGCTAGGCCCACCAATTTGAACTTGTTGGCCTAGCCAATGCTCACAAATGTCGAAGCAAAACCTCCTCCAATTAACTGCACTCTCGGAAGCCAATGCTAAATAGAGCTATGCATCTAGCTGTCAAGAATAACCCAATGTACAATAAGTTTTGCCACAGTTTGAGGTGGGATTTTTCAACCCATGTGCCTTTTCAATGGAAAATAGAGAAGGAACACTTTTTTCTGCTGTGCTCATCCCTAGTCAATCTTCTGCAATAATATTGGTCAGCAACTTCTCTATAACTACACTCATGACCATACTACGGACAAATAACACAAGTAGGTAAAACACCATGACTAGTAAAGAAAACTTCAGTACTGTCTTCTTTTTTATAAGTAATCCAAATCATACCCCAGACAAGCCATAGTGAAAACTGAACTGAAAATCAGGATTTTGGAATGAGTATGCATTATTGGAGATTCAAAATGCACGTCTCTGATTGGTCGGATAAGGTAACATGAAAAAAAAAACCAGATTTAATTGGCTGATTTGACCAATATTTCCTAATTTTGCCACGAGATGTCTCCCCATAAAACTGGAGAGGACGAGGACTGGCAAAATTTTAAGTGGAAAGAGGTAAACACTCGGTCAATGACCTATAATGGCTACTTTTTATAGCTAAATTTTTTTTTCTGAAAAAAATAATTATATTTCCTTGATTTTTATCAGTTTTACTGAGGTTTCAAGGTGTCTTAAATACTAATTTATATTAAATTGTCATAGAATGTCTCCTATCAAAAATGAACAAAGCATTAAAACAAATATTAACTAAGATTTTTATAGTGGGTACACTAGGGGCCACTTCAGCCCATCGAGGTGGCTCTACTATGTAAAAACTGCCTGTACATTGGCAACAACCAATTTTTATGAAACTAATTAATTATCAGTTTGAAACTAGAAATAAAATCTCTGGATCCAGAGGATCAAAGTCATAATAGGCTACTATCCACAAATATGTTACTCTATATCTATTTATCTGACATGCAAATATATCAGATCCAAAGAATCCAGTTAATTTCATTATGGTACCCAGTAATACCAGTATCTTGCCAACCAAGATGCTTACATTGGAAAATGGTTAATGACTTTTTAATAAGAAGTGGTATTTCTAGAGGTAGTTTTGCTCCTGAATCCAGTGATCATCATTTTTTGGGGAAATGGCTAGTTTTGAAGTTATTAAATTTTTAATTTTACATCCAATGAAAAATGGTAAAATCCTATTTTAATATGGTAAATTAAAGATGGCTGGAAGACCATGTGCATATTCAACAATTGTCAATCCACATGGAATATTACTATACTATGTTAGGTTAATTGAATGCTGTTGGTGATTGGTTAGGTTGTCATGATTGTTAGTTTAAACAAAAATATCATGACAACCAAACTGATTGTCAAGGGTGTACAGTTGACCTAACCAGGTAGTCAATAAATTAAATCCCAAACCTAGATTAATACAGTAAATTAAAAAATGGGGTAAAAATGATTTAAAAAATGTTTTTCATTAATTAAACTGGATAAAATAGTATACATTATTATTAAACATTGTTTTTGGAATTGATATTTACTATTAAAATAGGATTTTACCTGAAAAACTTGCATTCTGCAGCCAATTAATGCATTTGGTGCTTGATTAGCTGGAATGGCATAAATTGTTGCTTTGTCATGGTATGTGACAGCTGCAATCTCTCTCATTCATGCAGTTCAGAAGTATTTAGACTGATGATTTGGCTATTAAATTATTCTAGGAACACGATGATGGGGCAGAGTACAGTATTCCCTCGAATATCGTGGGGGTTACGTTCCAGAACCCCCCGCGATAGCTGAAAATCCGCGAAGTAGAAACGATATGTTTATTACGTATTTTACGCCTTTATAAACCCTCCCCGCACTCTTATAAACCTTTCCCACGCTCTTATAAACACTTTCTACACTTGGAGTATGAAAGAGACTAACAGTATTTTAAAAAGAAAACATTTGTGTATATACAGTATTTTTTAATAATTTTACCAACATTAAAATTTCGTATGGGTACTCACCAGCTAAGATACTAAAACTTGAATGATGACGATGACGATGAATTAGCTGTGCAGTACTGAATGATGAAGGTGATGACGATGATGAGATGAATGTACTGCACAGCAAAGAAGAGCATTACATCTCTTCTAAATGAATAACACGTGGAAGTGAACTGAGCAAGGCGAGATGCTGAATGCTTCGGTAGGTTGCAGATCGAGATGCGATGAATGCTAAGCCAATCAGTGCCCAGGATACTGAACAGCGTGCTCTGATTGGTCGCGTCTCATCCATCGGCCAATGGTGTGCCGTGTACGATATCATATAGGCAAAGTAGCTCAAGCAGCACAAGCTTTGCTGGTTTTCCTATCTCGCGGTTCTTTGTCAACTCAATTAGAGTACGTATTTTATTTCGGCTAGAAAAAACCACGATGTACCGAGTCAGCGAAATGTGAACCACGATATGGCGAGGGACTACTGTATTGCCTTTTCAACAGCACTCTGCATTACTATGATGTAGAAGAATTATTGGGTCTTTTCCAGGTAAATATTTACTATTACACTGGTCTCTAGTAGAAAGTTTTAAAAGCTGTTTTTTAACCCTTTCATGCCTGAATTAGGATTTTAATTTTGTAAAATTATTTTATGATGAAAATAGATTTTCTGATAGGATAAATAATGGGAAAATACTCTCATTTTAGCCTTATTTTTATTTAAGAAAAAAAGTGTGTAGCTAAATGGCAACATTTGTCAATAAAAAAAGTTTTTGAAAAATTATCCCTTTTGAATTGAAATCAAACAAAACTATTTTTTTTAGCAGAAACCTAAAATGGATATTTATTTCTGATGGTATTTCATATAAGTTTCTATCATTAGTGAGACACAGACCAACGTTACGTTTTACACACACGACTTGAGTAAATCCTGTTACGCATTGTTTGCATTTCTTTTTTTCCTTTACTCAATTTGGTAAATGACCAACATTGTCTAGCCTAACAGATTTTGCTGGGTGACTTGACTTCTGCATTTTCTGTGGTTGATCATTTATTTGAGAAACACTTGGTCTTCCTCTTAGATGTATTTTCATTTGAAGCCAAAAGCCCACTTGCAATATCTTCTTTGAAATCTGAGAGATATATGCATTTCTTTTTGTGCATTTCACTTGAACGTCAGTACAGTAACCAAGCATTGACCACACTTAAATCTATCAGATAAAAAAAAAATTTGCATATACCACTGATTTGAAATTGATTCTATAAAGTTCCATCAACATATCAAATATCTACTCCACCCATGAACTTATTGTATTCCTTTATGGCATAAGGTCTTTCAATATTTACATGATTTTTTTGTTTTGCATCCCACCTCCTTGTTGTATCAAGAGGATATAATCCTGCATAGGTGGAAAGACAGTGAACAGATTTATTATCAAACCATTTGATGGCTATTACATTGGTTGATGTTTCCACTCTATGATCCAAACTCCCCCTTCTTTCTTTGTCTTTCTCTTGTTTCAATACACATCCTTTTAGTCTATTTGGTTGAAAGGTTGACAAACTTAGAACACCATTATCTTTTAATTTCTTTGCTAGAGCAATAGAAGAAAACCAATTATCATAATAAATTTTGTAGTTACGATGCTTGGGAATATCTTCTGATTAGGCGCAAAACAAAATTTGAAGAAACTCCCAATCCCAAATCTTCACTTTGCATAGTTTTGCCTGTGTACAGTTCGAAATCGTAAATAAAACCACTTGAGCCAGCTCTAGACACAACTTTGTAACCCCATTTATGTGGATTATACTGTTTGAATGTAATTATGAAATAGTCCTCAAAAACTAAAACCAAATTACTCAGGCTGACACCATCTCCATGACGTTTGTTGCCACATGTCTACACACTTTTCTACCATAGAGTAACTGTATTATTTGAAAACTTTTGCTAAAAATTATGCATGCATTAACTAGCTATAACATATATATTTCAATTAATGAAATATGTAATATTTTATGAGTTACTTTTGATGTAAAAACTAAAATAAATTGAAGAGTGTATGCAATTTACCATCAGTTTTGCACAAGCTAAAACACTGTCTTCAGCCTCAATAGCTCAAGAGACACTAAATTTTTCAACTGTGATTAACCTCGTTATAATGAACATCTAAGACTAGACTATCATTCAGTGCAAAATATACCAAAATGACTCGTATTTTAAGGGTCAAAATCCTGTGTGTAGGTAATGTAGACATATGTCTCCATTTGGCTTCAAAGGGTTAATAATAATAATAATTTAGTGTTTGAGCATTTCCATTGCTTCAGTGAATCTCCAGAAGATATTTTATTAAAGCAGTGAGTTAGCGTTTCCAAACATAAATCAGTTTCTTTTAGCTATAAACAACTTGGATTTCAGTCTATCTGAGCCTGGTGCTTTTCCCTTTTTCAACTTGTTTATGCATTTTTCCAGTTTTTATTATTTTTGCTTCCTTCATTATTTGCATTTTATCGTCATACCTGAAGTGCATATCTAGATGTTCTCTAAGGTTATCAGGTGCCTCATAAACTACCTGCCCTCTTAATAAATTATATATCACTTCATTTTTATAGCTTTCTACATATTCATCCTTTATTTCTTCATTCTATACTTCAAACTAGAAGGAAATGCAGCAACTGTGGTTAGGTTAGTTTTAGTATGCTTATTATTGGTTTTGGTACTTTGCTGATATCCTGGACCCCAGACTTTTTGCCAGTTGCTAGACTTCAATTTTGACAGAATATTTTTGTAAAAATTAATCAAAATATCACGACAACCTAACCTTATCAACTAATTAGGTTAATTGCATGCCCAGTTAGGTAAACTGTATGCCCTTGATAATTGGTTAAGTTGTGATATTTTAGTTAGTTTTAACGAAAATGTTCTGTCAAAATTGAAGTCTGGCAACTGGCAAAAAGTCTGGGGTCCAGGATAATGGGAAGTGTTTTTTTTTTTTAAACCTATCAATTTCCCTCTTCTTCAAAGCCCTACTCACTTTTGTGTGATCCAGATTGTTAGGGTAGAAATGGCATATATCTCTAAAACTAGCCATTTCCCCAATAATTGAATATCACCCCTGGATTCAGGAGCAAAATTACCTCTAGAAATACCACTTATTAAAAAAATCATTACTCAGGGTTTTCTCTACAGAAACTATCACTGGAGCTGATTGAGGTTCTCAAGTCATGAGTTATATTTTATAATAAAATCTTGCAAAATGTTTAATCTCAAGTCAGATAATTAACATGCAACTATTTACTATTATCAAAGTAACCTATTTAAGCTAAGAATATACACTGTTAGAATGTACAAACACACACACCAAAGATCTTGGTGTTATAGTTGGTAGTGATCTAAAATTGTTGGGTATCCTCACTTTTATGGTCCTAAATTAATGTGTGTAAATTTGGGTACTTTTTACAGTCTAAAATTATCTAACCTATATAATATATTTTCACAGGTTGCAGTTGTTTAAATGTAGTAATTTTTGAGCAAGTTAATGTATTAATATTAAATCAAGCCAATATTGGAAACCTAATGGAGGCCTACGTTATGTCTGTGTAGCTGGGTACCAGTTAGGCTAATATTCATGGCCTCATAACTAAAGCCAAATGAAGGTTCTAGTGTTAATCAGATAAGGTAGGCCTAGGGGCTATTGCTAATATTGAATCTGGGCCCAGAGCTCACTAACTTAATATACCCCTGCAAATTTATGATTGGTTAGGTTTAGTCATATTTTTGTTAAAACTAACAAAAATATTACAACAACCTAACCAATCATATACTATACCGGGTGTCTGAGAATTATCTGTACAATTTTTGGCTGTTATTAAAAGTCAACCATGAAGTGTAGAAATTCCAGTGTTGTCCCATTTTACAGAGAATCTCATTAAGTTTTTTCTGATACCAAGTTTTGACAAGTTTTTTAGAAATTCCAGTGTGTCCGAAAATTATCTGTACAATTTCATCTTTTAATAAAATTCTTGATAACACGCATACAATTCTTAAAAAAGATTATTTAGAATCTGTATTTTCAAAAGTTTTTTATTAAAGTAACGTTGTTACAAACATTTGATATGTGCACCATCAGTGATTCGCAAAACATCCAATTGATAATCCAAATGTTGCCATGTACGCTGCAGCATATCCACATCAATTCGCTCAGTAGCAGCTGTGATTCTTGCTTTTAAATCATCAATGTCTGTCACCCGCGTATTGTAAAGAAAAAACTTAATGAGTTTCTCCGTAAAATGGGACAACACTGGAATTTCTACACTTCATGATTGACTTTTAATAACAGCCAAAAATTGTGGAGATAATTCTCGGACACCCAGTATATATGCACACAACACCAGTATATAAAATTTGGTTCTACATAATTTAGGACTGTTAAAGCATTGTATTCATACAGTAAAAACTTAACCATAACAGAAAAGTACCTAAATTTGTTAAGTTATGATATTTTTTAGTTTTAACAAAAATATCATCACTTACCCTAACCAGTTGTCAAAGGTGCAGTTAGTTACAAGAGTAAGGAAGTCATCTGTAAATTATATAATTCGTATGTTAGGCCTTGCTTAGAGTACTGCATTCCAGGACAGATCATTAAAAAAAAAATGGATTTGATGTCACACTGATTTTTCTGTAAGTTGGTGGTGTATGCCATTGCCTATACTAACCACCACCAAACTTCAATTATTAGCTCAATTGGATGTACAATTTAAAAGTTATGCCCCCCCCACGCAAAGCCTATATTTTTTAAATTTAATTTTCTTTGCTCCTAATTCTTGTTTGAAAGAATTTCCTAAGGAATAACATTGATTTCAGAAACTACAACTTCAAATTTAAGTTATTTAGAAATACTCTTTTGGGGGGCCTAAACACCCCCAAAAGCTGAAAAATTAAAAAGAAAATCAATACTAATATGTTGTGTATACAAAGGAGAAGAGCAAATGCTAAGTATTTGCACTTAGAGTACATTTATGTTTGAAAAAAAAAAAAAAATTCTATGAAAAAAACACTTACTAAGATTATTTACTCATACTATAGTAGCATTATTTCCTAGTTTATCAGCAAAAAAAAAGTACAATAAAAAAGATCACTGCTTTCAGGTTCTTTTTCAAGTTTTTATTTTTTTTTCAAACTGAAGGAGTACATGATTTTAATTCAGGGAGTAATATTTGCAGGGATGGGGAGTTGGCCAAAAACAACCGACTCCGACTCCTGACTCTCCTTATTATGCTGATCTACAACCTTATAAATATTGGGATGTTTGTTTCGTAGATGGCGTTTCAAGTTTGAGGCTCTAGTTGGAGCATTAGCATGTTTCCCAGTGTAAACACTAATTTTTGCATTAGTCTTTACCATCCTTTCCTACTTGACAAATAAAAATACTTTCATCCTCATTTAGCTTAAAATATTGAAAAACTGCTGATTTTCCACTAGGCCCACGACTCATTACTAATAGGGGCTAATTAAATTAATAATTAATATATTGCTAATTTTTATATGGTACCTAGTATCCTAAAATAGAAATATGAAATTCATTTGCTAAGATTTACCAGAACAATAAATCAAATGTGGAAATGTGAATCTAGAATTAGTTCAGCAAGATATTTATTTAGGGCAGAGTAGTATTCTGGTAAATTGTTGGCATATAGAAATTGAATCAAAGAGTCGGGAGTCGGTCATTTTTACCGACTCCCAACTCTTCAAAAAAAGCCCCGACTCCGACTCCCACCTCTGAATATTTGGATCTGACATGCCACATACAATCTTTCAAAAGCCAACAAATATCAGCTTTCTCAGGAAATGCAAAAACTTCACTTTTTTACGTGAAGGTCAAAATATGAGAATAAAAACCCACTCTAATAGACAGAGTTTATTTCCACGACAGTTTCGACGCCCACTGGCATCCTCCACCCGAGGAGGATGCCAGTGGGCGTCGAAACTGTCGTGGAAATAAACTCTGTCTATTAGAGTGGGTTTTTATTCTCATATTTCTCAGGAAAGTAATGCCTGTTTGATATTCTTGTCACAGATTTATGTAAAAAACTGACTATAATCCCCAAATTCCTCAAACTTCTAAAATAATATCAATCCAAAGTTTATCATATCTGCATGTAACATACTGACCATTGTTATATTCAATTGCTACCAAGTTTTCAACGTCATCAGTGCTAACTTTATTTTCATCTGTTGATCTAGAAAATGATGTTAAACTGTATGAAGTCTTCACTTTGTGATGTTTGATAAGCCTACATTACATTGGTTTGCACAGGGTACCATTTTGTGAAACCCTCCAGTTCCCTTCACCCGTAAAGCATTGGCAAACCTATTCTCCAATAAAGTTTCTTTAATGTGTAAGACTTGCTTTTTAGAAACAAACAAACAAAATTTTATCCCCTGAAAACGATTCTTACAGAAATTATAAAATGCTTTAGGTGTTAAGATATGGTCAGACTGTGGTTTTTGTGGTCGTTCCCTATTTGCGTGCACTGTGCCAAAGGCCCCAATCTTTTTTACTCAGACTAGCAAACAGTCTCACACCTTGGATAAAAGTTGTCCATATAAACAGTGACATTTATTTTTAAAGCTACTGAATAAAGTTTACACTACTCAAGAACCCTAACCCACCCTCCTGGATGTTTATAATGTCTTTTCCTATATAAATATTGCATTCAGAAGGAAACTTGTGCAAGAATCACATAAAAACAAGATTTTTATATCCCATTTTAAGGGAGTTATTGTTTGAAAAATAGCCATCTCTTGAATTTGACCATTGTCTCATCTACTAAAATACCTGAATTGAGAAAGAACCTAATTTTATGAAGCTAATTACCTTCAGATGCCTCATTTTCATTATTTTTGAAGTATAAAAATGTACTGGTATGAAGTTGGTATTGGTTCCTTTTTAAAAAAAGTAATTCAAAAACCTTTGGTATAATATTTTCTCCCATGGACCAACTTAGTCAGAAATGTAGGTTAAATGGCCTGTGACCATATCACTTGGGGGGAAAAACCCATTTAATTTCGGTAAAAATTTTCAAATAGGAAAGAGTTTGAAAAACTTGTGTATTGGCACTGATTCCCTGAGTCCAGTATACAGAGCAATCAAAATATGGTGCTCAAACTTGTAAAACTCAAAGAAACTGGCACTTTAAACTCTTTCCAAATGATGATTATATGTTGACTAAAATTTGTTCCTATAAAATTAAGTGTGGCTATGGATAGCAGTAATTTTTAATAAATGTGTTAAGCCAACTTTTAATTAGACTGAGATTTTTATTCATATACAAAAATGACTATCAGTGGGGTTAATTTAATAACTATTTATAGAGAAAAAAACACAAATTGGGCCTAGCTCTCTGGAGAACATAAATATTTGTGGAAATTATATTTCCTGCTACCTTAAATTGTGAAAATTACTAGGAAGTTGTCACACTGGTTTTATTGGTATTTAAATTAAAACAAAAAACAGTTTGAATGGATAAAGTACATATTAAAACTTCTTAATTGCGGGTTTATAGCTGTATAATTAGCTACATTAATAAAATTGCATAGCAGTTTCATAATTTTGCTTGACTAGTTCCATGGAGTTAAATGTAGGCTATAACAGTCTTTGAATAGCCTAATTCAACGCTCTTCAACTGAAATGAAGGCATAATCCCGATCTTATTACATCCGAGGTTGTTTGGACTACATTTTTTTTAATGTAATTATATCCAGTTTAAAATTATTAGAAGCAACTTTTCTTTCCATAAAGTTAGAATGGCTGATCAAGAGAATGAGAATGAGCTTTTGGATTATGATGAAGAGGAGGCTGTAGAGACTACGGCTGTTGAAGCTACAACCAATGGTACAGAATCTTCAGCTCCCAAAAAGGACCTGAAGGGTACATATGTGTCAATTCATTCTTCAGGATTTCGAGATTTCCTTCTCAAACCTGAAATTTTAAGGGCAATTGTTGACTGTGGATTTGAACATCCTTCTGAAGGTATTTACCAATTTCTTAACTAAGAAACGAGTGTTGAATTTTTTTTATTATTATTACTTAATGGATGAATTATTTTTAATTAAAAAACCTGATACTTTGGGCTTTAAAAATGTGTGAATTTGAGTGGTTTTAATTCAGATTGTGGGCTATGTTGTCATCATTGGCACATTGCAACAGTACATCTCATTAAGATCAGTAACATTAAGTGATATTAGTTTAAGAGTTGGATGAGTAACTGTCCTCTGCATTTTCATGATAGTGACCCCTTATTTGGATTGTCTATAAAGTTGTAGACCACTTTCATAACATGACCTTTAATGTTATGAAGGAGGCTTACCCTTTTCTTTGCGCAATATTTCTGTGGAGGGTATAGCCACACGCGCGTTTATTTGGCCAAAATCACTAAAATATTAAAGCCATGATCATGGCCTAAATCACTCACCCAATACACAGAATCCCCCAAAATTTATTAATTAAAATTGATTAACTTTAAAGGTAAATTCTAGATAGTTATTGTAATTCATTAAATCTCTTCCTTCAATTATTGCGGGACAGTGCTCATTAGTGCTGTTACTGCTGTACACTGAAATTTATATATGAATTGTATAAGAGGCCATTAGGCCTGTTCCCAAAGCTATAATTGATCTTATGGTAAATAACCTGGTTAGTTAAGCTGTTATTAATACACCTGCTTAATAAACTAAAAGTAATTTAGTAGAAATAGGTAGTAACCTACTGTTTGCTGTTAAATAAGAAATTTTGCTTATGATGCGTAAATACCATTATTAATTTCATATTTGTATTTTGTATATAATTTTTTCTTTTCCCTCCAGTTCAGCATGAATGCATTCCACAAGCAGTTTTGGGAATGGATATTTTGGGACAAGCAAAATCTGGCATGGGTAAAACTGCAGTTTTTGTTTTAGCAACTCTCCAACAAATTGACCCTGTTGACAGTCAGGTAAGAAAAAAGAAACCATTAGTAAGCTTTTAAATTGATCAATTTTGACTGGGCACTAACTGGTACCATCTTTAGATAAAGGAAGGTCAACAATTTGTAATTTTCTTTCTCCAGGTATCTGTGTTAGTCATGTGTCACACGAGAGAGCTTGCCTATCAAATTGCAAAAGAATATGAACGATTTAGCAAGTACATGTCGAATGTGAAAGTTGGAGTTTTCTTTGGAGGAATGAATATCCAAAAGGATGAGGAAATGTTAAAAAACAGCTGCCCTCACATTGTCGTTGGAACTCCAGGTCGGATTTTAGCCTTGGTCAAAAACAAGAAGCTTAATCTCAAGCATTTGAAGCACTTTGTTCTTGATGAATGTGACAAAATGCTCGAACAAATAGGTAAGACTAATCTTTTAATCGTTGTTTGTGTAGAATCGGTGATAAAGAAACAAAATGATGGCTGCAAATTAATTATTTTAAGACCAATTCTTATGTGTAATTTTTTTTTTGCAGATATGCGTAAAGATGTACAAGATATATTCCGCAGCACACCTCATGATAAGCAAGTGATGATGTTTAGCGCCACACTCAGCAAGGATATCCGACCCGTCTGCAAAAAGTTTATGCAAGATGTAATTATAACCCCATCCTTGATGGACTCTAGTCTCTCAAGACGTTCTTTAGCCTGATAAGTGATCACCCCATCAAGCTGAATGGAATTCTTCAAAAAGTCATTTTTAAATATTCTTAAGAACCTAAAGCCATCCACTACAAAGACCACATTGCTCCAAACCAATCCTCTCCACTCAGAAATCATTATCATGCCAAATATCTCCTCACAAATCCATAATTATTCAGAAATCAACCAAACAAAACATTTCAATAAAAAGTCCTATGAAAACTTTACACACGAAAGTAGTTCTTCGTTCGCAATCTCTCTCAGACCACATTCATTCACATTTACATCGCACCGTGGCAAGTGGTGCATTCACTCACATTCATCCACATTCATTCACTATTCACTTAAATCCAAAGTCAAGTACTTCGGAGATCCTGTTAGAAATCGACAAGAAGATTTGAAGCGCTTTATAAGGTAGCCTGAATAAATCTGTCAAAGGATTGGCCTTTCACGCTGTCTACATGATGCCGTGAGGACGTCAGAATATGGTCTTAAGAGGTTTGGGGTGATAGGGGAACTAATTAATAAGGTTTTAGCAACCTAGTAGAAAGTGTGTGTGTGTTGGGGGAACTAATTATTCTTAATTTGAGAGGGTTAGATTCGTATATGAGTGAATTAGTTTTGGTGGGAAGTACTTCATATTTTCTAACATACTGTAGTTGTAGGAGGGCCAGTTCTGTGTTTCATAACATAGAATATGAGGCTTATGTAGAAAACTTTTTAAGATGTTAATACCAGGAAGGTTTTGTGCAAAATCAGTTTTAAAAAGAATGGTAACTAAATTCAGCTTAAGTGTAGGTATTGTATCTTGAGGTATTACAATATTTTTCTAAATCATAGGCGTTGTTATTTGATGAGGGGGAGGGGACATAAAATAAACTAGCATATAGAGAATAGTTTTTATATAATATAAGTGGGATTAAATTTGTAGTCAATTAAAGATGGGATGTGTCATAGAATATTCGTGTTAAAGATTGAAAAACGTTAAAAATTACAATCCCAAAATCCGCTTACTTAAATGAAAATAGTTTCTATAATTAGAACGACATTTATCACCTGAGAAGATGTAATCCTACATTGGGGTGTGGACATGGTGCTTAAGCAAGAAGAGATCAAGCCATTGATAATCGTCCTTTCTTGGATTTGCATAGTAGTAGTTTGGCGGAAAGAATAGAAGTCAAGAGTTCCGAGAAGTTACTGTATGTAAGTACTTGGTATAGATTAGTGAGTGAGTAGCGTTTTTTAGGCGCAGCCATGGAATTTGTTCTTTTTAGCCAATGGAAGTTTACGTTGATGATGAAGCAAAATTGACACTGCATGGATTACAGCAACATTATGTAAAAATCAAAGAAAATGAAAAGAATCGCAAACTTTTTGAACTTCTCGACGCTCTTGAGTTCAACCAAGTGAGTGTTTTATTATGCAAGAAGAGACTTATTATATTCATAGAGCAACAGAAAGTTAGAATTAGAATTTTTGTCGAAAAATTCGAATTTTATCGTCTACGAGGAGATTGATAACGAAGGTTATTTAATAGTAGTCTTCCGAAGCTCAATGGGAAACACCATTTTACCATAAGCTAAGTAAAGACGCTGAGGTCGGTCGTTGGGCGTTCAGTACATCATGAAGGAGTTAGCGCAATGTACAGCATTAGTTTGACCTCACCACTGTGCCACTTTCCAACTATTGTTAGGCATTGTGCCTGTTCAGTAGGCTGATCGGTGACCATACAACCTGTTCACATGCTGTATCGGTCCTTAGGTGGCTCGGGTCTCGCGTAAAGCTGTAGGTCCCCACCGTCATCACTACAAATATTTACATCATGCATTGTAAATTTTTTTATTTACCCGGTAGGTAGCCGTTATTTTTAAGTTCGATACACGTTTTTATTTTTATTAGGTGGTTATCTTCGTGAAATCTGTTCAGAGATGTATGGCTCTCGCGCAACTTTTAGTAGAACAAAACTTCCCTGCCATTGCCATCCACAGAGCCATGGCTCAAGAAGAAAGATTATCACGGTATCAGCAGTTCAAAGATTTTCAGAAGGTATACAACAATATTGGTGTTACTAGTTTTCTTTTAAATTTTGATTGAATGTATTTTATAACTTGAAAAATAATTGCTTTGGACTTATGGAAATTCATTAGGTAAATAAAAACTTATGGAAATTCATTAGGTAAATAAAAACTTATGGAAGGAAGTTGACTTTTTTTTTTTTCTTTTTTTCCCCCTCCCTCACCCCTTAGAGAATTTTAGTGGCGACTAATTTGTTCGGGAGAGGAATGGACATTGAGAGGGTAAACATTGTTTTCAACTATGACATGCCCGAAGATAGTGACACTTACCTACACAGAGTGGCGAGAGCCGGACGATTTGGAACGAAGGTTAGTAACTTTCGCCGTATTCATTCATTCTCTCTGCATTAGTGTGATGCTTGAACTTCAAGACAATAGACATCGTAGATTAAAATGATTTGGAAAGATGTAGACCACTTGCACTACACAATTAATTCTCAACTAGTTGTATGCAAACTGGCAGTTGGTGTCTGTATTTTTATCAGTTCGTGGAGTATTGCAGAACTAAAACTTAATGAAAATTCCCACTAGAAGGATAGCAGTAATGATTGACGCAATATTTGGAAACTTGATCACTGCACTTTGAATAGTATAATATTGTGCAGTTTATTTTCTGTAATTTGGGCCAAGTGAAGTAGGTCAGCATCAAAAAAGTAATATAATTAGATTGTCTAATTATTTTTTATTGTAAAAATTTGTAATTATTTTAAAGTATGCCTGTTTTAATTTTGTGGAGTGTTATATTTATTAGAGACTAATCTATCTTCACTAGGTTTTATAAACATACTGTATGGTTTTGCAAGCGCATAACAATTTCAGTTACAGGCTAAAAAAGCTTATAACCTATTTTCTTACCAGTTTTTACTATTATCGGTAGAGATTTTATTGGTTGTGGAAATGAGCTAGTAAAATTCTGGAATTCATTGTTTTACAAAATAATGGCCCAATGCAAATATATCTCGGTAGCATATTATAAAATAATTGTATTAATAAAAAGTAATTTTAATGTTTGGAGATCCAGGAATTACAAGTGGACATTTTATTACTGTGCCCTATTTTTTTTTAAATTTAATAAGTTGTCTTTTGTGTGCGAGATTTTAAGTAAATTCGTTTCGGTTCTTTTTTAATTTTTTAGGTATGAAGTCAAAATGTCTTGATGACCTTGTTAATAATTCATTTGAAATTTTGCTTTTTTAATTTTTTGATTCTTTCCTTTGTATTGTTCATTCAAATTCGTTTCAACTAATAAGGTTTGTTCACTTACGAAGACGTTGTAGAGCTTTGGACGAAGAAGTGGCTTGACAATCACGAACATTATTTTTCTTTCAGGGGTTGGCCATTACCTTCGTAAGCGAAGAAAGTGACGCGAAAACTCTAAATGAAGTCCAGGAGAGATTTGACGTAAACATCACAGAATTACCGGATGAGATAGACTTGTCTTCGTACATTGAAGGGCGTTGAAATACCCTGGTCAGGGTCACGTGATTTTTCCTTTCTTTTTTAATATTTTTTTCTTCAATACATTAGTGAGCCTTTAGCAATATCTTTTCCATCACAAATCGGAACCAACAGTTTTAGATTGAAAAGTAAATGTACGCGTAGATGTATGTACTTTATTTTAATAAGATTTTAGATTTAAGTTTGTAATCATCATTATCATTACAAAACTTAATGAATAAACGATGTTTTTCTATGTATTTTTAAAACCTTTTATATATAAATATAAAGTAATTCTTACTTGATTTTTTTTTGAGAGGTTGTTTTATACAGTTGCCATTCAGTTATTAGCAGTGTCATTAAGGGCTGATTTGTTCTTCCTGAACAAACTGAAAACGTTGGTCCCAGATCTATTACAATGTTTATAATGCTAATTTTAATAATTGTGTGTATATCGATAATTACGACTTCGAATTAAGTAAAAAATAAATGTAGTAATTTCATTAAAAATGTAACTCCATTCATATAAATTTGTAAATAGTAAGCAAAACCAGCGTGAACATATGTTCTTGTGGTTCGGAACCCACGTAAAATTGTAGGTCCCCTCCGCCACGACGGAGGACATACAAAATACACGATTACGAAGACAGTTAGGTAGACCAGCCATGAGTGGATCCTAGGGTCTTTGTTGGTCTGAAACATTATAACATTATATTCATCGCAAGTGGATTTCCGCATTAAAAGGAACGGGCATTCCATGAAGTTCTTAGAACTTTTGTTCCTTGATCTAAGAGCATTGTCTGCTGCAACAATTTGTATAAAAGAAAAGCAAAGCAGCTCTACAGAAACCGAATGTATGAAAGGTAACGTCCTGAACCTCATTTCCCCAAGTTATGTTATGGCGAGTGTCCCTAGAGAGTCGCCTGAACCCAAACAGAAACGGCGAATGGTCGGCCCAACCTCGCCCGATGCCAGCAGATGGGAGTGAACTCTGTCTCACTGTCCAGAGTCCAACAGAACAGTAACCATTGAGCTACCGGGCGAAATTAAAGGAAACCCCTAAAATATTTCGATATGACTGTTACAAAATATAAAAAGCGTGAAACTTTTCAAAAGTTGTGAAAACGGAAATAAACACGTTGCATGGTTAGATATAATTAGGCTCTGCTTGAACTGTCATGTCTTTGTGCCGAGTGATTAGTGGTTCCCAGTAGGAGTATCGTGGTACAAATGTTAAATCGGTCAAATATAACTTACCAAGTCTTCTCATATTCATGAGTTGTCATGCTAAAGTGAATATACAACACCATACAACTTTCGTTTACAATTACCATACTCTACATAACTTTTTCTTTCGGAAAGTAATGAGTTTTTTGCAATCGTCAGAAGCATATGTAACATCCGGTCCCTAATCCGAAATTACTAGTCATTCAAAACGCATGTTCATCCTCCCAGACCGCGAACTACTATAAAAGAAAGGGATTTATAATTTATATTGTTGAATTTGCGGGATGCTGAGAGTCAATTTTTGGATGATAGCTTATCAGTTTAGTGAATTTCTATGATAAGACTTGGTAAATTATATTATACCATGGTTTAACACACATTTCAACGAAAATAAAAAAAGATTACACATTGGCTGTATGCAATTATTTCAGTAAATTTAGTATGATTATGTACAGGGTGTAACATAGTCAGGATCTATTTTTGTGAAGCAGTTGGAAATTATATGGAATTCAATCATAAAATGATAGTGGTAACATTTATTAAATAATTAAGAGTAGGATTCGACGTGACGCCCATCAGTATCCCTGCACAGCTAAAATCGTTCCGCAGCATTTCTAAACACATTCTGGAGCATTTGCGGGGTTATGTTATCTGCAGCAGTTCGTGTACGTAAGTTTTCAAGACTCGTAATATTCGTCTGATGGACGTGCGATTTGATAAAGCCCCATGCAAAGAAATCTAAAAGGGTTAAATCTGGTGATCTCGCTGGCCAAGGTCTGTTGCTTCCGCGTCCGATCCAGCGATTTGGAAAACGTCCATTTAGATAATCCTGAGCAATTTTGGCATAGTGAGAAGGAGCACCATGTTGATAGACGACGGGGATAGGATTGTTAGTACCGTCGTGTATCAACATGATGGTGCTCCTTGTCACTATGCCAAAATTGTTCAGGATTATCTAAATGGACGTTTTCCAAATCGCTGGATCGGACGCGGAAGCAACAGACCTTGGCCAGCGAGATGACCAGATTTAACCCCTTTAGATTTCTTTGCATGGGGCTTTATCGAGTCGCACGTCTATCAGACGAAGATTACGAGTCTTGAAAACTTACGTATACGAACTGCTGCAGATAACATAACTCCGCAAATGCTCCAGAATGTGTTTAGAAATGCTGCGGAACGATTTGAGCTGTGCAGGGATACTGATGGGCGTCACGTCGAATCCTACTCTTAATTATTTAATAAATGTTACCACTTTATCATTTTATGATTGAATTCCATATAATTTCCAAGTGCTTCAAAAAAATAGATCCTGACTTCATGTACACCCTGTATATGCTGTACGAGTACATAATATACTGTATATATCCACCTGGGTAGCCTAGTGATTAAGACGCTGGACTACTATACATTACATTTCATTTGGAAAACATGAAGCCACGGGTCTATCGAGGTAACCAAGTCAGCTAATAATAATAGAATCCTGCAAAACAACCTTTGGTTAGCTTCCGGCCGAATTGTTCATTCTGACGAAAGTCAAGCTTTTCACCACCTTAGACCTACAGTTTAACGTGGAATCCGAACCACGCCCCATCAGCAGCCCAGCGTCTTAACCACTAGGCCACTTAGGGTACCCATTTATCTACGAACCACTTTCTTTGTGTGGAAGGATGAACAGCTGGGTTTTGCTGCGTGCCGGCTGCCGTCGGGTCTCGAATCCGGGGCGACGCTAACCACTACACCTCCTAGGCGCATCTAATGTGCAACTAATGCACAACTATTTACTACTATCAAAGTAGCCTACGAACTTAAGCTAAAAATACAGTATTTACAATGTACAAACTATCTCATTTATTGCCTAATGGCTCGACTACTGGTCGAGAGGAGTACAGCTAGGACTTTTTACTTTCCGACTTCCTTGATGGGTCGTCAACTTGTGGTTTAGATTCCACGTTAAATTGTAGTTTTGAGGTGGGGCGTAAAGTTTGACCTTTGTCAGAATGAAAAATTTGGTAGGAAATGAAATATATATGTACACACGCACGCGCGCGCGCACATTATCTTACCTTACGTATGAACCTTGTTTCGTGCGTTGGTCTCTCTTAACACGGAGGTCAAGCTGGTGGCCCCGCCTCTAGGTCTGTTTTGGTAAGAGCGAGTTGCTTTCTTGCGCTCCACCGTATATAGCCAGGTACGCCTGGCTCATCTAGTACCGTCCTCAGCCAGGCATCCAGTCTTCTCTTGAAGACTTCAACGTTGATCCCCGTTACGTTTCTGAGGTCCTTTGGAAGCTGGTTGAAAAGTCTTGACCCCCTGACAACCAAGCTATTTTCCTTCAATGGTGAGGAGGTCCCTTGTCGGGCCATTAATTTTGGAACACTACACATTCTGCCTCCTGTTTTCCAGTGTTTTTTTAATGTTAATTGGGTTTAGTTTTAGGTTTGGTACCAGTTTTCCGATCATTTTCCATATGTAGATTATGGTGTACCTCTCTTCTTTCCAGGGAGTACAGATTTAGTTTACGTAGTCTTTTTCCCAGTAGTTGAGTTCTTTGCAGCCATCATTCTTGGCTGTGAAATGTGTCTGCGTTTCTTCCAGTTTATTAGTTTCTTCCTTTTTATATAGGGACGTCAAAACTGAGCAGTATTCAAGTTTTGGTATAATTAGTTTTTAGCAGGGGAATCATTATTGCCCTGTCCCTTCTCTTGAACGTTCTTAGTACCTGTCCCGCGACTGTTTTTTGCTTTATTTATCGCTATCTGATTTTGTGTTTCGAATTTCGCATCATCTGTCATTACTACCCCTGGATCGATCGCTTTCGTGCTGCTCTGAATTTCCTGTCTATCTGGAGCATAATATGCAGTTTGTTTAAGTTCCTCTTTTCTACCATATATCAAGAGCTGAAATTTCTCGCTGGTAAATGACATGTTGTTGTCTTCTGGCAATTTGTATATTTTGTTCGTGTCCCTCTGCAAGGCCTCCACTTCATTTACATCGCTGATTTTTCTGCTGATCTTTGTATCGTCTGCAAAGGATGTTACTATACTGTTGCTGTTTACTCCGCTGTCTATGTCTGTTAGCATGATAATGAACAGGAGTGGGGCCAGTACTGTCTCTTGTTGGTACTGAGCTGCGTACTTCCGATTTGATGATGATATACCTTGAATTTTGACGACCTGCAGACGTTCTCTGAGGAAGTTGTAGATCCATTTTCCTACTTTGTCTGTTATTCCCATATGTTTCATTTTATGTGCTATCATACCATGATCACATTTGTCGAAAGCTTCAGCAAAATCTGTGTATATAACATCGTAGTTGTCATTGCTTTCAAGTGCATCTAGGATATTGTAGTGTTCTATTAGTTGTGATAGGCATGATCTACCTGATCGGAATCCGTGCTGATTTTCGTTGAATCTTTCCCCCGTCTCCAGGAAATAATAAATTTTCTCTGACGTCCCACCTCACCAAAGTATTTGAGAGAATAGTTAATGACACTGGTCTATAGTTCTTTGCTTGAGATCTGTCCCCTCCTTTATATACAGGGTGTTTCAGGAGGAAAGGTCAATACTTCGGGAGGTGATATTATCGATTATTGTGAGAAAAAAAGTTCATATGAACGTGTGTCTAATTCTGAATGGTTACGGAGATAGAGCTGTTTGAATCTACAAATGCAAAAGCATTGTTAATGGTAAGAAAGAAACCAATTACTGTCTCTAACATTTAATGTTTAAACATTGGCATTTTGAATGGTATCAGATACAGAAATGACAAATTTGTTACAGTTTACAATACGTTTTCGGAAATCCCACCGTCAACCTCAATGAACTTTGCAACTCGTATGCGAAGATCGCGTGTTGTTCGTCTGAGTTGATCTGACGTTCCTTTATGCGGGCAGCAGCATCCAAAATGCGCGCGAGCAATTCGTCTCGTGTATCCACCTTTCTTTTGTAAACTTCACTTTTCATCCACCCCCACAAACAATAATCTAACGGAGAGAGGTCTGGAGACCTTGATGGCCATTGAACGGGACCACCGCGAGGGGAGGAAGAGCTGCGCGCGCATCAGATTCAAACAGTTCTATCTCCGTAACCATTCAGAATTAGATATGTTCATATGAACTTTTTTTACAATGACCGATACTATCACCTCCCGAAGTATTGACCTTTCCTCCTGAAACACCCTGTATAGGGACAATGTTTGCTCTTTTCAAGATGTTTGGTATTTCCCCAGTGTCTAGGGATCTTCTCCATATCCAGTATAAAGGTGTAGCTATTTCATTTTTACAGTTTTTAATCAATAATGCGTTCCAATTGTCCGGACCTGCAGCTGAATGTGGTTTCATTTGTCCTATAGCTCTTGCTACGTCTTCTGGGGTAAAATCAAAGTCTGTTATATACTCCTTGCAATTCCTCTTCAAAGAATGCATCTTTGTCAGGAATCGCTTTGTCACTTTCTGGGGTACTGAAAACTGATTCATATTGGGTTCTCAATGTTTCAGATATTTCTTTTGGATCGTCGTTTAGTTCATTATTTCTCGTCCTTAAGGGCCCAATAGCAGTGCGCGTTTTTGTTTTCTTTTTTGCATAGCTATAGAAGTATTTTGGATTTTCCTTTATTGCTTTTACCGCCTTTTTCTCTTCCCTCTCTGTATGGTCCTTAATCAGGGCTTGTATTATCCGACCGATACCCTCCAATTTTTCTTGTATTACTTTCCTGTCATTTTGTCCGCAGTTGCTTAACTTCGCCTCCACTCTCTTTCTTTTGCGGAATAGTCTTCTCTTTTGCCTCTAGCCGGCTCCTCTGTGATTTCGGAGCATATTTTTCTAAATTTCTCAGCGTTTTTTCTTCCAAGGTTGTTAGCATTTCTTCAGTTGTTTTATTCTCGAAAATTGTTGTTCACTCTATTTGGGCCATGTGCGATCTGATTGCTTCCCAATTTATAGTTTTGGAGTTTAAGTTAAAGGTCCCAAATTTGCTTCTTTCCTCAGTATGTGTATTGTCTTTTAATGCTGTCGTCATATTTGTTGATATCTCGATTAAGTTGTGGTCTGAGATGATGGTTGGGGTTATTTTTATATCGGCAATCAAGCTCGTGTTATTCGTGAATACCAGATCTAGGCAGTTATTTTTTTCTGGTATTTTGTTATCTCCTGTGTCAGCATAAACTCATTTGTGAGAGCCATCAACATTTTTGCTTGCTCCTGGTCTTCTCTTGTACCCACCTTGTCCTGGTGTGTATATATATATTCCTATCCACCTTTCTGTATTTTATAAATGGGAAGTTAGTCTCCGCAGATCATTACATTGGGGGATGGAGGGTTTATGGCCTTTATTAGCTTTCTGATGTCTTCAATGGCCTCCGAGAATTTTTCGGTTGGGTTGCTTGGAAGTCTATAGATGACTATTAGTATCACGTTTAATTTTTCTATTTTCACTGCTAGGAGTTCCACATAGCTGTTTGATTTACTTATTATCGTCTCTGTCATATGACCTTCCTGTACATATATAGCACAGCCACCTTTACGTCTCGTTGTTCTATCCGCTGTCAGTAAGTTGAAGCCCTCCATATTTATCTCTTTCTTCTCAATAAAATGTTCGCATTTTTCACAATTTCCTTGGCAATCCTTAAGATGAGTTCCTGTGAGGCATGCGATGTCTGCCCTTGTTTCGTCCCTAAATCTTTTCAGGTACGAAACCTTATTGAGTGATTGGTTTGGTCTTATTCCTTGAATATTAGCCAGGACAATTTTTATGTTCTCCGTTTTTCGTTGCCACTTGAGCATTTCAATTTCGTTTTCCTTCGATATCGCTTGATTCGTTGCCCTATGATCCTCCGAAAGAGATCCGTTTCCGTCTACTTGTACTGGTAGTTTCTTGCCCCGTATCGGTTTGGCTCGGGGGTTTCCAGCTGTGTCAACTGCATGTGGATGACATTTAGCATCCGTAACGTGTCCGCGATGTTGAAAAAATATTTTTGTTTGCTTATTGTGTTCCTATTGTTATTCCTATTGTTATTGTCATTTAAACTTTGTCCTTTGTTCTTTCAGTCCGTCGGGAGATGTTGATAGTAGCATTTCTTCCCGAATTTGCAGGTTCCATATTTTGCGTAAGTCCTGCAGATGTCCGGGTGGTAGAATTTGCATCTGTCTCCAAATTTACAATGACCATTATTATAGAAGAAATTACATATTGGGGGATGTTCATATATACATTGTCCTCTTTTAAATCTGCAATTATCTTTTCTATAATATCTGCATATAATTCCTTCTCCATATTTACTTGGGGCCTTTGTTTTTTGCTTTTTATTGGGGGACAGTTTCACTCCGTTTTCTTGATTGCCCTCTTCACTTTTCCTATTTGTGCTATTTGTGTTGATGTCTGAGGTGACGTGTATGTATAAATATGTATATAGTCTAAAAGTCACTAAAGGGTAAATATCACTAAATCTAAGCTGAATGGCAAGAGCAAGTGATAAACAAACCAACGCGGCGGCTGCTGTTCGTATTGTTTTGGGCTGGCCTAGACATGTTTTTTCCTATCTGACCTAATCTTTGGTGATGTTTCTAAGGTGACAAATCGGGTAGAAAGTCGTTCGTACTTAAGTATAGTTAGGGGTAATGTCTATAGCTTCTAAATTGGTAATGTAAGAGAGAGTTAGGTAGGCTGTTTGTGGGACACAGGAATAAAACGGTAGGCTTCAAGGAATACCTAATTCAACGCACTGGTAAGTGCTTTTGATTGTTTGCTAGAACCTAAGTAACCTAACTGGGGTGTCTACCCCACGCTATCACATTTGGCGACGAGGATGGGATTTGGCTCATTTGGTTAAATTTTGCTCATTGGGTTAAATTGGGTTCAAGTGGTTGTTTGGAAATTTGGATGTAGCCTAGTGGGTCGTCCGATTTGGTTTGTTGTGTGGGTAAGCTACCGTACTATAGCGTAGGTCCCGCCGCCCTAACTCTAATACAATTCCTACTCAGCCCTAACTCTAAAACTAATTCCTACTCAGCCCTAACTCTAAACTAATTCCTACTCAGCCCTAACTCTAAATAATTCCTACTCAGCCCTAACTCTAAAACTAATTCCTACTCAGCCCTAACTCTAAACTAATTCCTACTCAGCCCTAACTCTAAACTAATTCCTACTCAGCCCTAACTCTAAACTAATTCCTACTCAGCCCTAACTCTAAACTAATTCCTACTCAGCCCTAACTCTAAAACTAATTCCTACTCAGCCCTAACTCTAAACTAATTCCTACTCAGCCCTAACTCTAAAACTAATTCCTACTCAGCCCTAACTCTAAAACTAATTCCTACTCAGCCCTAACTCTAAACTAATTCCTACTCAGCCCTAACTCTAACTAATTCCTACTCAGCCCTAACTCTAAAACTAATTCCTACTCAGCCCTAACTCTAAAACTAATTCCTACTCAGCCCTAACTCTAAACTAATTCCTACTCAGCCCTAACTCTAAACTAATTCCTACTCAGCCCTAACTCTAATACTAATTCCTACTCAGCCCTAACTCTAAACTAATTCCTACTCAGCCCTAACTCTAAACTAATTCCTACTCAGCCCTAACTAAAACTAATTCCTACTCAGCCCTAACTCTAATACTAATTCCTACTCAGCCCTAACTCTAAACTAATTCCTACTCAGCCCTAACTCTAAACTAATTCCTACTCAGCCCTAACTCTAAACTAATTCCTACTCAGCCCTAACTCTAAACTAATTCCTACTCAGCCCTAACTCTAATACAATTCACTATTCAGCCCTAACTGGGGAGTAACTAGATCAAATTTAAACCTAACCTAACCTACTTCACGTGATTTGGCCTAAATTCGGTTTTGCTCTAGCATGTCGGTGATTGGCCATATAAGCCCCTACGAAGACTCTGGGGAGGACTTCGAAGCTTATGCCACTAGGGTGAGGTTTTTCGAGGCAAATTCCATTCTGGATGCTAAGAAAGTACCTACCTTTTTAACTATAATAGGCCCTAAAACGTTTGGTTTAGTTATGGACCTAGTTTCTCCTAAAGCACCGGAAACGTGCACCTATAATGAATTGGTACAGGCCCTAACCGATCACTACAAACCCGAGTAGTTCTCGTCTATGAACGTTTCAAATTTTATTCAAGGCATCAGACGGGAAATGAAAGCATTGCAGAGTTTGTTGCAGGAATAAAAAGCCATAGCTGTACGTGTAAATTTGGGGACAAATTAGATGAAATGCTAAGAGAGAGGTTTGTAATGGGTCTCAGAGGAGTCTACCCAGAGAGCCCTATTAGCCATACAGGACCTAACTTTTAGTCAGGCTGTAGAAATAGCTACGGCTAGAGAAGCATCTGCTAAAGATGTTAGAGCTTTTGGCAATCATAGTAGTAAAGCCCAACACGTAAATAGCTTTAAATCTTCTAGGCCTGGCAGACCTAACGAGCCTACTAGACAGGCAAATAAAAGGTATGAGGCAAATATGACTAATTCTACTAAGCCTTCCAAGCCATGTACAGGGTGTGGAAAACACCATTGGAAGAAAGATTGCCCTTTTAAAGAAGCAGTTTGCCGAAACTAGTAAAATAGGCCACATAGCTAAAGGGTGAAAATTCTAATTTTAACATTTCTAGTATAAATCCTCAAAAGGGAAATACTTCAAACATTGGAGTGGAGTACCTATTTTATGAGCAGCAAAGTGGGAAAATACAGGCCCATATATTGTAGAGGTAGGCCTAAATGGAATTACAGTTCCTCTAGAACTGGATACAGGTGCTGCCCGGACTGTCATGTCCAGTAGTTTTGATAAGATTTTCAAAAAACACCTAAACTACATGCATCTAAAACTATTTGAAGAATATGGGACATACAAATACCTATTTGTGGAGAAGCATACGTCACAGTTACACTCAACCAGAAAACTTTGTCTCATCCCTTAACCCTTTTAGTGGTGGATGAGCAAGGGCCTACTCTACTAGGCCGTGATTGGATTGATGCTTTGAAAATGCCGATTGACAAAATCTTGCCAAGGGGTCAGGCAGATGTGCATACACTCTCATATCCATCTGACATAGACTCATTGTTAAGGAGTTTTCTTCTGTTTTTGGGCCTGAAGTAGGCAACCTAAAAGGCCATCAGGTCTGCATAGAAGTAGATCCTAATGTAACTCCGAAATTTTGTAAGGCTCGTTCAATTGCGCATGCACTGCGGGAGAAGGTAGATTTAGAAATTGACAGGCTGCTAAAAGATAAAATTATTGAACCAGTCACACACGCTAAGTGGGCTGCCCCAGTAGTTCCTGTACTAAAACCGGACAAGTCCGTGCGGTTATGTGGGGATTACCGTTTAACAGCAAATAGAGCCGTCCTTCTAGATTGCTATCCTATACCCAAGCCTGATGAATTATTTAGCTCTCTTGCTGGGGGTAAATATTTCACAAAACTCGATATGTCCCAAGCCTATGCTCAACTAAGTTTAGATGAAAACTCTAAAGAATTAACTATCATAAATACGCACCGAGGCCTATATAAGTACAATAGGCTATGCTATGGAATAGCATCGGCTCCGGGTATTTTTCAGAGGACAATGGACCAAGTTCTAGGTCACATTCCAGGGTACTTTGCTTTCTAGATGATGTCCTCATTTCAGGTTCGTCTAAAAAAGAACACCTAACTAGATTAACCACGGTTCTAAAAAGACTCCGGGATGCCGGACTTAAGCTAAAGAGAGAAAAGTGTTCATGGGTCACTAACGAGGTTTCATATTTAGGGTTCCGCATAGATGCCTCAGGCATTCATCCAACGGTGGATAAACTAGAAGCAATAGAAAATGCACCACCTCCACAAAACATCACACAGTTACAAGCTTATTTAGGTCTCCTAAACTTTTATAGGAAATTTTTGCCTAATGCATCGACTTTCCTTGAACCCCTAAATAAGCTATTACGATCTGGGGAACAGTGGAGATGGGAGAAAACTCAAAAGGAAGCATTTGAGGCTTCCAAGGACGTACTACTAAAGTCCACTCTCCTAGTGCATTATGATCCTAAACTTCCTCTCGTAGTTTCAGCAGACAGCAGTTCTTATGGAATTGGGGCAGTGTTATCTCACCACATTGATGGTGTAGATAGGCCTATCTGTTTTGCTTCTAGAACACTAACTGAGACTGAAAGACGATATGCACAAGTGGAACGTGAAGCATTAGCCTTAGTATTTGCAGTAAAAAAATTTCATTTCTATCTATGGGGTCATGAATTTAAACTAATTACTGACCATAAGCCTCTTTTAGGTTTATTTTCACCTAATAAAAATATTCCAGTTATGGCCTCAGGTAGGATTCAACGATGGGCACTGATTCTACAAGCCTATAAATTTGACTTAGTACATCGGTCAGGTAAACTTCTAGGTACGGCTGATGCGCTAAGTAGGTTGCCCTTAGAAAATCCAAATGATTGTGTACCTATACCTACAGAATGGGTTCACTTGGTGGAGTTTTTGGAATCCACTCCAGTATCTGCGGTACAAATAGAGCAGTGGACAAAATCAGACCCTATTCTGTCTAGGGTCATCCATTCTGCTCAGTTGGTTGGCCTACTAAGGTTGAGAGTGAATTACAGCCTTTTTATCAACGTCAGTCTGGCCTCTCGATTCAAAATGGCTGTCTCTTATGGGGCCACAGAGTGATTATTCCAAATAAAGGCAGGTCGAATTTAGTGAAGGAACTTCACGCTGAACACATGGGCGCAACAAAAATGAAAGAGCTGGCGAGAGCTTATTTCTGGTGGCCTGGTTTAGATGGAGAACTCGAATCATTGGTTCGTTCCTGTCAAAGCTGCCTAGAGAACAGAGATCTCCCAAGGAAAAGTCCACTTCATCCTTGGGAATGGCCTACTATACCGTGGCATAGGATCCATGTTGACTATGCAGGTCCTATAAATAATACTTATTTCCTAGTCATTGTGGGTGGAAATTCTTCCAACCACTTCCACGACTTCAGGTGTTACTATTCGCTTACTCCGTTCAGTTTACCCGTAGTCCTGGTTTCCGACAATGGTACTTGTTTTACCAGTGAGGAATTTCATTCCTTCGTCCACCTAAATGGCATTAGACATGTCTGGTCTAGTGTTTTCCACCCGTCTACTAACGGTCTCGCGGAAAACATGGTCCGTACTTTCAATTCACTATTCAGCCCTAACTCTAATACAATTCACTATTCAGCCCTAACTGGGGAGTAACTAGATCAAATTTAAACCTAACCTAACCTACTTCACGTGATTTGGCCTAAATTCGGTTTTGCTCTAGCATGTCGGTGATTGGCCATATAAGCCCCTTCGAAGTCCTCCCCAGAGTCTTCGTAGGGGCTTATATGGCCAATCACCAACATGCTAGAGCAAAACCGAATTTAGGCCAAATCACGTGAAGTAGGTTGGGTTAGGTTTAAATTTGATCGTTACTCCACAGTTAGGGCTGAGTAGTGAATTGTATTAGAGTTAGGGCTGAGTAGTGAAATGTATTAGAGTTAGGGCTGAGTAGTGAAATGTATTAGAGTTAGGGCTGAGTAGTGAATTGTATTAGAGTTAGGGCTGAGTAGTGAATTGTATTAGAGTTAGGGCTGAGTAGTGAATTGTATTAGAGTTAGGGCTGAGTAGTGAATTGTACCAAATTGGACGACCCACTAGGCTACATCCAATTTTCCAAACAACCACTTGAACCCGATAAGCCAAATCCCATCCTCGTTGCCAAATGTGATAGCGTGGGGTAGACACCCCAGTTAGGTTACTTAGGTTCTAGCAAACAATCAAAAGCACTTACTGGTGCGTTGAATTAGGTATTCCTTGAAGCCTACCATTTTATTCCTGTGTCCCACAAACAGCCTTATACTATCTGTTGCAGTGGTGGCTCGTGACTAAAAATTCTAGGGGTGCTGTCTCTAAGAATGGGTTGAAATAATTACTGAAATAAAAGGATGAGCATTGAGCAATGAATAAAAGTTTCAAAAGTTATTGAAAAAGTTATTCAGTGAGCTCATCCTTATATTGTTCTTGATTATTTCAATTGTAAATAAAAAATTTAGGGGTGCTGCAGTTCCGCAGTGCCTACCGACGAGCTGCCCCTGATCTGGTGTCTTTACACTCTGTCGCCTGCATGTTTTCGGCCTCGTTTTGTGATGGTATTTGATTTTTTTTTATTTTGCCTTTCTTCGTTTCTTCTGTTTTCTACTGTTCTTTGTTCCCACTTTCCTCTTTCATTTTCTTCTCGTAGTCTCTTTCTGCTTTAAATACTGTAAAAGAGAGTAATTCAGTCAAGCAGGGGGGTATTTGCGGGCACTCTCAAAAGCCAGCTTTCCTCACAAATACTCAGAAAAAATGCTGTATATATTAATTCACTTTGTTTTTATTTACTTTTTTTTTATATATATGCTGCGATTTTTACTTTTTCAAAAAGAAATACCGTTTAAAACTGATTAACTGCAGGATTTTTACTGTAATACCGCTTTTATTCGGACTTGATCGAAACACGTGTAACCACCACAACAGAAACACACACACACACACACATATATATATATAATATATATATATGGGATGAATTTCACAATAAAACACGTGAAGTGAATGAATGCTGCAAACCCACAAGGAAAAAGAAAAACGATTCCAAGGCCTTTCGTGTATTCAAAGCTACACCTCGTCAGGTGTAGCTTTGAATACACGAAAGGCCTTGGAATATTTTTCTTTTTCCTTGTGGGTTTGCAGCATATATATATATATGGGACACACTTTCAGGATGGATTCCGGACTTGAGAACAATGAAAAAAGTTTATATAAACATATGCCCGAAATAGCTTTGTTTCTGAGTTAAGACCGTTGTGTGTTCCAGCAAGTATCCGCCTTACCTTTAAAGAAAGTGCTCAAAATGACCGCCTTGCGCCTGAATACACGCCTGAATACACGCCTGAATACGCCTCATCATAGACTGCCTAGCGCGTTCAAACATTCCAGGTATTGCTCGGATTTTCTGGCATCTTTGTTCTATACGTTGGTGAAACATTTCAACGTTGTCAATGGGTGTCACGTAAATGATGGATTTCAGATAACTCCACAGTTAAAAATTTAGTGGATTCAGGGGAGCGAGCCAGGCCACGCAATGGGTCCTCCACAGCCTATCCATTTATCAGGGAAATGGTCATCCAAATAGTCTTTGGCTACTCGAGTAAAATGAGGCGGAGCGCTGTCATGTATAAACCACATACGGTGTCGGACACCAAGAGGAACTTCATCTATAAATTTCTTAAATCATTCCTTAAAAAATTGGAATAGGATTCTCCTGTTAATCTTCCAGGCAAACCAAAAGGACCGATTAAGTTGTCAGCAATAAGTCCTGCCCATACACTGATACTAAATTGTTGTTGGTGCCTTGACTGGATGATGGCATGCAGATTCTCTTTGGCCCAGTGATGAGTGTTGTGAAAATTGATCACGCCATTTCTTGTGAAGGCAGCCTCATCAGAAAACAACTCGGAAGATAGAAAAAGAGGATCACCAGCACACTGTTGAAGGAACCAAGTACAAAAAGCTTCTCATGGTGGGAAATCAACTTCAGTAAGGCCTTGTACTCTCTGAATGTGATATGGGTAAAGCTGTTGTTCCCGTAAAATTCTCCACACAGTTGTGTATTTTATACCCTCTGCTGCTGCTATCCTTCCGGTGCTGACACCAGGATGTTCCTCCACGTGATTCAGGACCCGTTCCTCCAACTCAACAGTTCTGGCGCTGATTGGTCTACCACCATCTGAAACTCGTTTGTTGAATGATCCTGTATCACCAAGATACGAATACGAACAGTGAAACCGCGAAACATTACAATCGGCAAGGCTATACATGAAATAAGTCTCGTACACACTCACAAACATTGTCGGCAAGCAATGTTTGTAAACAGTTTGCGGAAAGAATTGCTGGAACACAAAACTGGCTGTAACTCGGAAACAAAGTGATTTCGGGCATATGTTTATATAAATTCTTTTCATTGTTTACAGGTCCTGAATCCATCCTGAAAGTGCATCCTACATGTTATGAAACACCTTGTATGTATATATATATATATATGTTAAACACAGACCGTGCATGGAACAACGAACTCTTCTGGGAAAATTAAATCCACTATAGTCCGAATAAGTAATGGTAAATGACAAATACCATAGTTTTTTCTTTTTCATGATTTTAGCCCGACGTGGGCAACGGGTCTCTCGCAAAGAGATCCCATAAATATAGCTTCCCTCACCAGCTATCTGCAAAGCAGACAGGATCCAGCTTTGGGACATGGATCTAGGGTTTAAAGCAAGCCTAGATCCCTACATTCAGAACCTCTATATAAGTAAAAGACTCGTTGCATTCACGTCGTGTTGAATAAATCAAAGAAAAAGGGGGTAACTATTGTATTTTTAGCCAAAAAAAACCAAAACTTAAACCTCAACCGGGACATTGAGCGTCCACTTTTCAAGGCACGAAACACGTCCGTTTAGTATACACAAACTCAGAATGGTTCCCTGAGAACATTATATGTTAAACACAGACCGTGCATGGAACAAGGAACTCTTCTGGGAAAATTAAATCCACTATAGTCCGAATAAGTAATGGTAAATGACAAATACCATAGTTTTTTCTTTTTCATGATTTTAGCCCGACGTGGGCAACGGGTCTCTCACAAAGAGATCCCATAAATATAGCTTCCCTCACCAGCTATCTGCAAAGCAGACAGGATCCAGCTTTGGGACATGGATCTAGGGTTTAAAGCAAGCCTAGATCCCTACATTCAGAACCTCTATATAAGTAAAAGACTCGTTGCATTCACGTCGTGTTGAATAAATCAAAGAAAAAGGGGGTAACTATTGTATTTTTAGCCAAAAAAAACCAAAACTTAAACCTCAACCGGGACATTGAGCGTCCACTTTTCAAGGCACGAAACACGTCCGTTTAGTATACACAAACTCAGAATGGTTCCCTGAGAACATTATATGTTAAACACAGACCGTGCATGCAACGAGTCTTTTACTTATATAGAGGTTCTGAATGTAGGGATCTAGGCTTGCTTTAAACCCTAGATCCATGTCCCAAAGCTGGATCCTGTCTGCTTTGCAGATAGCTGGTGAGGGAAGCTATATTTATGGGATCTCTTTGCGAGAGACCCGTTGCCCACGTCCGGCTAAAATCATGAAAAAGAAAAAAACTATGGTATTTGTCATTTACCATTACTTATTCGGACTATAGTGGATTTAATTTTCCCAGAAGAGTTCCTTGTTCCATGCACGGTCTGTGTTTAACATATAATGTTCTCAGGGAACCATTCTGAGTTTGTGTATACTAAACGGACGTGTTTCGTGCCTTGAAAAGTGGACGCTCAATGTCCCGGTTGAGGTTTAAGTTTTGGTTTTTTTTGGCTAAAAATACAATAGTTACCCCCTTTTTCTTTGATTTATTCAACACGACGTGAATGCAACGAGTCTTTTACTTATATAGAGGTACTGAATGTAGGGATCTAGGCTTGCTTTAAACCCTAGATCCATGTCCAAAGCTGGATCCTGTCTGCTTTGCAGATAGCTGGTGAGGGAAGCTATATTTATGGGATCTCTTTGCGAGAGACCCGTTGCCCACGTCGGGCTAAAATCATGAAAAAGAAAAAACTATGGTATTTGTCATTTACCATTACTTATTCGGACTATAGTGGATTTAATTTTCCCAGAAGAGTTCCTTGTTCCATGCATGGTCTGTGTTTAACATATAATGTTCTCAGGGAACCATTCTGAGTTTGTGTATACTAAACGGACGTGTTTCGTGCCTTGAAAAGTGGACGCTCAATGTCCCGGTTGAGGTTTAAGTTTTGGTTTTTTTGGCTAAAAATACAATAGTTACCCCCTTTTTCTTTGATTTATTCAACACGACGTGAATGCAACGAGTCTTTTACTTATATAGAGGTTCTGAATGTAGGGATCTAGGCTTGCTTTAAACCCTAGATCCATTTCCCAAAGCTGGATCCTGTCTGCTTTGCAGATAGCTGGTGAGGGAAGCTATATTTATGGGATCTCTTTGCGAGAGACCCGTTGCCCACGTCGGGCTAAAATCATGAAAAAGAAAAAAACTATGGTATTTGTCATTTACCATTACTTATTCGGACTATAGTGGATTTAATTTCCCAGAAGAGTTCCTTGTTCCATGCATGGTCTGTGTTTAACATATAATGTTCTCAGGGAACCATTCTGAGTTTGTGTATACTAAACGGACGTGTTTCGTGCCTTGAAAAGTGGACGCTCAATGTCCCGGTTGAGGTTTAAGTTTTGTTTTTTTTGGCTAAAAATACAATAGTTACCCCCTTTTTCTTTGATTTATTCAACACGACGTGAATGCAACGAGTCTTTACTTATATAGAGGTTCTGAATGTAGGGATCTAGGCTTGCTTTAAACCCTAGATCCATGTCCCAAAGGTGGATCCTGTCTGCTTTGCAGATAGCTGGTGAGGGAAGCTATATTTATGGGATCTCTTTGCGAGAGACCCGTTGCCCACGTCGGGCTAAAATCATGAAAAAGAAAAAACTATGGTATTTGTCATTTACCATTACTTATTCGGACTATAGTGGATTTAATTTTCCCAGAAGAGTTCCTTGTTCCATGCACGGTCTGTGTTTAACATATAATGTTCTCAGGGAACCATTCTGAGTTTGTGTGTATATATATATATATATATATATATATATATATATATGATTGTTGGGTCGAAGTCAGTGGGCCACCGAGGCTAGAAAATGGGACTGCAACATCTGATCGACTTTGAAATTCCATTATGCAAGTGTGTTGTGGCAAGACCACCTGATTGCGGGATAGATTAAATTAGGCTAGGCTGTTAGGTTTTTAGTGTTGATGTCAACCTTTGGTCCTGTTGATCTGTTAGGCATAGGTTCCTAGGAAAAGGTTGGGTACCATTGGTATACATGAATATGTTATGGAATGGTATTACAGGCATCCTGTCATAAATCGAAGCTAAAGTCTCTAATTGTGTTTAATCTCAACTCGTTCCGCATGAAATTGAGCCGTGTGACCATTTTGGTTCTACTCTTGATTGGGAGGCAAGGAGGGGCAAACTATAAATAGAGCACTGTACTTAATAAACTATAAACTACTCAATAATTGCCTTTTAGTTTAACCCTCTGAGGCCCAAAAATGCTCCTGGGACAATAAAATATTTCAAATATAATAATATTCAACCCGTAAGCTGGCAGATAGGACACTCTTTTTATAACCTCCAGTCTTTGAACATTCCCCCAACTACATTCGCAAGGTCCCGAATGTACATCTGATACATGAGATATGTCCGCAATACATTCGCTCTACCCTCTCCGCATGCATATCAAACGGGTACATGAATAAATAATAATGCATGCCAAATCTTTGTTCATAACGCATGAACTAAATTCAATCTCTCCTGCGATTGAATTTAGTGTGCAGGCAGTACTGATGCAAAAGCAAAATCCTAAATCCATAATACTGAAATAGAATTAGAAATCACTAGTCTAGGTCCCCCTAGCCCAAATTAGGCCATTTAATGTAACTTCCCTCTGGTAAAAATCCTTAAAAATCGTATAATTTCCTGTAATTTAGTTTTAAGAAAAAACTGGATGCTTTCATGAATGAAACAGCTTATAAATTGTGTAAATAATGTATATTTTAGCTCGAGTTATATAGGGTCCTTTGGTAGCTCTGAATATGGTTTTACATTAATTAGCAGACTTGAAATTAACATTTTGCGAAATTTGTTTATAAAATATAACTTTAGATCATTTATGACTTAGATAACCTCGATTGGCCTGAGTGGCTTCATGTTTTCCAAATTGATCGAATATAACTTGTATAGAGCCCACTATCAAATTCAGGAAAGATTTTTTTAGTTTTATTTAAGATAGAATGATAGGACCCAGTGACAAACTCGGGAAACATTTTAGTCGCATGTAAGATAGGGATTTCCTTTATGATAAACTTTAAAATTTTAACCTAGGCTTTTGGTATATGAACCTATGTCAGGGTTCAGGTTACAATGACATGCTGGTAGATGAACCCAAGCTAACCAAGTTGAGGAAAGTAAACAAGTCGCCTTTGCCACAGTATGACAAAGAATTAACAAGCTACTTAGTTACTGCTTAGCAGTGTAGTGTGAGAATTTTGGCAGAAGTGATGCACAGACTCTAAGCTAAAATGAAGTGTGAAATGACTCCGAACCAGACTGCAAAATGTGCTTGAATTATCCAACAGTATTGTATGAAGCTTTTCCATAACACACTGGTGTCCAATGCATTTGGTGAGAGTTTTAACTGAAATTACTCACATGCAACACATTGAGGGAGGGCTTTAATTGAAATTAGGCTACTTAAGAATGACGTGTAAGATGAAAGTTTAAAATTAAAGTTTGATAGAAATTTATATGAATATTTCCCTTCTAAAGAAGGTTAGTATAAGAGTTTGGAATATTGTGTATGAAAATTTGTTAAATTTTTATAAGTGTACATTACAAGCTTTGTAAATCAAAACTGTTTTTCCGATGGTTTTTGATGCGGTTTGAACGAAGGCTAATTTCGTTCAAACAATATCAAAAACAATCGGTAAAACATAGTTTTAATATATAACTTAACCTAACTTAAAATTCCAAAATTTGTCAAAAGCCTGTAATGTACTCTTATAAAAAAATATTGAAAATTTTTTATATTACAAAAGGAATCAGTGTTATGTCTGTTACTCTTTACTGTATAGGGGTCTTGTCTAACTGGAAGGGATTCGCCTAGGTAGCAGAATATCTAAGTTTTCAGATGATACAAAAGTAGTTATCCTGGTTCTTTTTCAGTATTTCCCTGCTAGTTTTTACTTTTTTGACCAAACAATAGCAGAAAAATATTTTATATTTACATATTATATTTTATATATACAATAGTAAGAAAAAAAAAATTATATAAAAGTTGTAGAAAATTAATTGAAACTTATGGGAAGATTATTGAATGCTTGGTTAAGTCAACTGTATGCCCTTGAGGATTGGTTAGGTTATTGTGATATTTTCATTAGTTTTAATGAAAATATCATGACTTAACCCAACCAATCATCAAGGATACACAGTTGACCTACACCCTTGACAGTTGGTTTGGTTGTCATGATATTTTCATTAGTTTTAATGAAAATATCATGACTTAACTGGTGAATTTGTGTATGTCTCTCTTGCTAACCAGATAATTACATGGCTGGGTTCTTCAGGAGGCCAGGATCTCCTATGGCCTGGGAGGCTGGTTTCTAAAAAAATAGTGGGGAAGTACCAAAAAAAAGATATAGGCCTATACAATAGCAGAAAAAAAAAAATTCGCATAGAAATACTGAAAAAGAGCCATTGTCCTAGTTACAAATATAGAAAATTCTTCTAAACTACAAAAAGATCTGGATAGATTAATTACCTGTTGGTAGTAAATGGGTAGACAGAATTCACTGTTTAAAAATGCAAAATCCTCTATTTTGACATAATAGGTATAAACTTTAGTTATGAAATGCAAGGAAACTGGTTAGAGGATGTTAGTCAGGAAAAGTTCTTGGTATTATAGTTGGGAGTGATCTAAAGTTTTCAGGACTACTACTGTTTGGTAGCCCCATTTTTTAAATAGGCTTTTCCAAAAAGATTTTATTTATTTATTTTGATTAAATATTTTATGCAGTTTTACTTTCACTAAACTAAACCTAACCTAACGAACTTTTTCTATTTAGTGGCCCATTTGGCCATATTTTAAGGTTAGGTTAGGTTTAGTTTAGTAAAAGTAAAACCATAAAATATTTAATAAAAATATGGTAGCTAAATAAAATAGTTTTAGGAAAGTCTTTAAAAAAATGGGGCCACTAAATGGAAGCAGTAGCTACCAAGATTTGTAAGCAATGCTTAGAGGCTAGAAATAAAGCAAATAAACTGATAGTTATTAAGAGAAATGTTAGTTGCGTAAGTAAGGAATTCATCTGTAGTTTATATAATTCATATATTAGGCCTCACTTAGAAGAATACGGTACTGCCTTCAAGCTTGGTTGCCTCATCATAAGCAAGATATGGATATGCTTGAAGGTGTGCAACATAAGATAACCAAGCTCATTCCTAGCTTAACCCTTAAGCTGCCAATTTGGTTGGAAATGTTTGTTTTCGAAAAAATGCAGTTTTCCATAAAAAATCAAATTTTCTTTGATAGTAAATTTTATGATTCTCATTTGTAGATTTAAGTATATACTTTCCTAAATTATCATTAAAATAATATAAATCGATCATTTAATGAGATAAATTTGTATTTATATAAGAGTATTTCCAGAATCTATTCCAAATTTGTATTAGGTCGCTAACAGAATGTATAACTCACTTTTTTGTACAATAGAAACAAGTTTGATTTGCTATCAAAGGTATAAATGACATAAAAAATATATATATGTATGCAAAGTTTATTCTAATTTAGTAAAATAAAAGTAGGCCTACAAAATATAAAAGGCAAAATTATTTATCCACTGTAAAATAAAATACATTTGATCACATTTTTTTATTTATCAAGCTAAACAACTAGTCTAGGGAAAAAACAATAAAAGTACAAAATATAAAAGGCAAAAATAATTATCCACTGTAAAATAAGTACATTTCATCATCTTTTTATTTATCAAACTAAACAACTAGTTTATGGATATTTAGAAATAAGTTTTCAAATGTTGGTATAGGCCTTACTGGAGTGCATTGAGGTTTCAGCATTTACACACCATTTTGTAGTCTTTTTTCGTGTGGTAAACTTCAAAACATGGTGTTATACACAATGGTGGATTACCATTGCATGCTTTACAGTAATAGCACGTTTGCTTTCTCTTACACGGGCCCTTGCCTTTCAGTTTGCATTGGGCTGGCATAATTGAGCAAACTATGCAATTTGGCTTTTGGTTTCCTTCATATTTGGAGATGAAGTGCCTTTCCTTCACTCTATTTTGTATGATAGGCTGAGAAAGCCTGTGCCCTCATTTACGTGTATTATGCCGTGCATACCCATCTAAAAGGCCATCAATAACTTTCAATCTAAACATTTTCTGACTTAATTTTTTGGTTGGGTTTTGAATGTTGAAGCATATCCTTGAATTTATCAGTGCTACCTCAATGAGGAAATGCCAGATTACTTGATACCATTTCTTCGTTCTCCTGTTGAAAGGATAAGTTGCACACAACTGGTCAAATGTATCTACACCTCCCATATGTTTATTGTAATTCACCTGAATGCTTGGCTTATCAACAACCTGATCTCCTTTTTTAGATTTTATTGCTACTTTTGTTATTCCACACACTCCTACAGTTGCTATCATATTTACTTTTCCAGTGTCTTGCCATGTACAGGCCAACATAGTTTTGTTTTGATTTATCCAAATTGTTGGAAGGTCACCTCGTTTCATTTTCATTCTTTTCATGTCAGGTGGCAGCCCTTTACGATTTGCTCTAACAGTGCCACAAGCACCTATATCTTTTAGTCTAAGGGCTTCATGAAGGTTAACGCTGGAATAGAAATTGTCAAGAAACACAATATGGCCTTTATTCTCAAAACCTTTTAGAAGAGTTTGAACAACTTTACTTCCCAATCCTCCTACAAGCGTGTTTTCAGTATCTTTTCCTGTGTAAACATTGAACCTCAACAAATATCCAGTTTTAGAATCACAAAGAGACCATAGTTTCACTCCCCATTTAGCTGAAGGTTTACTTGGCAAATACTGCTTGAAAAATAAACGTCCTTTGAATTTTAGCATAGATTCATCCACACAAACTTCTTTACTGGCATTGTATACAGCAGTATATAAATCTTTCGTGATATCTATGATAGGCCTGATCTTATAAAGTCGATCATTTTCATTATTTTTGTTATCAGCTAAATGAAGAAATGAGCGTATCAGTTCGTAATCACTTCTGCTAAAAACTGAAGAAAAGCCAGGGCTCTGAAGCAAAAAATGTTCATTGGAAAAGTATGATGGGAGTGATGATTTTTTTATCATGCCCATAGCAATCTCAACTGCAATAAAAGCTTTTATATCAGCAGAAGTTACATCATGCCACTTGTGAAATCTTGATCGAGGGGGTAAAGGTTGCATTCTTTCAATCATTACCTTAGCATAGTTATTAGTTTCCGTACTAACATGCTCATATATCTGATCAGGAAACAGTTTCTGAAACCATTGAAAAACATTCAAATTCCCACCTATTACTCTATCTTTATCGACAAAATCCTTTACTCCTGTTAGTTTTTCTGGATTAGTTACAAGCACATTTCCTACCTTTGACCAAATAAAATTAGTATCTGTGGGTGTAACAGTGCTAGTTGATGACTCATCATTTGAATCAGTATCATCTGAAAAATGTTCAGGAGCTTCCTCTTCATAACCAGCACCAGCATCATCAGTTTCATCATCCTCTGAATCTGATGCAAGAACAAGTCGTAAAATACTTTCTTCCGACAAAGCATCGTTTGCTCTCTTCCTTTTGCCACTCATGATAAACTAAAAAGAGGGTATAATTATAGTAAATTGTAGCAATATCATAAATTATCATAAACTTTAACATTAATAATAACAGCTGAGTTTATAAATAACCAAACAAACAGCGATGCCTCAACTCACCTTCCCTTTCCAATGATGTCTGCAGACTGTCGGGGGTCAGTGAGCTTCAAAATTAAGACAAAATTAAATAATTGGCAACTCTTATGAACTCATAGAGACTTCAGTCGAACAGTGCGCCAAAGAAAAATATTATTACAGAATATTGACTAGAGTCGAATATGGCACTTGTGACTACCAAAAAATCATTCGACTACAGTCGACTATGGCATCCAAAGGGTTAAGAAGATTGGAATACAATGAAAGATTAAAGGAGTTAGGTATGTTTAATTTTGAGATGATGTTTGAAGGGAGATAATGGTATGATACAGACGTTCAAAATGTTTTCAGGTTTTGACAATTTAGACATAAAATTTTCATTAGAGTCTGACAGATGAACTCTAGGGCACGATAAAATTAGAAAACAGATTTGTATACTGGATCTACAAAAATACTTTTAGTTGTAGAGTAGTAGATTTTTGGAATGACTTTTCATATGATGTGTTAAATACTAGTGCCTTAGTTTTAAAAAAAGATTGGATACCTTCATGAATGAGGGTTTATAAATTGTGAATAATATACCTATATTTTAGCTCAAGTTATGTTGGCTAGTTGCATACTTTGGTAGTTCTATAAATAGTTTTGTTAATTAGTAGGTTTGAAATTGACATGTCATTGTAAAATATAGCTTCAGGTCATTTATGACTTGGATAACCTTGATAAGCCTTAGTAGCTGCATGTTTACCATTTCATAGTTTGGAAAGTACGTAAGAATTTTGCCAAAAATGGGAGCATCAGGTGAGAATTTTGCAGATTCTACTGTCTGGACTCCAAATACCATACAAGAGATAAGAAGCCAGGAAAAAATGATGCAAAGAATGAAACAAATCTCCTATCTTATCTGATAAATCCAAATTGAGAAGTTTGGCAGAAATTTACCAGCTCTTGTGCATCATTTTTTTAAGTTGAAACACAAGTTTCAGATCTGGAGGGCATCACTTTTAATAATAATAGAGGGAGGGTTTGTTTCTTTTGTTTTTTGTAGGGTTTGGAGTTCCTTCAATTATCTGAGAATCTGTGTGTTACTTCTCCCAAACTTCTCATACTGCTTATAACTAATGAAACTAATATTTTAGCTTAAAAACTGTTAAAATATTTCTTTGGTGAATTGTGAGAATGTTCTGTCTTTGTGGAAAGAAGAATGAAGGAGTTAGTACATTGGGATGCAGGAAGTTTATTTCCACTTCCTGGTTGTGAACATTGACTTTTGTAACACATCCCAGCCACCATTTATCATCATAAATTCCTTGAGCTGTTGGAATATTGATACTCTTCTACTCTTGTCTTTAAAACTGGGTGGAAGTATTGAAGCTTGTTTTTCTGAAATGGTTTTTAACATTCTGTAATTGTTGTTTCAGTTAAAATGTTACACTGCTTTGTAATTTCAGTGGCTGAAAAGTAGAAATATACTGAAATATTTTTTTGTGGATTACCGTATTCAAACAACTGCTTTGGAGTGAGGATCTGATCATTATAGGGTCTTGGCAGACTAGTTTTGCTGCTGTTTGTTTTACTCCATCACAAGGACTCTTTCCATGACTTGTTGCAAAGAGATGCCACTCAGCCTTAACTCAGAAATCTTCCTTGCATAGACAAAGATTTAAAAACTTTTTGTATTGTCATGCACAACCATCAGAAAAGTAAATGATTTAAATTCTGACTAAAGAAAACACTTCTTTCTCCAATGTTACTAGGGTCTTCTGGAAGACATGGACAGCAACTGTGTTATGAATTAGGCAATATGAATTTGACAAAGCAGATGTGTGATGGTTTTACATGAGTGTGGGTTGAAGATTGTTCCAATAAAAGGACTGTGAAGCACTTTGCATGATGAAATAATTATTTTCCAAAAAGTTTGCAATAACAAGTGACCTGGTTCCAATTACCATATTACCAAATGGTTTGAAATTTGGCAGACTAGTGTTGACTGATGAAATCATAGTACTGAAGCATTTCATGGTGAATGCAAAATGTGTCACTGAACCCATTGCATGGCTACCTGATAGATTCCATTGGAGATCTCTCTCTCGTTCATTTCCTGCTATCAACAGTATTCATCAAGTGATTATCAGATTTTTCTTGAAGTGAAGCTGTAAGTTCATTAGTACTGGTATTGCCACATTGAGTACATTCTTGGAGCAGGCATTCTTGCTTATGTGGATTGTACTACAGTTGAACTAAATAGTGTCAGTAATGTTTCAGGGGCACTTTATCATCTGTTAATTTATGTTGCTTCCCACCAAGCATCATTTAATTTTACATTTTGATGTATTTTGCAGATAGATACAGAATGTGTTCCAGCCACTCCTGCTGGGGAACAGTTCTGCAAAATTGCTAAATCATATCTCATTGGAATGTTTCTTTGAATAACCAAAATTATGTAAAATCAAATATTTCACTTTGACTTCATCCTGACCATTCACTATCACAGATGCAGTCCTTTCTAGACATTACAGAGCTAACCTGCTCACTTAAATAAAAGTCTTTGACTAAATTCACTGTTTCCAATTTCATTAGCCTATTTTTCCAGATTTTGGGATTTGGGTCAGACAATATACTCTTCTCTTCAATAAACTGTTTTGCATTTTTGTGCCATGAAGTATGTTGCAAATTCAGAAGCCATTTTATGAATACTCCCAACCTTAAGCTCTCCCAGTTTAGATATTTTTGTTAAGAGCCAATGTTCCACTACTATCTGCCAAATTTTACAAATAGGCAGATTAGACCAACTTAGAATATTAATAAATCTACTGAAATCATAAATTTTGTTTTGGGCTGTAAGGTTTTCTTTACATAATTTGCAAACTGGCCATTTGAATGAATTTTAGGTATGGCTTCTTTCAGTGCTGTGCTCATTACTTTATAAATGTAATGCCATTACCATTACTGTTACTACAGTCTAAATGTAACATCATTATCGTTACAGTTACCATAGTCTAAATGTAACACCATTATAGTTAGTTACCATTTTTAAAAAGTAACGAGTAACAGCACCGTTACTCATTACTGTTACTTTTAATGAAATGTAAATATATTATATATAGGCATAGGTATATTATAATTTATATATACATAAAATATAATATATATATATAAACATTCGCTTGTGTGAGTATGTGTTGGTTTGTATCCACCTGTTAATGCATAGGCTATGAAGTCTGTGCATTCCTTATTGTGTTGTTATGACTTATAAGGCATAATATTTTTAAAAAAGTGAAACAAAATTACTGCAAGATTTATTACTAGGAATTACAACATAACAGAGGATGTAGCATACTATTGATACTAATTTACTAATGCTAGAATATACCAGGAAAGTTTAGTTTTGCAAAACAATAATACGAAATACTAAAGAAATGAATCAAATGAGTTATTGTGCATGGCAATGATAATTGAAATTTATTAGCTAAATATACAAACTTAAGAACTATTATTCAAAAGATCTTTATTGGCCTTTAAGAAAACAAGCTTCTCAAAAGTTGCATCTAAGAGCAAGCCTCGTTTTGGACGCAGTATATCCTTTCCTACTGAAAAAAACCCGCTCATCAGCGGCACTAGATGGTATAGGAGTGTTAAGCTTAATAAACATATTTTTAAAGTTAGTGGATGGGAAGGATGCAGAGCTAATGTGCCGTGAAGGCCCAGATGAGAGGAATGACGAAACCTCTGTTGAACTTAGGTCCCTCCCCTCCCTGCTCCAGGGTTCTTCGCTTTTTTATTTTGACAGTGCTGGCAGTGTAGGGGGAGAGGGTGGATGGGGGTAGGCTGCCAGCATGTCAATGGCCAACACGCACACCTCACTCATAGTGAAGGGACAAATTTTTAACAGTTAATGAGTGAGGATTGAAAGAAACTAATTGCGAGCTACGAAAAAAGTAACGACTAATGAATGTATTTCCCTAAAAAAGTAACATTGTTACTGAAAGAGTTACGGTACTTGATTTGAAATGTAACGCCATTACCTCTACCATTACTAAAAAAGTACCGCGTTATGTAATGGCCATTACTCGTAACGCGTTACTGCCCAGTTCTGGCTTCTTTGAAGTTTTAATTAAGTCTGGGGAATATAGAGGGTGGGCCGTAAGTTGCTTTAACAAAGTGAGTTTCATTATAAAACAAAGGTAAAGGTACTTATAGTCCACCCTGTATTTTGAAAAGTGTGCATTCTGGTTCCAATTTAGTCTTGAAACTTTATTATCCTTTAATTATATTTGGAGATAGCTAAAATTTATGGTAGTTTTTCATTGAAATTCTTAATTGAGCCATCTGTAGAATCTAATGTCTTTTACCCAACCTGGGTAGCCTACTTTCTTAAGTTTGAAATTCTGAAGGTGTCTAGATCTTAACCATCAAATCTAAATTTAACTTCAATTTAAATTAAAAAAAAAAAGTTACTTAATACAGGTATATATAATTTTTAACTTTAATTTTATGAATGTTAAACATTTGAGCAGTACTATTAGGTTTTCTTTCATATTGGCATTAAATTATTTGTTTTATAAGGGTCTCCCTAAGATAAAAAATAAAGAATCATCCATCATTAATTAGCAACAATAAAATTTTTAAAATGATATACAGTTCTAAGCAAGTTATAAACTGCTTAAGGTTAAAATAGAAATTTAAAAATTTTGGGGGGATAACTTTTTAATGCCGTTGGTTACTGACCATTAGTGGCACTATATTTCATTTGACAGGTATTATAGTACTGTACTAGGTTAACATAACCAGTAGGTCTACGGGTAATAGCTAGTTATAGAGTTAGTTACAGTTTAATGTACAGTAGGGTGGATCGATTTTACATTTTTTTAGATTTCCATATTCTAATAGAGACAAAAACTTGCGCATGCATGAGAAAATAGCCTCTGCAAAATCTTAGCTTAATAGGTAATCATCTTCTGCCCCCGGCAGAGCGATGTAAATCATATTTTAGTAGTCAAAAACGTATTTTTAAACCCTAGCCTAGAGTCATAAAATTTTGCGCGTGTGTTATTTCATGCCTAAGCAACGATATAAATGCTATGGGAAATATATAAATGCATTATTTAAGACAGAGAGCCGATCTGAAAATATGTATAATATACATATTTTCAGATTGGCTCTGTCTTAAATAATGCATTTATATTTCCCATAGCATTTATATCGTTGCTTAGGCATGAAATAACACACACGCAAAATTTTATGACTGTAGGCTAGGGTTTAAAAATACGTTTTTGACTACTAAAATATGATTTTCATCGCTCTGCCGGGGGCAGAAGATGATTACCTATTAAGCTAAGATTTTGCAGAGGCTATTTTCTCATGCATGCGCAAGTTTTTGTTTATTAGAATATGGAAATCAAAAAAAATGTAAAATCGATCCACCCTAATGTACAGTGCTTACAATAAGTCTCGCGCCTCTGTCTCGTCCCGAAGCTAGTCTGTTAGGTATAAAATGGGCAGTCCTTATGGCAGCGGAGGTGTGTTCGGATTGGTGCACATAATTGCTCTAACCCCATCAATGACGTCCATTATTACGTCACTTCTGCTACATTTTAGTGTTTAAAATACAAATGATTAAGAAGCAGAATGACCAAGTTTCGGGATGTTGGGATGGTTATGGAGCAATTCTAGTCATCATAATATTAGCTGGGCATTACATTATACCATCTCAATATATACTGTAGACTATAGAGAATGACTAATTCAGCAAATATCCCAAATCATGGCATGATACCTAAGTTATTTTGACGCAGGTCTAAATTATTTGCTCAAATGCAATGATTGATATTAAGTAATTTTGGGGAATTATTGTCAATATTGTTGTTTGTGATACATATTCTACGTGAAGAATCTAATGACCAAATTCCTCAGTGAACCTCTCACACGCTCGCATTTCAAGGAAGTCACGGTCGTCTCACTAATAGGTAGTTTATCCATTGTTTTAAGTGGTAATCTATTCCATCTTATGAAAGTCATTAGTCTAAAGCAAGACTGGTGGGCCGTGAATCAGAGAAATTTGCATTTGATTTGTTCATGGTAATTATTACGTAATATAGTATACTGTATATAGTAGTATATAAGAGTTTATTGGTAGCATATCATATGACAATTCCCATAAACATGTGATGGCCTCGATGTTGCCAGTTTTTATTTTTTTCCTGAAACTATTACCTTCTCATAGTTTGTTTCAACAATGCATATATTATCATCTCGAGCGTAGACATTGCAAGAAAAGATTCTAACTAAGGATAAGTAAAGTTCTTTCATGGTCACACTATATACTTTTATAGATGTCAAACATAAAAAATATAATAAAATTCTATATTAACATAAATATATATTTGATACACATTTACGTCATGGCTTTAACATCAGTATTTCGTATAGCTTCCTCCGGCATCAATAATTTCTTGAATTGTTGTGGCATAGAAGAGGCCAGATTGTAGGGAATGTTTGGTGTTCGACGTAAGCTCTCCCAACTATTCCTCATGTGAGCTAAAAGTGCTCCAAATGTTCTTTCATTGCGTTGCTCCCATTCGTTAATCATTATTGCCCAAAGGTTTTCAATCGGATTCATATCAGGAGAATGTGGTGGCAGAATTAGATTAATAATCTCTGGCTCCCTTTCCTCCTCCCTTCGTAATTCCCCACCCAACCTCGTTTCCTTCGACATAGCAACGCTTACTTCCTCATTCCACTTCCTTCATTAAACCTATTATCGCTTTTACTGTCCCTTCCTTCCATCCTTCAATGCCAGCATTCTTAAACCTAGCACATAAATTATATAATATGGAATCTAACACGTTAGATCTCTACGCATTCATGTTACTTGAAGACGCCTGTGTCTTAGGGGGATTCTGCGCATCCTTGGTGAGCCCGAGGACCTATCAACTCTTCATCTATATTTCCCACTTTCTAACATCACTCAACAACTCTAATTTAACCTCTTATAACGTCAACTCACTCACTTAGGGGAATCTAAGTGTTGACAGTGGGCTTGAGGGGTAGTCTATAGATTATTACAGATGACCTTGAACGCTCCAACTATTTAAAAATGATTATTTATTACGCACATCATATGGCATAATACACACATGAATTTAAGTATCTTACACTATAGGAATGGAATTGAATCCTACCAGAGTTAAAAAGTCGCAAAATATGATAGATTAGTTTGTATTAAGAGGTTACTAAGAGAAAAGGATTTGGGATAGAGCGGAAGGCAGAGAGTATATTTTGTCGAGTTTCGGTTATTATTAACGTTATATGGATACATTGCCATGCGAGAGAGAGAGAGAGAGTTACAAGGAGTTACAAGGAAAAGAAGTACCTCAAAAGGCCTTGCGGCCCATACTGAGGAGGTACCAATGGCAACGGGTGCCACGGAAAATTTTGTACACACTCAAATAGTGTGCAAGATTTGGTCTAACCTTTTCTTGAACTGATCCACAGATGAACTGTTCACAACTTCCGAAGGTAACCTGTTCCATGTGTCACAGATCTTATACATAAAGTAATTCCCACATACACTAGTCCTAAACCCTTTCAAATCCAACTTCCAACCATTGTTGCAAGTTGGGTTATCATTTAAACTAAACATACTTCTAAAATCGACATTGTTGAACCCACGTAAGAGCTTGAAAACCTCGATCAGTTGACCGCGCAGCCTCTGAGTTTCAAACGAAAACAAGTTCAAGGCGCGTAACCGTCGATTGTAGCCCATATGCCTAATGGAAGGGATTAACTTTGTGGCCCTCGCCTGCACTAGCTCCAGCCTCTCAATATCTTTCCTGAGGGTGGGCGACCAGAACTGCACAGCATACTCCAGGTGCGGCTGAACAAGGGAATTGTACAGTGAGAGCACAATCTCGTTCCGAAACTGAAATTGCCTCCTGATATAACCCAATAGTTTCTGGGCTTTCTTTTCCACCTCTACACACTGTTTCGTAAACTTAAGGTCGCTGCTAATTAGCACACAAGTCCTTTTCTAAATCAGTCACCTCGATATTACTACCCAACATCGAGTAGTCCGACTTGGGATTGGCGTAGCCAATGTGCATCACTTTGCATTTACCCAAGTTAAACGGCATTTGCCATTTTTCGGACCACTCTCCTATCCTACCTAGGTCCGCACGCAGTTCCTCGATCGCTTCGGGCGTCCCAACATTGGCCCCAAGCTTGGTGTCATCAGCGAATTTGGCGATCCGACTGACGATGCCACCGTCGATATCATTTATGTAAATGATAAACAGCAGTGGCCCCAAAACGGAACCCTGAGGAACCCCACTAGTGACCGAGGGCCGAGGCCCAACCCGAACTAGCCCCTTTAATTACCACCCTCTGCCGCCTATTCCTCAGGCCAGTTTTCAATCCACCTACCTATTTCCCCACCGATACCCAGCGTGCGCACTTTCGCCATTAGCCGGTGGTGAGGTACCTTATCAAAGGCTTTCTGAAAGTCGAGATAAAGTATATATCAATCGCCCTACTCTTATCATACTCACTCAACATGACGTGGAAAAACTCGAGCAAGTTGGTGAGACACGACCTATGCCGTCTAAACCCATGTTGGGAGTCCCCAAGCAGCTTGTAGGAATCCAAATGGTCAACGATCATATCAGCTATTATCCCTTCTAATAATTTACCTACAACTGAAGTGAGACTAATGGGACGATAGTTCCCTGGACTTTCGTGATCCCCTTTCTTAAAGATAGGGGTCACATTAGCTTCCCCCCAGTCACCAGGAATCTGGCCCATCTCCAACGATTTGTTGAAGACTGTAGCCAGATGGGGAGCCACCTGGTCGCGCACTTCTCGCAACACTCTGGGGAGAAACTGGTCTGGCCCAGGAGCCTTAAACGCACTCAGTTTGTCTATTCTATCGGCAACGACTGTCACGGTACATCTAACACTATCCAGGCCAGCACCTTGGTGCCTCATGCCTGGCTCAGGGATGACGTGGGTGTCCTCCCTGGTGAACACTCCCGCAAAGTACTCATTAAGCACATTAGCGATGTCCGCAGAATGCCGCTTCCGTCCTTTAACGGACCTATCATGCTTCTAATGGGTTTTCTACTATTAACATAACTGAAGAATTCCTTAGGGTTCCCATTGCAGAGGCTTGCCACCCGTAGTTCTTCGTTACGTTTCGCTAGCCTAACCTTCGCCTTCACTTCCCTACACAGGCGGACATACGCTTCAGTGTTCTCGTGGGAACGATTGGCCTTCACCCTCCTATACGCTACTTTCCTATTTCGGATAGCCGAAGCGATGTCAAGATTGAACCACTTAGGCTGCGTTGAAGCAGGGGTGACCGGTTTTGAGGGTATGGCAGCAGACTGCATCACCATAAATTTGTCCTGGAATGCACTCCACACTCCCTCAACCTCGCCGCCAACCTCTAACCCCATCTCTCCTACGCTATCACTGAGGCTAACAAAGTTCGCCCGCCGGAGATCGAGCTTACTGCCTCTCGAGTTACTACGCTTCACCCGAGGCACGCACACACACAACCTAATAAGACCATGATCACTCCCGCCCAATGATTCATCAATGGTGAGGCCAGTGACGAGGTTGTCTTCGGCCGTGAATACTAAGTCTAGAACGCTTTCACCTCGTGTAGGCTTGTTGACCCACTGAGTGAGGAAGTTCTCATCAGCAAAGTCAACTAGCCTCCTCCCTTCAGCATCGGCAGTCCTGTTTTCCCACTTTATGCCGTGACAGTTGAAGTCTCCTAAAACTACACACACCCTATCCCCAAGCAGGCTACTGAGTTTGGTGTACAGGGCTGTATCCTCCTCGAGGAGGAGATGCGGAGGTCTGTACACCAAGATTAACCTATAGTTCATCCCTCCCACGTTCAGATCGATGCCAAGCAGCTCCCGTTCCGACCGGAACTGGCAGTCAACCGGACTCAACGTGTCTCTGATGTATATTAGTACCCCACCCCCCTCCCCACGGGTGCGGTCTTTGCGAAACATTCTATACCTGGGAATTTCGAACTCCCCAACGTAGTCCCTACGATCAGTATGAATCCAGGACTCAGTGATAGCAATGATATCCTGGTATTCTGATGCTAAGAGTGCCCATAGCTCGCAAAACTTGTTCCTGATCGACCTAGCATTAAAAAGCATTGCACGGAGGGAACCTCCCCTATTCTGACCGCCCCCTAGCACGACCCGTTTCCCGAACAGCCAGGGCTGTTGGGAGTTGAAGAGCCCCTCACTAATGAGGGGACAATCTCCACAGGAGCCTGAGCCCCCTCCAACGTGGAAGGAGAGTCACTACCTGCTGGGGGAGTAGGTTTAACTGTTTGGGGAGCAGGATCAATTGCTGGTTTGGGGGGTCTTAGTTTAAAGAGATTATACAAATTAATGTTCAGTAAATCACCATACTTCTTTTTCCCCTTCTGGTTAAAATGTATCCCGTCTGAACCAAAGTATTCCCCATTTCCGTAGAATGTAGGCCAAAAATCGACAAACTTTAGGCCTTTTTCATCACACATGCGTTTAACTCTTTTATTTATGCTAATGGCTTTACTTAGAGTATAGTCACTAGCACGCATTCGAGGGAGAATTCCTACGACCATACCCATGTCTGTCCTATCCCTAACCTTGTCAGTTAGGTTCTTAAATTCTTTTATAATAGGCTCTGTCTGCCCTCCTGTCCCTCCCATAAAAACGTCATTGCCACCAACATGGACAATGATAGGGCAACTCTTATTCTTGATATTAATTTTGCCTAATTCCCTATTAATTATCTGGCTTGTGGCACCCGGAAAACATTGGAGCTTTCTCTTGGTCGCCTGTCTTACTCCGAAAAAGTCCCCTTGATTCCTTACCATAGAATCCCCAATTAAAAAGGTTTCATCCTCCTCATCAGCAAGTAAGTGAAACTTATTTTTGATGGTAATGGGTTCCAAATCCTTATGTTTTGGTTTTGGTTTGGAGGGTCTTTTATTTTTGACCAATTTGAATTCTTGGTCCTCCGTTCTATTTTCTGGAATAGTCACCGTGTTTTCCAAGCATGCCACGCTTTGCTCTAGATGCTTAATTTTACAGTTTAAATATGCTGGTGTGTTTTTAGTTTGATCTTGTCTACTGGGATGGATTTCCAGTGCTACGAGCCTAGCTTCAAGCTTTTTTACTAATTCCTTTAGCTCTTTCACTTCCTTTTCGTGGTTGTCTTTAAGTTTACAAAACGAACATATACTACAGGATGTGATATCGCTGATACTACCCTCTGGGAAGTCAACGCACCAATGATTAACTTTACATTTAAAGCATTCTGCTTTCAATTTAGCTGGCCATGTCCTTTTTTTTTTTTTTTTTTTTACAATACGTTAATTTAAATAATACAATATGTTCCTTTTAATTAATATGATACGTTACTTTTAAATAATACAATATGCTACTTTAATTAATATAACGGATGGTGAGAGGAGTAATGGTGAGTTCGGAAGTAAACACGTGTTACAGACCAGAAACTGAGTTGAATACAGAATTGAATGGAACCTGTGGGTTGCCGTTAGTAACAATGCGGTCTGATATTAATTTAAATAATACAATGCTATTTTAATTAGTATATTGGTTAGTGAGGGAGGATTGGTGAATGCCAAAATATGAAATAAACACGCGCAGATGAGTGGCACGTGTTTCAGACCGGAAATGGAATTGAATACGGGACTGAATGGGATCTGTAGGGAGCCGTTTATAACAATGCAGAATGATGATACTTTAAATAATATAATGTTATTTTAATTTATACAACAGATCATGGGAGAGAAGTAGTGAATGCGGGAGATAGACCTGCGAGAGCACGTGTTACAGACTGGAAATGGACCTGCGAGAGCACGTGTAACAGACCGGAAACGGAAATAGACTCGAACATACAAATCTTACTATGTAACTCGTCTGAAAATGCAATCTGTAACTACCGTCTAAAACAATGCAAACTTATTTCACGTTAACTTTCCCAGAGAAATTCAGCCAAAAAAACACAATTTAAACAATATGAAATTATGTTCGTTAACCGGAAAAGGAATAAATTAAGTATAATTAATAATAAATTGTCTAATTATTAAGCAATAGTGCTTGCCCTAATCTCAATAATAGAGAAAATAAATATTAAACTTATCTAACAAATATACAATCAAACTTTGTCACTGTCACTATTAAAAAAAAGATACTGGAGAGACCGCACAGCACGTCTGCCTCCGATGAAGTCTAATATGAGAGAGAGAGAGAGAGAGAGAGTTACAAGGAGTTACAAGGAAAAGAAGTACCTCAAAAGGCCTTGCGGCCCATACCGAGGAGGTACCAATGGCAATGGGTGCCAGGGAAAATTTTGTGAAAGCTTATTTTTCTTTCAACTATCCTAGCAGTAGTAGAAAACTGGATAGAAAAGTAGAAGGCTCTCTCCCCACCCTCCGCTCCCTCCCTGCCAGAGGCAGGCACGGAAAAAGGTTGAAGAAAATACCTTGACCCTGGAAAAGTAGCCAAGGAAATTTTACAGGAAAGTGGAGAATATATAAATAGCTCTATATTTAGCTTGCTCACAGAGACACCGAGCAAGCGAACTCCTGCAGAGTTTTCTGAGGTTTTAATCTTAAACTATGAGTGTGTTCAGTACTTTGTCTAGCCTATTTTTAAACAGATTTACACTGACTGGAAACAACCTCTGAGGGAAGTTGGTTCCAGATATTAACTATTTTATAGGAAAAGAAATTTCCGCAGACTGAGGTCCTAAATGTCTTTACACACTCAAATAGTGTGCAAGCTTTCGTTTACCCTTTTCTTGAACTGATCCACAGAGGAACTGTTCACAACTTCCGAAGGTAACCTGTTCCATGTGTCACAGATCTTATACGTAAAGTAATTCCCACACACACTAGTCCTAAACCCTTTCAAATCCAACTTCCAACCATTGTTGCGAGTTGGGTTATCATTTAAACTAAACATACTTCTAAAATCGACATCGTTGAACCCGCGTAAGAGCTTGAAAACCTCGATCAGTTGACTGCGCAGCCTCCGAGTTTCGAGCGAAAACAAGTTCAGGGCGCGTAACCGTCGATTGTAGCCCATATGCCCAACGGAAGGGATTAACTTTGTGGCCCTCGCCTGCACTCGCTCCAGCCTCTCAATATCTTTCCTGAGGGTGGGCGACCAGAACAGCACAGCATACTCCAGGTGCGGCCGAACAAGGGAATTGTACAGTGAGAGCACAATCTCCTTGTTCCGAAACTGAAATTGCCTCCTGATATAACCCAATAGTTTCTGGGCTTTCTTTTCCACCTCTACACACTGTTTCGTAAACTTAAGGTCGCTGCTAATTAGCACACACAAGTCCTTTTCTAAATCAGTCACCTCGATATTACTACCCAACATCGAGTAGTCCGACTTGGGATTGGCGTAGCCAATGTGCATCACTTTGCATTTACCCAAGTTAAACGGCATTTGCCATTTTTTGGACCACTCTCCTATCCTACCTAGGTCTGCACGCAGTTCCTCGATCGCTTCGGGCGTCCCAACATTGGCCCCAAGCTTGGTGTCATCAGCGAATTTGGCGATCCGACTGACGATGCCACCGTCGATATCATTTATGTAAATGATAAACAACAGCGGCCCCAAAACGGAACCCTGAGGAACCCCACTAGTGACCGAGGCCCAACCCGAACTAGCACCTTTAATTACAACCCTCTGCCACCTATTCTTCAGCCAGTTTTCAATCCACCTACCTATTTCCCCACCGATACCCAGCGCGCGCACTTTCGCCATTAGCCGGCGGTGAGGTACCTTATCAAAGGCTTTCTGAAAGTCGAGATAAAGTATATCAATCGCCCTACTCTTATCGTACTCACCCAACATGACGTGGAAAAACTCGAGCAAGTTGGTGAGACACGACCTATGCCATCTAAACCCATGTTGGGAGTCCCCAAGCAGCTTGTAGGAATCCAAATGGTCAATGATCCTATCCACTATTATCCCTTCTAATAATTTACCTACAACTGAAGTGAGACTAATGGGACGATAGTTCCCTGGACTTTCGTGATCCCCTTTCTTAAAGATAGGGGTCACGTTGGCTTCCCTCCAGTCACCAGGTACCTGGCCCGTCTCCAACGATTTGTTGAAGACTGTAGCCAGGTGGGGAGCCACCTGGTCGCGCACCTCCTGCAACACTCTGGGGAGAAACTGGTCTTGCCCAGGAGCCTTAAACGCGCTCAGTTTGTCTATTCTATCGGCAACGACTGTCGCGGTACATCGAACATTATCCAGGCCAGCACCTTCGTGCCTCACACCTGGCTCGGGGATGATGCGGGTGTCCTCCCTGGTGAACACTCCCGCAAAGTACTCATTAAGCACATTGGCGATGTCCGCGTCCGAGGTCCGCAGAATGCCGCTTCCGTCCTTTAACGGACCTATCATGCTTCTAATGGGCTTTCTACTATTAACATAACTGAAGAACTCCTTAGGGTTCCCCTTGCAGAGGCTTGCCACCCGTAGTTCTTCGTTACGTTTCGCTAGCCTAACCTTCGCCTTCACTTCCCTACACAGGCGGACATACACTAAAGTGTTCTCATGGGAACGATTGGCCTTCACCCTCCTATACGCTACTTTCCTATTTAGGATAGCCAAAGCGATGTCACGATTGAACCACTTAGGCTGCGTTGAAGCAGGGGTGACCGGTTTTGAGGGTATGGCAGCAGACTGCAGCACCATAAACTCGTCCTGGAATGCACTCCACACTCCCTCAACATCGCCGCCGACCTCTAACCCCATATCTCCTACGCTATCCCTGAGGCTAACAAAGTTCGGCCACTGGAGATCGAGCTTACTGCCTCTCGAGTTACTACGCTTCACCCGAGGGACGCACACACGGAACCTAATAAGACTGTGATCACTCCCGCCCAACGATTCGTTACTGGTGAGGCCAGTGACGAGGTTGTCTTCGGTCGTGAACACTAAGTCTAGAACGCTTTCGCCTCGTGTAGGCTCGTTGACCCACTGAGTGAGGAAGTTCTCATCAGCAAAGTCAACTAGCCTCCTCCCTTCAGCATCGGCAGTCCTGTTTTCCCACTTTATGCCGCGACAGTTGAAGTCTCCTAAAACTACACACACCCTATCCCCTAGCAGGCTGCTGAGTTTGGTGTACAGGGCTGTATCCTCCTCGAGGAGGAGATGCGGATGTCTGTACACCAAGATTAACCTATAGTTCGTTCCTCCCACGTTCAGATCGACGCCAAGCAGCTCCCGTTCTGACCGGAACTGGCAGTCAACCGGACTCAACGTGTCTCTGACGTATATTAGTACCCCACCCCCCTCCCCACGGGTGCGGTCTTTGCGAAACATTCTATACCTGGGAATTTCGAACTCCCCAACGTAGTCCCTACGATCAGTATGAATCCAGGACTCGGTGATAGCAACGATATCCTGGTATTCTGATGCTAAGAGCGCCTGTAGCTCGCGAAACTTGTTCCTAATTGACCTAGCATTAAAAAGCATTGCACGAAGGGAGCCTTCCCTATTCTGACCGCCCTCTAGCACTACCCGTTTCCCGAACAGCCAGGGCTGTCGGGAGTTGAAGAGCCCCTCACTAACGAGGGGGCAACTTCCGCAGGAGACTGAGCCCCCTCCAACGTAGGAGGAGGGTCACCCACCTGTACTTCGACGCACCCTTCAGTTGAAGGTACGTCCGCCACCGGCTCATCCTCATCTCCCGGACTCGACCTCACCATTCTGTATAGGTGCCGGTCGAGCAGCGCGCCTAGCACACCTTTACCCTTGTTATTGAGGTGGACACCATCCCTCTGGTAAAGGTCCCACCTACCCGAAAATGCATCGAAGGGGTCAATAAACTTCACGCCCAGCGGAACGCACAAGTCTTGTACCCTCTCGTTGATGCTGTGGTGGGATTCGGATTAACCTAACGGCACCACGAATAAGAATTTTTCTTTTGTTTAAGACCCCCACGAAACCAGGCTGCTTACCTTGAAGGGTTGTTGGATCCAGGCTCGCTGCCCAGACCCCGATTCCACGACTGCTGGCTCCTGCCACCAACAGTCTCTTACTTGCCAGAATAGCTTCCTTCTATTAGTGGTTCCCTATCTCCGGCATCCCCTTCCTAACAGAACTTAAAGTTCCCTTGGTCCAATAACGGTCTTCAGCCTCAGACAAATCCAGCCTGACTTTAGTTTCCTCTGTTATGTTCTTTATTTTCTCTTGTCAAATTACCTCTTAAACTATATTTTTTATTATTTATATTTCCACACATGCGCCAATTGGTTCCTCCACTTCTCAAAACTCGAGTTTTGACACACAACACGCCCGAGACACTTTTAAACCTCAGAAGCGTCTCTTTTACTAAATTTGTTTATTCTTCTTTTCATTTGTTTGTTTGTTTGTTAATACTTAACAATCAGTACTTTATTATTCATTTACTAACAGGGTTTTACAAGCGACTGTCCAACTCTCACTCTTTTTCCCATACTAATTTAATAAAACTGTTTTATTCCTCATTCCTTGTTTACAAGTTTAACATTTCTTTATATAACTTATTGTTTAGTCTTTTCATTCATTAAAATATTAACATTAACATATCTTATAACTATTTCTTTATTTATTTGTTTGCTAATATTAATACTTTAGTACTTAATGTTTATTATTTATTATCTTAATACTTAATAGTTTACTACTATCTTTCTAATTTCTTATAACAGTTATTATTCTTATTCATTATTTGTTTGCTGGAAAGAGAGAGAGAACCATTAAAATCCTTTCTATAACAAATATTTCATTCAAAAATCAAAGAAATTTAATATATAAATAATAATAATCAAGGCCAGGGGGAAAGGGCTGAGAACTAAAAGGGGAAAGGGTTCACCCTCCACATCTTCCCCCCCCCAAGCTCCTTTCCACCTGTCTTGCCATATAGCCTACACACCTACTATATTACCCTAATATGGTTCTCTCTTCTTTTCCTTACAATTTTTATACCATAATATTTATTAACAAATTATTTACATAGATACCCTCTTTTTTTTTCCGAAAAATAATTTTTTCAATTTTCAAATATATATATATATATTATATATTAATATTTTTTTTTTTTTTTTTTTTTTTTTTTAAAAAAAATAATTTTCTTATTTTATTTTTTTTTTTTTTTTTTTTTTTTTTTTTTTTTTTTTTCAAAAATAATTGTTTTCAATTTTAAATCTTTTAAATCATTAATTACATACATGGCTATCATAAGAATAACATATTTACAAATTTACTTTATAAATCATTTATTTATTTAAATTCTAATTCAGTTATTTAATAATCTTTATATTTAACAAATACAGTAAACATTCAAACATTCAATATTTAGGACTAACAGCTGGCTAACAATTACTTTCTCTTTAATAATTTACGTTATACTAAAAAAATATACCTACAATTTAATTTTTTAATAGTTATTTACAATAGTTATTTACAATAGTTATTTACAATACCAGGAATGAGGTTGAAACCTGCAAAGCAGCAAATCACCAGAGGCAGGTATCAGCAGGTCTGGGAACTCACCCAGGCACCTTCCTCCTTCAAGCACAGCCCAGCTTCTGGCCTCAAAATGTAGGCTGCCACCTGGTTGAATTTCCAACCACTCACTCTTTCACACATCATACAATACTACTATTTTTTTTTTTTTTTTTTCCTACAGAACACTACACCAATACTTTATACTACATTACCATCACCACTCCCTAAACACTGTTGCACTTTCTCTATCATTCTAACCCATCTACTTTTAATATCTTCTCTAATACTACTTGTTAATTCTACATCTAAGCTTTTATTCAACACATTTTCTTCTATCTCAAGCAATAACATTCTCACTTCCTCACAAAAATCAATCACATTCATTCTCTCCCTCATTCTTTCATTTATACTTCCTTCACCTCTATCTACTCCCCATTCATCCCTCACACTTTCCATTAAGGTCACAATACTTTGCTCAGTTACACTCCTTTCTCTCTCACATACATTTTCCCTTTCACTCTCAAGAATTGTAAATCCCACACTCTTAATGCCCCCTCCCTGACACAATCTTTCCACTTCTGAGTGAAGATGATTTCCCTTCTTCTCCCCTTCTCCTCCACCCTCGGAAAATCCCAGAAAAGAAAGGCCCTCAAGGTCTGAGACCCCAAAACCCTCAAATGAGAATTCCCCGGATGGACCAGGCTGGCACCATGAACCACCAAAGTCCCGAACATCCCATTCTAACTCTGCCTCACCCGCGGCTGTTCCAGAGTCCAACTGGGAATCCTTCAGCTCATATACTTCACCTATCTGCCTGGCTTTCTCACCTTTCATTCCCTTTCTTCTCACCTTTTTCTTCCTTTTTGCCCGCTTTGACACAATCAAGAACTCCAGATCTGCATCCATCCATTCATCCTGGATTCCCATCATGTTCTTGGTTTCTAGCGCTTTCTTTTGTTCCATCCTCTCACACATATCATACATTGGGTGACATACGATGTACTCCGGAGGTATTCGCCATTTGCGCAACTGCCGATGATGTGCTCTTACTTCTTCACACTGTCCATTCTCTTGCTCCCTCTCAATCACATACGTTACCCCATTCTCCCATACCTTTTTCACCACAAATGGACCCTCAAACTTTTGCGCCAACTTATACTCATTCCTTCTTCCAGCCTCATGCACCTCTTTCAAAACAAGCTCACCAACACCAAATGACCGAAAATGCACACCAGCCTCTCTCCATCTATCACATGTATTCTCATTTAATCGTATATCCTTTTGCACAAACCTTCCAAATGTAGACACATACCTTCTTGGGGAAGTTTGAATGGCTGAGTGGTATGTCGAATTGTAGCACCAGGCAACTCTTGCCAACTCAGCATCCCACTCAGCCCCTTCCCCAATACATACACGCAGCATTTCACTTATCGTTTTCACCGTTCTCTCAGCCAAACCATTCGAAGCAGACATATACGGAGTTATTCTAACATGCTCTATCCCATTCTCACTCAACATTCTCTCAAAACTAGCACCCCTAAACTCAGGCCCATTATCTGTTAAACACTTACGCGGCCTTCCAAGCATCATTGGTAACATACTCTCTCTCATCACTCTCGCAACATGCTCACTTGTTTTATTCTCTAACGCAGCAACATACACAAACTTACTCTTGTGATCGACCCCTACTAATATTCCAACTTTCCCTCTACTCGTTCTCGGCATACTCACAATATCAACCACCACAAGCTCCCACGGTTCTTTCACTTCAATCTTTCGCACTGGGGGGCGGCTATGCTGGGACTGGTATTTTCGCTTTTGGCAACTCTCACAAGTAGTTGCCACTTCTGCAACAACCAGTCCCAGCCTAGGGTGGAAAACCATTCCTTTCATCAATTCCCATAACTTGTTTTTTCCCACATGCCCATACATCCTATGTGTAATAATCACCAATCCTACCATACCCTCAAATGTCATCACTGGCACACACTCTGTCTCACCCACCTTATTTACCTCATATAATATAGCACTCCCATCCATACAGCCAACTTTTTCGCATACCTTTTATACTCTTCCACCTCTTTCGACCACTCTCTCACATCTATACCATTATACACATATTCTCTCAACTTGCATATCACCTCATCTCCCTCTTGCATATCTAAAATATCTTCATCTCTCAACACTTCACACTGGTCTTCCACCTCTAACTCAATTGCTCCCACTAACACAGCATCTATACCTGTGCTCGGAAACATTCCCATACTGACCACATGTCTCCTTCTCTCATTACTGAGCCCTGACCAACATCCACACTCAAGTTCATATTCTCAAGGAAATCAATTCCCAGTAGAAAATCCCAGGGCATTGATTCCCCTTTCAAGACTATGAACTTGTGCTCCCATACCTCTTTACATGCACCTAATCCCACCCTCAACTGCACAGCTTCATGTGACGCGACTGTTCCCCCTCCGATACCACGTATTCTCACACCCACTCTTTCTCGGGATACAGGCACATTCGCTTCATCTAAATCACACAACACTCGCTCATTCACCAGACTGATTTGGGCACCTGTATCCACAAGACCCCTGTAGAGCTCAATAGGACCTTCTGGAACCCTTACAGGAACCACAGAAGGGCTGAGCTCTACCTCATCCACACAGTCACGTATCATCCATGGCCCCTCTAACATACCTACTTCCATACAACCTTCTCCCTCTGACTCTCTCTGTGCAGCTCTAACTTCATCCAAAACCCTTTCCAAATTTTCACCTGGCACTATGCTTTTATACCTCTTCCTTTCACTCACCCAATTGTAATGTACACCACTAATACACTGCAAATGCAAAATCAGGGCTCCTTTCTCCTCGATCCTTTCATCTTTATACACAATGGACAATCATTACCATAATGCACATACACTTCAACACTAAACAATGAGCTGACCACCATGAGGACCTCTTGAAAAGAAAAATACCCGGGCTCCCCATGGCTTTCAGCTCACGTACATAATTGCGGACCTTACAAACACCCATCCTTTCTGGTTTCTTAATCGCTTCATTCATAACCAAGGTCCGCAATTCATTCACACTCCCTGGTATTCTCATTTTTAACCCATCCAATTTCAAATCTTTCAACCCATACCATACACTTTCAAACAAACTGTCGCCACCCCCCCTACTTTCATGCAACTTTACTATTCCCACTGGCAAATACTCAGGGTCGACCACCTCTTTCTCACACCTTTCATTCACCCCAGGTATTCTTGACATCAGGTCAGCCATACAATTCCTCTCCCCTGGCACATACTCAATCTTATAATCAAACTCACTCAACTCAAGCAAAGTTCTAGCAATTCTTCCATCCACAACTTTCATTCTCTCCATATATACCAAGGGCTGATGATCAGTCTTTAAAATAAATTTCATTCCATACAAAAATGACTTGAAAGCTTTCACACAAAACCTCATTGCCGCAAGTTCTCTCTCAATTGTACTGTACTTTCGCTCTGCCTTACTGAATGCTTTAGATACATACCCAATTACTCTCCTTCCTTCCTGTCCTTCCTCTCCCTGCAACTGGCACAAGCACCCACCCATACAAAATCCACTCGCATCTGTATACAATTCTAGCAAACTCGCTCCTTCACTCAGGTCCGGATAAGCCAACTCCACATCTTTCGCTGCTTCCACTCTCAATTGCTCAAATGCTTCATTCATCTTCTCCGTCCACACCAACTGAGTACTACCTTTCATTCCAGTCACTTCGGTCAGGGGTTTCGAAATCCCAGAGCAGCCCGCTATAAATTTCCTCTGAAACTCTACAAGTCCCAGAAAAGATTTAAGTTCACGAACTGTCCGAGGTTTCGGGAACTCCCTGACTTTTTCCATATACTCCCCACTCTTTCGTATACCACTCGAACTCACCTTGTGCCCCAGAAATGCCACACTTTCCCTGAACCACTCACACTTACTTGGTTTCACTCGTAGTCCGACTTCATCCAACACTTGCAGTACCTCTCTCATTATCTTCAGGTGCTCCTCAAATGTCTCTGTCATAATCAAAATGTCATCTATAAAACATATGACATTTTCCCTTGCAAACTTACCAAGAACACGATTCATTGCTCTCTGAAATGCAGCAGGTGCAGCTGTAAGTCCGAACGAGAGAGCACGGAACATATAATGATTCCTGGCTGTGGAGAAAGCAGTTATGGGACGAGACTCTGGCTCAACCGGCATCTGGTAATATCCCCTCAATAGGTCCAATTTACTAAACACCCTCTTTCCATGCAAAGAGTATACACTTTCGTTTATCAAGCACATCGGAAACCTGTCTTTCACTGTCCTTTCGTTCACCAAGCACATCGGAAACCTGTCTTTCACTGTCCTTTCGTTCACCATTCGATAGTCCACACACAAGCGAATCCTTCCATCAGGTTTCCGCACAGGCACTATTCTACTATTCCACGGACTTGTGCTCTGTTCAATCACTCCCATTCTCTCTAATTCCTCACACTGCTCTTCTATCTCATTCATTACTGGTGGGGAGAACCGTCTTGGCCTTTGGTAGATCGGAGTCTCATCCGTTAACTGGATCCTGAAGGGAGGTAGTTTTGTTAAACGGAGGTCATCATCTCCTCGGGCCAATACGCTCCTTTTCTCCCCTGCCAACTGCCACACCTGCATTCGCTCACTCACTCAACTGTTCGCCAACAATCACCTCCTTTCTGATTTGTTCAGTCGTCCATTCCTCCCCACATTCTTGCCCTCGTTCATCCGTTTGTATTCCATTTTCTCCCTCCTCACATACTTCCTCAATCACTGTATATGCTCTCCCTATCACATCCCCCTCATTTATTCTCTTTCGCCATGCACCCCCATCTTCCCTAGCTTGCACACAAATCCATGGGTTACTCTCATCAATTATACCATCATACACATGCCCAACTCTTTTCACTTTATAGGATGCATCCATACCATTCACAAAAATCATGCTTCCCTGCCTTTTTCTTCTATTATCACTCACTGGCCACTCAACATGCACCAATGCTGGGGTTCCCTTTTCCAGATTTACACTCTCAGATGCTCTCACCTCATACCCTTTTATTACCCTCATCCAATCCGATTCACTTCTCCCCACATAGAATTCACACTTACCCAACTCATTTTTCCACTCAATCATACGTCTAGCAGGATGGATCACCAATCGATTCTTTTTCAAAAACTCATACCCCAGAATCATGTCATACTTTTCACTCTCCTTATCAACCACATAAAGCACACATTCTTCCATTTCACACCCCATCACTTTCACTTTAATCTGCACCTCTCCCAACACTCGTACTGGGATGTTCCCAACCCCTTTAATTTCCCCAGTTACTCCCCAATTCACTCTTCCTAATTCATTCTCTTTACACAAACATCCAATTCCTTGCTTACTTATTAAATTAGGTGAACATCCTGTATCCACTAATGCCCTCCATACACTCCCTCCCCATTCAACAGGAATAACCATACACTCTGCCTTTTTCTCACTCGCTCTCACTTCCTTATTCACTTGACACCATCCTGCTAATGCCTCAAATACACATTCATCATTCAGAGAAGCAGGGACCCCAACCCCAATGAGAGGCCCCTGCCCTATGCGTTTCCCGTACTGGGACCAGCCTCGCCATTTCCAGTGACAGCACCCCCTTGAGGGCCCTGCCTCTGAGGTTGAGGAGCTGGCATGGCTGACACTGGCCGATTTCCTGCATGAGAGACAGGACTCCCTCCCGCCGGTGCCGGAGCACCCTGCTGTTGGGCTTGACAGAACCGGGCAATATGCCCAAAGTTCCCACATGCCCTACATTCATACCCAGGTGTTCTGCATTCATACGCCATGTGTCCCATCTGCCCACATGCAAAACACGCACCCACTCTTCTTCTACAGGTCTCTATACTATGTCCCCCTCTACCGCAATATGCACACCCTCTCACATTCCCCATATTCCCTCCATTCACTGGCCCTCTTTGCTCATTCATTGTTGACTGGCCTTGAAGCCCTTGCCTTCTATACGTTTGCCCCAGCATCGGACCATTCATTCTGGGACCCGATGTGGGAGGAGGCCCTGGTTGTTGCATGGCCGACCCTCCATACACCCTTGTGAATTCGTTCACAAAGTTAGCCAGCATTTCCATTGGGTTTTGGGCCATGGATGCTTGGCTAACTGGAGGGTGACCTGGCCTAGTATTTCTTAATGCGTCCGCATAACTAGGAAACACAGGTACTTGTTCCTCCCTCATCGCTGTCCCCATTCGCACATCTGCTTCCCTATTACGCCCAATCACACTCTCATACACTCGGTCCTCTAACAATTCCAAGATTTCATGCCACTTCAAACGTGTCCCTCTCACTCTTACACACTCTTTCCTCTTAACATTCAAAAACTCTCTCACACTCTCAGGTACTGTCTCAATCAACTTTCTTACCAACCTTTTATTCTCATCTATCCCATCATCTCCAAATTTCTTTCTCGCCAAAGTTTCAAGTCTATATGCATACAAATCAATACTCTCCCCCTTCTGCATCCTTGCTCTCTCAAAATCATCCTTCTTTCGATATTTCACACCCCCTCTTATTCTTAACACTTGCTCCACCAATCTCTCCCTTAACACCTCATACTTCACAGGCACTCCTGAATTTACAACAACATTGTAAAACTCTAGCAACCTACCTTCCAAACAGTCACCCATCTCTTTCACCCAATACTCAGGAGCGTCTGGATACTTGCTCTTACAATAACGTTCATACTCTTTCAAAAACTCTTGTACATCTCTCCCACTATAAACATTAAATTTTGCAACCTTCGGAATCTCCCTAATTAAGATTCCCTTATGCACTCTTACACCCTCACTCGTATCACTCTCAGTTTCAGTCTCACTCTCATACATACTGTCCTCAATGCTGGAATAGAGGGAGTCATCTGCACTAACGCAGCGTTGAACCTTCCGAGAAGCCCTCTTACCAGATGCCCTCCGAGCCCCCTTCATTCCCGCCTTGCCCCTCTTAGCCTGCCCTTCCATCCTCTTACCTTTCTCCCTCTGATCCTCACCCTCAAGCTTCTTCTTACCCTCCTTAGGGGTGGAATGCACCATCACCTTGTAAGGTCTTTCTTCTTTCCCCTCACTCACGCTTTCACTCCCTTCTCCTTCCAGGCCCCCTACTGCTACATCCTTTAGATGTGCCCCTTTCTTACTACCAACACCCTTACTATTTTCCCCTTCAAAACCCCCCTTCCCTTCCTTTTTCACTTTCCCATCAAGCTTGCCCTCCAACTCACTCATTCTCTTAACCATTGCCTTTAACCCATCATCCATCTCTTTCTTACTCTCAATCATTCTTTCTTCCATCTCTTGATGACAAACTACTAATTCTTTACTCTGTTCCTCTAATCTACTCTGCAATTTCCCCAAAACATTCTCTAATTCTGCCTTCTGTAACTCTAACTGATGGTTCCTAGCCTTTTCTACCTCTAATGCCTCCTCTATCTCCCTCAACCTCCTTTCTAACTCCTCCTTGGTAGGCATCTCTAAAGATGCTACCCTACTTCACTTCTACTCTATTACTACTACACCCAACCTACAACTACTCTTTCACTCTTCTTCTATACAACCCAACCAGGAAACAACCCACTTTTCTGAGTGGAAGTCCCTGTTCGGGCGCCACTTATTTTATGTGGTGGGATTCGGATTAACCTAACGGCACCACGAATAAGAATTTTTCTTTTGTTTAAGACCCCACGAAACCAGGCTGCTTACCTTGAAGGGTTGTTGGATCCAGGCTCGCTGCCCAGACCCCGATTCCACGACTGCTGGCTCCTGCCACCAACAGTCTTACTTGCCAGAATAGCTTCCTTCTATTAGTGGTTCCCTATCTCCGGCATCCCCTTCCTAACAGAACTTAAAGTTCCCTTGGTCCAATAACGGTCTTCAGCCTCAGACAAATCCAGCCTGACTTTAGTTTCCTCTGTTATGTTCTTTATTTTCTCTTGTCAAATTACCCTCTTAAACTATATTTTTTATTATTTATATTTCCACACATGCGCCAATTGGTTCCGCCCACTTCTCAAAACTCGAGTTTTGACACACACGCCGACACTTTTAAACCTCAGAAGCGTCTCTTTTACTAAATTTGTTTATTCTTCTTTTCATTTGTTTTTTGTTTGTTAATACTTAACAACTCAGTACTTTATTATTCATTTACTAACAGGGTTTTACAAGCGACTGTCCAACTCTCACTCTTTTTCCCATACTAATTTAATAAAACTGTTTTATTCCTCATTCCTTGTTTACAAGTTTAACATTTCTTTATATAACTTATTGTTTAGTCTTTTCATTCATTAAAATATTAACATTAACATATTTTAAACTATTTCTTTATTTATTTGTTTGCTAATATTAATACTTTAGTACTTAATGTTTATTATTTATTATCTTAATACTTAATAGTTTACTACTATCTTTCTAATTTCTTATAACAGTTATTATTCTTATTCATTATTTGTTTGTTGGAAAGAGAGAGAGAACCATTAAAATCCTTTCTATAACAAATATTTCATTCAAAAATCAAAGAAATTTAATATATAAATAATAATAATCAAGGCCAGGGGGAAAGGGCTGAGAACTAAAAGGGGAAAGGGTTCACCCTCCACAATGCCAATGACCTTACTGAGCGCGTGGTCACTGGCATCCATTCGCGGTAAAATACCCATTAACATTCCCCTGTCTGTCTTCAGTTTTAGATCATCCGCAAGAGACATGATCTCGGTGATGATCCCTTCTGTAAGACCTACCCCACCGCCTTTGAGGAACAGGTCATTGCCACCAGCATGGACAACGATCGCAGTCCTCCGACTAGCCACGCGCACCTTCTCTACCTCCTTCCTTAAGTGTGCCGTTCCCCACCTAGGTAAGCACCTTACCTTCCTCCCATCCCAGTTTGCAGAAGCAAAGTACTTCTCCTGGCCCCTGATCTGCGAGTCCCCAATCAAAACGGTGTCTTCCTCCTTCGAGCACAGGAGACTAAAGCGGTTAGAGGTCTTGACAGGGGCAACTGGGGTCTCAGGCTTCGGCTTCGCAGCCTTCTTGCCCGAGACCTTTCGAAACCCGTCGCCACCCACACACGCAGTTACACCACCCGACCCACCCCGACTGGTAACTACATCCTTCGGTTTCTTTGGGCCATCAGCAGGCCCCTTCCCACCCTTTTTCTTCATTGGCCCTGCCCACCCTTCTCTATCGATCCCTTCCCACCCTTCTCTATCAGCCCCTTCTTTGAGCCCTCCCTTTGTTCTAGATACTTAATCTTACAGTTTGAATCTGCTGGTGTGTTTTTAATTTGATTTTGTCCACTGGGTTGGATTTCCAGTGCTACGACCCTAGCTTCAAGCTTTTTTACTAATTCCTTTAGCTCTTTAACTTCCTTTTCGTGGTTGTCTCTAAGTTTACAAAACAAACATACACTAAGGGATGTGATATCGCTGATACTACCCTCTGGGAAGTCTACGCACCAATGATTAACTTTACATTTAAAGCATTCTGCTTTCAATTTAGCTGGCCATGCCATATTTTTTTATTTTATTTTTTTTTTCTGAATACTCTGAATAAGATAAAGCGTTCTAGCAATGAAAACTATCCAAAAACGTTCTGACCAGTATATAAAAGGGGGGGGGGGGGATTCATCCCGCGCGTAGATGCATCCGCCTTTTTGCAAGTGACGTTCATTCCTTCCAGAAGACTACACCTCTCCTGCTGCCGCACCGACCAAAGGTCTCCCCAGGGCCGGACAGTCCCAAACGTGTCGCAGCTACCAACTGACAAACACTCGCGACGCAAGCGTCACGGATTTTCCGCCAGGAGCGACAGCGAGATGCAGCCCCTTACTAAGTCTTACTAGTCACTCACAAGCGGCCAGACTCTTAGAATCCAGTGTTCAAGGGATATCCCACCAGACCCAGAGGCTACACCCGAGACTTTACGCTGGCCTGGCAGCCAGCTGGGCAGTAAAGCTCTCTCACCTCAGAGAGAGAGAGAGCTTTTAAATCACACCTTTTAAGTGGTTTGTGGGTAAGGGCTTCACGTATGTTATTTTAGTCCAGGGTAGTTTATGTGGAGGTGTTAACGAAACTTGCACTTGGGACTGTTAATTGTAAGACAACTACCATAGCTGGGACTGAGACACGTTATCCCCTGCATACTCTATATATATAAATAGATAGAGTGATCGACACAATGATAATGTGGACGTCATTGATGGGGTTAGAGCAATTATGTGCACCAATCCGAACACACCTCCGCTGCCATAAGGACCGCCCATTTTATACCTTACAGACTAGCTTGGGACGAGACAGAGGCGCGAGACTTATTGTAAGCACTGTACATGCAGCCTTAATTCTTAGTAAGTCTTGGTTACACTTAAATTAATAACTTGTGGCTAGTAAAATATTGGCTCTGGACAAAAATATCTAAACTAGTAGATCGTAATTCATTAAGGGCCAGAACTATTTTTTGTATGTCTTGATATTTCATAGTATATTCCACTTCCAGAGACTTCAGATAAATATGAAATAGCTCTCTGATGAAGAAAAATTAAAAATTAAAATTAAAATTTAAAAATTTATCCTTTAAGTTTTAACTCTATATATAGTATAGTATCATCAAGATGTGTTCCCAAAAGGGAACAATACTGGTTAATGGGTTAAGGCTAGAGAAAGACCTAGAGATTATGGCGATTTTACAGGGTGCTCAAAAGGTCTCTACTCAATGAGAAATACATTAAAATTCATAACTGAATAGGGAATGCATTTATTTATGGAACTATATCATAAATGTTCAAAATGTTACCCATTCACATCAGAGCACATTAGAGTAATTAATTAATTAAGGAAATTAGGTAATGTAACTCTCATTGGTTAGAAACCTATATTAATGAAAAGTTTGTTTTTAGGTTTATACCTTTTTTTCCCTTGTAAACCCAAACAATAGAAATTTATAGCCTATATCAGGGTCATTCCATGTCAACTCAGCCACAAAATGGCACTTTTTGCACTCACCCCTTTCAATTTTGCTCATACTTGGCACAATAGCTTTTTGCACTCACCCCTTTCAATTTTGCTCATACTTGGCACAATAGCAGATATACATGCCAAACTTAAACTCCCAAATTATTAGAGCTGCCTGACCTTTGGTTACTGAGATACAAGGTCACAAAGTTGTGACATTTTGACCTTTTTTGCGTTAAATGACTATTTTCAAAACGGTGTAACTAAAAAACTATTAAAGCTAGAGCATTGATTTTGGTCTCATTTTAAAGCTCTTTAGTAGCCCCTTGTTTATTGTCTCTTGATAAATATCTCTACTGTGAAAAATAAAAAAATCCCTTCAAAAGTTGACCTTTGACCTTGAATAAAAAAAAATACCTTCTAAAAAATTCAATTTTTTAAAATTAATACCTTGAGTCATGTACAACAAAATCCCAAGAAGCTGTAAGTGGCTGATAACTAGTTCAATGTATAAAAAATAATGAAGTTGGCATCATTCTTCAATTCTAGATTTTTTTTGTCAGTTCATTTATTTAATTAAAAGTTCTGTTCTGATATAGTGTCAGTGAAGACTTAGTTCAACTTAAACATTATTAATTCAAAAACCTTTTTGTGACCTGTGCCAAAAGAAGTCTTTTAAAAGACAACCAGGGTTAAACCCCTCGACAGCCCCAAATCTACTGGAGTAGCACTGATCGAAAGGCCCAACTAGTATATAAGTACTGTCAACTTTACAGAGTTGACTCCTGACTTCAAGTTAGTTAATTTATTTTTACTAAATACATGTATAAAAATTTATTTAATAATTCATTAATTGTTCATTGTTTTCTTTTCAGGATTTTCTTTGTGCTTTTGTGATTTCAGAGTACAAACATGGAACTTTTAAAATTGAAACAGAAGTGTGCTGATCCTTTGCTGCGTCACAAAGGTCAGTGTCGAAAGAAGAGTTTGAGAATTGTACCACAGGAACTTGTAAATAAGTTTCCCGATCTGCACTTAACACTACATCACAGACTTTGTAAGCAGTGTAGAGAACATCTTGAGTCCTTGCCTGAGAAAGGAATAGGCACTTTGAATTCAGACATAAATGATGATTCTTCTTGTAGTAGTGAACCACCTGAAGATCTTGAGAAAATTGAAAATGTTGACAATAGTGATGCATCAACTTCAGAGCAAAACCATGAGATGTGTACTTTGAATGCTTCTTTTGTTTCAATTGGTGAATCACCCATAAAAAAGAGAAAGCTTTTAGAGCAAAAGTCATATGGAGCTAAAAAACTAAGCAAGGTGACAGAGACAGTTAAGAAGAGAATGGAAACAGTTGCAGGAAGAGAGATTTCTGACTCACAATTTAAGGAGCCATCTGGAGATGTAGACTGTTTAGAAATAATAAATCAACTCAAGGAAAAATTCAAAAATGAAAATACTAAAAGAAGTGATAAAATAAAAATCCTCACTGTATTGCCGAAAAGTTGGAGCATTAGGAAAATTGCTTCAGAATTTAACACAACAAGGCATACAGCATCTATTGCTAAAAAAATAGTTGAAGAAAAAGGTGTCCTTTCAGACCCAAATCCAAAGGGTGGGAAAAGAATTAAACAGGTTTTATAAACATACTGTATGGTTTTGCAAGCGCATAACAATTTCAGTTACAGGCTAAAAAAGCTTATAACCTATCTTCTTACCAGTTTTTACTATTATCGGTAGAGATTTTATTGGTTGTGGAAATGAGCTAGTAAAATTCTGGAATTCATTGTTTTACAAAATAATGGCCCAATGCAAATCTCTCTCGGTAGCATATTATAAAATAATTGTATTAATAAAAAGTAATTTTAATGTTTGGAGATCCAGGAATTACAAGTGGACATTTTATTACTGTGCCCTTTTTTTTTTTTAATTTAATAAGTTGTCTTTTGTGTGCGAGATTTTAAGTAAATTCGTTTCGGTTCTTTTTTAATTTTTTAGGTATGAAGTCAAAATGTCTTGATGACCTTGTTAATAATTCATTTGAAATTTTGCTTTTGTAATTTTTAATTTTTTGATTCTTTCCTTTGTATTGTTCATTCAAATTCGTTTCAACTAATAAGGTTTGTTCACTTACGAAGACGTTGTAGAGCTTTGGACGAAGAAGTGGCTTGACAATCACGAACATTATTTTGCTTTCAGGGGTTGGCCATTACCTTCGTAAGCGAAGAAAGTGACGCGAAAACTCTAAATGAAGTCCAGGAGAGATTTGACGTAAACATCACAGAATTACCGGATGAGATAGACTTGTCTTCGTACATTGAAGGGCGTTGAAAGACCCTGGTCAGGGTCACGTGATTTTTCCTTTCTTTTTTAATATTTTTTCTTCAATACAGTGAGCCTTTAGCAATATCTTTTCCATCACAAATCGGAACCAACAGTTTTAGATTGAAAAGTAAATGTACGCGTAGATGTATGTACTTTATTTTAATAAGATTTTAGATTTAAGTTTGTAATCATCATTATCATTACAAAACTTAATGAATAAACGATGTTTTTCTATGTATTTTTAAAACCTTTTATATATAAATATAAAGTAATTCTTACTTGATTTTTTTTTGAGAGGTTGTTTTATACAGTTGCCATTCAGTTATTAGCAGTGTCATTAAGGGCTGATTTGTTCTTCCTGAACAAACTGAAAACGTTGGTCCCAGATCTATTACAATGTTTATAATGCTAATTTTAATAATTGTGTGTATATCGATAATTACGACTGCGAATTAAGTAAAAAATAAATGTAGTAATTTCATTAAAAATGTAACTCCATTCATATAAATCTGTAAATAGTAAGCAAAACCAGCGTGAACATAATTATGTTCTTGTGGTTCGGAACCCACGTAAAATTGTAGGTCCCCTCCGCCACGACGGAGGACATACACAATACACGATTACGAAGACAGTTAGGTAGACCAGCCATGAGTGGATCCTAGGGTCTTTGTTGGTCTGAAACATTATAACATTATATTCATCGCAAGTGGAATTCCGCATTAAAAGGAACGGGCATTCCATGAAGTTCTTAGAACTTTTGTTCCTTGATCTAAGAGCATTGTCTGCTGCAACAATTTGTGTAAAAGAAAAGCAAAGCAGCTCTACAGAAACCGAATGTATGAAAGGTAACGTCCTGAACCTCATTTCCCCAAGTTATGTTATGGCGAGTGTCCCTAGAGAGTCGCCTGAACCCAAACAGAAACGGCGAATGGTCGGCCCAACCTCGCCCGATGCCAGCAGATGGGAGTGAACTCTGTCTCACTGTCCAGAGTCCAACAGAACAGTAACCATTGAGCTACCGGGCGAAATTAAAGGAAACCCCTAAAATATTTCGATATGACTGTTACAAAATATAAAAAGCGTGAAACTTTTCAAAAGTTGTGAAAACGGAAATAAACACGTTGCATGGTTAGATATAATTAGGCTCTGCTTGAATTGTCATGTCTTTGTGCCGAGTGATTAGTGGTTCCCAATAGGAGTATCGTGGTACAAATGTTAAATCGGTCAAATATAATTTACCAAGTCTTCTCATATTCATGAGTTGTCATGCTAAAGTGAATATACAACACCATACAACTTTCGTTTACAATTACCATACTCTACATAACTTTTTCTTTCGGAAAGTAATGAGTTTTTTGCAATCGTCAGAAGCATATTTAACATCCGGTCCCTAATCCGAAATTACTAGTCATTCAAAACGCATGTTCATCCTCCCAGACCGCGAACTACCATAAAAGAAAGGGATTTATAATTTATATTGTTGAATTTGCGGGATGCTGAGAGTCAATTTTTGGATGATCGCTTATCAGTTTAGTGAATTTCTATGATAAGACTTGGTAAATTATATTATACCATGGTTTAACACACACATTTCAACGAAAATGAAAAAAGATTACACATTGGCTGTATGCAATTATTTTAGTCAATTTAGTATGATTATGTACAGGGTGTACATAAAGTCAGGATCTATTTTTGTGAAGCACTTGGGAAATTATATGGAATTCAATCATAAAATGATAGTGGTAACATTTATTAAATAATTAAGAATAGGATTCGACGTGACGCCCATCAGTATCCCTGCACAGCTAAAATCGTTCCGCAGCATTTCTAAACACATTCTGGAGCATTTGCGGGGTTATGTTAACTGCAGCAGTTCGTGTACGTAAGTTTTCAAGACTCGTAATATTCGCCTGATGGACGTGCGATTTGATAAAGCCCCATGCAAAGAAATCTAAAAGGGTTAAATCTGGTGATCTCGCTGGCCAAGGTCTGTTGCTTCCGCGTCCGATCCAGCGATTTGGAAAACGTCCATTTAGATAATCCTGAGCAATTTTGGCATAGTGACAAGGAGCACCATCATGTTGATAGACGACGGGGATAGGATTGTTAGTACCGTCGTCTATCAACATGATGGTGCTCCTTGTCACTATGCCAAAATTGTTCAGGATTATCTAAATCAGTGGTTCTTAACCAGGGGGGCGCGCCCCCCTAGAAACAGGAATTTCTCTAATTGTATTTGTTATTCTCTTAACGAGAGCATGGGCTAATATTGAGAAGTTATTGAGAATGTTATTTTGATTGAAGCGGGGCGTGGAGGGAAGGACCAATTCCTAGAGGGGGCATGGTAGTAAAAAGGTTAAGAACCACTGATCTAAATGGACGTTTTCCAAATCGTTGGATCGGACGCGGAAGCAACAGACCTTGGCCAGCGAGATCACCAGATTTAACCCCTTTAGATTTCTTTGCATGGGGCTTTATCAAATCGCACGTCTATCAGACGAAGATTACGAGTCTTGAAAACTTACGTATACGAACTGCTGCAGATAACATAACTCCGCAAATGCTCCAGAATGTGTTTAGAAATGCTGCGGAACGATTTGAGCTGTGCAGGGATACTGATGGGCGTCACGTCGAATCCTACTCTTAATTATTTAATAAATGTTACCACTTTATCATTTTATGATTGAATTCCATATAATTTCCAAGTGCTTCACAAAAATAGATCATGACTTCATGTACACCCTGTATATGCTGTACGAGTACATAATATACTGTATATATCCACCTGGGTAGCCTAGTGATTAAGACGCTGGACTACTATACATTACATTTCATTTGGAAAACATGAAGCCACTGGGGTCTATCGAGGTAACCAAGTCAGCTAATAATAATAGAATCCTGCAAAACAACCTCAAGTCAGCTAACTACCTTTAACCTTTGGTTAGCTTCCGGCCGAATTGTTCATTCTGACGAAAGTCAAGCTTTTCACCACCTTAGACCTACAGTTTAACGTGGAATCCGAACCACGCCCCATCAGCAGCCCAGCGTCTTAACCACTAGGCCACTTAGGGTACCCATTTATCTACCAACCACTTTCTTTGTGGAAGGATGAACAGCTGGGTTTTGCTGCGTGCTGGCTGCCGTCGGGTCTCGAATCCGGGGCGACGCTAACCACTACACCTCCGAGGCGCATCTAATGTGCAACTAATGTACAACTATTTACTACTATCAAAGTAGCCTACGATCTTAAGCTAAAAATACAGTATTTACAATGTACAAACTGTATCTCATTTATTGCCTAATGGCTCGACTACTGGTCGAGAGGATGAGTACAGCTAGGACTTTTTACTTTCCGACTTCCTTGATGGGTCGTCAACTTGTGGTTTAGATTCCACGTTAAATTGTAGGTTTGAGGTGGGGCGTAAAGTTTGACCTTTGTCAGAATGAAAAATTTGGTAGGAAATGAAATATATATGTACACACAACACACACACGCGCGCGCCGCACATTATCTTACCTTACGTATGAACCTTGTTTCGTGCGTTGGTCTCTCTTAACACGGAGGTCAAGCTGGTGGCCCCGCCTCTAGGTCTGTTTTGGTAAAGAGCGAGTTGCTTTCTTGCGCTACACCGTATATAGCCAGGTACGCCTGGCTCATCTAGTACCGTCCTCAGCCAGGCATCCAGTCTTCTCTTGAAGACTTCAACGTTGACCCCCGTTACGTTTCTGAGGTCCTTTGGAAGCTGGTTGAAAAGTCTTGATCCCCTGACAACCAAGCTATTTTCCTTCAATGGTGAGGAGGTCCCTTGTCGGGCCTTTAATTTTGGAACACTACACATTCTGCCTCCTGTTTTCCAGTGTTTTTTGAATGTTAATTGGGTTTAGTTTTAGGTTTGGTACCAGTTTTCCGATCATTTTCCATATGTAGATTATGGTGTACCTCTCTCTTCTTTCCAGGGAGTACAGATTTAGTTTACGTAGTCTTTTTCCCAGTAGTTGAGTTCTTTGCAGCCATCATTCTTGGCTGTGAAATGTCTTTGCGTTTCTTCCAGTTTATTAGTTTCTTCCTTTTTATATAGGGACGTCAAAACTGAGCAGTATTCAAGTTTTGGTATAATTAGTGTATTTCGCAGGGGAATCATTATTGCCCTGTCCCTTCTCTTGAACGTTCTTAGTACCTGTCCCGCGACTGTTTTTTGCTTTATTTATCGCTATCTGATTTTGTGTTTCGAATTTCGCACTCTCTGTCATTACTACCCCTGGATCGATCGCTTTCGTGCTGCTCTGAATTTCCTGTCTATCTGGAGCATAATATGCAGTTTGTTTAAGTTCCTCTTTTCTACCATATATCAAGAGCTGAAATTTCTCGGTGGTAAATGACATGTTGTCTTCTGACAATTTGTATATTTTGTTCGTGTCCCTCTGCAAGGCCTCCACTTCATTTACATCGCTGATTTTTCTGCTGATCTTTGTATCGTCTGCAAAGGATGTTACTATACTGTTGCTGTTTACTCCGCTGTCTATGTCTGTTAGCATGATAATGAACAGGAGTGGGGCCAGTACTGTCCCTTGTGGTACTGAGCTGCGTACTTCCGATTCTGATGATGATATACCTTGAATTTTGACGACCTGCAGACGTTCTCTGAGGAAGTTGTAGATCCATTTTCCTACTTTGTCTGTTATTCCCATATGTTTCATTTTATGTGCTATCATACCATGATCACATTTGTCGAAAGCTTCAGCAAAATCTGTGTATATAACATCGTAGTTGTCATTGCCTTCAAGTGCATCTAGGATATTGTAGTGTTCTATTAGTTGTGATAGGCATGATCTACCTGATCGGAATCCGTGCTGATTTTCGTTGAATCTTTCCCCTGTCTCCAGGAAATAATAAATTTTCTCTGTCGTCCCACCTCACCAAAGTATTTGAGAGAATAGTTAATGACACTGGTCTATAGTTCTTTGCTTGAGATCTGTCCCCTCCTTTATATACAGGGTGTTTCAGGAGGAAAGGTCAATACTTCGGGAGGTGATATTATCGGTTACTGTGAGAAAAAAAGTTCATATGAACATGTGTCTAATTCTGAATGGTTACGGAGATAGAGCTGTTTGAATCTACAAATGCAAAAGCATTGTTAATGGTAATCAAGAAAGAAACCAATTACTGTCTCTAACATTTAATGTTTAAACATTGGCATTTTGAATGGTATCAGATACAGAAATGACAAATTTGTTACAGTTTACAATACGTTTTCGGAAATCCCACCGTCAACCTCAATGCACTTTGCAACTCGTATGCGAAGATCGCGTGTTGTTCGTCTGAGTTGATCTGACGTTCCTTTATGCGGGCAGCAGCATCCAAAATGCGCGCGAGCAATTGTAAACTTCACTTTTCATCCACCCCCACAAACAATAATCTAACGGAGAGAGGTCTGGAGACCTTGATGGCCATTGAACGGGACCACCGCGAGGGGAGGAAGAGCTGCGCGCGCATCAGATTCAAACAGTTCTATCTCCGTAACCATTCAGAATTAGATATGTTCATATGAACTTTTTTTACAATGACCGATACTATCACCTCCCGAAGTATTGACCTTTCCTCCTGAAACACCCTGTATAGGGACAATGTTTGCTCTTTTCAAGATGTTTGGTATTTCCCCAGTGTCTAGGGATCTTCTCCATATCCAGTATAAAGGTGTAGCTATTTCATTTTTACAGTTTTTAATCAATAATGCGTTCCAATTGTCCGGACCTGCAGCTGAATGTGGTTTCATTTGTCCTATAGCTCTCGCTACGTCTTCTGGGGTAAAATCAAAGTCTGTTATATACTCTCCTTGCAATTCCTCTTCAAAGAATGCATCTTTGTCAGGAATCGCTTTGTCACTTTCTTGGGTACTGAAAACTGATTCATATTGGGTTCTCAATGTTTCAGATATTTCTTTTGGATCGTCGTTTAGTTCATTATTTCTCGTCCTTAAGGGCCCAATAGCAGTGCGCGTTTTTGTTTTCTTTTTTGCATAGCTATAGAAGTATTTTGGATTTTCCTTTATTGCTTTTACCGCCTTTTTCTCTTCCCTCTCTGTATGGTCCTTAATCAGGGCTTGTATTATCCGACCGATACCCTCCAATTTTTCTTGTATTACTTTCCTGTCATTTTCTCCGCAGTTGCTTAACTTCGACTCCACTCTCTTTCTTTTGCGGAATAGTCTTCTCTTTTGCCTCTCAAGCCGGCTCCTCTGTGATTTCGGAGCATATTTTTCTAAATTTCTCAGCGTTTTTTCTTCCAAGGTTGTTAGCATTTCTTCAGTTGTTTTATTCTCGAAAATTGTTGTTCACTCTATTTGGGCCATGTGCGATCTGATTGCTTCCCAATTTATAGTTTTGGAGTTTAAGTTAAAGGTCCCAAATTTGCTTCTTTCCTCAGTATGTGTATTGTCTTTTAATGCTGTCGTCATATTTGTTGATATCTCGATTAAGTTGTGGTCTGAGATGATGGTTGGGGTTATTTTTATATCAGCAATCAAGCTCGTGTTATTCGTGAATACCGGATCTAGGCAGTTATTTTTTTCTGGTATTTTGTTATCTCCTGTGTCAGCATAAACTCATTTGTGAGAGCCATCAACATTTTTGCTTGCTCCTGGTCTTCTCTTGTACCCCCCTTGTCCTGGTGTATATATATATATTCCTATCCACCTTTCTGTATTTTATAAATGGGAAGTTAGTCTCCGCAGATCATTACATTGGGGGATGGAGGGTTTATGGCCTTTATTAGCTTTCTGATGTCTTCAATGGCCTCCGAGAATTTTTCGGTTGGGTTGCTTGGAGGTCTATAGATGACTATTAGTATCACGTTTAATTTTTCTATTTTCACTGCTAGGAGTTCCACATAGCTGTTTGATTTACTTATTATCGTCTCTGTCATATGACCTTCCTGTACATATATAGCACAGCCACCTTTACGTCTCGTTGTTGTTGTTGTTGTTTAGCCGATCAGCCCACCCTGATCGAGCAAGCCGGCGGCACGCAGGTAACCGATCGCCCTCTCCGGAGTGGACCAGAGGTTCAGCGCACTAGTGATGTTGTGTTCGTTGTTGTGCTAGAGCGGTACAGTCCGTCATAATGTGTTCAATTGTTTGTGGTGTGTCTTGGCACAGGTGGCAGGTGTCGTCTATGGAGTTGTCTAGTCTGTGTTTATATGTCCGTAAGTTTGGGTGATGTCCACATCGGAATCGTGCTAAGTTAACTCGATCCGATCTGCTCAGGCTGATCTCTGACCTGTTAATGGGTGGCGGCTTCGCACCTAGGACCGCATTCGGACCGAGTCGTGTCAGTGCTTTGTGGGTTAGATGTGTGTGTATGTGTTTTCTGTACTGTGTGATGTCTGTGGGGCGTGGTATGGAATGGAGTATTTCGTTATAATATCTCTGGTGTTACCTTAATGGTGCGAGGTGTTGGTGCATGATTGTACATGTAGTGGCAAGGGTGTTGTGGGTTAGTTGTAGCTGCTGCCATGAATTGTGTTCCCCTCATGTCTAAATGTTCCCTAACTTTTAGTATTTTTGTTTCTGTGTGCAGGTGTTCTATTGGTGTTGTTTGAGTGCATCCTGTAATGATACGAAGTGCGTTGTTTTGTATTGTTTGTAAGGTGTTTATGTGTGTGTTTGAGATAATGGGTGCCCAGCATGGGCTAGCATAGTCCATAACTGAGCGAATATATTGTTTGTATATGAGTGATGTTGTTTCCTGCTGGTGTCCAAAGTTTGTGCCTGTTAGTACCCTAAGCGTGTTAAGTCTTGACGTACATTTGGTTTTAATGTCCTGAATGTGGTTTGCAAAAGATAATGATATGTTGTATGTGACACCAAGTATTTTGGTTCTGTGAGTGTGTGGAATGTTGATGTTGTTTAGTGTAAGCTGTGGAATTACCTGGTGTTCTTTTGTGTTGCTTGTAAGCAAGGTGATGGTTGATTTTGTGGGTGCTACTTTGAGTCTATTGTGTGTGAGCCAGTCTTGTATACTGTTTATGTATGTTTGTAGGTTATTTGTAGCGGTGTCGATGTTGTTGTGGGTGGATGTTAGAGTGATATCATCTGCATATGATGATAAGGTAAGCTTGTTATCTATGGGTGTCGGAATGTCATGCATGTATAAGTTGAAGAGTGTTGGTGAGAGAACAGAGCCTTGAGGGACCCCGTTCGGAAAAAGCTTGTTTTTGGATGACTTGCCATTAAATGTGACATGTGAGTATCTTCCTGAGAGATAGTTGCTCAGCCACCTTTTGGTGTTATTGTGCATGTTTGTGTTGAGTATTTTGTTTATGAGAGGGAAGCGTGGGATAGCATCAAATGCTTTACTAATGTCTATTGTTGCTAATTGTGTATGTTGAGCTGGTCTTCTGGAGTTGATGCCATCCATGATGTGCTGCGTGAGGTTAGTGAGTAATGTCGTGGTTGAGTGGTGAGGTCTGAATCCATGTTGAGTAGGCGATAGTGGTATGTGTGGGTTGGTGATTTGTAATATTAGTCTTTCTGTTACTTTGGAAGGTGTGCATAGTAAAGTAATGGGTCTATAGGAAGCTGGTTCTGTTGGATTTTTGTTTGGTTTGAGTAGTGTAATAATTTTACCTTGTTTCCATATGTCAGGAATAATACAGTGTTGGTATGAATATGTGCTGATATTTGTGAGAGCTAATATTCCTTGTGGGCCCAAGTGTTTAAGGTGTATGTTAGATATGTTGTCTGGTCCAGTAGCCTTCGAATTCTTAATGTTTTTGATGATCTTGGTGGTCTGGTCTGTATTGAAGGGTGTAATGGTCATGTCGAGTCTGTAGGTTTTCTTGTGTCTGGCTGTTTGTCTGTCTGCATGTTTCTGGTTGTTGTCTCTGTTTAAGTGACTTATCTTTGCGTAGTGATTAACTAGAATGTTAGCTTGTGTGTATGTTGGGATATTATTTTGGCTGCGACAGATAGCCGCGTGTGAGGTGTGAATGCCGCTGTTAGAGTGGGTAATGCTGTTTATAGTCTTGTATAGCCTGTATGTATCTGTGGAGTGGTTTAGTGTTGTTATGAATTCCCTGAATGTTTCTGTTTGTTTTTCTTTGAGTTTGTTGTTTATTTCTGTGTTGAGCTGTTGTATCTGCTGTTTTATGGCTTCTGTGTGTGGTGTTTGTGTGTTATATTTGAGGTTGTTACGTTGCCTTATGAGGTGGGCTATTTCTCTAGTGTAATTTGGGTTGTATTTCCTAATGTTGCCCTTGGGTATGTATTTGTTTGCATTATTGATAATCTGATTAAATGTCTTGAGTGTTGTATCGATGTTTATGATGGGTGTGCTGTTTAATGTGGTGAATTGTTCCTCAGTCTGTATTTTGAACTGTTCCCAATCAGCTTTCTTGTAATTTCTGTAAGTGTGCCTAAGGCTGTTGGGGCAGAGTGTAGAATGTGTTGTAATGATGATGGGCAGGTGGTCTGATGACAGTTGTTTTTCTGTTCTCCATTGTGTATGTGTTGCTAGTGAGGGGGAACAGAACGTTATGTCTGGGGAGGAGTTTGAGTATCCTGCTTGATGTGGTATGTGTGTATGTTCTTCTGTATTGTTAAGAATGAAGAGGCTGTTTAGTTGTGTGGCTATGTTGGCGCCTCTGGTGTTGTTTTGGTTGTGCAGGTACCAACTAGTGTCTTTGGCGTTGAAGTCTCCTCCTAAGATGACATTAGTGAGAGAGGCAAGATTGTGTAACTGTGGATTGTAATTGGCTGGCACCTGAGGTGAACTATCTGGTGGGATGTAAATGTTGATTAGTGTGGTGTTGTGTTTTGCGCGTGTTTTAATGTTAACTGCCTGTATTTCTATCGTGTTATCTGCTTGGATTGTGTTTGTAATGTTTTGGGTAGCATCAGTGTAGCTAATGCTTTTACGTATGTAAGTGATGAGTCCACCCCCGTTACCCCCAGTACGATCTTGACGGATCGCCGTGAAGTCAGGGATGGTGGGTGTTTTGTGTGTGCGTTTTAGTTTTGTTTCTTGTATAAGTGCTATGTGAATGTTTTGTTTGTGTACGAATTCCCTGAGCTGCATGATTTTGTTTGTGAGGCCATCTACGTTGTACTGTAATATGTTAATATTATACTTCTGTATGTGTCTCATGGTGCTATTGTGTCTATGTCTTTGTGTATGGTGACATGTGTAAGTTGTAGTGGGGCCTGGATTAGTCTTAATGTCGCCAGAGAGTAAGAGTAGTTCGGGGAGCACGCAATTGTTCCCTGTAATTGAAAAAAATAGCACGCTGAGAATAGGTCCGGCCCCGTGAGCCGATCGGCACTCTGACCGTGCCACGCAACAGGCCGTCGACTGCCAGTCTAGCCAACCGTAGACAGCCCGCTGCACGGAGATTTGAGGAAGTTTGGCCACCAGCGCGTTGATGTTTTGGTTTGACGTCGCTTCTTCGCGTTGACGTGTCCTGCGCTGGAGGATGCAGCCACTGTTTAGAAGCTTCCTCGTCAGCTGCTAACACTTTTTTCACGTTGTTCTAACTACTGTACCTGTTCAGACGTTTTTTATAAACAAATCTTTATCAACAAATATGCAATTTTGTCTCGTTGTTGTTGTTGTTGTTTAGCCGATCAGCCCACCCTGATCGAGCAAGCCGGTGGCACGCAGGTAACCGATCGCCCTCTCCGGAGTGGACCAGAGGTTCAGCGCACTAGTGATGTTGTGTTGTGTTCGTTGTTGTGCTAGAGCGGTACAGTCCGTCATAATGTGTTCAATTGTTTGTGGTGTGTCTTGGCACAGGTGGCAGGTGTCTTCTATGGAATTATCTAGTCTGTGTTTATATGTTCGTAAGTTTGGGTGATGTCAGTAAGTTGAAGCCCTCCATATTTATCTCTTTCTTCTCAATAAAATGTTCGCATTTTTCACAATTTCCTTGGCAATCCTTAAGATGAGTTCCTGTGAGGCATGCGATGTCTGCCCTTGTTTCGTCCCTAAATCTTTTCAGGTACGAAACCTTATTGAGTGATTGGTTTGGTCTTATTCCTTGAATATTAGCCAGGACAATTTTTATGTTCTCCGTTTTTCGTTGCCACTTGAGCATTTCAATTTCGTTTTCCTTCGATATCGCTTGATTCGTTGCCCTATGATCCTCCGAAAGAGATCCGTTTCCGTCTACTTGTACTGGTAGTTTCTTGCCCCGTATCGGTTTGGCTCGGGGGTTTCCAGCTGTGTCAACTGCATGTGGATGACATTTAGCATCCGTAACGAGTCCGCGATGTTGAAAAAATATTTTTGTTTGCTTATTGTGTTCCTATTGTTATTCCTATTGTTATTGTTATTGTCATTTAAACTTTGTCCTTTGTTCTTTCAGTCCGTCGGGAGATGTTGATAGTAGCATTTCTTCCCGAATTTGCAGGTTCCATATTTTGCGTAAGTCCTGCAGATGTCCGGGTGGTAGAATTTGCATCTGTCTCCAAATTTACAATGACCATTATTATAGAAGAAATTACATATTGGGGGATGTTCATATATACATTGTCCTCTTTTAAATCTGCAATTATCTTTTCTATAATATCTGCATATAATTCCTTCCCCATATTTACTTGGGGCCTTCGTTTTTTGCTTTTTATTGGGGGACAGTTTCACTCCGTTTTCTTGATTGCCCTCTTCTCTTTTCCTATTTGTGCTATTTGTGTTGATGTCCTTCGTTACCCTTATACTATCTGTTGCAGTGGCGGCTCGTGACTAAAAATTCTAGGGGTGCTGTCTCTAAGAATGGGTTGAAATAATTACTGAAATAAAAGGATGAGCATTGAGCAACGAATAAAAGTTTCAAAAGTTATTGAAAAAGTTATTCAGTGAGCTCATCCTTATATTGTTCTTGATTATTTCAATTGTAAATAAAAAATTTAGGGGTGCTGCAGTTCCGCAGTGCCTAGCGACGAGCCGCCCCTGATCTGGTGTCTTTACACTCTTTGTCGCCTGCATGTTTTCGGCCTCGTTTTGTGACGGTATTTGATTTTTTTTTATTTCGCCTTTCTTCGTTTCTTCTGTTTTCTACTGTTCTTTGTTCCCACTTTCCTCTTTCATTTTCTTCTCGTAGTCTCTTTCTGCTTTAAATACTGTAAAAGAGTTTAATTCGGTCAAGCAGGGGGGGTATTTGCGGGCACTCTCAAAAGCCAGCTTTCCTCACAAAGAGACTCTCAGAAAAAATGCTGTATATATTAATTCACTTTGTTTTTATTTACTTTTTTTTTATATATGCCGCGATTTTTACTTTTTCAAAAAGAAATACCGTTTAAAACTGATTAACTGCAGGAATTTTACTGTAATACCGCTTTTATTCGGACTTGATCGAAACACGTGTAACCGCCACAACAACAGAAACACACACACACAACACACACACACATACATACATAAATACATACATATATATATATATATATATATATATATATAATATTTAGGAGAAATCTAATGACAAGGAGAAATGTAAATGCCATGAAAAGTCTTCTTTAATGCGCAACGTTTCGAGCAATACGCTCATCTTCAGGCTGTTTAATAACAATGTGAAATTAAAATCAATATTGAATGAAAAACAAGACAGAAAATTTCTATAACCTATTCATAAAGGCAAATTTTAAAAGACTGAGAAAAGAGGGTTAAATTCTAAGTTATACAGATTTACATATAAAAATTAAGAAGCTATTTTTAAATACATATAGTAAATGTGAAATTAATACACTGGAAAAATTAACAATAGTACACTGGAATAATGAAACTAACTAACCTTTCACTGCAATTTCCGAGGCTAACTGATTTAAGCAGAGGCAAGACGGGAAAACAAGAGATGGCGAGGGCGATTGGGGAAGGGGGGATTATAAGGAATTGGGGAAAGGAGGAGGGATTATAGCAAATTTAGGGGACGGCTGATGAGTCAACATTTAGAGTAGGGGACAATGTTTTAATGAAAAGCGATTCTAAATTCTTAGTGAGTTGGGACAAGTATTACAACCAAGAATTTTAAAATTGTCTAAAGTGACATCAGTTTTACATTTAATACTGTGTTTCCCGAATACTCGAAACTTCTTTAGTTTTTTAAATTTTACCTGTTCGGCCACTTATTCCCATATGCGAATAAAATCTAGCCCTGAGAGAGCGAACAGTGCTGCCAATGTAATTCCCAAGGAGACACCTAGGGCAGGTAAATAAATATACAACACCGCTACGCAACGAGTCAGGGGTTCGATCCTTCGCTGAGAAAAAGCTACCTAAAGACGTTTTATTAATAAATATGATGCGGAAATCAGTATGATAAAAAAATTTCCTTAACAACTTTGTAAATTTAAGCTTAAATTCCTTATTCAAAGGACCCATTTCAGGTACCAAGAAATATTTTATATCCTTCGGCACTGTAATACATGGAAGTTGAGGCTATAAACATTATTTAAGAAGGATCTAATTAGTTTGTCTACATATTGAACAGGAAAACTATTATTAGTAAAGTATGATCTTAGATTATTAAATTCATCATTAAGTAAGGTAAACTAGAGGTCAAATTATATCCTCTGAACAGGAGAGTTTTAATACAAGACATCTTATAGTTGAAATCAGTAAAAACTAAAAAAATTCATGCCCAAACCAGTGAAAGTGGGTTTCCTGTAAACTGATGTAGTAATAGAATCACCGTTTTTCGAAATTAAAAGATCTAAAAAGGGGAGGGAGCCATTTTGCTCAGTTTCCATTGTATACGTTATATTGGGGTGCAAAGAATTTAGGAAGTTAAAGAATTGTTGCGCTTGTACCGCATTATCAAAGACTGCTATCGAATCATCAACGAAGCGTCGATAGAAAATTGGCTTGAGATGAGTGGGGGATTGTCTAAAAATTACACTTTCTAAATGAGTCATAAAAAATCAGCTGCTAACGGTCCGACAGGTGATCCCATCCCTACTCCATCAATTTGTTGGTAAACCTTATTGTTGAAAGTGAAATAGCATTGTTTGAAGACCAATTCTAAAAGTTCCTTAAAATGAGACAATGAAAAACATGAAAATTATCAACTGAGCTAAAAACCCTATCTAAAATAATGGCAATAGTTTCAGATACAGGTACATTTGTGAAAAGCGACTTTACATCAAAACTGACAAAAAACTTTTTTGAATCGAAGTTCTCACCTAGGAGGTCTTTTTGGAATTCAAACGAGTTATTTATAGTGTAAGCATTTTTCGCAAAGGGTGACAGGAGACGAACAACAAATTTTGCCAATTGAAAGGTGGTAAGTTATACGAAGCTAAAATAGGACGGAGAGGTGTTCCAGCTTTATGGATTTTAGGCAGACAGTATAATTGAGCAAGATTAGCACCAGATGCGAACAACTGAGAGTAAGTATCATTTTTTATTATCTTTAAAGACTTTAGTCGTGACAGAAATCTATTAACCTGGTCTTCCAACCTTACAATGACTTTATTGACAGGTTCTAGAATTTGTTTGAATTTAGTAAGATCACTTAGGATTTCATTAGTTTTGTTTATGTAGTCCGATTTATTCAAAATAACCACTCCGTTACCCTTGTCTGGTCTAGTCACAACAATCTCCTGGTTCTTTGCCAAATTCTTAATACACTGCAAATCACTCTTCCTAAATATGAAAGATTGAAATTTAAGATTTCTAAGTTTATGAAAAAATTCTTGAGTTAAATTTGAGAACTGACATTTGAAATTATTGAATTCACCCACATGGGGAACATTTTTCAAGCCATTGAAAAATTTTTCAAAGTAAAGAAAAAACGAAGGCTTATATATTTACTACATCAGTTTACAGGAAACCCACTTTCACTGGTTTGGGCATGAATTTTTTTAGTTTTACTGATTTCAACTATAAGATGTCTTGTATTAAAACTCTCCTGTTCAGAGGATATAATTTGACCTCTAGTTTTACCTTACTTAATGATGAATTTAATAATCTAAGATCATACTTTACTAATAATAGTTTTCCTGTTCAATATGTAGACAAACTAATTAGATCCTTCTTAAATAATGTTTATAGCCCTCAACTTCCATGTATTACAGTGCCGAAGGATATAAAATATTTCTTGGTACCTGAAATGGGTCCTTTGAATAAGGAATTTAAGCTTAAATTTACAAAGTTGTTAAGGAAATTTTTTTATCATACTGATTTCCGCATCATATTTATTAATAAAACGTCTTTAGGTAGCTTTTTCTCAGCGAAGGATCGAACCCCTGACTCGTTGCGTAGCGGTGTTGTATATTTATTTACCTGCCCTAGGTGTCTCCTTGGGAATTACATTGGCAGCACTGTTCGCTCTCTCAGGGCTAGATTTTATTCGCATATGGGAATAAGTGGCCGAACAGGTAAAATTTTAAAAACTAAAGAAGTTTCGAGTATTCGGGAACACAGTATTAAATGTAAAACTGATGTCACTTTAGACAATTTTAAAATTCTTGGTTGTAATACTTGTCCCAACTCACTAAGAATTTTAGAATCGCTTTTCATTAAAACATTGTCCCCTACTCAAAATGTTGACTCATCAGCCGTCCCCCTAAATTTGCTATAATCCCTCCTCCTTTCCCCAATTCCTTATAATCCCCCCTTCCCCAATCGCCCTCGCCATCTCTTGTTTTCCCGTCTTGCCTCTGCTTAAATCAGTTAGCCTCGGAAATTGCAGTGAAAGGTTAGTTAGTTTCATTATTCCAGTGTACTATTGTTAATTTTTCCAGTGTATTAATTTCACATTTACTATATGTATTTAAAAATAGCTTCTTAATTTTTATATGTAAATCTGTATAACTTAGAATTTAACCCTCTTTTCTCAGTCTTTTAAAATTTGCCTTTATGAATAGGTTATAGAAATTTTCTGTCTTGTTTTTCATTCAATATTGATTTTAATTTCACATTGTTATTAAACAGCCTGAAGATGAGCGTATTGCTCGAAACGTTGCGCATTAAAGAAGACTTTTCATGGCATTTACATTTCTCCTTGTCATTGGATTTCTCCTAAATATTAAATTGAAGCTCTGTAGAAGCAACCCGCATGATTATATATATATATATATATATATATATATATATATATATATATATATATATATATGGGATGAATTTCACAATAAAACACGTGAAATGAATGAATGCTGCAAACCCACAAGGAAAAAGAAAAACGATTCCAAGGCCTTTCGTGTATTCAAAGCTACACCTCGTCAGGTGTAGCTTTGAATACACGAAAGGCCTTGGAATCGTTTTTCTTTTTCCTTGTGGGTTTGCAGCATATATATATTATATTATATATATATATATATATATATATATATATATATATATGGGACGCACTTTCAGGATGGATTCCGGACTTGAGAACAATGAAAAACGTTTATATAAACATATGCCCGAAATAGCTTTGTTTCCGAGTTAAGACCGTTATGTGTTCCAGCAAGTATCCGCCTTACCTTTAAAGAAAGTGCTCAAAATGACCGCCTTGTGCTTGAATACACGCCTGAATACGCCTCGTCATAGACTGCCTAGCGCGTTCAAACATTCCAGGTATTGCTCGGATTTTCTGGCATCTTTGTTCTATACGTTGGTGAAACATTTCAACGTTGTCAATGGGTGTCACGTAAACGATGGATTTCAGATAACTCCACAGGTAAAAATTTAGTGGATTCAGGTCCGGGGAGCGAGCAGGCCACGCAATGGGTCCTCCACGGCCTATCCATTTATCAGGGAAATGGTCATCCAAATAGTCTTTGGCTACTCGAGTAAAATGAGGCGGAGCGCCGTCATGTATAAACCACATACGGCGTCGGACACCAAGAGGAACTTCATCTATAAATCGCTTAAATCATTCCTTAAAAAATTGGAATAGGATTCTCCTGTTAATCTTCCAGGCAAACCAAAAGGACCGATTAAGTTGTCGGCAATAAGTCCTGCCCATACACTGATACTAAATTGTTGTTGGTGCCTTGACTGGATGATGGCATGCGAATTCTCTTTGGCCCAGTGATGAGTGTTGTGAAAATTGATCACGCCATTTCTTGTGAAGGCAGCCTCATCAGAAAACAACACGGAAGATAGAAAAAGAGGATCGCCAGCACACTGTTGAAGGAACCAAGTACAAAAAGCTTCTCGTGGTGGGAAATCAACTTCAGTAAGGCCTTGTACTCTCTGAATGTGATATGGGTAAAGCTGTTGTTCCCGTAAAATTCTCCACACAGTTGTGTATTTTATACCCTCTGCTGCTGCTATCCTTCCGGTGATGACACCAGGATGTTCCTCCGCGCGATTCAGGACCCGCTCCTCCAACTCAACAGTTCTGGCGCTGATTGGTCTACCACCATCTGAAACTCGTTTGTTGAATGATCATGTATCACCAAGACGATCGTCTATTTTCTGAAAGGTCTTCTTATCTTGCAGACGGCGATTCGGAAACCTTTCCGCATACAGACATCTTGCTGCGGCCGCATTACACTCGTAAGTCCATACATGAGATGCATGTCTGCCATTTCTCTATTTGAATAAGCCTCCATTCTCACTTAAAAAGTTTACACTATCACTGAATAGCACAAAAACTTGTAAGGTTTTTTTTTCACTGGACTGCACTTATTCACGGTAAGAAGTTACGAATACGAACAGTGAAACCGCGAAACATTACAATCGGCAAGGCTATACATGAAATAAGTCTCGTACACACTCACAAACATTGTCGGCAAGCAATGTTTGTAAACAGTTTGCGGAAAGAATTGCTGGAACACAAAACTGGCTGTAACTCGGAAACAAAGCGATTTCGGGCATATGTTTATATAAATTTTTTTCATTGTTTACAGGTCCTGAATCCATCCTGAAAGTGCGTCCTACTGCCTACATGTTATGAAACACCTTGTATATATATATATATATATATGATACACACAGACAGTGCATGGAACAAGGAACTCTTCTGGGATAATTAAATCCACTATAGTCCGAATAAGTAATGGTAAATGACAAATACCATAGTTTTTCTTTTTCATGATGCTAGCCCGACGTGGGCAACGGGTCACTCGCAAAGAGGTCCCATAAATATAGCTTCCCTCACCAGCTATCTGCAAAGCAGACAGGATCCAGCTTTGGGACATGGATCTAGGATAAAGCACCTAGCCATGCTACATTTAGAACCTCAATATAAGCAAAAGACTCGCTGCCTTCACGTCAGATTGAATGCATCAAAGAAAAAGAAAAAGGGGTAACTATTATATTTTTAGCCAAAAACCAAAACTTAAACCTCAACTGGCAGAATTGAACGTCCACTTTTCAAGGCACATAACTTGTCCGTTTCAAGATGGGAATGAACTCAGAATGGTCCCCTGAGTTTTTTATGATACACACAGACAGTGCATGGAACAAGGAACTCTTCTGGGATAATTAAATCCACTATAGTCCGAATAAGTAATGGTAAATGACAAATACCATAGTTTTTCTTTTTCATGATGCTAGCCCGACGTGGGCTATGAACTCAGAATGGTCCCCTGAGTTTTTTATGATACACACAGACAGTGCATGGAACAAGGAACTCTTGAAACGGACATGTTATGTGCCTTGAAAAGTAACGCTCAATTCTGCCAGTTGAGGTTTAAGTTTTGGTTTTTGGCTAAAAATATAATAGTTACCCCCTTTTTCTTTTTCTTTGATGCATTCAATCTGACGTGAAGGCAGCGAGTCTTTTGCTTATATTGAGGTTCTAAATGTAGTATGGCTAGGTGCTTTATCCTAGATCCATGTCCCAAAGCTGGATCCTGTCTGCTTTGCAGATAGCTGGTGAGGGAAGCTATATTTATGGGACCTCTTTGCGAGTGACCCGTTGCCCACGTCGGGCTAGCATCATGAAAAAGAAAAACTATGGTATTTGTCATTTACCATTACTTATTCGGACTATAGTGGATTTAATTATCCCAGAAGAGTTCCTTGTTCCATGCACTGACTGTGTGTATCATAAAAAACTCAGGGGACCATTCTGAGTTCATTCCCATCTTGCAACGGACATGTTATGTGCCTTGAAAAGTGGACGCTCAATTCTGCCAGTTGAGGTTTAAGTTTTGGTTTTTGGCTAAAAATATAATAGTTACCCCCTTTTTCTTTTTCTTTGATGCATTCAATCTGACGTGAAGGCAGCGAGTCTTTTGCTTATATTGAGGTTCTAAATGTAGTATGGCTAGGTGCTTTACCCTAGATCCATGTCCCAAATCTGGATCCTGTCTGCTTTGCAGATAGCTGGTGAGGGAAGCTATATTTATGGGACCTCTTTGCGAGTGACCCGTTGCCCACGTCGGGCTAGCATCATGAAAAAAAAAACTATGGTATTTGTCATTTACCATTACTTATTCGGACTATAGTGGATTTAATTATCCCAGAAGAGTTCCTTGTTCCATGCACTGTCTGTGTGTATCATAAAAAACTCATGGGACCATTCTGAGTTCATTCCCATCTTGAAACGGACATGTTATGTGCCTTGAAAAGTGGACGCTCAATTCTGCCAGTTGAGGTTTAAGTTTTGGTTTTTGGCTAAAAATATAATAGTTACCCCCTTTTTCTTTTTCTTTGATGCATTCAATCTGACGTGAAGGCAGCGAGTCTTTTGCTTATATTGAGGTTCTAAATGTAGTATGGCTAGGTGCTTTACCCTAGATCCATTCCCAAAGCTGGATCCTGTCTGCTTTGCAGATAGCTGGTGAGGGAAGCTATATTTATGGGACCTCTTTGCGAGTGACCCGTTGCCCACGTCGGGCTAGCATCATGAAAAAGAAAAACTATGGTATTTGTCATTTACCATTACTTATTCGGACTATAGTGGATTTAATTATCCCAGAAGAGTTCCTTGTTCCATGCACTGTCTGTGTGTATCATAAAAAACTCAGGGGACCATTCTGAGTTCATTCCCATATTTATATATATATATATATATATATATATATATATATATATATATATATATATATGATCGTTGGGTCGAAGTCAGTGGGCCGCCGAGGCTAGAAAATGGGACTGCAACATCTGATCGACTTTGAAATTCCATCATGCAAGTGTGTTGTGGCAAGACCACCTGATTGCGGGATAGATTAAATTAGGCTAGGCTGTTAGGTTTTTAGAGTGTTGATGTCAACCTTTGGTCCTGTTGATCTGTTAGGCATAGGTTCCTAAGAAAAGGTTGGGTACCATTGGTATACATGAATATGTTATGGAATGGTATTACAGGCATCCTGTCATAAATCGAAGCTAAAGTCTCTAATTGTGTTTAATCTCAACTCGTTCCGCATGAAATTGAGCCGTGTGACCATTTTGGTTCTACTCTTGATTGGGAGGCAAGGAGGGGCAAACTATAAGTAAAGCACTGTACTTAATAAACTATAAACTACTCAATAATTGCCTTTAGTTTAACCCTCTGAGGCCCAAAAATGCTCCTGGGACAATAAAATATTTCAAATATAATAATATTCAACCCGTACGCTGGCAGATAGGACTCTCTTTTTATTTACTTTTTATAACCTCCAGTCTTTGAACATTCCCCCAACTACATTCGCAAGGTCCCGAATGTACATCTGATACATGAGGTATGTCCGCAATACATTCGCTCCTACCCTCTCCGCATGCATATCAAACGGGTACATGAATAAATAATGCATGCCAAATCTTTGTTCATAACGCATGAACTAAATTCAATCTCTCCTGCGATTGAATTTAGTGTGCAGGCAGTACTGATGCAAAAGCAAAATCCTAAATCCATAATACTGAAATAGAATTAGAAATCACTAGTCTAGGTCCCCCTAGCCCAAATTAGGCCATTTAATGTAACTTCCCTCTGGTAAAAATCCTTAAAAATCGTATAATTTCCTGTAATTTAGTTTTAAGAAAAAACTGGATGCTTTCATGAATGAAAAAGCTTATAAATTGTGTAAATAATGTATATTTTAGCTCGAGTTATATAGGGTGCTTTGGTAGCTCTGAATATGGTTTTACATTAATTAGCAGACTTGAAATTCACATTTTGCGAAATTTGTTTATAAAATATAACTTTAGATCATTTATGACTTAGATAACCTCGATTGGCCTGAGTGGCTTTATGTTTTCCAAATTGATCCAATATAACTTGTATAGAGCCCACTATCAAATTCAGGAAAGGTTTTTTTAGTTTTATTTAAGATAGAATGATAGGACCCAGTGACAAACTCGGGAAACATTTTAGTCGCATGTAAGACAGGGATTTCCTTTATGATAAACTTTAAAATTTTAACCTAGGCTTTTGGTATATGAACCTATGTCAGGGTTCAGGTTACAATGACATGCTGGTAGATGAACCCAAGCTAACCAAGTTGAGGAAAGTAAACAAGTCGCCTTTGCCACAGTATGACAAAGAATTAACAACCTACTTAGTTACTGCTTAGCAGTGTAGTGTGAGAATTTTGGCAGAAGTGATGCACAGACTCTAAGCTAAAATGAAGAGTGAAATGACTCCGAACCAGACTGCAAAATGTGCTTGAATTATCCAACAGTATTGTATGAAGCTTTTCCATAACACACTGGTGTCCAATGCATTTGGTGAGAGTTTTAACTGAAATTACTCACATGCAACACATTGAGGGAGGGCTTTAATTGAAATTAGGCTACTTAAGAATGACATGTAAGATGAAAGTTTAAAATTAAAGTTTGATAGAAATTTATATGAACATTTCCCTTCTAAAGAAGGTTAGTATAAGAGTTTGGAATATTGTGTATGAAAATTTGTTAAATTTTTATAAGTGTACATTACAAGCTTTGTAAATCAAAACTGTTTTTCTGATGGTTTTTGATGCGGTTTGAACGAAGGTTAATTTCGTTCAAACAATATCAAAAACAATCGGTAAAACATAGTTTTAATATATAACTTAACCTAACTTAAAATTCCAAAATTTGTCAAAAGCCTGTAATGTACTCTTATAAAAAAATATTGAAATTTTTTTATATTACAAAAGGAATCAGTGTTATGTCTGTTACTCTTTACTGTATAGGGGTCTTGTCTAACTGGAAGGGATTAGCCTAGGTAGCAGAATATCTAAGTTTTCAGATGATACAAAAGTAGTTATCCTGGTTCTTTTTCAGTATTTCCCTGCTAGTTTTTACTTTTTTGACCAAACAATAGCAGAAAAATATTTTATATTTACATATTATATTTTATATATACAATAGTAGGAAAAAAAAAATTATATAAAAGTTGTAGAAAATTAATTGAAACTTATGGGAAGATTATTGAATGCTTGGTTAAGTCAACTGTATACCCTTGAGGATTGGTTAGGTTATTGTGATATTTTCATTAGTTTTAATGAAAATATCATGACTTAACCCAACCAATCATCAAGGATATACAGTTGACCTACACCCTTGATAGTTGGTTTGGTTGTCATGATATTTTCATTAGTTTTAATGAAAATATCATGACTTAACTGGTGAATTTGTGTATGTCTCTCTTGCTAACCAGATAATTACATGGCTGGGTTCTCCAGGAGGCCAGGATCTCCTATGGCCTAGGAGGCTGGTTTCTAAAAAAATAGTGGGGAAGTACCAAAAAAAAGATATAGGCCTATACAATAGCAGAAAAAAAAAATTTTGCATAGAAATACTGAAAAAGAGCCATTGTCCTAGTTACAAATATAGAAAATTCTTCTAAACTACAAAAAGATCTGGATAGATTAATTATCTATTGGTAGTAAATGGGTAGACAGAATTCACTATTTAAAAATGCAAAATCCTCTATTTTGACATAATAGGTATAAACTTTAGTTATGAAATGCAAGGAAACTGGTTAGAGGATGTTAGTCAGGAAAAGTTCTTGGTATTATAGTTGGGAGTGATCTAAAGTTTTCAGGACTACTACTGTTTGGTAGCCCCATTTTTTAAATAGGCTTTTCCAAAAAGATTTTATTTATTTATTTTGATTAAATATTTTATGCAGTTTTACTTTCACTAAACTAAACCTAACCTAACAAACTTTTTCTATTTAGTGGCCATTTGGCCATATTTTAAGGATAGGTTTAGTTTAGTAAAAGTAAAACCATAAAATATTTAATAAAAATATGGTAGCTAAATAAAATAGTTTTAGGAAAGTCTTTAAAAAAATGGGGCCACTAAATGGAAGTAGTAGCTACCAAGATTTGGAAGCAATGCTTAGAGGCTAGAAATAAAGCAAATAAACTGATAGTTATTATTAAGAGAAATGTTAGTTGCGTAAGTAAGGAATTCATCTGTAGTTTATATAATTCATATATTAGGCCTCACTTAGAAGAATACGGTACTGCCTTCAAGCTTGGTTGCCTCATCATAAGCAAGATATGGATATGCTTGAAGGTGTGCAACATAAGATAACCAAGCTCATTCCTAGCTTAAGAAGATTGGAATATAATGAAAGATTAAAGGAATTAGGTATGTTTAATTTTGAGATGATGATGTTTGAAGGGAGATAATGGTATGATACAGACGTTCAAAATGTTTTCAGGTTTTGACAATTTAGACATAAAATTTTCATTAGAGTCTGACAGATGAACTCTAGGGTATGATAAAATTAGAAAACAGATTTGTATACTGGATCTACAAAAATACTTTTAGTTGTAGAGTAGTAGATTTTTGGAATGACTTTTCATATGATGTGTTAAATACTAGTGCCTTAGTTTTAAAAAAAGATTGGATACCTTCATGAATGAGGGTTTATAAATTGTGAATAATATACCTATATTTTAGCTTAAGTTATGTTGGCTAGTTGCATACTTTGGTAGTTCTATAAATAGTTTTGTTAATTAGTAGGTTTGAAATTGACATGTCATTATAAAATATAGCTTCAGATCATTTATGACTTGGATAACCTTGATAAGCCTTAGTAGCTGCATGTTTACCATTTCATAGTTTGGAAAGTACGTAAGAATTTTGCCAAAAATGGGAGAGCATCAGGTGAGAATTTTGCAGATTCTACTGTCTGGACTCCAAATACCATACAAGAGATAAGAAGCCAGGAAAAATGATGCAAAGAATGAAACAAATCTCCTATCTTATCTGATAAATCCAAATTGAGAAGTTTGGCAGAAATTTACCAGCTCTTGTGCATCATTTTTTTAAGTTGAAACACAAGTTTCAGATCTGGAGGGCATCACTTTTAATAATAATAATAATAGAGGGAGGGTTTGTTTCTTTTGTTTTTTGTAGGGTTTGGAGTTCCTTCAATCATCTGAGAATCTGTGTGTTACTTCTCCCAAACTTCTCATACTGCTTATAACTAATGAAACTAATATTTTAGCTTAAAAACTGTTAAAATATTTCTTTGGTGAATTGTGAGAATGTTCTGTCTTTGTAGAAAGAAGAATGAAGGCGTTAGTACATTGGGATGCAGGAAGTTTATTTCCACTTCCTGGTTGTGAACATTGACTTTTGTAACACATCCCAGCCACCATTTATCATCATAAATTCCTTGAGCTGTTGGAATATTGATACTCTTCTACTCTTGTCTTTAAAACTGGGTGGAAGTAATGAAGCTTGTTTTTCTGAAATGGTTTTTAACATTCTGTAATTGTTGTTTCAGTTAAAATGTTACACTGCTTTGTAATTTCAGTGGCTGAAAAGTAGAAATATACTGAAATATTTTTTTGTGGATTACTGTATTCAAACAACTGCTTTGGAGTGAGGATCTGATCATTATAGGGTCTTGGCAGACTAGTTTTGCTGTTTGTTTTACTCCATCACAAGGACCCTTTCCATGACTTGTTGCAAAGAGATGCCACTCAGCCTTAACTCAGAAATCTTCCTTGCATAGACAAAGATTTAAAAACTTTTTGTATTGTCATGCACAACCATCAGAAAAGTAAATGATTTAAATTCTGACTAAAGAAAACACTTCTTTCTCCAATGTTACTAGGGTCTTCTGGAAGACATGGACAGCAACTGTGTTATGAATTAGGCAATATGAATTTGACAAAGCAGTTCTGACTAAAGAAAACACTTCTTTCTCCAATGTTACTAGGGTCTTCTGGAAGACATGGACAGCAACTGTGTTATGAATTAGGCAATATGAATTTGACAAAGCAGATGTGTGATGGTTTTACATGAGTGTGGGTTGAAGATTGTTCCAAAAAAAGGACTGTGAAGCACTTTGCATGATGAAATAATTATTTTCCAAAAAGTTTGCAATAACAAGTGACCTGGTTCCAATTACCATATTACCAAATGGTTTGAAATTTGGCAGACTAGTGTTGACTGATGAAATCATAGTACTGAAGCATTTCATGGTGAATGCAAAATGTGTCACTGAACCCATTGCATGGCTACCTGATAGATTCCATTGGAGATCTCTCTCTTGTTCATTTCTTGCTATCAACAGTATTCATCAAGTGATTATCAGATTTTTCTTGAAGTGAAGCTGTAAGTTCATTAGTACTGGTATTGCCACATTGAGTACATTCTTGGAGCAGGCATTCTTGTTTATGTGGATTGTACTACAGTTGAACTAAATAGTGTCAGTAATGTTTCAGGGGCACTTTATCATCTGTTAATTTATGTTGCTTCCCACCAAGCAGCATTTAATTTTACATTTTGATATATTTTGCAGATACATACAGAATGTGTTCCAGCCACTCCTGCTGGGGAACAGTTCTGCAAAATTTCTAAATCACATCTCATTGGAATGTTTCTTTGAATAACCAAAATGCCTGTATTAAATTATGTAAAATCAAATATTTCACTTTGACTTCATGCTGACCATTCACTATCACAGATGCAGTCCTTTCTAGACATTACAGAGCTAACCTGCTCACTTAAATAAAAGTCTGACTAAATTCACTGTTTCCAATTTCATTAGCCTATTTTTCCAGATTTTGGGATTTGGGTCAGACAATATACTCTTCTCTTCAATAAACTGTTTTGCATTTTTGTGCCATGAAGTATGTTGCAAATTCAGAAGCCATTTTATGAATACTCCCAACCTTAAGCTCTCCCAGTTTAGATATTTTTGTTAAGAGCCAATGTTCCACTACTATCTGCCAAATTTTACAAATAGGCAGATTAGACCAACTTAGAATATTAATAAATCTACTGAAATCATAAATTTTGTTTTGGGCTGTAAGGTTTTCTTTACATAATTTGCAAACTGGCCATTTGAATGAATTTTAGGTATGGCTTCTTTCAGTGCTGTGCTCATTACTTTATAAATGTAATGCCGTTACCATTACTGTTACTACAGTCTAAATGTAACACCATTATCATTACAGTTACCATAGTCTAAATGTAACACCATTATAGTTAGTTACCATTTTTAAAAAGTAATGAGTAACAGCACCGTTACTCATTACTGTTACTTTTAATGAAATGTAAATATATTATATATAGGCATAGGTATATTATAATTTATATATACATAAAATATAATATTATATATATAAACATTCTTTTGTGTGAGTATGTGTTGGTTTGTATCCACCTGTTAATGCATAGGCTATGAAGTCTGTGCATTCCTTATTGTGTTGTTATGACTTATAAGGCATAATATTTTTAAAAAAGTGAAACAAAATTACTGCAAGATTTATTACTAGGAATTACAACATAACAGAGGATGTAGCATACTATTGATACTAATTTACTAATGCTAGAATATACCAGGAAAGTTTAGTTTTGCAAAACAATAATACGAAATACTAAAGAAATGAATCAAATGAGTTATTGTGCATGGCAATGATAATTGAAATTTATTAGCTAAATATACAAACTTAAGAACTATTATTCAAAAGATCTTTATTGGCCTTTAAGAAAACAAGCTTCTCAAAAGTTGCATCTAAGAGCAAGCCTCGTTTCGGACGCAGTATATCCTTTCCTACTGAAAAAAACCCACTCATCAGTGGCACTAGATGGTATAGGAGTGTTAAGCTTAATAAACATATTTTTAAAGTTAGTGGATGGGAAGGATGCAGAGCTAACGTGCCGTGAAGGCCCAGATGAGAGGAATGACGAAACCTCTGTTGAACTTAGGTCCCTCCCCTCCCTGCTCCAGGGTTCTTCGCTTTTTTATTTTGACTGTGCTGGCAGTGTAGGGGGAGAGGGTAGATGGGGGTAGGCTGCCAGCATGCCAACGGCCAACACGCACACCTCACTCATAGTGAAGGGACAAATTTTTAACAGTTAATGAGTGAGGATTGAAAGAAACTAATTGCGAGCTACGATAAAAAAGTAACGACTAATGAATGTATTTCCCTAAAAAAGTAACATTGTTACTGAAAGAGTTACGGTACTTGATTTGAAATGTAACGCCATTACCTCTACCATTACTAAAAAAGTACCGCGTTATGTAATGGCCATTACTCGTAACGCGTTACTGCCCAGTTCTGGCTTCTTTGAAGTTTTAATTAAGTCTGGGGAATATACAGGGTGGGCCGTAAGTTGCTTTAACAAAGTGAGTTTCATTATAAAACAAAGGTAAAGTTACTTATAGTCCACCCTGTATTTTGAAAAGTGTGCATTCTGGTTCCAATTTATAGTCTTGAAACTTTATTATCCTTTAATTATATTTGGAGATAGCTAAAATTTATGGTAGTTTTTCATTGAAATTCTTAATTGAGCCATCTGTAGAATCTAATGTCTTTTACCCAACCTGGGTAGCCTACTTTCTTAAGTTTGAAATTCTGAAGGTGTCTAGATCTTAACCATCAAATCTAAATTTAACTTCAATTTAAATTAAAAAAAAAGAAGTTACTTAATACAGGTATATATAATTTTTAACTTTAATTTTATGAATGTTAAACATTTGAGCAGTACTATTAGGTTTTCTTTCATATTGGCATTAAATTATTTGTTTTATAAGGGTCTCCCTAAGATAAAAAATAAAGAATCATCCATCATTAATTAGCAACAATAAAATTTTTAAAATGATATACAGTTCTAAGCAAGTTATAAACTGCTTAAGGTTAAAATAGAAACTTAAAAATTTTGGGGGGATAACTTTTTAATGCCGTTGGTTACTGACCATTAGTGGCACTATATTTCATTTGACAGGTATTATAGTACTGTACTAGGTTAACATAACCAGGAGGTCTATGGGTAATAGCTAGTTATAGAGTTAGTTAGTTTAATGTACAGTGCTTACAATAAGTCTCGCGCCTCTGTCTCGTCCCAAGCTAGTCTGTTAGGTATAAAATGGGCGGTCCTTATGGCAGCGGAGGTGTGTTCGGATTGGTGCACATAATTGCTCTAACCCCATCAATGACGTCCATTATTACGTCACTTCTGCTACATTTTAGTGTTTAAAATACAAATGATTAAGAAGCAGAAAGACCAAGTTTTGGGATGGTTATGGAGCAATTCTAGTCATCATAATATTAGCTGGGCATTACATTATACCATCTCAATATATACTGTAGACTATAGAGAACGACTAATTCAGCAAATATCCCAAATCATGGCATGATACCCAAGTTATTTTGACGCAGATCTAAATTATTTGCTCAAATGCAATGATTGATATTAAGTAATTTTGGGGAATTATTGTCAATATTGTTGTTTGTGATACATATTCTACGTGAAGAATCTAATGACCAAATTCCTCAGTGAACCTCTCACGCGCTCGCATTTCAAGGAAGTCACGGTCGTCTCACTAATAGGTAGTTTATCCATTGTTTTAAGTGGTAATCTATTCCATCTTATGAAAGTCATTAGTCTAAAGCAAGGCTGGTGGGCCGTGAATCAGAGAAATTTGCATTTGATTTGTTCATGGTAATTATTACGTATTGGTAGCATATCATATGACAATTCCCATAAACATGTGATGGCCTCGATGTTGCAGTTTTTATTTTTTTCCTGAAACTATTACCTTCTCATAGTTTGTTTCAAAAATGCATATATTATCATCTCTACGAGCGTAGACATTGCAAGAAAAGATTCTAACTAAGGATAAGTAAAGTTCTTTCATGGTCACACTATATACTTTTATAGATGTCAAACATAAAAAATATAATAAAATTCTATATTAACATAAATATATATTCGATACACATTTATGTCATGGCTTTAACATCAGTATTTCGTATAGCTTCCTCCGGCATCAATAATTTCTTGAATCGTTGCGGCATAGAAAAGTCCAGATTGTAGGGAATGTTTGGTGTTCGACATAAGCTCTCCCAACTATTCCTCGTGTGAGCTAAAAGTGCTCCAAATGTTCTTTCATTGCGTTGCTCCCATTCGTTAATCATTATTGCCCAAAGGTTTTCAATCGGATTCATATCAGGAGAATGTGGTGGCAGAATTAGATTAATAATCTCTGGCTCCCTTTCCTCCTCCCTTCGTAATTCCTCACCCAACCTTGTTTCCTTCGACATAGCAACGCTTACCTCCATCCTCATTCCACTTCCGGGTCATTCCATGTCAACTCAGCCACAAAATGGCACTTTTTGCACTCACCCCTTTCAATTTTGCTCATACTTGACACAATAGCAGATATACATGCCAAACTTAAATTCCCAAATTATTAGAGCTGACTGACCTTTGGTTACTGAGATACAAGGTCACAAAGTTGTGACATTTTGACCTTTTTTGCGTTAAATGACTATTTTCAAAACGGTGTAACTAAAATACTATTAAAGCTAGAGCATTGATTTTGGTCTCATTTTAAAGCTCTTTAGTAGCCCCTTGTTTATTGTCTCTTGTTAAATATCTCTACTGTGAAAAATAAAAAAATCCCTTCAAAAGTTGACCTTTGACCTTGAATAAAAAAAAAATACCTTCTCCTAAAAAATTCAATTTTTTTACATTAATACCTTGAGTCATGTACAACAAAATCCCAAGAAGCTGTAAGTGGCTGATAACTAGTTCAATGTATAAAAAATAAATGAAGTTGGCATCATTCTTCAATTTTAGATTTTTTTTGTCAGTTCATTTATTTAAAAGTTCTGTTCTGATATAGTGTCAGTGAAGACTTAGTTCAACTTAACATTATTAGTTCAAAAACCTTTTTGTGACCTGTGCCAAAAGAAGTCTTTTAAAAGACAACCAGGGTTAAACCCCTCGACAGCCCCAAATCTACTGGAGTAGCGCTGATCCAAAGGCCCAACTAGTATATAAGTACTGTCAACTTTACAGAGTTGACTCCTGACTTCAAGTTAAAGTTAATTTATTTTTACTAAATACATGTATAAAAATTTATTTAATAATTCATTAATTGTTCATTGTTTTCTTTTCAGGATTTTCTTTGTGCTTTTGTGATTTCAGAGTACAAACATGGAACATTTAAAACTGAAACAGAAGTGTGCTGATCCTTTGCTGCGTCACAAAGGTCAGTGTCGAAAGAAGAGTTTGAGAATTGTACCACAGGAACTTGTAAATAAGTTTCCCGATCTGCACTTAACACTACATCACAGACTTTGTAAGCAGTGTAGAGAACATCTTGAGTCCTTGCCTGAGAAAGGAATAGGCACTTTGAATTCAGACATAAATGATGATTCTTCTTGTAGTAGTGAACCACCTGAAGATCTTGAGAAAATTGAAAATGTTGACAATAGTGATGCATCAACTTCAGAGCAAAACCATGAGATGTGTACTTTGAATGCTTCTTTTGTTTCAATTGGTGAATCACCCATAAAAAAGAGAAAGCTTGTAGAGCAAAAGTCATATGGAGCTAAAAAACTAAGCAAGGTGACAGAGACAGTTAAGAAGAGAATGGAAACAGTTGCAGGAAAAGAGATTTCTGACTCACAATTTAAGGAGCCATCTGGAGATGTAGACTGTTTAGAAATAATAAATCAACTCAAGGAAAAATTCAAAAATGAAAATACTAAAAGAAGTGATAAAATAAAAATCCTCACTGTATTGCCCAAAAGTTGGAGCATTAGGAAAATTGCTTCAGAATTTAACACAACAAGGCATACAGCATCTATTGCTAAAAAAATAGTTGAAGAAAAAGGTGTCCTTTCAGACCCAAATCCAAAGGGTGGGAAAAGAATTAAACAGGATACTGTTGACGCTATTAAAGCATTTTATCTTTCAGAAGACATCAGTAGAACAATGCCAGGAAAGAAAGACTATTGTAGTATCATTGACAATGAAAGAGGAAGGATACATTTGCAAAAGCATCTTTTACTTTGCAATTTAAAAGAAGCCTATCATATTTTCAAAGAAAGAAATCCTTTGGTTAAGGTGGGATTCAGTAAATTTGCAGAATTGCGTCCAAAGCAGTGTGTTATTGCTGGAGCAACAGGAACTCACTCAGTATGTGTCTGTACAATTCATCAGAATGCCAAACTTATGTTTGTAGGAGCTGAATTAGAAAAACTAACTGCAAATGATGACACACCTATTAAGAATGTACGTCATTGTGTTGCCTTTATGGAATGCAATCCTGCCTCACAGAAATGCTGCCTCAGACAATGTGAACAATGTGGAGATCCATCAGATTTAAAAAACAGACTACTGGACATATTTACAAACAACTTCATTGATATCATAAATTTTAAAAAGTGGACCAATACAGATCGGTCAAATCTTGAATCAGTAGAACTGAATACAGATGAATATATTGACCAATTCTGTAACCAACTGAAAGAATACCAGATACATGACTTCAAGACAAAGATGCAAGCAACTTATTACCGTGAAACAAAAATGTCTTTGAAAGATGGTGAGGTCCTTGCTGTGTGTGATTTTGCTGAAAATTATTCCTTTATTCTTCAAGATGAGGTTCAGAGCTTTCACTGGAACAATGAGATGGCTACTCTACATCCATTTGTTATTTACTATAAAAAGGAAGATGAGATTGCTCACCTTAGCTTTGTTATTATTTCAGAGTGTAACATCCATAACACAGTTGCTGTACATTTGTTTCAAAAGCATCTGATAAAATTCCTAAAAGATAATATCTCATCCATCGGTTCCATCCACAAAATAATTTACTTTTCAGATGGGTGTGCAGGACAGTATAAGAACTGCAAAAACTTTTTGAATCTTTGCCATCACAGAGATGATTTTGGAATTGAGGCAGAATGGAATTTTTTTGCAACAAGTCATGGAAAGGGACCCTGTGATGGTGTTGGAGGCACAGTTAAGAGATTAGCTGCAAAAGCTAGTCTACAACGACCTTATGATGAACAGATCCTTACTGCAGAACAGTTATATACATTTGCAAGTGAAAATATTGTAAATATAAAATGTCATTTTTCAACCAATAAAGAGCATGAAGAGGAAAGCCAACTTCTCCAAGAAAGACACTCAACTGCAAGGACTATTGCTGGTACACAGAAATTACACCATTTACAGCCAGTTTCATTGACTTCTCTTAAGGTTAAACATTATTCATTATCAGATTATTCAAATATTGAGAAAGTTACTGAAAAGGAAGAAGTTGTGACTGAGGAGAAAATACATGGTTTTGTTACTGCTGCATATGATGGCCATTGGTGGGTGGCATATGTGCTGGAAAAGATACCAGAGAAGTAAAAGTCACATTCCTTCATCCTCATGGCCCAAACCCATCATTTGTGTATCCTGGTCGACCAGATGAATTAATCTTACCATATTCAGATATTCTAACACAAGTTGAGGCATCTACTACTAATGGACGAACATACAGGATTTGCAAAGAAGTTACTTTGAAGGCATCCAAAGCTTTGGCAGATCTACAGCACAGAAAGGTAAGAATTCAAAATTAAAATGGTCATGTAACTATATATACACTGCATACATTTTAAGTTGTGATAAATGGAAATCAATGAGCACTATACCTATACATATTGTATGTACATTTTAATATGTTACTTGTATTTGTTAATTAGGTAGCTATCTAGGTATACATTAAAAATTGTTTTCTCTTCTAGAAATCACAATAAATTGGGTGGCCCACAAGAATCTTGTCAACTACTGAAAACCATCACATACATGCACAACATACAGGTGAGGTGGGTAAAGAACAAATATTTAAAAATAAGCATTTGCTTGTTTGTAGAAGGCTGCAGATAGTATGTAGATATGGGTTGTATTTGTAAGAGATTGAGCTGACCTTAGACAAAAATGGTTACTGACATACAAGGTCACAAAGTCATGACTTTTTGACAATTTTTGTATAAAATGACTTTTTTCAAAATGTTGCTTGAATTCATTATTTTTTATACATTGAACTAGTTATCAGCCACTTACAGCTTCTTGGGATTTTGTTGTACATGACTCAAGGTATTAATGTAAAAAAATTGAATTTTTTAGGAGAAGGTATTTTTTTTTTATTCAAGGTCAAAGGTCAACTTTTGAAGGGATTTTTTTATTTTTCACAGTAGAGATATTTAACAAGAGACAATAAACAAGGGGCTACTAAAGAGCTTTAAAATGAGACTAAAATCAATGCTCTAGCTTTAATAGTTTTTTAGTTACACCGTTTTGAAAATAGTCATTTAACGCAAAAAAGGTCAAAATGTCACAACTTTGTGACCTTGTATCTCAGTAACCAAAGGTCAGTCAGCTCTAATAATTTGGGAATTTAAGTTTGGCATGTATATCTGCTATTGTGCCAAGTATGAGCAAAATTGAAAGGGGTGTGTGTTTTAGGTGGCTGACTTGACATGGAATGACCCTTCCTTCATTAAACCTATTATCGCTTTTACTGTCCCTTCCTTCCATCCTTCAATGCCAGCATTCTTAAACCTAGCACATAAATTATATAATATGGAATCTAACACGTTAGATCTCTATGCATTCATGTTACTTGAAGATGCCTGTGTCTTAGGGGGATTCTGCGCATCCTTGGTGAGCCCGAGGACCTATCAACTCTTCATCTATATTTCCCATTTCCCCACTTTCTAACATTACTCAACAACTCTAATTTAACCTCTTATAACGTCAACTCACTCACTTAGGGGAATCTAAGTGTTGACAGTGGCATGACTCCAGATTCCTGGGATCTTGGGAGCATTGCTCCAGTAAATTTGACCATGAGAAAAAGTAAATTTGGGTTTGGGTTTTGTTCATCCGCTAGATGTTATGCAATTTTTTTGCGTATACGTTCTTGTACAAACGAATTTTTTTAAATTACAAATTTAGTTATTTTAAGTTTAGTTGGTAATTCCATATTTAACAATTATTTTTATTTTTTGTTGAGCTTCAATGTTTTGATAATTAAAATTTTATTAAAACGTATATTTTTTTAATATAAAATTATCAGGATTGGACTATGTTCCATTGATCTCGGCCAGGTTTGATAAATTGGCCAGATAATTACTTGTGCGGTTTTAAGTAATCCACCATGACTCTAGAATTGAAAAGTTTAGTTAAGTTTAAACTTACTTTTACTTACTTTAACTTACCTACTTTTACTTACTCTTCCTTACTTTTACTAAGTTTAAAGCACTTACTTTTACTTACTTTCATTGTACTATATTTACTTACTTTTACTCACTTTTACCATACTATATTTACTAACTTTTACTTATTTTGTATTTTTTCAGGTAGCCAATAATCAATAATGGATCCTAATATTGATGAAGTTGGAGAGAAAAGTGAGGGTGTTAAAAGGGGTTACTTTTGTGGTCAATGCAAGAACAAATATTCAAAGAAGCAAAACTGGGAGGAACATTTTAATTCCAAAAAAAATATTTGTTACAATACAAGAGGTCCCAGAGTTTGGGCCCACAGCTTAGATATTGCAGTAAAGAAATACCAGGATGAAGTGCAGCAAAGAGATATGGCAAAGCAGTCATTTAGTTTGTTCACAAAATGTGCTAGTGCTAGACCTCAGAAAAATGAACCAACTTCATCAACTGCTAATCTAGAAAATGAAACTTTTTCACTAGATGTTTCACAGACTGAGAAAGTGCTTCTCCTCCACCTAATAAACAAAAGGTAAGTGAGGAATCTGCGCATCAGACTAACAAAACTGCTTTAGAGGAATTTGAAAATTCCCAAATCCAGAAGACATTGAATGCAATTTTGCGCCTAACAAAAAAACTCACCAAGCTGTTGTGGTTAATAAAGAGAAGAGTCAAAATATGCCTTCAAGTTCAAGTGTTGCATCCAAATCTAATAAAGCAAAAAACTTAAGGTGAGTTATAAACTGTACATTATTGTATTATTATGTTTAGCTAAAACAATTTGTAATTGGTATGTCGTCAATTCAAGAGTTTACTATCATTAACCTATCTAGTGGTGTAAGGGGAAAAAAAGTAAATTCAGAGCTGTGCTCCAGTAAATTTTTTCAAATCTGGAGTCATGGACAGTGGGCTTGAGGGGTAGTCTATAGATTATTACAGATGACCTTGAATGCTCCAACTATTTAAAAATGATTATTTATTACGCACATCATATGGCATAATACACACATGAATTTAAGTATCTTACACTATAGGAATGGAATTGAATCCTACCAGAGTTAAAAAGTCGCAAAATATGATAGATTAGTTTGTATTAAGAGGTTACTAAGAGAAAAGGATTTGGGATAGAGCGGAAGGCAGAGAGTATATTTTGTCGAGTTTCGGTTATTATTAACGTTATATGGATACATTGCCATGCGAGAGAGAGAGAGGAGAGAGTTACAAGGAGTTACAAGGAAAAGAAGTACCTCAAAAGGCCTTGCGGCCCATACTGAGGAGGTACCAATGGCAACGGGTGCCACGGAAAATTTTGTACACACTCAAATAGTGTGCAAGATTTGGTCTAACCTTTTCTTGAACTGATCCACAGATGAACTGTTCACAACTTCCGAAGGTAAGAGCTTGAAAACCTCGCTCAGTTGACCGCGCAGCCTCCGAGTTTCAAGCAAAAACAAGTTCAAGGCGCGTAACTGTCGATTGTAGCCCATATGCCTAACGGAAGGGATTAACTTTGTGGCCCTCGCCTGCACTCGCTCCAGCCTCTCAATATCTTTCCTGAGGGTGGGTGACCAGAACTGCACAGCATACTCCAGGTGCGGCTGAACAAGGGAATTGTACAGTGAGAGCACAATCTCCTTGTTCCGAAACTGAAATTGCCTCCTGATATAACCCAATAGTTTCTGGGCTTTCTTTTCCACCTCTACACACTGTTTCGTAAACTTAAGGTCGCTGCTAATTAGCACACCCAAGTCCTTTTCTAAATCAGTCACCTCGATATTACTACCCAACATCGAGTAGTCCGACTTGGGATTGGTGTAGCCAATGTGCATCACTTTGCATTTACCCAAGTTAAACGGCATTTGCCATTTTTTGGACCACTCTCCTATCCTACCTAGGTCCGCACGCAGTTCCTCGATCGCTTTGGGCATCCCAACATTGGCCCCAAGCTTGGTGTCATCAGCGAATTTGGCGATCCGACTGATGATGCCACCATCGATATCATTTATGTAAATGATAAACAGCAGTGGCCCCAAAACGGAACCCTGAGGAACCCCACTAGTGACCGAGGCTAGGGTGTGACCGTTGCCCTCCAAAAATCAAAAAATGGTCCTACAATGCTGTTCAAAGTTTTAGTGTTGTGTATTTATCTAGGAAACACCCCTGTAAATTTTCTTGGAGATCGGTGCATGTTTGAGCTAGCACCGTCGTACCAGCAAGTATTGCTATTTCAGCTTATGAACTTCATAAATAAGTGTGAAAATAGCACATTTTATCAGATTTTCATTTCCGGGTCTGGAATGCTGACCCACAAATTTTCCACGTATTATTTTATTGCATTTAATTTTAATGATGCTCTTTTCTTTTCCCTTGACAGTGATTTGATGTTGTGAATAGAGAATTTAATCATGGATACACGGCAAGATGATGAGTATGTCAGAATGTTATTGGGCACCATACCCCGAGAAGAAGAAAAGGAAATAAAGGGCTGCAAACTGCCAACTAATAGGCAGGTCTTACTATGTCTGTTAGCAAACCTTCGGGATATGCATTGGGACCAGGCTTTATCTGCCACCATTGACAATGTGCTTTTGCATTACCAGAAGGCGAATGTCCCGACCATTACAGGCAGGAACAATATTGGCCGAGTGATTAAAACTTACTATGACAAAGACTACATGATGCTTATGAAAAAGAATGAGGATAGAAGACGGGCTGCTGATCCTGGAATTATGAAGCTTAAATCAGAATTGAGCCTGACGATGAAATTTTATAAGAACACAGTGTTGAAAGACATGGTGGCTGCGAAAAATGGAAAAACTCAGGCCGAACAAGATGCCATCGATACTGACATACTCTTTATGAAAAGCATGCTAAGTGACAGAGTAGCTACCTACTCTGGGGTAAACAAAATACTCACAGAAAAGATTCAGAAGCGACAGAAAAGGCAGATGCGAGAAGAGAAGCGACAAGAGAGAGAGCAATGTGATCATGCTGAGAATGTACAGGCTGATATTGATTCACCTATTAGCTCTGATGAGGACGATGACATTGATGAGGCCAGCACTGCTGAACCAAAGAGAAAACATCGGAGAACAGTGAAAGAGGGAGTTTCAATTTTTGTGCCCCATGATATTCTGAAGTCGGCAGAACTTGTTTCACGCAGTGTTCGAAACAACATCTCGCCGACCCAGCTGAATGCAATTGTGTACTCCATTGTATCTGCATGTGGTGGAGATACATCAAAGCTGAGTCTAAATGCAAGGATGGCCCACCGATACCGAGCTTCCATCGTGTCAGAAATAAGTTTAAAAATCATGGATGAATGGCAACCATCAGACAAAGTACTGGTGCACTGGGATGGTAAACTTATGGACACGCTGGATTCCAAAGGCACTGATGACCACCTGCCCATTCTTGTGTCTGGTGTCAATGGCACAAAGCTTCTTGGAGTCCCACCTCTTCCGCATTTGACTCAAAAAGCTGGCCTGGTTCAAGGAGACTTGATATCAACAGCAACCAAACAACTTCTGGTCGATTGGGAGTGTGAACAGAATGTTGTTGGTATGGTTTTTGACACAACTTCATCCAATACAGGTAAACCTATTTCAAATATCAGCGTGAATTTATCACGACATTAATACCAAAATACAGTGAATGATTTAACAGAAATCTGCAAAAAGCACATGCCTGAAATGGTTGCCTTAAACTACAATTACATTTTTTTTTCAGGACAAAAAACAGCTGCTTGCGTCTCCCTCCAAAAGGAATTAGAGCGTGCTGTATTCTGGTGCGCCTGTCGCAGGCATGTGGGTGAAGTCATCCTAGGTGTTTGCTGGGATTGCTTGAAAGTGGAGGGCTCTTCAAGTCCAAACATAATGGTTTTCCAGAGGTGAGTCATAAGCTTTACAAAATAACAAGGAATATTATTATCTAATGAACAAATTTAGTGGAATTTCTTTTATTAGACTTATAAGATATACTAACACCAAGCAAATGATCGATCATATCAATCTTAATACCCCTAAAACAATATTATAGATTAGTACGAAATACAATAATCCCAATAATTGCATTTCTAGGTTCAAGAACCATCTCTCTCAACTGGCGTACAATGAAAAAAAGAAATACTACTACCCCGCAATGCCTGGAGTGTTTGAGGAGCGCCAGCAGGAGATGGCTGACTTCTTCCGTGAATCTCTAGCCCAACCATTTACACGTGGCTACTACAAGGAGCTGGTAGAGCTTTGTCTGCTGCTTGTAACTAAAGGATCTGAGCCAGTGAACTTCACAATGGTCTACTCCAGCGCACTTCACAAAGCAAGGTGGATGGCTAAACTGCTCTATACCCTCAAGATTGTTCTTTTGTCAGGCCAGATCAAAGAGCAGTTTCCCAAAGCCGAGGTTGTGACTAAAAGTCAAATCAGCAAGTTAGAACGGTTTGGTGTGTTCACAGTCGCTGTTTATGTCCCATGGTGGATTGTTTGCCCCGTTCCAGCAAGTGCGCCACTGAATGACTTGAATTTGGTGGAAACCTTGGCTGAATTTGCCCCATATGACGCCACAATAGTTGACACACTTGGTACCTAACTGAGGAGTTGGCCCCACTGGCTTTGTTCTCATCCCAAGTACAAGAAAGGACAAAAGAGGAGATGAGGAAGGCCCTTCTTTGCCATGAAGGCACTGAAGTTACTAAGAGAGTGGGGCTCAATCATGGGGGCTATGGAAAGCCATATCTTCCCCCTGTCCCAGAAAGTGGCACTGCCCTGGTGGACCTAATTGGGCCTGACTCAAGCCGGTTCTTCACCATTTTAGGCATGCCCTATCAGTTTCTCCACAGTCCAGCCAGTGAATGGGCGGATCATGACGACTACCTGAACATGAAACGGGTTGTGGACAAGCTTCAGGTCGTCAATGAGGCTGCAGAGCATGGTGTAAAACTTTGCCATGACTTTCTTAATGTTGCCAGGGATGAGGAGCGCTTTCAAGAAGTCCTTCAAGTAGTTGAAAATGACAGACTCTGCGTTCCTAATCAGCGCAAACGATCATCTGTTTCCGAACAGAAATCATGGTTTCTTGCTCTAGAGAAATAATACCTTGTGAATATATGATAAAACCCCTTAATGTACCATGAGAGAATAAGAATGATTAACTTTTTTGTAGGACAAAGTTGGGGCAACTGTCACACCCTAACCGAGGCCCAACCCGAACTAGCCCCTTTAATTACCACCCTCTGCCACCTATTCCTCAGCCAGTTTTCAATCCACCTACCTATTTCCCCACCGATACCCAGCGCACGCACTTTCGCCATTAGCTGGTGGTGAGGTACCTTATCAAAGGCTTTCTGAAAGTCGAGATAAAGTATATCAATCGCCCTACTCTTATACTCACTCAACATGATGTGGAAAAACTCGAGCAAGTTGGTGAGACACGACCTATGCCGTCTAAACCCATGTTGGGAGTCCCAAGCAGCTTGTAGGAATCCAAATGGTCAACGATCCTATCCGCTATTATCTCTTCTAATAATTTACCTACAACTGAAGTGAGACTAATGGGACAATAGTTCCCTGGACTTTCGTGATACCCTTTCTTAAAGATAGGGGTCACATGGGCCAGGTGCCTGGTGACTGGAGGGAAGCCAATCTCCAACGATTTGTTGAAGACTGTAGCCAGGTGGGGAGCCACCTGGTCGCGCACTTCTCGCAACACTCTGGGGAGAAACTGGTCTGGCCCAGGAGCCTTAAACGCGCTCAGTTTGTCTATTCTATCGGCAACGACTGTCGCGGTACATCTAACACTATCCAGGCCAGCACCTTCGTGCCTCACGCCTGGCTCGGGGATGACGCGGGTATCCTCCCTGGTGAACACTCCCTCAAAGTACTCATTAAGCACATTAGCGATGTCCGCGTCAGAGGTCCGCAGAACGCCGCTTCCGTCCTTTAACGGACTTATCATGCTTCTAATGGGTTTTCTACTATTAACATAACTGAAGAATTCCTTAGGGTTCCCATTGCAGAGGCTTGCCACCCGTAGTTCTTCGTTACGTTTCGCTAGCCTAACCTTCGCCTTCACTTCCCTACACAGGCGGACATACGCTTCAGTGTTCTCATGGGAACGATTGGCCTTTGCCCTCCTATACGCTACTTTCCTATTTTGGATAGCTGAAGTGATGTCACGATTGAACCACTTAGGCTGCGTTGAAGCAGGGGTGACCGGTTTTGAGGGTATGGCAGCAGACTGCAGCACCATAAACTCGTCCCGGAATGCACTCCACACTCCCTCAACCTCGCCGCCAACCTCTAACCCCATCTCTCCTACGCTATCCCTGAGGCTAACAAAGTTCGCCCGCCGGAGATCGAGCTTACTGCCTCTCGAGTTACTACGCTTCACCCGAGGCACGCACACACGGAACCTAATAAGACTGTGATCACTCCCGCCCAATGATTCATCAATGGTGAGGCCAGTGACGAGGTTGTCTTCGGTCGTGAATATTAAGTCTAGAACGCTTTCACCTCGTGTAGGCTCGTTGACCCACTGAGTGAGGAAGTTCTCATCAGCAAAGTCAACTAGCCTCCTCCCTTCAGCATCGGCAGTCCTGTTTTCCCACTTTATGCCGCGACAGTTGAAGTCTCCTAAAACTACACACACCCTATCCCCTAGCAGGCTGCTGAGTTTGGTGTACAGGGCTGTATCCTCCTCGAGGAGGAGATGCGGAGGTCTGTACACCAAGATTAACCTATAGTTCGTTCCTCCCACATTCAGATCGACGCCAAGCAGCTCCCGTTCCAACCGGAACTGGCAGTCAACCGGACTCAACGTGTCTCTGACGTATATTAGTACCCCACCCCCTCCCCACGGGTGCGGTCTTTGTGAAACATTCTATACCTGGGAATTTCGAACTCCCCAACGTAGTCCCTATGATCAGTATGAATCCAGGACTGAGTGATAGCAACGATATCCTGGTATTCTGATGCTAAGAGCGCCCGTAGCTCGCAAAACTTGTTCCTGATCGACCTAGCATTAAAAAGCATTGCACGGAGGGAACCTCCCCCTATTCTGACCGCCCCCTAGCATGACCTGTTTCCCGAACAGCCAGGGCTGTCGGGAGTTGAAGAGCCCCTCACTAATGAGGGGACAATCTCCGCAGGAGCCTGAGCCCCCTCCAACGTGGAAGGAGAGTCACTACCTGCTGTTGGAGGGGGACTACCTGCTGTTGGAGGGGGACTACCTGCTGTTGGAGGGGGACTACCTGCTGTTGGAGGGGGACTACCTGCTGTTGGAGGGGGACTACCTGCTGTTGGAGGGGGACTACCTGCTGTTGAAGGGGGACTACCTGCTGTTGGAGTAGGTTTAACTGTTTGGGGAGCAGGATCAATTGCTGGTTTGGGGGGTCTTAGTTTAAAGAGATTATACAAATTAATGTTCAGTAAATCACCATACTTCTTTTTCCCCTTCTGGTTAAAATGTATCCCGTCCGAACCAAAGTATTCCCCATTTCCGTAGAATGTAGGCCAAAAATTGACAAACTTTAGGCCTTTTTTATCACACATGCATTTAACTCTTTTATTTATGCTAATGGCTTTACTTAGAGTATAGGGTCATTCTCTGTCAGATCAACCAGTGCCTAACACCCTCATCTCTCAGATTTTGCTGAAATTTGGTTTATAGGGAGTTTGTGGGCCCTGAATCCATTTCTGAAATTATAAGGTCAATCCGACCAACGGTTCAAGAGATATGACCTCGGGAAATTTGAGGTCACTTGCGAGGTCACTAACATTTGGCGACCCATAACTTGGGTAATAATGGTCACAATTATATAAAAGTATATATATTTAGAATCAGAAAATGACAAGGAATCCAAATATGCACGTTTTAGAACTCTAGGTTGAAAAATAAAAAAGTTACACTGTAACCAAAATTTGAGGTCACGATTTGACCTCTGGGGTATCAAATGAGAATTTTTTTTTAAATGTAAAAAATGAAGGCATAGGCATTGGTTATTAGAATCAGCAAAAAAAAGTTTGTTTATGTTAGTATTTTTCATGTAACTAACATATAAGTGAACACCATATTCATAAGTTGTGCGTCAATTCTACCTATTTTTTCACACTTAAGCTCATAATTTGACCTATAGAAATTAAAATTACATTTTTTTATAGATATAAAAAGAAAGGCAAAAAATGTAAAATTGTATTTCACTGCTAATCTACACTGGCAATAATAGTTATAATAGTGAAAGGGGAAGACCTACTTAGAGGATTCATGTGCTAGCCTAATACAATTTTTGCATGCTCGATGCTCTCATCAATTTCTTTTTGTGGAAAAATGTATTGACTTCTGCTGCCTCCTCTTTCTCCCAATGCAGCCAGCTGCAATTTTGGATTTTGATGGTATGTGCAGACACAGACAGAATGAGTCCCACCACTACCGGCAAGCACACAATATGATGGCCGTAATTTTGCAAATGTGGAAAATCCTATTTTGGGATTCTTTTCATCATTTTTATATAGTTCAAACATCTCTCTTAAATTCCCGAGGACCAATCGTTTTTGCACCTTCATTGCACCTTCAGCACTGATAACTTTCACGCAATCCTTTTGGCCAGGACACATACGACTAACCTCTTCTGACTCATAGAATCTTCTAACTATATCTTTGTGTTCTTCAGATATCACTTTTCCTTTGCTCATTAGTGGAATCTTCGGAAGGATTCCATGTTCTGATTTAAGTGAACGGCTTCTTTTCACCATGTATGTTGTAGTTTGAAAGAAACTAGCTGTTTTTTCAATTGTGTATGGTGAGAGTGTCAATATTTGTAGTTTGTGATGGTGACATTTGCTCTCCAGGAATGACTGTTTCAATTCATTCATTAATTTGTCTAGATGTTTTTCAGATTTAGTTTCAGGTTTTGAAGTATCACTTACCTCCTCGGTAATTTGAACACCATAACTGAGTTCTAGCCTCTCCTTCAGGTGTTTCTGAGCAGATGATAGCTTACCACGAGCCTTGCGCTTTTTCTGGCTTAATGACAGCCCTTCTGAAAAGAACAGAAAAAAAGGTTTCACACACCTGAATATTAGTAATTAAATATTAATTATAGTACCTTAAATGCTATATAATTGGCTATATAGTAGATCAAACAGACCTTGTAGTAAAGTATAAGTTATTATATTAATTTATTACTTACTTTTTTTAACTGGTGTTTGGTCCAGAAATGCTAGAACTGGTTCAACTGAAGTTGAAGGATTTTCCTTTATCAAGCAATCACTGTCATTGTCCAGATCTTGAATTGAAGAGATGTTACTCAAGCCACTGATAGTAGATGATTCATTTGAATCCTGCTCAGACTCGTTGTTTCAGTGGTACTAAGTATAGTGGGGCTTTTCATTATCAGTGTCCAGCAGTTCACACACAACAATGAGTCTTTTTCACTCTTCCAGCACATTTTTCAACAAGTACATCAGTCACTTTTCTAAGATTGATTGTTATGCGTTTCTTGTGTTTTTGAATAGGGTCCTGGCAGTATTTCAAGTGCTGAACCATTGTATTTTGATCTGTAAAGATATAGGATTTACAATTAGGTAATATATATTTTTTAGAAATAATAGCTATACACACTTAATATTTTAGGCCTTGATAGTCTCTGAGGCTCATTAAAACACCATACTCACCAGCCACCCACAGTGCTGGCTGGAACTGTACTAACCTGTAGACAAGGAATTTTGCAACTATCTGTGTTGATTCTGCACTTAGACAAGTAGCAACATGTTTCAACAGGTTTGTTTAGGCTACATGTGAGCTTAGTCTTCCCCTTTCACTATTATAACTATTATTGCCAGTGTAGATTAGCAGTGAAATACAATTTTTATTAAATTCTTGGAGCTTGAGGTCAAATTGATAGCTAAGATATAAAAATTCCTTGAAATGACAAGCAATTTATAAATATGGTGTTCACTTATAAGTTAGTTACATGAAAAGTACCAACATAAACAAACTTTTTATGATTGTTTCTATTAGTCAAGAACTCTGACTGTTTTTTATATCTATAAAAAATGTAATTTTAATTTCTATAGGTCAAATTATGAGCTTAAGTGTGAAAAAATAGGTAGAATTGACGCACAACTTATGAATATGGTGTTCACTTATATGTTAGTTACATGAAAAATACTAACATAAACAAACTTTTTTTTTGCTGATTCTAATAGCCAATGCCTATGCCTTCATTTTTTACATTTAAAAAAAAATTCTCATTTGATACCCCAGAGGTCAAATCGTGACCTCAAATTTTGGTTACAGTGTAACTTTTTTATTTTTCAACCTAGAGTTCTAAAACTTGCATATTTGGATTCCTTGTCATTTTCTGATTCTAAATATATATACTTTTATATAATTATGACAATTATTACCCAAGTTATGGCTCGCCAAATGTTAGTAACCTCGCGAGCGACCTCAAATTGCCCGAGGTCATATCTCTTGAACCGTTGGTTGGATTGACCTTATAATTTCAGAAATGGATTCAGGGCTCACAAACTCCCTATAAACCAAATTTCAGCAAAATATGAGAGATGAGGGTGTTAATTTCATTTTTTTTTGGTTGATCTGACAGAGAATGACCCTATAGTCACTAGCACGCATTCGAGGGAGAATTCCTACGACCATACCCATGTCTGTCCTATCCCTAACCTTGTCAGTTAGGTTCTTAAATTCTTTTATAATGGGCTCTGTCTGCCCTCCTGTCCCTCCCATAAAAACGTCATTGCCACCAACATGGACAATGATAGGGCAACTCTTATTCTTGATATTAATTTTGCCTAATTCCCTATTAATTATCTGGCTTGTGGCACCCGGAAAACATCGGAGCTTTCTCTTGGTCACCCGTCTTGCTCCGAAAAAGTCCCCTTGATTCCTTACCATAGAATCCCCAATTAAAAAGGTTTCATCCTCCTCATCAGCAAGTAAGTGAAACTTATTTTTGATGGTAATGGGTTCCAAATCCTTATGTTTTGGTTTTGGTTTGGATGGTCTTTTATTTTTGACCAATTTGAATTCTTGGTCCTCCGTTCTATTTTCCGGAATAGTCACCGTGTTTTCCAAGCATGCCACGCTTTGCTCTAGATGCTTAATTTTACAGTTTAAATATGCTGGTGTGTTTTTAGTTTGATCTTGTCTACTGGGATGGATTTCCAGTGCTACGAGCCTAGCTTCAAGCTTTTTTACTAATTCCTTTAGCTCTTTCACTTCCTTTTCGTGGTTGTCTCTAAGTTTACAAAACAAACATATACTACAGGATGTGATATCGCTGATACTACCTTCTGGGAAGTCAACGCACCAATGATTAACTTTACATTTAAAGCATTCTGCTTTCAATTTAGCTGGCCCTGTCATATTTTTTTATTTTGTTTTTGTTTACAATACGTTAATTTAAATAATACAATATGTTCCTTTTAATTAATACGATACGTTACTTTTAAATAATACAATATGCTACTTTAATTAATATAACGGATGGTGAGAGGGGTAATGGTGAGTTTGGAAGTAAACATGTGTTACAGACCAGAAACTGAGTTGAATACAGAATTGAATGGAACCTGTGGGTTGCTGTCAGTAACAATGCAGTCTGATATTAATTTAAATAATACAATGCTATTTTAATTAGTATATTGGTTAGTGAGGGAGGATTGGTGAATGCCGAAATATGAAATAAACACGCGCAGACGAGTGGCATGTGTTTCAGACCGGAAGTGGAATTGAATACGGAACTGAATGGGATCTGTAGGGAGCCGTTTATAACTGCAGAATGATGTTACTTTAAATAATATAATATGTTATTTTAATTTATACAACGGATCGTGGGAGAGAAGTAGTGAATGCGGGAGATAGACCTGCGAGAGCACGTGTTACAGACCGGAAATGGACCTGCGAGAGCACGTGTAACAGACCGGAAACGGAAATAGACTCGAACATACAAATTTTACTATGTAACTCGTCTGAAAATGCAATCTGTAACTACCATCTAAAACAATGCAAACTTATTTCATGTTAACTTTCCCAGAGAAATTCAGCCGAAAAAACAGAATTTAAACAATATGAAATTATGTTCGTTAACCGGAAAAGGAATAAATTAAGTATAATTAATAATAAATTGTCTAATTATTAAGCAATAGTGCTTGCCCTAATCTCAATAATAGAGTAAATAAATATTAAACTTATCTAACAAATATACAATCAAACGTCACTTAGTCACTATTAAGAAAAAGATACTGGAGAGACCACACAGCACATCCGCCTCCGATGAAGTCAGAGAGAGAGAGAGAGAGAGAGAGAGAGAGAGAGAGAGAGAGAGAGAGAGAGAGAGAGAGAGAGAGAGAGAGAGAGAGAGAGCTTTTAAATCTCACCTTTTAAGTGGTTTGTGGGTAAGGGTTTCACGTATGTTATTTTAGTCCAGGGTAGTTTATGTGGAGGTGTTAACGAAACTTGCACTTGGGACTGTTAATTGTAAGACAACTACCATAGCTGGGACTGAGACACGTTATCCCCTGCATACTCTATATATATATCTATATACAGTATGTCTCTATATATAAATAGATAGAGTGATCGACACAATGATAATGTGGACGTCATTGATGGGGTTAGAGCAATTATGTGCACCAATCCGAACACACCTCCGCTGCCAGAAGGACTGCCCATTTTATACCTAACAGACTAGCTTGGGACGAGACAGAGGCGCGAGACTTATTGTAAGCACTGTACATGCAGCCTTAATTCTTAGTAAGTCTTGGTTACACTTAAATTAATAACTTGTGGCTAGTAAAATATTGGCTCTGGACAAAAATATCTAAACTAGTAGATCTTAATTCATTAAGGGCCAGAACTATTTTTTGTATGTCTTGATATTTCATAGTATATTCCACTTCCAGAGACTTCAGATAAATATGAAATAGCTCTCTGATGAAGAAAAATTAAAATTAAAATTTAAAAATTTAACCTTTAAGTTTTAACTCTATAGTATCATCAAGATGTGTTCCCAAAAGGGAACAATACTGGTTAATGGGTTAAGGCTAGAGAAAGACCTAGAGATTATGGCGATTTTACAGGGTGCTCAAAAGGTCTCTACTCAATGAGAAATACATTAAAATTCATAACTGAATAGGGAATGCATTTATTTATGGAACTATATCATAAATGTTCAAAATGTTACCCATTCACATCAGAGCAATTAATTAATTAATTAAGGAAATTAGGTAATGTAACTCTCATTGGTTAGAAACCTATATTAATGAAAAGTTTGTTTTCAGGTTTACACACCTTTTTTTCCCTTGTAAACCCAAACAATAGAAATTTATAGCCTATATTGTGATCAGTATTTCTCCCTTACTGTATGCTTTTTTATATATGATTTTATGATTGTTATGAAATATATATATATACTAGAAATTTGGGGTTAAGAAAAAGAATATCTCAATCTGTTATCTAGGTTCTTATCATGTCTTCAAAAAGTAAAAATTCTTCAGACTACAATTCACAAAGTACTGATAATTCTAATTTAAAAGGTAAGGTTTTCAGTGTTTCTAAATCTTATCTAATAAAAAAAAAAAAAAAATATATATATATATATATATATATATATTATCTTTACAAATTCCATTGAAATTGAATTGAATTTCTAAAGATAATTTATGGACATCCTGTATAAATAAGTGTACTTTATAACTCAGATTGATAAATGAATGTAGATGAGGTAGGCCATAGAGTATCATAAAGTCTGTGAATGGTGTTATGTTTTTCCTAAATATAAATGGTATTTGGCCTAAAACTGTTTTAGCTACATTGTTTTAAGAAAAAATGCATTTGAATTTAGGCCTAATAAAAAAAAGTGTAATACTTCATTCATAATGTAGAAAGTTATGAATGAAAGGCCAAATAGGCCCTGCACTTTCAAGTTAACTAGGCTATTTATTTGTTGTTGCAAATACCTCTAGGTTTAATTTGATTTTGAGTGTTACTTTAAGAGTAGCTGGGTTAGTAGGTCATGGAAATCTTTGTAGACTTTTTTTTTCTTGCTGACCATTGGACTTTTTCACAAACATAAAAGAAATTGTATTGTAGAGGCCTCATTAACTAATTTATTAAGCCTGAAGGACTGGAACTAACAATTAATAAAAAAAAAAAAGTACTAAAGCTAGCCATAGGGTAAATATGGCAGGTTTTTATTTTCAATTTTCCTGAAACTATTATCTAAGCTCATTAGCTAGCAAGATTTAAATTTTCTTTTAGTAGAAAAGACTTCATGTCCATCATGGATCAGACCCAACATAATTACAGCTGTAAGGACCTATGTCTATATATAGACCAGTAAAATGGCCTGCTGTTCGTCCATCAAATTTGCTCTCTATAAATTTCAGATGGAAATGAAGTTGAAGATGGTAATAGTTCTACTGAAACTTTGAGTGCGGAAGAACGTCACACCTTAAAACACACGCAAAGGCAAGAACCCCAAGGAGAAGAACAAGTTTACGCTTATTCAGTGTCTTCTATTAGTGTGCCTTCTTCCATTATTACCACAGGAATGTCTCACCTCTCAGGAACCACAGACTCATCTGCAAATTCTAGCTCTACTTCTGTTTCAAGGAATAATGAGTAAGGCCTTTTGCTGTATATCTATATGTATTAACTTATTTTGATTTTTTTGAAAGGTTTGGGTTAGCACAAGGCTTTAAGAACCCCTACAAAGTTTGTAGTTATGTTTACCTTAGGTTAGAAGTAGGAGCAAAAATTAAATTTAGGCCTATGCTGTAATAGGTTACTTCTACACATCACATTTCTGAATGAGAGTAGGTTTAGTTTTTATAATCTACTTTACCACTGCCCAGTATAGTATTGTAGTATTTCCCATAGATGCACAGTTTTTACGTCAAAATTCTTTTCACGATAGATCAATACAGTAGAATGGTTGGTGATGTATAAGCCTTCTGGTAAACATTAATTTTGGCATATGAACCAGGAATAAATATTAACATAAGTGGCAACATAGGTTTAAAGAATAGCATATACTAGGTGTTAGTGTTAAGGCTGGTTTGTGCTGCTGAATTGATAATAAGCAGGATTGGTTATTTACTTTATTTTAGTCATTTTTTGTAAACTTTTAAATTGTTTTGAAAAGAAGTCAAGTCAAGTCAAGTTAAGAAATTATAAGATTTTTCAATAGTTAAGTCTTGATGGGGGAAATTGAAGAAAATATTTGAGTTTACTTTTACTTTTAACACTTAACATGTCCCCAAATGTCCTTCATTATTAAATTAGCTTAAAATTAACTTTCAGAGGTCTATATTTGGTGCCAGGCTAAAGGGCAAGAATCCAATTATAGTCAAAATTAAGTGACAATTTTAGTCCTTAGAATAAATGTCAATGTTGGCTTTAGCATAGATCTAAACTTCATACCTTCTATTTGTCAGTATAAGTTAGGCCCAAGCCAACTTAAACTGAATTAAACTTATTGTATATATCGCTACATTTGTCTTGGGGGTGTTTTTGCGGGCGTTTGCCATTGGCTCCTCCTTCCTGCATAAAAAATATTCAAGAACTGAAATGGGATTTGTATCTGAGGTCAAGCAGCTTAAGCCACTTTGAAAGTTGACTTGGTTTTGACTGAGTCAGACATAAAAACATTGAAATATTATTACTGTAATACACTTTGTATAGAAGACATAGAAGTCTGATACAACTGAATTTCTGTTGTGTAAGAACAGTTCTTATGAAATAAGTCCAAGCTCATTGATAACATTGAAATGATTTTGGTTTCTTTTCAAAGAAAATCTAAGAATATTGAGTAAATTCTTTAGTTTTACTCGCTTTGTCTGAGTGGACCCAAAGTTAAGCCAATTTAAGGCTGGTTTAATCTGCTTGAACCTCGACTATGTAAAAGCCATCTTTAAATCATTGTATTGTAACTATATATAAATTATATAAAATTAACGGGTATATAGGTTACAATGTTCCTTTGTAAATTAATTAAACATTTTATATTAAATTTGGTATCAAAAGAATTTTATCAGTGTTTAATATTTCTTCTTTTTGCAGTAGTAACCTCTCTATAAGCAGCAACACAAACACACTGATCATTCATCATTCAGTGCCTGATGAGTCTTGGAGCCATCGATGGCTTTCTGGATACACTCCTTCCACAACTAAATCTCTGTAAGTAGATAACCTTCTAAAAATGAGTTAAGTTCCGAATAATACAACTGATCAGTTAATTCATATTTGATATTGATCATATTGCTAGAGTAAAACCTTTATGATTGTCAATCAACCAGTTTTGCTATCCAAAAAGATTTAAGTGTGAAAAGAAGACTATTTGACTGAAAGTTTACTTTCCATTTTCAATTTTGCCTTGTTGGTATAATTAGTTTGGTACACGTTTTTGTTTTCTTTTTAATGCTGTAAAGTAGTGGAAATTTAAATCAGTGGTTACCAGGGTTTTCACTGGAAGATGAGTGACAGGGGACCCGCCTCCTCTGTATCTTAGTCTTTGTCCTATAGTAAGGCTACAGTAATGCCTTGTCCCCTTCTGTTAAATATTCCAAGTCCATGTAAAGCATTGACATTAAGGTTGAATTACATTATGCTTTAGACCCTAACAAATTAAAACTTTTGCAAATGCAAAACCTTTTATTTAAACTTTATAACAATCACAAATCATTCTAAACATGCAGTGATAGAAATTATTAAAACCCTTAAAAGTTAACATGCAGTTTCAACTAAATAAGACATCATCATCATCATTATTATCATTATTATGATGATGATGTCTGTATGAAACTTTGTGATAACACTCTCTGGGATCCCTGGAGCATTTAACCCTTTAAGTCTGGAATTTTTTATAGGTTTAAGTTATGAATGCGGGTATTTGAAACGCTTCCAATTTGTATCAGTCGTCCTGACAGTGTTAATAGTTTGCTTGAGGGAGTGCACTGAAATCCTTTCAGGATCAAAGAAGTGTTTTGTAGGATTCATTGGAATGGAGATGGGAAAATTTTCCTTATTTCTATTGTTAGGGCGTCATTTAATAGTAAGGTGGGTGGGGATTCTTTAAAGTGTATCACAATTTAACACGCCCTAGGGTTCTTCTGCCTTGAGCTAATCCTCTATCAAAATCTAAGACAGTTCTTTGTTTTCTTCCTCAAAGATGGCATCCCTATTCCTCCTGCCTCATGGTGGCTTTGAGTTATCCTTATGATTCTTTTGTTCTGTGAATTTAATAAGGTCAATTAAATGATTGTGGTGCGATAATGAGGAAATCATTAGGAAAGAATAAACTGTGGTATTGGATTTCTAGTTCTAGAAAGCTGTTATTTTTTATTTTCTCTTAAGGGCAATTCATTTAACTCATTTTCCATATCAAATATCTTGAAAAATGGTGGTACCATAATTATCATGCAATCATTTTGTCATAATTGTTGTAGACATGTTAATTCATTTGATCTTTAAGTGATAACTGTATACTATTTAAATTTTAAGTTTTCAGGTGTACACACACACACACACACACACACACACACACACACACACACACACACACACACCACCTTTTAAGGCTTTTAAGATAAAAAAGGGCTGAGTTCGATTTAAAAAAAAAAAATCATGCTTTCCTTTCTTTTTATAATTAATTTAATCTTTTGGATTCTTTCTTCAACATTTTACCGTAGTCCTTTTGCTGTTTCATGATTCTTGTAATTGTATTAACATATATAACGTGGATGAAACGAGTTTGGTCCGAAAGACAATATAATGGCATTAATTAGGAAGACTACAAGAAAAAGTAACTAATGGTAGAATGTAGATGAGAACTTCAAAGCCGTTTTTGTTTCCTTGCAACAGGAGAGAGAGGTCATTGCAACCTACAGGAACCGAATCAACATCGTTTGTAACGAGAGTGAACAGTAAACTTTCGGAGTCAACTTCGAGCAGCTCATTCGTTGGAGGAAGTTCTCTTCTCACATCATCTCTCCTGGAGACATCATCGAACTTGGGTGCGTCGGGATTAGTTGGTAAAAACTCTTCGTACATTTCCAATCGAATTACCTCTCCCAATCTTACGAGAGCGAGTCCCGCAAAATACGGCAATTCCACCGAAATTCTGGATATTCCCTCCTCCTATTTAGATCAGTCTGAGGTACTGAAGCATCTTATTATTAAGGAAACTAAAGAACCTGCCAAAGGGTTAATGAATGGGGTGGGTATCGGCGGGTATGGAGGTAATATAAGCGGTGGTTGTAGCGACCAGAGCGCATCGAGTTCGAACAGCGCCATTAATGTAATTCACACTGAGCGTGGCAGCGTTTCTGGGTCCAGTTCTCAAGGCTCTCAACAGATAGGTCTAAGCGCATTAGATAGAGACGACCCAGATATATCCACGCTGCTGCATAGGCTCCACCCACCTCCCGCTTACCCGTCTTGGCAGTTGGATTGCGCCGCTGACATCAAAGAAACGGGAACGGATGTCAGAACAGACAAAACCCTTCTATCGAAATCACAGCCGGACTTAACTCGAGTGGGGACACTGAAAGAACCGACCCCAGCAAAAGAAGTTTTAAACACAAGGTAGGTTTTAAAAACTTTTTATTTTTTTTATTTTGTTTCACGTATCAAATCTTAGAATATCGTTTAAAGTTTTTGGTTTTCTTCATATTCAGTAATTGGGTGTTAGGTTGAAATAATTTTTTAATACTGTGAGTATTGTGTACTATTTAAGAAAAACGCATCATATTTACACGAAAAAGTTTTACGAATGTTATGTTCGTTTATTTCTTCAAATCCTATGTTTGCTTCTCGTGTCTCGTAGGTTTCCAGTACCCTTCAGGATGAAGATAATCCTGCTTCCTTGAAAGAATTAGTGGATATTGTAACCCACGAAAATAGTGCGTTAAAATTGGAGGTTGACCTTTATCATAGGAAAGTTGCCAAACTACAGAGAGTAAGTACTCTTTATTTTCATTTGGTCGTAGTTGAGTACGGAAGTTGTTGTTGTTGTTGGTTAGCCGATCAGCCTACCCTGATCGAGCAAGCCGGCGGCACGCAAGTAACCGATCGCCCTCTCTGGAGTGGACCAGAGGTTCAGCCCACTAGTGATGTTGTGTTGTGTTCGTTGTTGTGCTAGAGCGGTACACTCTGTCATAATGTGTTCAATTGTTTGTGGTGTGTCCTGGCACAGGTGGCAGGTGTCGTCTATGGAGTTGTCTAGTGTGTGTTTATATGTCTGTAAGTTGGGGTGATGTCCACATCGGAATCGTGCTAAGTTAACTCGATCCGATCTGCTCAGGCTGGTCTCTGCCCTGTCAATGGGTGGCGACTTCGCAAGTAGGACCGCATTCGGACCGAGTCGTGTCAGTGCTTTGTGGGTTAGGTGTGTGTGTGTGTGTTTTCTGTACTGTCAGATGTCTGTGGGGCGTGGTATGGAATGGAGTATTTGGTTATAATGTGTCTCTGGTGTTACCTTAATGGTGCGAGGTGTCGGTGCATGATTGTACAAAGTACATGTAGTGGCAAGGGTGTTGTGGGTTACTTGTCGCTGCTGCCATGAATTGTGTTCCCCTCATGTCTAAATGTTCCCTAACTTTCAGTATTTTTGTTTCTGTGTGCAGGTGTTCTATTGGTGTTGTTTGAGTGCATCCTGTAATGATATAAAGTGCGTTGTTTTGTATTGTCTCTTAGGTGTTTGTGTGTGTGTTTGAGATAATGGGTGCCCAGCATGGGCTAGCGTAGTACATAACTGAGCGAATATATTTTTGTATTTTTTTTTTTTTTTTTAGTTCGGGAAGAACCGATTCGCCTCTATTTAAAGGGCATATCTCAGCGGAAAAACAAAGAAAAAGTGAGAGGAAAGACAGAGGAAAAAGAAAGGGTGGAGGGGACAGTCGAAGTGGAAAAAGACCAAGGACTGCAGGGTCGAGCCCCATCATCCTTGGGTGCTAGGGCCGGGAGGGCGCACGTGAAACCTCCAGGAACAAGCACGTACAAACGAGCACAAAGAGCACTCAAGAGCTTGTATATGAGTGTTGTTGTTTCCTGCTGGTGTCCAAAGTTTGTGCCTGTTAGTACCCTAAGCGTGTTAAGTCTTGACGTACATTTGTTTTTAATGTCCTGAATGTGGTTTGCAAAAGATAATGATGTGTTGTATGTGACCCCAAGTATTTTGGTCCTGTGAGTGTGTGGAATGTTTGTGTTGTTTAGTGTAAGCTGTGGAGTTATCTGGTGTTCTTTTGTGTTGCTTGTAAGCAAGGTGATGGTTGATTTTGTGGGTGCTACTTTGAGTCTATTGTGTGTGAGCCAGTCTTGTATACTGTTTATGTATGTTTGTAGTTATTTGTAGCGGTGTCAATGTTGTTGTGGGTGGATATTAGAGTGATGTCATCTGCATATGATGATAAGGTAAGCTTGTTATCTATGGGTGTTCGAATTCTTAATGTTTTTGATGATCTTGGTGGTCTGGTCTGTATTGAAGGGTGTAGTGGTCGTGTCGAGTCTGTAGGTTTTCTTGTGTCTGGCTGTTTGTTTGTCTGCATGTTTCTGGTTGTTTCTCTGTTTAAGTGACTTTGCGTAGTAATTAACTAGAATGTTAGCTTGTTGTGTATATGTTGGGATATTATTTTGGCTGCGACAGATAGCCGCGTGTGAGGTGTGAATGCCGCTGTTAGAGTGGGTAATGCTGTTTATAGTCTTGTATAGCCTGGATGTATCTGTGGAGTGGTTTAGTGTTGTTATGAATTCTCTAAATGTTTCTGTTTGTTTTTCTTTGTGTTTGTTATTTAGTTGTGTGGCTATGTTGGCGTCTCTGGTGTTGCTTTGGTTGTGCAGGTACCAACTAGTGTCTTTAGCGTTGAAGTCTCCTCCTAAGATGACATTAGTGAGAGAGGCCAGATTGTGTAACTGTGGATTGTAATTGGTTGGCACCTGAGGTGAACTATCTGGTGGGATGTAAATGTTGATTAGTGTGGTGGTGTGTTTTGCGGGTGTTTTAATGTTAACTGCCTGTATTTATATAGTGTTATCTGCTTGGATTGTGTTTGTAATGTTTTGGGTATCATCAATGTAGCTAATGCTTTTACGTATGTAAGTGATGAGTCCACCCCCGTGAACCCCAGTACGATCTTGACAGATCGCCGTGAAGTCAGGGATGGTGGGTGTTTTGTGTGCATTTTAGTTTTGTTTCTTGTATAAGTGCTATGTGAATGTTTTGTTTGTGTATGAATTCCCTAAGCTACATGGTTTTGTTTGTGAGGCCATCTACGTTGTATTGTAATCAGGGTTGTGGAGTCGGTCCAAAATTTTCCGACTCCGACTCCACACATTGTCAAAAATTCGACTCCGACTCCGACTCCGACTCCGACTCCACACATTGTAAAAAATCTAAAAATCCGACTCCGACTCCTCACATTTTAAATATACGACTCCGACTCCTCTAGTGTTTCACTCTATAATTATCATAATAATAAGACATTTCATCACCACCACACTAAGTGTGAAATTTTATATTTTATATTTTATATTTAAATAAATATTAATTGTATATTCTGAAAATGTAAAAAAAAAATATTAAAAAAACTTAATCTAGGGGCTATCAATAAATAAGGTTTATTGACCAAAAAAACTAAATAACCTAAATGTTAGTATTTAGGATTTAGAAATTAAGGGTGACACAGGACAGAAATTGGAGTCGGAGTCGGAAGTTTTTTACCGACTCCGACTCCGCCCTGAAACGTGCGACTCCACGACTCCGACTCCACAACCCTGATTGTAATATGTTAATATTATACTTCTGTATGTGTTGCATGGTCCTATTGTGTCTGTCTTTGTGCATGGTGACATGTGTAAGTTGTAGTGGGGCCTGGATTAGTCTTAATGTCGCCGGAGAGTAAGAGTAGTCCGGGGAGCATGCAGTTGCTCCCCGTAAATGAAAAAAGTACGGAAGTTGGCATAACATGTGGGTAAACGAAAGCATGTTTTTTTTTTTCATTCGTTTAATTAACCAGTCCAGCGACAATCAACTTCTGTACTTATTTGTTTAATTTGTACTTTTTGTTTAATTGCCTTTTTCACTGTCATACATGGAGCTGAAGAAATGGTGAACCAGCATTCCCCTCACTGAAGCATAACAAGATCAAAAAGTTCCTTATTGTATCAGCATAAAAATGAAATGCATTATCAAAAATCTCGTTTTCCAGCCAATTGGGGTGAGAAAACGGAACAACCCAGATATAAACCCCAACAGCCTTAGGCACACCTATAGAAATGACAAGAAAGCTGATTGGGAACAGTTCAAAATACAGACTGAGGAACAATTCACCACATTAAACAGCACACCCATCAATACAACACTCAAGACATTTAATCAGATCATCAATAATGCAAACAAATACATACCCAAGGGCAACATTAGGAAATACAAACCAAATTACAATAGAGAAATAGCCCATCTCATAAGGCAACGGAACAACCTCAAATATAACACAAACACCACACACAGAAGCCATAAAACAGCAGATACAACAGCTCAACACAGAAATAAACAACAAACTCAAAGAAAAACAAACAGAAACATTCAGGGAATTCATAACAACACTAAACCACTCCACAGATACATCCAGGCTATACAAGACTGTAAACAGCATTACCCACTCTAACAGTGGCATTCACACCTCACACGCGGCTATCTGTCGCAGCCAAAATAATATCCCAATATACACACAACAAGCTAACATTCTAGTTAATCACTACGCAAAGATAAGTCACTTAAACAGAGACAACAACCAGAAACACGCAGACAGACAAACAGCCAGACACAAGAAAACCTACAGACTCGACATGACTATTACACCCTTCAATACAGACCAGACCACCAAGATCATCAAAAACATTAAGAATTCGAAGGCTACTGGACCAGACAACATATCTAACATACACCTTAAAAACTTGGGCCCACAAGGAATACTAACTCTCACAAACATCAGCACATATTCATACCAACACTGTATTATTCCTGACATATGGAAAGAAGGTAAAATTATTACACTACTCAAACCAAACAAAAATCCAACAGAACCAGCTTCCTATAGACCCATTACTTTACTATGCACATTGCACACCTTCCAACGTAACAGAAAGACTAATCTTACAAATCACCAACCCACACATTCCACTATCGCATACTCAACATGGATTCAGACCTCACCACTCAACCATGACATTACTCACTAACCTCACGCAGCACATCATGGATGGCATCAACTCCAGACGACCAGCTCAACATACACAATTAGCAACAATAGACATTAGTAAAGCATTTGATGCTATCCACGCTTCCCTCTCATAAACAAAATACTCAACACAAACATGCACAATAACACTAAAAGGTGGCTGAGCAACTATCTTTCAGAAAGATACTCACATGTCACATTTAATGGCAAGTTATCCAAAAACAAGCTTTTTCCGAACGGGTCCCTCAAGGCTCTGTTCTCTCACCAACACTCTTCAACTTATACATGCATGACATTCCAACACCCATAGATAACAAGCTTACCTTATCATTATATGCAGGTGACATCACTCTAACATCCACCCACAACAACATCGACACCGCTACAAATAACCTACAAACATACATAAACAGTATACAAGACTGGCTCACACACAATAGACTCAAAGTAGCACCCACAAAATCAACCATCACCTTGCTTACAAGCAACACAAAAGAACACCAAGTAATTCCACAGCTTACACTGAACAACATCAACATTCCACACACTCACAGGACCAAAATACTTGGGATCACATACAACACTTCATTATCTTTTGCAAACCACATTCAGGACATTAAAAACAAATGTACATCAAAACTTAACACACTTAGGGTACTAACAGGCACAAACTTTGGACACCAGCAGGAAACATCATCACTCATATACAAACAATATATTCGCTCAGTTATGGACTATGCTAGCCCAGGCTGGGCACCCATTATCTCAAACACACACATAAACACCTTAGAGACAATACAAGACAATGCACTTTATATCATTACAGGATGCACTCAAACAACACCAATAGAACACCTGCACACAGAAACAAAAATACTGAAAGTTAAGGAACATTTAGACATGAGGGGAACACAATTCATGGCAGCAGCGACAAGTAACCCACAACACCCTTGCCACTACATGTACAATCATGCACCAACACCTCGCACTATTAAGGTAACACCAGAGAGACATTATAACCAAATACTCCATTCCATACCACGCCCCACAGACATCACACAGTACAGAAAACACACACACACACACACACACACACACACACACACACACACACACACCTAACTCACAAAGCACTGACACGACTCGGTCCGAATGCGGTCCTACGTGCGAAGCCGCCACCCATTAACAGGTCAGATATCAGCCTGAGCAGATCGGATCGAGTTAACTTAGCACGATTCCGATGTGGACATCACCCCAACTTACGGACATATAAACACAGACTAGACAACTCCATAGACGACACCTGCCACCTGTGCCAGGACACACCACAAACAATTGAACACATTATGACAGAGTGTACCGCTCTAGCACAACAACGAACACAACACAACCTCACTAGTGCGCTGAACCTCTGGTCCACTCCGGAGAGGGCGATCGGTTACCTGCGTGCCGCCGGCTTGCTCGATCAGGGTGGGCTGATCGGCTAAACAACAACAACAACAACAACCCGGATATAAAATACAAAAGGCAGAAAGTGAAGCGTATATATATATCCATTCATACAGCCGTCATGGCGGACCAGCGCCCACCAATATGACTAAATTCCATACCTACGGCACTTCATACGTCTTGCGTGGATGGTGGCGCTTCCAGGACTTGTCAAAAATAAGAGAGTCCCGAATTTACGTACCTCTAACAAACCACCTCCGTTCTAACCTCCTTGCAGCCACTTTTCGTGCATAACTGAAATAAAATTAGGCTGTAGTATGCTAGAGTAGTTACCTTGCATACAAGTCTGTAACATGTTTATATTCCTTTAAAATAAAAAACGTGTAGCCACTGAAGTTTTTTCTTTCCAGTTTGAATTGGAGATGGCCAAAGTAGAAGAACAGTATGAAGCTTTGGTAAAACTCTGTGAAAGACGAGAACAATTGGAGCGATTGGCTAGACATAAACTACACACAGAAGTCCGTCGATTGTCCGAACAGAACAGTGAGATGAAAGAACAGTTGGAAGCACTTAATAGCCAAGCCATTATCAATCAGTCTTCCGTCGCTGAAGGCATTTCAGATGCGGCCGCGCTCAAAAAAGAATTGAATAAGAGGGATGTGTTCATTGCGCAGTTGGTTTCACAAAGTAGGTTTCAATTATGCCGTTGGTTTTAATCGTTCGTACACGCGTTTCTCGTACAGTTAATGTATTAAGTTTGCTTGCACTGTACAAATGTTTCATTCTTATTTTGCATCCGATTGCACAACGCGAGGGGCTACGTTTTGGCCAGTGTTGCAACACTGCTTCCCATCGATTAGCGAAGTTAAGCGACATTGGGTCTGGATAGTAGTTGGATGGGAGACCGTCTTCTGCTCCCAGGTTATGTAACGACCAGTGGTTCGGATCACACGTGAAGCTGTGCCGTGTGTCCCCTCCGTCATTTGATTTTAGATGTTGCGAAGACTAAACAACCCCATCATCATCTATACAAAGTGATTTACTTTCCTCGTAGGCTATATATATCATCGGTTCTGTTAGTCGGGATACACTGGGTAACGCCTTTCTTACAGCCCATCGTAGCCCGACAACTGGAACCGATAACACAACATTTACTTAAGGGAGGGTATTTGTTATAAATATGTACATTAGGGTTATGACATTTTTATAACCTCATGTTCCTGTATCATAAATCGATGAACTTTTGCCCCCTGACAATGAAAATAACAGTTTTTTCGATATATTTTGAAAAAACTTCACCCCAAAATAAAAAAGAAAAAATTAATAAAATAATAAATAGAAATTTGCATGTTTATTTCACAATTATTATACATAAACATATATTATATTATACAACATTATACCTATACAATACATATTAATTATACAAATACAATATTATACATTTACTCTATTATTGTTTTAATTGTTTTACTTATTGCTTAAAATAAACCTGTGATTAAGGTTGTCTTTATTTTTACAGTTTACGTAAAGTTCTTGCATCACCTTAATGGCACGTTCCGCACATTGGTTGCTCCTTGGTATAGCTATTGCAGATGGGTCTCTGTTCCAGTGATTTTCCAGAGTATTTAGTGCTTTTCGGTATTGTTGCAAGATATTGGACAATTTATGATAATCATCTTTCTTATACATCTGATTGCTGAACCAATAGTCTGCCCAGTCGTAGGAAATAAATCTGCAAATCTTATGCAGAGATTCTCTTCGTGTTGGTAGAAGTATATAGGTTAGGATTGCTAATATTGCTCTTGAATTCCATCTGGCGTTGCTGATGTTTGGTATTTTTCGAAAATGTACCTTTGGAAATCTGCCATTTTCTTCAAGAAACCGAAAAACACGTGTTAGATGAAACAGAAACTTCATGTCATCACGCCATCCTGAACTTTCACAAATCTCTTCCTCGCCATTTTCAAAATTTGCTTTAAGTTCGTCATATTTCTTCATGATGTCTGAAACAAAAGGGTAATCAATGTTTGGTGATGTTTTATTACCTCCAAGTTCGTCATCCATCACCACACGAAGTATTCGGTCCAGTACGTGATGCTCGCAGCCAATGAATTGTGGCTTATCAAGCCCCTTTTCTGCAAACAATATTTGTAGTCTGACTATAACTCCATTCAATTTTCCTGTATTGACACTTGTTGTATCTACTACCATCATTTTTATGCTGCTCCATAAGTTATGCTCATCCAGAAGAGCCCGTATTCCATCAGAGATAGTTTCAGCTTTGCCATTTGCCAAACACAACACACACAACTTGACTTCTCTGTTTTCATTTTTCAGAACAACCACCTGATATTCCTTAGCATCAATATGTTTACCATCAAAATGCAATGACCAATCTTCTAGTTGCAGCGTTTCTTTCATTTCTTCTTTCAGTCGAACTGCTTCTCTGAACGTTGATTTGTAAATACCTGATTGAGATGGTGTTGGTATATTGATTCCTTCATTTGACAGCTGTTTGCAGCTTTGCTTGTTGATAATTTTGAAGATATTACTAAATTGGTTGCAATTGCAGTTTTGCTATAATGTCTACGCATTGGCTTTCTTGCGGAAGATTCACAGTCATCTTCATGGTCACTAGGTTCTGTTTCACTCGTTATTGCATCACTATCTAACACATCGATGGACTCGATGGCAGAAGAATTGGACGCCACGCAAGTACTGGAGGTTTTCCTTATTCGTTTTGATGGATGGATAGTAGGGTGACACTTATTTTCGAAAGTTTGAATTTTTATCGGGACGGGCGCGTTTCTGGTTCCATTTTGTCAAAAAATATCGTGTGTAAAATATTTTTGAAATAAAACAATATTTAGAACTGCCTCAATACGGTCAAAGTTTGTATATTTTCTCGAAAAGTAGAAATTTTAGATCATGATGTTCTATGCCTCTAGCAAATAAAATATCACTTCTAGTTTGTTCAAGCTACTAATCTTGACCTAAAACATATAACTGGACTTCATACTTTCAACTCTAGGTCCCCCTCAACTCGAGTATTAGCCCTCAAGGGGGGGGGGGGTATCATGGGCGCCCATCTCCCTCTCATTGTTGCCTACTTTGCAGAGGTCACGGTGGACTTGCGGGCGGTTGGGAAGTCACAGCGGTGCTTCTCGACCACTTGTAAGAGGAACTGCCTTTGGTCTTCACTCTTGGTAAGGCCAGGTTGAAAGACTGCATCAACGCCACCCCGCGCTCCGCGAAGTCATTGACAACTTGAAGGGCCTGGACTCGGCGGGATGCGGCGATGAAGGCTGGGTCCGTCCGCCACTCCTCCGGATCCTTGAGCAGGAAGGCGGTGCTGATGTCCAGAACCTTGAAGAACTCCTTTGATGTAGTCGTTGTGAACTTGGCCAATGTATTGTTGGCGATTGAGGCGGTGGACAGGTCCACATTGATACGCCGCGGGGGATCCTCCGATCCTTCCTCTTCTTCCATCGCTTTAATCATCTCCCGCTTTGTCGCCAAGTCGATACCCTCGTCGAAGATGGCCAGGGTGACGAGGCGCTCGCTCAAGTACCATAGGTGCCTGGCGAAGACTGTCGCCGTCGCCTTGGCCACCGCTGAGTCCGGATAATAGACGAGGGCCTTGAGCAGCGCGAGGTCCGCGGCTGGGGCCGTTGCCGGGAGCGGCGCTTTGTACCAGGCCGTCACGTAGATGGACACGGCGAAGATGGTGAATCGCCGGATTCCAGCCGCTTCGCCTGACGACATCTGAAACTGTTCCCGGAACAGGAACAGTTTGATGGCATAGATGACTTTTGCCATCCAGCGCGCGCGATGGAAGGCGCCGGGACGAGCGAACCGGGCACCCCGCTTGTTCGGACCGCCCAGCACAATTACAGAGAGCTCCAGAAGTTTCCCTGTAGTCATCACGTGGATGTTGACCGTCGAGGAGGCGGCTGAATTCGATCAGCAGGTCGTCGCGGGCGTCCTTCAGGTGCTGCGGCATGGTTCCATCCTCGAAGGGCTTCGCTTTGGTTTGATCGATGAAGTCCCACTGGGCGGCGAATCGTTTGAACAGGAGGATGTCAGGACCAGTAGAGGGACCGAGGCACGCCGTGAATGCCTTCTCGCACACCAGTTCGTGGATGTGGTGGCGGCAAGCCAAATGAAGCACTGTCTTCTCGAGTTTCTGCTCAATGATATAGCAAGCTCCTCCTGAGAGTCCTGTGTTTGAGGCGGTGGTGTCAAAAGAGAGGGCACAGATCCGTCCCTTGATGTCCCAATCCTCGAGGGCAGAGAGGACGGCTTCCGCCATGGCGCGGCCGGTGCCGTCGGGGAGGCTGGGCACAGCCAGAAGCTTGTCGACGTTCTCCCCAGACACCAGAACTGGAAGGCGATCTTCAGCAGGGCCTCCGTCAGCCGCTGGTACGATTTTCCCGTCCCAGTGAACGGTCAGCGGCACAGTAGGATGGAAGGCTGCCTTCATTTCCGCTGCTGCCATAGCACGGAACTTTGCTCGGTCGCGGCGGGAGGATTCGCGGTTCAAGACCAGCTCCTCAGGGTCGTGGCCCAAGCTCCTCGCAGCCGCCGACAGCAAAAAAACACCTCGGTCGGTAAGTTTCGTCCGATCCATCGCTGCGGAGAGATCAGGGGTGATCATCTTTTTCGACGCGCGGAATCGCTTGGGTGGTAAAGGGGTCGTAGATGCTTCTGCATTCGACGTGGACGGGCCCGGGAGAGAGAGCTCTTCCTCTTCTTCTCGGCGACGACGCCGTGTCGGTGACCGAGTCGGGCTGCTTGCACCTGAGCTGGAGCTCGATGCCAGTTCGACGAGTTCTTCTCGGCTCTCTCTGTTCGCCCTTTCATCATCTTGCCGGCGGCTCCTTTCCGCTTCCTGTCTCCTCGCACGCTCCTCCTCAGTGTGCAGCGTCATGTCACGTGTGGAGGAGATGCGGCCGCGCCGCACCTCGGCCCTTTGTCCCGTCAGGAACTCCCTGTCCTCTTCGATTGTGATCATCGACATCGCCTGTTCGTGTGCGATGTCGAAGAGGCGGTCAAGGGATGAGAGGAACTCGGCCTCGTTCCTGATTTGGGTCACAGTGCGCCGTTTCGAGTTCTTGTTCAGAGCCCGCCACTTCTCGTACATTCGGAGAACCTTGTCCCTTGCGCGTTGGTCTTTCTGCGTAGGAATACGGGACCGCTCCCAGAATTCCTTGACTGCGGTCACTGTCTCAGCGGCTGCTTCCTTGATCGGCTTCTTGACGTCAAGGTGAAGGTGGAAAAAGTACTGAAGCGCCTGCTTTCCCGTAGGCAGCATGCTTCCTGTGATGCTGTGGTCCACGGTCCCCAGGAGATAGCTGCTGTTTTAGATCTTGTTGCCGAAGCCATCACGTCGTTTCAGAACTCACTGAAAAGAGAATGAAACATTGTTAGTGTTGGCAAAACTCGTCCCAACCCATTTTCTACTTAGAATAACATGTTCTTTCGCCTGTATCAATATTTGGATAAACTCGTGTTACACCCTGTATAATACCTCATTTTAGTCTTCTGTACACCAGTGCGGAAGACTAAACCAACGACTCTGACCGTCCGTCTGTCTGTCTGTTATCATTTTTCAACTCAGAAACTACAGCAGCTATCGAAACGAAAACTGACATGATAACAGAACGCCATGAGTACTTTTCGACAAAAAGTATAAACTTTGACCTCGTTGAGGCAGTTCTAATTATTATTTTATTTCAAAAATATTTTACACACAATGTTTTTAGACGGAATGACACCAGAAATGCGCCCGTCCTGATAGAAATTCCCAAAAAATGAAAAACACCCCAAATAAGTGGCACCCTAATGGATAGTTTCTTTGCCTGCTAGTTTCTCAGTCACATATCCCACTTCACCTTTGTTCTCCTTTTGCAGATCGTAAAACTTTTTGTCCTCACTGCATAGCCATTGTCCATCTAATTTTGTGATATCAAATAGTTCATCCAGTATTGAATACTTGCCACGCCGTACACATTCATCATTTGTCTTCAAGACTCTCGATCTTGCTTTGAACAACTTGATTAGACACACGTGGGAAATTAAATTTATCCCATAATTGAATGACTTCATTACAAATCACCTTTGCCCGGTCTTTTCTACTTTTTACATTGTTGCCTAGAAACAGGTATCTTCCAGCAATATGTATTTGGAGAGGCAAGCGGCTTCGTTCGAAAAGAGGTGACATTTCTGATGAGACGTTTCTTCTTTTGTGAGAGTTCTGAAACTGCACCAGATTCTTCGTCCAAGTTTCTTTGCCCTTTTCGCATTCAATAGCACTTCTCTTATGCGACATTGTAAGATAGATAACCTGAGATAAATAAATTCACTTGGAACAAGTACTTTCCGTTAATGATAAATTGTACGTGATATGTGTTCTGTTCACCAGCACTGTCTGAGGAGCGAATGCGCGAGACCCTCATCCGGCAACACTTATATAGAGGCCAGAGAGGGCGTGGCTTAAGGCAGACACGTGTATTTCTGGAATATTCCGGAATATTCAAGAAAATACTAGGTAACCAATCTAGAATGGTGCAATGCAGCTGTCTCGAATATACTAATATACTATATTTGCTTTCGGGGTGACATTTTTTTTTAATTCTGAAGAATTAGGCCCTTTTTTATTGTTTTCAAGCAAAAGTTCATCGATTGATGATACAGGAAACAATATTTATGACAAAATTAAAAAGTCATAACCCTAATGTACATATACCGTTTGGAACATGGTAAATGACAAGCTAGACATGTTAATCAAATAAACGGGCTACATCGTGGTCACGTCGCAAAACCGCTTTCCGTTAGATCAGCAAAGTTAGACGGCATCGGATCTGGGTAGTAATTGGGTGGGTGACTGTCCTCAGATCCAGATGATACAATGACTCGTGGTTCGGATTCCACGTAACGTAGACCCCCTCCGTCACATGATTTTTGCCTTTATTGAAGGAGGCTAAACAAATCTCAACGCATACATAATCAAATAAAACAGAACCTAATAATTTTATTTAAAAAAAAAAAAGAAAAGCTATGTAGAAAGTAGCAGCCAGGAAGCTCATTTCCCACGATGTTGAGGTGAGTGTGCCCCAAAAGAGTTACCTTTAGCCCGATCAATGACGGGGTAAACAGCCAACCCAACCAAGGAGTCAGCAGGAGGGAGTGAACCAGAGCCTCGTCGCGCAGAGTCCGATACCGTAACCACAGCTAGCGAGTGCCCAAAAAACTACGTACTCGTTGGTATTTCAAAAGTAATCTCTACTCAGTTGAACATCGTGTTGAGGCTTGTTTGAGAAATACCATCTATTTTTAAATTAATTTAAAAAAATTAATTTAAATTTAAGGTTTTATGCAAATAAAATTAACATTTCTACATTAAAATAAGTTTTAAATTAAAATTAATTAATTAGTAAATCGAAAGAAATTATGCCATTGTCAGACAAGGAAGTGATTGCCACGAAGGAAAGACAGGAGATGGAATTGACGGCGCAGCGACAGACGTTAAACGAACAAAGAACGCACATCGATATTTTGGACTCTGCCTTGACGAATGCGCAAACCAACGTCGTTAAATTGGAAGAAGAAGTGAGAATCATTGGGATTTTGCTTATGTTTTGGTTATATTGATTGATTGTTTTTCTTTTACTACTTAAAACAAGAGATAAGAAAAGAAGTTATTCACTATACAGTAACAGAGTACAACAAAAAATCATTCTATTATTTACGCGTTTCAGTATTTTAAAATTAATAATAATAATAATTAAACTGATAATTATTCATTAATTCCAAACACCAGACTGGCACTAAATTTCAGGTGGGAATACCATTGGACAGTGGGTGCACATTTTCAAAGCGTTGTCGAAGTTCCAGCATTGTGGTTTTCTCTTATTAATAAATCCAATCTTTGATTTTAAGGTGCGGAAGAAGCAGAATTTGGTGGAGCAAGCGGGTCAACTGAAAAGACTACTACTTTCCATAAAACTGGCCGCAGATAGACGCGAGCAGTCGGAGAAGAATTTAAGACAAAAACTGGAAATGGAAATTTTGCAGTTAAGATCGAACGCCAAAATGGTACGTTTAACGTTATCGTTCGCTTCTATGAGGAGCGAAGTGTGTATTATAATAAACCGACAAGGTTTGTAGTCGAGCTAACGACGACAAATCCTTGACTGGGTTGTTGTCGTTAATACTACTACTACTACTACTAATTATAATAGTATACTAGTTTAAAGTTAAAATAGTCCAAGAATTACCAGTTAAAAAATTACTGATTAAGAGTAAAATGACAGTTTAAATCTTCGCTTTTTACAACTTGAAAGGATCAGTCATCGAGCGAAACGTCTGAGTTGCGAAGAGAATTGAGGGAAAAGGAAGAGAAAATAATGACATTGGAGGGAGAAGTAACCAAATGGGAGCAGAGGTTCCTTCAGGAGTCAGCCATGCGACAAGTAGCCATCGAGGCAGCCTCAATGCCAAAGTGAGCATAGATTTCAATGGGTTTTTATTGACATAATTCCCCATTATTTTAATATAAAGAAATTATTACATTAGTTTAATAGAAAAGTCAGCGACTGTAAAAACATACCAGGGAACAGGGACGAGTTTCGCAATGGTTTTGAGGTGTGTAGCACTCATATATATATATATATATATATATATTATATATATATATATATATATATATAATAATATATATATAATATATATATGGTGGGCCGAAAGTCTGGATCCACAGGAAAATATTTATTTTAATACATAAATTACAACAAATGGTAAATACTTAAAATGAATATCAACTTTAACTCGTAAATGCGTATCCGTGATACTGTACAGTGGTTCGTACTCCAGTATAAACAACAAATTATAACAAATGCTCAAATTGGCGGCCTCTGACACGAGACACTTAGGGATGGAATTTATGATTTTTAATAATCCTTCGAATTGACGTTCTCGAGATGCGTGTTTCATTTGATAATCTTCTTGTTGACTTTACTGGACTATTCGTTAAAGTTTCACATACCATTGCAGAGGTATTTTCATCAGTTGCAGTTTTTGGACGACCAGAACGCCGTCGATCATGTACACTTCCTGTTTCTTTGAAACGTTTAAACAACTTGCCAACAGTCGCATGTGTTACTGGATGCTTATCAGGATGATTTCTATTGAATTCGGTAGCAACTTCTCTGTGTGTAGCGCCCTGTCTTGCGTACATGAGCACAAGTTCTACCCGGTCTTCTGTTGTTAGATTCGAAGCCATTTCTGGGCTGAAATAAAAAAAGTATTTGAGTATTTATACTGGAGTACGAACTACTGTATAGTATCACGGATACGCATTTACGAGTTAAAGTTGATATTCATTTTAAGTATTTACCATTTGTTGTAATTTATGTATTAAAATAAATATTTTCCTATGGATCCAGACTTTCGGCCCACCCTGTATATATATATATATATGGGATGAAACCCTATAACCGATTGTTGACGATGCGCAAACTTCAATCTGCCCTATCCTCCCCTAGTAACTCAGCGCCTGGCCCGTATGGTATCCATTACAAAATGCTAGTCTATGCATAATTCAGCTCTGTACCTTTTACTTAATGTTTTTAACCGAATTTCAATTAAGGGTGTGTTTCCCTCTCGATGGCAGGAGGCCATAGTTATCCCCATCCCGAAGCCTGACAAGGAAGCCTCCCTTCCTCAAAACTTTCGCCCAAGAGCATTGACCAGCTGTATCTGTAAGTTAATGGAGAAGAGTGTCGCTTCCCGACTGTCCTATATCCTATAGGGGTGAGGACTCCTTTCCCCATCTCAGTCTGGTTTCCGTTAATTCCTTAGCACTCTAGACCCTCTACTTCTCCTCATTCACGATCTCCAAACCGTGTTTTCTCGTAAACAGATCACTGTGGCTGTCTTTTTTGACATCCACAAAGCCTACGATACGACGTGGAGGTATTATGTCTTCCGACGTCTCCATTCTATGGATTTTATGGGCTTTCTCCCTCTTTTTATTTCTAATTTTTTTAAGAAACCGAACTTTTCGAGTTCGAGTTGGTAAAACACACTCCGATTTAACCACACAAGAGGAAGGAGTCCCGCAGGGATCAGTCCTCAGTGTTTGTTTCTCTCTGGTTATGAACTCTGTTGTCCATTTTCTACCAACTTCCATAAAGTGTTCTCTCTACGTAGTTGATCTTGCCATTTACGGCGCAAGCAGTTCTCTACGAGTGGCCGCAAGGCAGGTGCAGCTTGCAGTTAATGCCGTCGAAAGATGGGCAGCGTCTGTGGGTTTCCGTCTTTCCCAACCAAAACTGTGTGTATGTCGTTTCATAGACGTAGGACTACTTTTGTTCCCTCTCTCTCGCTGTTTTTAGCCGGTAATCCCATTCCGGTAAGGGGACACTTTTAAATTGTCAGGCCTCACTTTCGACTCCCGTCTTACTTGGGTTCCTCATTTGAGGAATTTGAGACTCCACCCGGCGTACCCTCACACTTTTAGACCATCTCTCCCATATGTCTTGGGGTGCTGATAGGCGTACTCTCTCCTGCCTGTACACCTCTTTAGTTCAATCAAGAATTGACTATGGCTGTGAGGTCTACGGCTCCGCTTCTATCTCTCGATTGAGAATCCTGGACCCTCTTCATAATTGGGGCCTCCGCCTGGCTACCGGAGCCTTTCGCTCTTCACCCGTGGCTAGTCTCAGGCGGAGTGTGACTCCCATCCCCTTCGGTACCGTCGTGCATACCTTCAAATAAAAAGTTATTACCGTGCTCGTAGGATTCCTTCCTCCCTTCTCTGTACTACCCTTGATACAACTCTTCCTCCAGACGACTCTTGGCACCTCACTTCAACTGTCCATGCCTTCCTTTCCCATCATGCTGTTCCTCCACCTCAGATCCTCCCAGTCTCGTTTCAGGTCCTCCCTCCGTGGACCCTACATCCGATCTCCTACTGCAAAGAGTTGTGTCCCTTTGATAAAAAGTCCATCCCTAGTGCTGTCCTGTTGTCCTTGTCCCGTGAGCACCTCGCTTGTCATTCTTCCTCTATTCATATCTATACAGATGGCTCCCATTCTTCGTTAGGCGGTTTTCTATCTCCCTTCTAAGACTGTTCGGAGTATTCATCTCCCCGATGACACTTCCATTTACTCAGCGGAGCTCTCTGCTATTTTGGAAGCTCTAACCCAAATTGGTGCTCTTTCTCCGACTTCGTTTGTAATTTTTTCGGATTCCTGCACTGCTCTGATGTCCTTAGAATCCTATGACCGTAAATACCCTTTTGTCCGAAGGATACAACAATTAGCCCGTTTTCTCACTGCTTTTTCCGCGCGGCGTATCTTTCTGTTGAATCCCCTCTCATGTGGGTATTGCCGGTAATGAGGAGGTGGACCTTTTGGCCAGGCGAGCTTGCTCTCTTCCTATTACCCCTAAATCTTTGCCCTTCTCAGATTTCATTCCTTCCCTCCGCCGCCATTTCAGGTCGCTTTGGCAGCGCGACTGGGATGGTGTCGGCGTAAACAAACTCCACCGTCTCAAGCCTGTTCTTCGTCATTGGTCTTCATATAAATCCCGGCATAAGGAAGTTTTGTTGGCTCATCTGAGAATTGGTCACACCCGTTTGACCCATGGCCACCTTATGTCTAGAAATCCCCCTGAGTCTTGCCCGCAGTGTCATATTCCTCTCACTGTTGAGCATGTGTTTCTTTTTTGCCCTCTTTATTTAACCTTCCGTTTGCAGTGCTTCCTGGAGTTATATTCCCATCCGGCCTCAACGCGTCTTCGGTCCATTCTTGCAGAGGGTGCCTCTTTCTCTGTCGGCCCCATATTCGATTTCCTTCGAGTGTCACGGTTCTTGTCCCACCTCTAACTTAGTCTCAGCGTGATATGAACCTGTTTAGGTTCGAAACGGCGGTCAATTCCACAGGGAAAAAAAAGGGATGAATTTCACAATTAAACACGTGAAATGAATGAATGATGCAAACCCACAAGGAAAAAAATGATTCCAAGGCCTTTCGTGTATTCAGAAGTACACGAAGACACGAAGTCATTCCCTGACGAGGTGTACTTCTGAATACACGAAAGGCCTTGGAATCATTTTTTTTTCCTTGTGGGTTTGCATATATACACACACACACACACACACACACACACACACACGAGGGCCATTCAATATATTTTGCCCAACCTTTTTTATTCTTTCCAAGTTTCCTTGTAAGTTTCAGAAATTTTGTACACAAGTAGTTACATAACTTTTTTACAAGTTTATTTTTCCACATGGTCTCCATCCTTTTCTACGGCTTTCCTCCATCTCGAAACAAGGGCCTTTATTCCTTGTTTATAAAAGTCCGCTGGGTTCCGCTGGAGCCATCTCTTAACCTCCTTAACAACCTCATCGTCACTCTGAAAGTTTCTTCTACGAATACCATCCTTCATTGGCCCAAACAAATGGAAGTCTGAAGGTGCCAGATCCGGGCTGTATGGAGGGTGGAGTAACACAGTCAAGCGCATTTTTGTGATGGCCTCTCTTGTTTGCAAACTGTTGTGTGGTCTTGCGTTATCGTGCAAAAGAAGGCCGCCTTCCAGTTTCCTCTCCGGTCGAACTCGCTTTATACGTCTCTGGAGTCTCTGTAGGGTAGCAATATATGCCTCTAAGTTGATTGATTGTCCTTTCTTCATAATGTCGACCAAAATCGCCCCTTTCATGTCCCAAAAGATGGTGGCCATAACCTTTCCTGCAGAGGGAGCCATTTTGAACTTTTTCTTACCTGCGGAGTCTGCGTAATGCCACTTCATGGATTGGCCTTTTGTTTCAGGTTCAAAGTGGTGTACCCAAGTCTCATCCCCAGTCATAATTCGTGAAAGGACGTCATCCCCTTCTGTCTCGTATCGAACCATCGACTCGGAAGCAATTTCTTTTCTTTGGGCTTTGTGATCTTCAGTCACTTCGCGAGGAACAAACCGCGAACACACTTTTGAGTATCCCAGTTGCTAAATTATCGTATTCACACTTCCTTCACTAATTCCCAGCTCCAGTGATAGCGCCTTGTGTGTGACGCGCCGATTTGACCGAATGATGCTGCTAGTACGTTGGACAGTGTGAGATGTCACAGCCGATGCCGGATGATCGCTGCGTGGCTCATTATCGAGGCTGGCTCTCCCTCTTCGATGATCTCGCACGTTTAGCCCACCGTCCAACTGTGCTTCGATCGACAACAGCATCTCCGTAAACGTTTTGTAGACGTTTGTGAATATTTCCAACTGTTTCCTTCTCTGCTGTCAAGAACTCGATAACAGCTCTCTGTTTACGACGCACATCACTATCAGACGCCATTTTTGAAACTGCGTTAACCATCGGTTTTATACAAGGAGGGGAGGTTCAAAGTTCAAAAATATGGTTATGTGAAGCACAGAAAGTTCAAACTTACGGCCCAAAAGATATTTCGGCCCCATGGCCCCATGGTGGGGCAAAATATATTGAGTGCCCCTAGTATATAAATAATATATTTTGGATGAAATTCGGACAACTGGACAATTGGTATTTTAAATTTAGAAAATTTCTAAACTTTGTTTTATTATTCACCGATCAAAAGTCGAAGTAGAACTACTTTAAACATTTTCGCCGTCGTTGTTGTTGTCGTCGTCAACTTTTCAGAAAAAGGCTGTAAACTGGAAAGATAACCTTGAAAAATAACATTCTAGTTAGAATATTTTTAAAGTTTTTGGAATTTGTAAAATGTTCTTGAAAATTGAAGATACAGTTTGTTTTTTAGGATTTATGTAAAATTATTAAAAGATTTTCTTTTTATTTCTGAACTGTAAATTTAGGGATTAGATTGTTTAGAGAGTGTTTACAGTTTATCGTGAAAGCTTTATTATAACATTATTGTAATGTGAATGTTCTGTCGATGAATCCCTCTTGACGGTCTTCTAGCGAAGTAACGTGAAAGGTGTAATTCTTTATTCGTTATCTCTGATTCCATTTATTTATGACGTCTTCCCTTTCCTGCTCAATATTCAGGGATGCTAAAATCGCTGCTCTCGAGAAAAACAGTCAAGATAGCGAGCGGAGAATCGCACAAGCAAAGTCTGATAAACTTCGGCATTTGGACGAGATTCACAACATGAATAAGAAGATAGCGGTTCTAGAGAGCAGGTGAGTAAATGTGCCATATATTCATTCGCTCAGGTTCCTGGTTCCTTAGTGTTGTGATTGCTTATTATGGTTATCTGCGTAGCCCTTCAGTAAAACGATACTTACTGCTGCTATTTATTTCGGTTAGCCCAAGTATCGTGATTCCTTGTTGGAGATTTCTCCGTCAAAATCATTTCACTTAAATACAAGATGAAATAGTGTGTTTTGAAGCTAAAACCGGTAAAGATTCGGTAGAACACATCCACCCAAACTAGTGACGAAAATAGGTTTTTCTGGTGTATTTCATGCTGTTTCAATTGAATCTGACTGTCATTTTTGGCGCAAATACACCGTTATGGAGATCCCCCCCCCCCCCCCCCCGGGTTTTGAAGAAGGAAATTGTGGGCTAAAAAGGCCAGAATAAATTGAAACAGTATGAAATAAATACACAAGAAAAACCTATTTTCGTCAGTAATATTCACGGCAAAAGTAACCTAACCTAACGAAAATAACACAACTTAACCTAACCAATTATCAAAGGCATACATTTGACCTAACTGGGCATTCAATTATCAAGGGCATACGTTTGACCTAACTGGGCATTCAATTAACCTAACTGGGCATGGGTACCCCTAACATAACCTAGGCCTAGTTGGAAATAATATCAGTGCACTTATAGTAATTAAGTTCATTACCACACTGAGGACACATAAGAGAGGTCTTGAGCACTCCGTGAGCTCGAAATATAGCGACAGCAGCGCTGTCGTCCCTCAGAACTTGTTCAATAACGTCCCACTCGGACTTGAAGCATCTACCAGACAGCCATTCTAAAGCAACTGTTGAATTCAAATTTCAGCGCCGGACATGCGCGGGGGTGTCACGTGACAATGGGGCAGCCGCTGATTGGCTAATGATAATAACATGACTACATACGCACTGGACGAGATGGTTTGATGAGTGAATAATGGCGCTAAAATTTAATAATTTGAAAAGTAAATATCTCGATAAATAGAAATTTCCGCCAAAATTAGTATAGAATAAAGTATTCTTATTTTTTTCGCTCTATCTCGCTCTGTAAATATCAATATCGAGTTTGGTGGATGCGTTCTACCGAATCTTAACCCTAAAACCTACTAGATTTTGAGTATTGAAGATTGTTTGCTTGGAATAACAATAGAAACAGGATATGACATTCATTTGCCGCTGCTTTGATGTTTCAGGAACCGAACTTTGGAATCTCACAATGCTGAACGAGAGGCGATGATCCGAGCCCTTCAGAAAAGAGTGGAAGAGAAAGAAAACATGTTTCATATCTCCCAGAGTTCAGTAGGAGCTTCGAATAAATTGTAAGAAGGGGAAGAAATCTCGAAAGTTTTGTTTTTGTATTAGCGCAGTATGGAGAATATTTATTTATCGAGTAATTTTTTCGTATTGCCGAAAATCTAAATGTGGGTTAGTTGTTTGTTGGATATAACTACGTAAGCTCACGTTATAAGGTATCAACCTGCTAAATTGTGATAACGTTTATCTTTTTCACTTTTGAGATGGAAACCTCTTCTCCGAGCGGTAGGTGAATATGGGTTAATATTGTACATATCCCTTTAGGGAGAGCACCACTAGCCACCAGTCAGTCGTTCAGGGTTCTCCCAAGCACCAGCACAGCACCAGCATAAGCGGTGTGCCTCCCCCATCCATGTTTCCAGCGACACCGAGGAAAGATGAAGAATTGGGTGAGATTCTGCTGTAGAAGAAAACATTCCATTCAGCTCCGCTCTTCACTAAAGATGTGCCATTTTTTAATCTCTGAATGAAGCATTTTCACTTTACGTTTATGATGCAATGAAGCCTTGAAATCGCCTCATTTGTTTGACGCAATGAAGCTTCAGATGAGTTTAATGAGTTTTACCATAATGTCGCTCAGAAATATGGGAGTGAAAGTTATTGAAAAAAACTCCTCATTTGTACGATTTATTTTGTTACTAGAATCAGCATGAACATCCTTCCTTCGTATTGAGTGTCCTTGTGTTTTAGTTCTGATTTTGAGCTTCATTTTATTTGTTTTTGTTGCGTAGATTTTCTTAGCAGCTGTTTTCTAAATTGCTGAAAAAAGAGAGAAAAAATTACATATTGCATCTATCAGCAGATAGTTCCGCTTTCGTTACATCGAGTCAACAACTCCTTCTTTTATACTGAATTGATATAAAAGAAGAGAAGATTGTGTGTATGCACCATGCATGTTCGTATTTAAATATTCAGTCGTGTAATTAGTTTTTCAAAGACAAGGTTTTTTTTTCCATGTCTTCACCTTGCTGATTGCCTTTTGTTTCTGCCTGTCCAAGCGCATGACTGGATGCTTGTTTGTCTGCATTCATGGAGGTAAGTTTATTTTTCTTTATGGTCATTTTAGTTGTAACTAATAAAAATAGCTTTAGACTTTTTACGAGTAAAATTAGTAAAATAGAAGATATGAATATCAATATAAATAAAAAAATTGAACATTCTAGAAGTTTTATGATAAATAAGTGCTTACATCCTGACTTTTATCTTTTAATTTTACAGTTAACATCCCAGCACACCCCATTTTGCCCTCGCAACTGCAACCACATTCTTCTTACCACCCCATTAAAACATTCGAATACGCTAAAAATCATCAAGAGACCCAAACCAAACCCCCGCAAGAGAACCATACCAGATCTGAGAGCTATTGTTGCTACGTCAACTCATACGAGCATGGAGATGTTGATCCTTATAATTCTGAAAATGCTATTGACACCTCTACTTACGTAAAACAAGATGCGAAAGGAGTTAACGAGGACCCAAATGCTATCGAAAAGGTATGAAATTTGAATGTTGTGAAACAAAGATAATCAGTTATTTAAGATTCATATTAGTAACTTCGTGTAATTATGTTACGTTATTGCATTGCATTAAAAGTAGTGATGCACCGATTAATCGGCATCGGCTATATCGGCCAACTTTTTGCCATCAGCATCGGCTATATCGGCCAACTTTTTGCCATCAGCATCGGCACCGGCTTCGGCCAAATTTGGCCGATGATGTGGCCGATTATATTTGTTTGATTTTTAAAAATAAATAATTTAATGTGGGAGGATCGGATGGCTACAAGGGGTGATGAGGAGGCCATTATAAAAAAAATAAAAAAGTTAAAAATATTGTATAATAAACACACGTTAGATTTGTGTATATATTCATGACCTTTGTTGAAAGATAGCTAGGGGGTACCTACTGTATTATTGCACCATACATAAAATTATTATTTTTACCTTTCTCTATGAAAAGGTGAAAAACGAGGAAACGAAACAAAGATGTCATAAATTAGTTGTAATGAAGGTTTTATGTAAAAACTATTTTCTTTGAGTAAAATGGGTAAATAACTGAATTAATCAGAACTTCAGTAGGCCTATTAGGTGTTCCCTGTTCCTCTATTTTTTATTCAAAGTTTTGAAACAAAATTCCAGTTAAAACGAAAAATTCAGACTCAAAATCAGGTTTCAGCTATTATGATGTTATTACTCCATTATAATAACTAATTTATTAATCTACTGTACACTAGGTACTGCAGATGGTAAGCTGGCTAGAGGGATATATAAAAAATTAATAATTTGATACCAACATAACGAGAAATCTTCAAAAATTTTAAGTTTTTGTTTATTAAATAATCGGCATTGGCTTCTGCTTCGGCTTCGGCCAATTTGCTAGTCATCGGTATCGGCTTCGGCTAAAATTTGCCATCGGTGCATCACTAATTAAAAGTACTACTAAACCATCATCCCCTCTTCTTTTCATGGGTGACAACCGATATTTTAAAACCAGCATCATACATCTTTTTTTCCAGTTTATTGCTGGTTGTAATTGTTTTCGGTATAGAATTCGCGTGTCGTGCCCTCTCTCGTGGAGAATGGGAAATGGGTCGTGAGTGAATGAAGTAGCCTTTATACAGTATCTTAGTTCCAGTTTTCACTTTCCTTTTATCATCTTGCGCTGAGAAGAATTTCTTTTCAAACTGCATTCATTCATTCATGATGTGCATTCCCTATTTCACCACGAATTGAGAATGATGTATCCGGAATGTGATTAGTTTTACCTTCTGTTGCCTCATCAGAAGCCTTCCTCCATACCACTATACTGTTAAATCATGATGAAATCATCTTGTTTCTTTCATTTCAGAAGCAGATGCTTTTTCAGCTTCGCACTTACGATAAGAGTCAGCCTTTGAGGGCCAATCAAATGCAGTCCAAGCCTGTAGTTGTGCCTCCCATTCAAGGTTCCATCAACCATTTGAGTCCTCCGATGGCGACACAGCCATCGAATGGTTTAAGCAAATCTCCTTCCCCTTCTTCTGCGTCCGCAAATGTCATTGAAATTCAGACTTCCAGAGGAGACCCTCCACCGTATTACAGTCACCATCAGGTGCTCAAAGTTAATCCGCAGGAACAATCGGTGTCTTCCGTGCATAAGCCGCAGGAACAATCGGTGTCTTCCGTGCATAAGCCGCATACGCCGCACATTCAGCAGATGCAACAGCCTCCCCAGTCTCAACATCAGTGTCAGCCTCAGCAGAATCCTATTCAGTTAAGTTGTCAGCCTCAACCAGCTTCTCAGTCTTCTGCCGCCGCATCACCCGCACCGCATCCTCAAAGTCCGCTGCTCCCACGCCCTGTTGCAGTATGTCAACGACCACATCCTCCCAATGCCTTTTGCCGCACTTGCCTTAATGTGCGGAGAAGCCATCGCCAGAATGCGGCCGCTTTAGTCCGTAGGGCCAACTCGAGTGGTTGTCAACACAATCGTCGTTCAGCGCCATCACCCGCAAGTTCCGGAGACTCGCTAGATGATGCCCCAAGTATTCTAGAACGGCTGAAGAAGGAGTGGGAGATGGGTATTTTGGGTTCACCCAAAACGAGCAAAAGAGAGAACGCTTCTGAAAACACACCGAAGGCTGACGGAAGTAAAACTCTTCCTCAACCGTTAGGGTCTTCTACACGTGACGTTCCGTGCGACGAGAACGGAAAGGAAAACGAACTAGTTCAGAGATCTTCAGAAAACCCCAAGAAGCCGCAGAACGAAGACCTCTCAGAGACAAGCAGAGAGAAAACGAACGAAAGCACGGAACCGACCGGCAAAAAAGATGTGTCACACCTCGACAGAGCATTAAACAGACTAAGCATCAAAAGGAGTTCGAACCAATCCATACAACAGAAGCATTTAGTGAAAAATACAAACACGGAAGTTCCCCCAGTTTCTTCATTCCAGAACTATTCGGAATCGGCTGTACGGCACAATTCCACTCTAGAATCGGCGAATCTCGATGCGAGTAGGCAAAGTAACGTTTCTCCCGACCATTCACAAAACGTAACTGAACGTAATGCTCGAAACCAAATCACGAGTCACGGAACGAATCAACAGCCACAACAACAACCACAACAACAACCACAACAACAACCACAACAACAACAACAACAACAACAACACAACCACAACCACAACCACAACAACAACCACAACCACAACCACAACAACAACCACAACCACAACAACCACAACCACAACAACCACCACAACAACCACCACAACAACCACAACAACCACAGCACCAGCAACCGCAACAACTGAAAAGAAATTTCAGCGCAGATTATTGGAATGAACACATAGAGTTAATGATTCTGGAAGACACCGATCATCTGAAAAGAAATCGTGATAATTTGCCACATGGCTCCAATTACAGTCAAAAGTTATCTTAAGATGTTGGGTATAGAAGAGTGAATTATTTTTATACGAGAAGAAAGTCAGGTTAAATAGTTGCAAGGTTTTATTTTTAAAGAAAACGTTGGAATAACGTTTTAGTCACAAATTTAATTGACCCTTTTTCTTTTACCTAATGAGTAATGGAACTATTTTAATGTTTTGTAGGTGAGCAAACTTTTCGTACAAGTTTTACTACTGCTATTATTTCATAACTTGGTTCGCTCTGCTTTACAGTAAGTAGGAGACACGATAGATAATGATAAATGGTGCTATTTATATATAGACTATAGATTTTTCTCTCTTTTTCTGGCATTCCATAGTTTTGCCATGTATTTATCCGTTTTACTCGTACCTTTTTTATATATATTTTTTAATTAATTAATAATAATTATTAATAATAATATATGTATTGCTTATAAAGTTTAGGAATTTAATTTTACGAATGAAACTCGTAGGCCATTCATTTCGCGAAACCTAAACCAGGTGTTGTTTTTCTTCGCGTATCGCACACAGCATAGACTGAGTAATGAATTTTTATTTGCGCCCATCCCAGGAGGGATCTCGCGTTTACTTCCGCAGAAAGGAACCTTTAAACGTACTTCAGTACATTTTTTATAAGTAGCTGAAGAAAAAATATGTTAATCTTTTCATGCCGTATGGTCGTAAATGCGACCACAAAATTTTACGCGAATTTAGTCCTTATGCGGAATAACATAAGTGTTTTTTAAGGCATAAAAGGGTTACATTTATTAGCTAGTCCCATTAAATCTACTTTCTGCTTAATTATCTCCGTCGTCAAATCGATTCTAATTAATTTGAATCCGAAATGAGTGTCTGTGCCAGTGCGTGCTTTCGATTCTCTGTCTCTTCAATGGAGGTAGCTGTTCTGAGAGTGCAGATATTTGTTCTATGTATTGTTAATGAATGAATGAATGAATGAATGAATGACGACTGTCTCGCAATTTAAGTTTAATCGCGAAATTAGTTTGGAACTAAATTTTTAAATTTTTATATTTTTTTTTATTTTTTTATGGCACGTTGACAAGCGATAGTTAGTAAGTAATAAGCCAGTGTCGAGGGTTCAGACATAGTGCTTGCTTTATATATATTATATTATATATATATATATATATTATGATGCAAACCCACAACGAAAAAAAATATATTTCAAGGCCTTTCGTGTATTCAGCAATACACCTCGTCATTCCCTGACGAGGCGTATTACTAAATACACGAATGGTCTTTGAATAATTTTTTCTTTTACCTTTTGGATTTGCATCATTCACTCATTTCACGTGTTTAAGTGTGAAATAAATATATATATATATATATATATATATATATATATATATATATATTATATATATATACAGGGTGAGTCAAAAGTAGCGCCCGATTTCTGTTTTTCCGGCTGTCAGATTCTTTCTGGGAAGTCATGTTAATAATTGTCTTGCAGATACAGTTCCGGTACAGTTCCGTAATAATTTTCCCCCGAATAAATGGTCAGATAAACATGTCATTCATTTATTTCTACCTTCTTGTACACTGTAATACAAATGACAAACAAACAATCAACTGACAGAAATTGGGCGCTACTTTTGACTCACCCTGTATATATATATAAAAGCGCCATGTAGCTCAGTGGTTGCGGTGTCGGGCTCTGGGTGATGAGGCTCCGTGTTCGCTCCCAGCCGCTGGCATCGGGTGGGGTTGGGCAAGCCACTCACCCTGTTTCTGCTCAGGGCTCAGGTGACCCTTTGGGTACTGGGTACATTCACACTTGCGTGTTGGGGAAATAATTTTCCTGGGTTACCTTATATATATATATATGGTGAATAAAACCACGAAGGAAAGGAAAAACAGAATGGTGATATATATATATATATATATTATATATATATATATATATATATATGTATGTATGGTCTGCTTTTGCTTAGCAATTTTTAAAGGAGTATATTACTATCAATATTGGATTATTTATCGGATTTTAATTTAATTTGGGATTTTGGTGTCCTTCGGATGAAACTGGCATTTGTGAGTTTCAATTGTTTCAAATTTTATAGTATGAAGAAATTTTTGTTGAGATTAAGGAATTTTAATTTATTTAATTCTAATGACTAAACTTTGATTAAAATAAATATTTATTCGTTAGTAGAAGAAATTAGCGAAAGCTATTTAAAGCTATTTTATTCATAAGAAGTTTTCATTAAATGGACCTAACTGTGTGTATAACTAACCATACGCGTGCCTTACCCCGACCAGTTCTTTCGAGAAGTTAGTGCCAATGAATTGTGAATAGGCTAATATATTCTTTAAAATATATTTTATATAGTATATATAACATTTTATAATAAAATGCATCATTTATATATATATATATATATATATATATATTTTATACACAAAAATTTTACTTAAAATTTGTAGCTATATATATATTGGTGGTGCCGTGCTATCTATAGAAATTTACTATATATATTCATGACTAAATTACATTAAATGGTAAAATATACATTTTTAATATCACTGTTTTTATTATCCACTTCATTAGTTCAGCTTGTTTTCTAGTTAAAGATCGGTGTTGAACAGCAAAGAGATGATCCAAGAAACATACAGAGGGACATATTACACACACACACACACACACACACACACCTGCAAGTAATTTTAATAGCACTATATCTGTGATAGAACGAGTATATGCGTATGTACATGAGAGGGTTGGAGTATAGTAAGTCCTTTCTGATGAGATCTTCCAGCAGTCCTTCTGTATCTGTTCTCTGCACAACTGAGTTGGCTTTGATTTAAGAGCTCCAAAAGATGCGTATCCATCTTCAGAGTTTCTTTTTGGCACTCCATTGACTTTTATCTGAATTTATGAGTGTGTCGCTGGTTTGCCCGACGTGTGCATTCATTCAAAGAAAGGAGTCTGCTACATCCGCTTCACTAACGGTCACTGATTTGCAGTGGTGGGCACCGTTAACCAAAAAGTTAACTTCGTTAACCGCTAATCCGTTAACCAAAAAGTTAACTTCGTTAACCGTTAATCCGTTAATTCGTTAAACATGTAACGGAAGTTACCGATAAACCGTTAACGTTAACTTTTTTTATAAAAAAAAATGAAAAACACAATATATATATAATTTAATTTTCCCTCTTCTCGTTCTCCATTTTGTCCATGAAATGCATGTTGCCCTTCATGAAAATTAGCATATCAAAGTTTTCATCAGACAGGGATGATCTCTTGGCCCTCAGGATGTCCTTGCCCATAGAGAACAAACGCTCCACTGCAGCACTGGAGGGGATGGCTGTGTTGAACTTGATGAACAAGTCCACCAACACTTGCTCACCCAAGAAGGCAGCATCTGTCAGCAAGTCCTTGGAGTTGGTCTCCAGCCAGGTCTTGACCAGGTTCTGGGCCTTGCCCTTGAGTGACCTGTGCCTTCCGCTGCTCTCTTTTGTCTGGATGACAGCACTGAAGAAGTCATCCTCCTCCTCCTCCTCCTCGTTGTTGTTGCTGCCCACTTCGTTGGACTGCTGCTTCATGGCCTCCTCGACTGTACCCTCCATGCTTTTCCTCACCCTGGCGACCTTGGTGTTGTCATACTTGTCCAACCAGATGAGGCGAAACCTGGGATGGAAGGCAGCAGCCAGCTGGCATTCGTCATCCTCCAGGAGGGGCCCAAACCTTTTGTCGATGCCTGCCAAAAGTGCGTCGACCAAGGCGCTGCAGTAGACGAGGCCCTTGGACGAATGTAGTTATTTGTTGTAATTGTTACATATATATTATTGAAAGTGCCTTAAAATGCTCGTGATATTTCTTGAAAGAAGTTGAAACATTCAACTCAAATGGCAAATCTTTCCGCCTGATTTTACAGTCGACCATGTTTTGCTCAAACCAATGCCATAAATAACTACCATATTTGGTAAAAGACAAATTGTGGCGACGGAAACAAATATATCGCCTGATTTTGCACTGCGGAAATGGAAATTCGTTCATCACTATTAACAGTGGCGGATTAATTGCGCACCTGCTCAGCACTGAAAATAATAGAAACTTTTAAACGTTTATTTATGAATTTTTTGGGTTAACGGACTTGAGTTAACGGAAGTTAAATGTAACGGAAGTTAATTAGTCCGATAATGATTTTCAAAGTTAACTTAAAAGTTAAATCGTTAACGAAAAAGTTAACTTCGTTAATTAACGATTAACGGATTAACGGTTTGTGCCCAGCTTTGCTGATTTGTTACATTTGATCTCGTATGATGGGGACAGTCCTCTGACAGTCTTGCATATCTGACGTAGTGCCGAAGTCAGAGCTTTCCAAACTGTGTCGCGACACATTAGTGTTTTTTGTATTTTGAAAATTTTGATTTTTCTATCAACAAAATCGGCTACAAGATAAACCACCTACTGAAAAATTATCTATTTGATATTTGATGATAAAAATTAATTAATGTGTCGTGAAAACTTTTATGCTTAAATAGTGTGTCGCCAACGTAAAAAGTTTGGAAAGCTCTGGCCTAAGTGTGTGAAAGTTACGACATCCCTATTGCGAAGTAGATTCTTTTGATAGGGTTCGCCTGTATCGAAGGCTTCTTGTCGGAAGTGCACCTGCTACCTTTTATTTGAGGTTGCAGTGGTTCCTTTTAGCATGTTAAACACAGACTTAGGCAGGAGCTTTGAGATATGAACCCGGAGACTCTCCATGTTTAGTAGGCTTAATCGTGAATAGAACAAAGCAATCTACCAGTAACGAAAATGGAGATGACAACTGATAAAGTAGCTGATCGTTGCTATAGTAACGCCGTAGCGTGATGGTGAATGCGCATTATTATCATAGTATATATATATATATATATATATATATATATATATATAATAACTAGTACAGTTCCCGCCGCTTCGCTGACGGTTAGACAGGCTAAACTACAAAAAAAGAACCCAGCCGTGAAAATTTTGAGCTTCACATTGTGTCAACATTTCTGAATCTGGTATCTCCCAAAACCTCCTCACCCCCATTCATACAACTTGGGGGCTAACCCCCTCCCCCATTACCCCCACCCCTCCCCATTACCCCCACCCCTCCCCATTGCTAAACTACAGAAAAGAACAGTCATGAAAATCTTGAGCTTCACATTGCCGCCCGTAATACAATTTCTGAATTTTTTTTACAATTTCTGAATTTTTTTCTCAATTTTTTCTCACAATTTCTGAAAGTGTGACGGACAGACGGACAGCTCTCTTATTATAGTATATATTTAGTGGTGCACCGATTAATCGGGCATGCAAGGTATTTTCATAATATCGGCATGCCAGGTGCCGATACCGATTAATCGGTGCACCACTTATATATATATACACACCTACACTGTTATTATAAACTACGTCACAACTTGGGTTCAACACGTGCTGTCGATACGACAAGTCAGGAATACAGAACAGAAGGTTCAGTTAAAGTGTAAAAGTTTGTGCATGATGACAACTCCAGAACCCATTTTTGTTGACTTAAGCCTAGCTTCAGAATCGGAGGATCCTGCTGTTACTGAAATTGAGAGCCTGTGTTTGACATGTTATGGAAGGGTGAGTTACAGCACCTCAGTGTAGGTCCTTGGACTTGAAATTAGGTTTCCCTTAATTAATTTAATGTTTTAACTTTTCTTCAGCAAGAGGATATTAAATCCAGTAATTTAGAGTAAGGCTGAAATGGTACAAGTTCAGGCTATAAAAATTAGCCTAAACTTAGCCCAGATTGCAAAATGTGCAGAATTTCGCGGACGCTCCCGTTTTTGACAAAATTCTCGTGCATATTATTTCAGTCTGGCGCCAACGCGGTCTAGAAAATTCTGACGTTAATTTTAGTTTGTTTTCGTTCTGTCTATTCAGTTCAAATAATTTGAGTTAAAATTTGCCTGACCCATGGGTGTGAGTGTTGTGGAAAAATTCGAACAGATTTTGCAGTTGGGCTTAACTAGGCCTACCATCAGAAGTGTCTGCAAGATAATGTAAAGTGTCATGATTTTGTAAGTTAGGGCTTATGGCTTCACAAAAAAAAAAAAGGACAATGCTGCTATGTAGGCAGTGTTCAGAGACAGTCTATAACAGCTTGGTAATATGTTAAATGGTAATTATTCATTTTTACACCCAGTCTGTTTTTATGATGAGAAAAAACTTTTCTAGTTAATTTTGAGGTGTTTTGCACGAATCTGCCATCCGTTTCCTGGACAAATGCGTAGTTTTCAAGATATTGTCATCTCGAAAACTAGGCATTTGCACAGGAAACGGATGGCAGTTTTGTACAAAACATCTCAATTAACCAGAAAAGTTTGCTCTCATCATTTTTATTTAAACACAAAAATATCATAACTTAACCAATCATCAAGGGTGTACAGTTGACCTAACTGGGCCTTCAATTAACCTAACTGGGCCTTCAATTAACCTAACTGGGCCTTCAATTAACCTAACTGGGCCTTCAATTAACCTAACTGGGCCTTCAATTAACCTAACTGGGCCTTCAATTAACCTAACTGGGCCTTCAATTAACCTAACTGGGCCTTCAATTAACCTAACTGGGCCTTCAATTAACCTAACTGGGCCAGTTGGGTTTTTCTTTACTATTACACCAGTCTCTAGTAGAAAGTTTTAAAAGCTGGTTTCCAATGTTTTTCAATGTGCTGAATTAAAAAATGATACTCATTTCCATCGCAAATGATTTGTTAAAGAGTTATTGAAGCTTAAACTCTCTAATGGGAAAGGGGTAAAAAAAAATGGTGCTTCCACTGATTTTAATTTGAATCAGTTCGTGACTCTAGACTATTGAAGATTTGGATGAGCCTCAGCCTGGCAATTCATGTGATTAAGTATTTTTTTAATTTTTTATAATTTTGGATAATGTTAGGGGTTTGCTTAGGTTTGCTTAGGTTTGCTTAGGTTGGTTTAGGTTTGGCCAATTTTGAAGGTGAAATTTATGTTTTTTCTATGGTGGTACTTGTAGGTTATCTCCACCCCCCCACCAATTTTGACAATATTTTCGTTAAAACTAACGAAAATATCATGACTTAACCTAACCAATTATCAAGGGCATACTGTATGCCCTTGATAATTGGTTAGGTTAAGTCGTTATATTTTCGTTAGTTTTACCAAAAATATTCTGTCAAAATTGGTGGGGGGGAGATAACCTACAAGTAGCCCTATGGTTTTTGATGTGTTTTGTATTAATCTGACTTTCAAAATCTTTGGAAACTACTCATTTTTGTGATTCTCTCCACCCAAAAACTCCCGGTTCCCACTGGTGGTACCCCAGGTATAAAAGGGTAGAAAGTTTTATTTAAAAGCTTTAAGCTTCAATAACTCTAACAAATCATTTGTGATGGAAATGAGTATCATTTTTAATTCAGCACATTGAAAACCAGCTTTTAAAACTTTCTACCAGAGACTGGTGTAATAGTAAATATTTACCATATATTTTATTAAAAAAAGTATATTTGAACAAATTTGCACAACATAAAATATATATTTTCTTAGTCAGTTTTGAATGGCAATTCAATATATTATAATGTTTTAACCGCGTGTGAGCAGGTGAAAAGACGAATATTAACCTGTTAAATTAATTTAAGCTAGATTAGGTTGGGTTAGTAATTAAGGAACTTTGAACACTGTCTGGATAGTAAAGTTTTACCAAAAAGTGTCTCGGGTTGGCCCTTATTAGTTATTACACTTTCATGAGTGAAAGAGAGTTTATAAATTGTGTAAATAGTATATATTTTCAGCTTAAGTTATGTAGGCTACTTTGGTAGATCTGTAGTTTTATGTTAATTAGCTGACCTGAGATAACTTGGATATAGTTTGACTTGGATAACCTTCATAGGCCCAAATGGCTTCATATTTCCGAATGAAATGGAATGGGAACAGGAATCAACTTTTCTTTTTAAATTTTTCATTTTATAATATTTTGCTTATTAACTATAGTTTGGGTAAGTAGGTCTGCAAACTATATAATTCCTGGGTAAAATTTCTGAATCTAAATGTAGTTCAGACAGTGCTGGGATTAGCAGCGCTTAAATTAGCACTGCTAACTTTTTTAGTGATACTGTTAGCACTGTTAATTTTCAAAATTGTTAATGAAATGGATAGCAGTGGTAAGTTTTTAGAGAAAGTCAATCACCAATTGCTAATTGTTAATTTTTCCTAAGCCTGAAAGATCAGGCCTGTCTGATTCAAATTTTGAGAAATGATTGTTGAAAATGAACAAAAATCTGTGAAGTAGCTATAAAATTCCTGATAGTTTGAGTACTTACTGACCACCTAATGTTTTTGTTTGTTTTCAAAATTAATGCAATTTTCCAAATCACTGTTTCAACAATATCCATTTTTATTTTGTAATCTGTTGAATCAATGGAGCATTCAAGTTTTGGCATGTTTCATTATTTTTGTCAATATTTTAAAATTTTTTTGTTTCACTTTGTGTATTTGAATTAAATATAGACATATAAATTGAATAGAATTTATTCTGCCATTGGTTTGTTTTCTCTATTAATGTGAAAAAACTATATAGGGCTATGGGTTGATTGCCTGTGCCCTCATCCGTTGGAAATTTCCAACAGACGTCAGTGGAGGGTTACCGACAAAAGCCCTATGTCTTTTCGTTAGAGAGTTATAAATATGTAGGTTGTTAAAGGACCGTTTTATATTTAAGTGATTACGGTAATTTTAGCGCCCGGATTGGCGAAACCTTATGTTAATGAAAACTGAAATTGCCTCACCTTATTTTTGCTGGGTCTTTGTTTTTTCGATGTAGGGCGTTACGATCATTTTCGGTGTAGGGCCGCCACGATGGAGTTACGCGGCGAATTTACTTAAGGTAATTAATATAGGCAGTCACTATATAAACCCCTGAAGGAATAGGCCTATCCTTTTATAGTCTTAGGTTTTATTATAAGGAATTCACTCAGAACTAGAGGGGGACAAAGACATCCTCCCAGTTTAAAGCTTCGCTGTAACATAAACAGCCCTGAGAGCCGTTCCTTGGTTCTGGTGTATTATTTGCCGAACTAGCATGATTTTGTTGTGTCTACTACCTTTTGGTAGACTAAATAATAAATTGGGTTTTCTTGTTGCTATGGGGCTGATTCATACATACAGGTTCTTTGTACGTATGGCAATTCAATTATTTCATTCCCAATAGGCTATGTCGCCAATCCCGAGGCAATTTTGTATAGATATTTAATTCAATTAATTAATAATTTATATTTAATTATGAAATAAATGTACCACATATGATACCATGTTGTGAGCGCGTATAGTTTTTCCATATACTGGGGGGGGCCGGAGAAAAATTTGTATGTTATAGATCAAATTTTTTGATAAACTGTGTTTAAACCATGTGAAATGGATTGAAAAGAATGAAGTAGAAATTTAGGAGAGAGAGGTTACTCAAGACCTATTAAATATAAAGTTCAAGAGGCCAACTTCTCAAGTTTAGTTAAAGTTATGTCAATCAGTTTGACTCCCTTTAGGTATAGGAAATTTATGGGATTAAAGTAAAGTTATTAAGCATTTTAACTTTGCTCAGTTTGTGTAAGTTTTATAAGTCACCAGTCTTAATTTTTTCTTGTAAAAGTTTTCTGGCTTTCAAAGCAGTCTTTCTTTGAGGCCTGTCTGGTTTAGTCTGAGTTACATCAGGCACATTGAGAGATTCCTCCCCAATAGTATCCTGATCCATCCTTTGGGGTAATGGTTCTAATTTAGCCCCACACTCCAAAGGATATAGTAATGTGATATCTCTGGTGGTTTCACCAGTTGCTGTTTTCAGTTTTACAACCCTGGTAACTTCGTCTTCACCAGTTTTGAGTTCCAAGACTTTTCCCATTGACCAATGTTGTCTTGGTGTCTTGTCATGTATCACAATGTCCCCAATTTTGACTGAATCATTCCAACTTTGTTTTGTTAATTGTTTATGTCTTTCTCTAAGACTTGTTAAGTATTCTTCTCTCCATTTTGTTATAAATTGAGTCTTGATTTGTGTCAAATGTTGTATTTTGTGTTGAGTTCTTTGTGTCCTATTTCCCAATCTGGATCCTCTGTACTGTTATGTTCAGATTCTGGTAACATGTTTACTGTTTCTCCCTTAATTAGGTGGTTTGGTGTGAGAGGTTCTGGCTCATTAATACCATCTCCCACATAAGTTAATGGTCTGTTGTTGACAACATTTTCAATTTCTGACAGAATAGTCATGAGTTCAAAAAGTTGTAGATGTTTTGTCCCAATAGTCTTTTTAAGGCAGTTCTTTACAGTTTGTATGTTTCTTTCCCAAATTGAACCATACCATGGTGTATTAACAGGAATGTACTTCCAGGTTATGTTGTGTTTGGTTAAATGAGTTTGTACTGTTTCACTGTCACAAATCTGATGAATAATTCTTTCACCAGATTTGAAGTATGTGGCATTGTCTGACCATATAGTTTTGGGTACAGAATTGTGTGCACAAAATCGTCTGAAAGCAGCAATAAAAGCTTCTGCTGTCAGATCTTCTACTATGTCTAGACATATGGCACGTGTGGCAGCACAGGTGAAGAGTACAATGTACACTTTGTATTCCTTTGAATCCATTTTGTCTCCAAAACTCACATTTACCGCTCCAGTGTAGTCAATACCCGTGGTTTCAAATGGCCGAGTAAATGTTACTCGTTCCACAGGTAGGTCTGGAGGGCTTGGGGTCTTAAAGGGTCGTGAATGGATACGTTTACAAGGAATGCATGTGTTTAAAATTTTCTTTGTTTCAGTTCTACCCTTTGGTAGCCAGTAAGTTTTCTCAGCTCTGTCAGGGTTTGTGGGACTCCCATGTGGTGTATTTTGTTGGGTATCCCTGATGATGAGTTTTGTGAAGTGATTTCTCCTTGGAAGAAGAATTGGGTGCTTAGAGTTGTAAGTCAAAGTTGACTTGTTAAGCCTTCCTTTACACCTTATCAGACCCTCTGTATCCAGGTACAGATTTAGATCCATGACAAGTGAAGGAATACCTTTGTTTAATGTGCTACTGGACCTAAGATACTTCAACTCCTTGTCAAATTCTGAAGCTTGTATCTGTTTGAGCCAGTATTTTGTTGCAGTTTCTGTTAAGTTAGAAAAGGCTTTCTGAGGACAGTGTTTGAGAAGGTAGCTATTGACAAACTTGCAGCAATAGACTGTAATTCTCAAGAGTTTGTTTAGGTCTGAATAAAGGTGATAGTCAAATATAGGTTTGTCCTCAGTGATCTTTTCAGTTGTTGTAGAGTTGAGTGTGAGGTTAACTACTTTGGCTGGCCAAAGATCCTCACATGTTAGCCATTCGGGCCCTTCATACCAGATTTTATTTGTTTTCAACAGCTTGTAAGAGAGCCCTCTTGTCAAAAAGTCTGCAGGATTCTTTTTTGTTTTTATGTACCTAAATTTGATACCAAGGTTTGTGTTTGCAGTTTTGATTTCTGTTAGTCTGTTTTCACAAATATGTTTTTGCAAGAAGTTGTATCTGTGTTGGTCACCCATGTTAGACAAATTTGACTGTCTGTCCTTAAGTAAATGTTTGTTATGTCAACTTCTTTATACACTTGTGAAAGAACGTCTGCTGTTTTAACTCCCAATGAGACCGCTAATAATTCAAGTTGTGGTACAGTTTTCTTTTGGTTTAAGGGTGCCACTTTTGCCTTGAATAAACCAAGTTACTTTCATTTTCACTTGTTAAATAGGCACAACACCCATAAGCTGTGTGCTGGCATCTGTAAAAATGTGTAGTGTTTGCGATTTCAATCTGTAGCCAGCACATCTTGGTACGTAGATGTCTTGAACTTTGTTCAAGTCTGTGGCTAATTTTTTCCAATGAAGTGGTCTTCCACTGAAAGTGGTTCATCCCAATCAATTTTCTTTTTCCATAAGTCTTGCAAAAGGGTTTTGGATCTTATGGTTGCTGGTAAATATAATCCAATGGGGTCGAAAATTTTGATGATTCTGAAAGCACTTGTCTTTTTGTATCAGCATTTGGATTTAAGTTATAACTCTTTGTGCAAAGAGTGTCATCGTGTTCAGAATTCTGTTTTAAAAACCAAAGCATTCCAAGTGTTTTCGTGTAATTGTTTGGTTCAATGTTCCCATTGTTGTCTTTTGTTATTTGTTCATTTAATTTAGGAGAATTAGAAAGAGTTTGTACTGTATTCAAACCTCCTACCACTTCAGACTAGTCAATACCCGTAGTTTTAGTGGAGTAAATTTACTTCTCCACAGGTAGATCTGGAGGGCTTGGGGCTTTGAATCCTGTACTGTTTTTGTGTTGTTTGGCCTATGGCCAAGGGAGGCCACAAGACCCTTTTTGTTTGGTTTCTGACCAAGGGAGGGCACAAGACCAATGTTGTTTGGTCTCTGGCCAAGGGAGGCCACAAGACCAATGTTGTTTGGTCTCTGGCCAAAGGAGGCCAGAAGACCCTTGATGAATATGTTGGGCTATGGCCGAGGTAGGCCATCAGCCGTTTGATGAATTTGTTGGGCTATGGCCAAGATAGGCCATCAGCCCTTTGATGAATTTGTTGGGCTATGGCCAAGGTAGGCCATCAGCCGTTTGATGAATTTGTTGGGCTATGGCCAAGGTAGGCCATCAGCCCTTTGATGAATTTGTTGGGCTATGGCCAAGGTAGGCCATCAGCCGTTTGATGAATTTGTTGGGCTATGGCCAAGGTAGGCCATCAGCCGTTTGATGAATTTGTTGGGCTATGGCCAAAGGTAGGCCAAGGCCCTTTGATGAATTTGTTGGGCTATGGCCAAGGGTAGGCCATCAGCCCTTTGATGAATTTGTTGGGCTATGGCCAAGGTAGGCCATCAGCCCTTTTGATGAATTGTTGGGCTATGGCCAAGGGTAGGCCATCAGCCCTTTGATGATTTGTTGGGCTATGGCCAAGGGTAGGCCATCAGCCCTTTGATGAATTTGTTGGGCTGTGGCCAAGGGTAGGCCATCAACCCTTTGATGAATTTGTTGGGCTGTGGCCAAGGGTAGGCCATCAACCCTTTGATGAATTTGTTGGGCTATGGCCAAGGTAGGCCATCAGCCGTTTGATGAATTTGTTGGGCTATGGCCAAGGTAGGCCATCAGCCCTTTTGATGATTGTTGGGTTATGGCCAAGGGTAGGCCATCAGCCCTTTGATGAATTTGTTGGGCTATGGCCAAGGGTAGGCCATCAACCCTTTGATGAATTTGTTGGGCTATGGCCAAGGTAGGCCATCAGCCCTTTGATGAATTTGTTGGGCTATGGCCAAGGGTAGGCCAAAGCCCTTTGATGATTTGTTGGGCTATAGCCAAGGGTAGGCCATCAGCCCTTTGAAGTAGAGTAGTTTGTTTGTACGTGTCACTGTCTAACCATATAATTTTTGGCACAAAATTATGTGCACAGAATCAGAGCGCAGCAATAAAAGCTTTTACTCTCCGATCCTTGGTTATGTTTAGACAAGTTGTTGTGTTTGAGACACATGAAAGAGTAGTGTGTGTGTGTGTGTGTATCATTCCTCCGAATCCAGTTGGTCTTCAAAACTTGGATTCACCACTCCAATGAAGTTAATACCCGTAGTTATGAATGAGTAAATGTTGTGTATTCTACAGGTAGGTCTGGAAGGTTTTGGGGTTTTGAAGGAATCCAATCTGTTTGCAAGGAATGTATGTGTCTGTTGATGAAATCTGTTGTGATTCTTCCTTTAAAAGAGAATTGGATGTTTGGAGTCGTATGTATATATTTATATACTGTACCGTACGTGTGTGTGTGTATGTGTGTGTGTGTGTTTGTTGATGAAATCTGTTGTGATTCTTCTTTTAAAAGAAGAATTGGATGTTTGAAGTCGTATGTATATATTTATATACTGTACCGTACGTGTGTGTGTGTGTATGTGTACAGTATTTTGTTATAGGGTTTTATTTTTGGGTTTTGGGTTAGGTTAATCAATTTGGCTGAGTAAAGATCCTCAAACGTTGCATTTGAGACCCTTATATCAAGCCTTGTCTGTTTTATGCCTATATGTCAAATAGGAATTGGAATAGGTTGGGCCTATATTGGTCAAATAGGAATTGGAATAGGTTGGGCCTATATTGGTCAAATAGGACTTGGAATAGGTTGGGCCTATATGTCAAATAGGACTTGGAATAGGTTGGGCCTATGTCAAATAGGACTTGGAATAGGTTGGGCCTATATGTCAAATAGGACTTCGAATAGGTAATAGGTTGGGCCTATATGTCAAATAGGACTTCGAATAGGTAATAGGTTGGGCCTATATGTCAAATAGGACTTCGAATAGGTAATAGGTTGGGCCTATATGTCAAATAGGATTTGGTGTGCCTATGTCAAATAGGACTTCGTAGGTTGGGCCTATATGTCAAATAGGACTTGAAATAGGTTGGGCCTATATTGGTCAAATAGGACTTGAAATAGGTTGGGCCTATATTGGTCAAATAGGACTTAGAATAGGTTGGGCCTATATGTCAAATAGGACTTGGAATAGGTTGGGCCTATATGTCAAATAGGACTTGGTGTGCCTATATGTCAAATAGGACTTCGAATAGGTTGGAATAGGGTCACGAATAGGTGTTAGGTGGGTGTAGGTTTGAATTTGTGCAATTGCTTTAGGTCTTTGTGATGTTACAGTTCTGAGTCGAATTTTGTGATGTTAATGAGTCTTATGAGTAAGTTAAATTGCTGAAATAAATTTTATAACCTACACCACAGGTTCAATTATAAATTTAGTGTTTTTAATTAGGATTTGCCTTGAGTGTAAAGAGTAAGGCCTACTTTAAGGGGTAGGCCTATTATGTAAGGTAAAGTTAGGTGGGCCTACTAAATATGCCTATTTGTTGGGCCTACCAAGTAGGCTTATGTTTGGGCCTATTATTTTATAGGACCTCAAATGAGTTAAGCCTGTTAAATTAACAAGGCTTAGTTTTGAGTTTGAAGAGTAGGACCTATTAAATAGGCTTAATGTTGCGGGCCTATTTTTTAGGACCTAAAATAAGTTATGCCTGTTAAATGAACAAGCCTTTGTTTTCGATTAGTGTAAAGGTAAAGGAATCGGTTCCCAGTTGCTTAGGCCACCATATGAAAACTATAGTGGGGTTACGGTTGAAATTAGGGTTAGGCCTACTGAGTTAAGCCTAGCCACTACGTGTGTCAGTGTAAATTTTAGAGGGGTTAGTTCCCCTTCACAGGGCCACCATGTGAAAAAACTATATAGGGCTATGGGTTGATTGCCTGTGCCCTCATCCGTTGGAAATTTCCAACAGACGTCAGTGGAGGGTTACCGACAAAAGCCCTATGTCTTTTCGTTAGAGAGTTATAAATATGTAGGTTGTTAAAGGACCGTTTTATATTTAAGTGATTACGGTAATTTTAGCGCCCGGATTGGCGAAACCTTATGTTAATGAAAACTGAAATTGCCTCACCTTATTTTTGCTGGGTCTTTGTTTGTTTCGATGTAGGGCGTTACGATCATTTTCGGTGTAGGGCCGCCACGATGGAGTTACGCGGCGAATTTACTTAAGGTAATTAATATAGGCAGTCACTATATAAACCCCTGAAGGAATAGGCCTATCCTTTTATAGTCTTAGGTTTTATATTATAAGGAATTCACTCAGAACTAGAGGGGGGACAAAGACATCCTCCCAGTTTAAAGCTTCGCTGTAACATAAACAGCCCTGAGAGCCGTTCCTTGGTTCTGGTGTATTATTTGCCGAACTAGCATGATTTTGTTGTGTCTACTACCTTTTGGTAGACTAAATAATAAATTGGGTTTTCTTGTTGCTATGTGGGGCTGATTCATACGTACAGGTTCTTTGTACGTATGGCAATTCATTATTTCATTCCCAATAGGCTATGTCGCCAATCCCGAGACAATTTTGTATAGATATTTAATTCAATTAATTAATAATTTATATTTAATTATGAAATAAATGTACCACATATGATACCATGTTGTGAGCGCGTATAGTTTTTCCATAATTAATATATATGAAAGGAACTTGACTCCTACATGAAAATGTTTTCATTTACGTAGACTATAATGTCACATTTTTGTACCTTAGCAACCAATTACATCAAGGTGTATGCTAAATTATGGAAGGCAGAACATATATAAATTTGGGTGGTTTCAGAAAAAATTTGACAAAATTAACATTAGCAGCGCTCATGGTTGAAATGCTTAGTGTTAGCACCACTAAATTTTATGGTAGTTAGCATTAGTGGTGCTAACTTAAGGAGTTAGTGGGCACAGCACTGAGTTCAAAGACAATGTTCATAATAGCTTAGTAATTATGGATTGTCTCCAAACTGTGTTTGGATTCTGGAATTTTACCAGTTTATGTATTTAATAGGGTGTACCAGAACCAGGATTTTCAATTCTGGCTGGAACCGGAACTGGCTAGAATTCTGGCCAGAACCGGAGTTTAGCCACTGTAAAAACAAAATTTATTAAAATTTATTATTTTACATTTTATTATTTTTAATTGCAATAAAATTAAGTGATATAAAATACCCTAAATATTATAATTTGGCAGTTTCACTTTTTTCCGTAACTAAATTGAGATATTACCATATTGTTTTATTTATATATATACCAGTATAGGCATATATATATATATATATATATATATATATATATATATATATATATATATATATATATATATATATATACAGTGCCCGCGAAAAGTATCCGATCACTCAAGAAAATACAATATTTTCCCTTGATATTCAGAGACACATAATTCACTTTCTATTTGTTCTAGCGACATCTGGTAACTTTGAGGTTGCTCGCTGATATGAGAGCTATCCAACGCACTCTCAAATTAGTGTTCTGGTAGCCTTCGTTGCGGGTGGCTGTGTCTCAAATTTGTCAGATTTCACTGTTTGTGTAAATTTCTTGATTTTTTTTTTTTTTACAGAAAGTGGTGTAAATAAAATTTATATATAATGTGTGCTAAAAAACAACTTAAGAGTGATTGTCGAGGTGCTATTGTTGCTTTGCATACATGTGGGAAATCACAGAGACAGATAGCTAAGGAATTAAACATATCTCAAAGTACCGTTAATTTATGGGTTTCACGGGCTAAGAACAATGGCGGCCTAACCACGCCAGTCCCTAAAAAACGATCTGGCAGACCGAGAAAAACAAATTCGCGAACAGACAAACTTATGAAACGTTTAGTATTGAAAAACCCAACAATAACTGCGAAAGAAATAAAATTTAATATGAATAATTTGTTATCTGGTGTTTCTGAACGAACTATCCAGGAGCGGCTCCAAAAAGAACTCGGATTACCATCTCGCCATGCTGCTAAGAAACCGTTCATTAATGAAAAAATGCGTAAAAAACGTGTCGCATTTTGTAAAAAATACATTCATTGGACTGTTGATGACTGGAAGAAGGTTTTATTTAGCGATGAGTCGACATTTTTGACATTCAGAAGTTGTCCAAAAAAGGTTCGCCGGCCTATTGGCTCAAATAGGATGGACCCTAAATACACCCTAAAGACAATGAAACACCCTCCAAGTGTGATGGTTTGGGGTTGTTTCGGTTACTATGGGCGTGGAAACTTATATTTTCTTCCGAAGAACACAACTATGAATGGTGCATGGTATTTAGCAATGCTACAGGATAAACTTCCAATGGCAATGGCAATCCAAAGGACAAAAACATACATGCATGATGGTGCACCATGTCACAGGGCCAAAATAGTGACAAAATGGATTACTGACAATAAATTTGATATTTTGGATTGGCCTGGTAATAGTCCAGATCTCAATCCGATAGAAAATCTGTGGCTAATAATAAAAAATAAGGTTGAATGCCACGACACTGGCTCAGTCAAAAATTACAAGAGGCCATCAAAAAGGTATGGTGCAAGGAAATATCAGTGGAAGTTTGTCAAAACTTGATTAAATCCATGCCAAAACGTCTAGAACAAGTCATCCAAACCAAAGGACAGATGACAAAATACTAATATAAGGTTAGTATACATTTAAACATTGTTTTTTATGTAAAAAATACAAATTTCCAGGGTGATCGGATACTTTTCGCGGGCACTGTATATATATTATATATTAGGGTGGTCCTTAAAATTCAAAGTTGGGAAGTTTCAGCTCCCACCCCCGGAAATCATTCGAATGGTTGAGAAAACTCTCTAGTTGAATTTTTTATTAAATCGGACAACATTTACCCCTCCCTCATCGACCTTGAACTTTTACCCCCGGAGTAGTTGTTGCCCGGTTGCAGTTGTTGCCCGGTTGCAGTTGTTGCCCGGTTGCAGTTGTTGCCCGGTTGCAGTTGTTGCCCGGTTGCAGTTGTTGCCCGGTTGCAGTTGTTGCCCGGTTGCAGTTGTTGCCCGGTTGCAGTTGTTGCCCGGTTGCAGTTGTTGCCCGGTTGCAGTTGTTGCCCGGTTGCAGTTGTTGCCCGGTTGCAGTTGTTGCCCGGTTGCAGTTGTTGCCCGGTTGCAGTTGTTGCCCGGTTGCAGTTGTTGCCCGGTTGCAGTTGTTGCCCGGTTGCAGTTGTTGCCCGGTTGCAGTTGTTGCCCGGTTGCAGTTGTTGCCCGGTTGCAGTTGTTGCCCGGTTGCAGTTGTTGCCCGGTTGCAGTTGTTGCCCGGTTGCAGTTGTTGCCCGGTTGCAGTTGTTGCCCGGTTGCAGTTGTTGCCCGGTTGCAGTTGTTGCCCGGTTGCAGTTGTTGCCCGGTTGCAGTTGTTGCCCGGTTAGCGATCCTGGGTCTGTAGGGTTCGCTTCCGAGAGTCCGGAAACTGGCAGCGGTGGCGAGTGACGACTTGCAGGAGGAACTGGAGTTGCTCCTCGTCGTGGGTCAGCGTTCGGTTGTACTCTTGGACGAGGGCAACTCCTCGCTCAGCATGGTCGTTGATTACGGAGAGCCCTCCCACACGTGCCGCCGCTGTCTTGAAGTCTTCCCGTTTCGGCCAGGTCTCCGGGTCGACCTCGAGGAAGCCGTCCTCCAGTTGAAGTTTCTCGAAGAAACCTCATGTGTTGGACTTGGACGACGCCAGGTCTTCCAACTGAAGCCCGGCGAGTACTCGGTTTGGCAGCATGGGCCGCTTCGCCAGGGACTCCTCACCGACCCGGTCGTGGAGAGAGGCGATGATCTTTCTCTTCTGATCGACGGCGATCCCCGGATCGAACAGCGCCAGCACCACCAGCTCCTCCGACAGGTACCAGAGGTGGTTCTGGAACTTGGTCAGCGCCGCCTTGGCCACCGCAGGGTTGATGTCAGAGTAGGCCAGCAGGTCCTTGAGGAGGGCGAAGTCATTTTGGGGGGCAGTTGCGGCGATCGGAGCCTCCGTCCACGCCTTGGCGTAGACCCGACAGACGAAGATGCAGATGCTCCGGAGGCCACTCTCCTCCCTCGCCGTGAGTTTGAACTGCTGTCGGAACATCCAGACCTTCAAGGCGTAGATTGCCTTCACCATCCAGCGGGCGTGGTGAATCGGCCCGGGAGCTTGGAAACGCACTCCTCGCGGGGGACGTGACCGACGAAGAGGAGGGTGAGCTCGAGCAGCTCACGGTAATCGTCGCGCAGGTCCTTGCGCTCGACTATCGCCTTCTCAAACCACTCTGTGTCGACAGTGGTGAGCAGAGGAGCGACATCGGGGTGCGCAGCGCCGGACTCGTACTGGCTTCTGTCCAGGAAATCCCAGCGCTCCTGAAAACGCTTGAAGAGGGTCACATCAGGACCGGACATGGGGCCCATCACAGCCATGAACGCCGCACCGAGGAGGAGCTCCAGCACATGATGGCAGCACGCGAAGTAGAGCAAGTCTTTCGCGAGGTGTTGCTCGATGAGGACGCACGCTCCGTTGTTCCGGCCGGTGTTCGAGGTGGTGGTATCGAATGACAAGCCACTCACTTGCTCAGTGAGCTCCCACTCCTCCAACGCGTTGAGGACGGCCTTGGCCATCTCAGAGCCCGTTCCACTCGGCAGCTTCAGGACGCCCAGGAGCTGCACTGCGCTGTTACTGGAGACCAAGATGGGAAGCCGATCGACTTGCTCCTTGCTCGTCAAGTCCTGCATGAGCTTGCCGTCCCAGTGAATGACAAGATTGCCGGCCCTCAGCTCTTCCTTGAGCGCCACGTTGAGCCTGGAGCGTGCCTGCGGCGGTGTCAGCGGATGGAGCTGCGGTTGATATTGAGCTCTGCGACGTCGTGCCCAAGCGACCGGGCAACCTCTGTCAGGACGTAGACAGCTCCTCGGTTGGTCACCTTCGTGCGATCCAGCGACGACGCCACAGCCGCCGAAACGATGTTCGTCGTGCCCCGCCTGGAGCGCTTCGGAGCCCGAGGGCTCCCTTCTTCTCCATGGTCGTCGCTCTCCGCTGCGCTTGCGGCACCACTGGAAGAGGACGAAGACCACTCGAGCTCCACTTGGGCCGTAGATGTCGTCGCTTCTTCCTCGGCTCGCTGCCTCCGTCGATCTTCTTCCCCTTGGCGTTGAGATGCGTGGGCATCGACAGCGGCTAGCGTCGAGTCGACGGACCCCAGCTTGCCGCGCCGACGGGGTTCGCGCTGAGCGAGGAGGAACGCCTTGTCCTCCTCGTTCTTGAGCAGCTCCATGGCGTTAGCGGCAGCAATGTCGAACAGGTTCATCATCCGCTCGCTGAACTCGTCCTCCCGCTTCGCTTGAGCGCCAGCTCGCCCCTTGTTCCTCTTCACATCGTTGAACTCCTTGTGGAGCTTCTCAATCTTGGTGATGATGTGGTCCTTCCGGCGGAGGGGGATTCGCGCCTTGGACCACACCTCGGTGACGAGCTCGACGACCTGGTTGGCGGCCTCTCGAAGTGACTTCTTCTGGACGTCGATCCTGTAGACCGTCAGGGCCAAGACCTCTTTTTGCGAAGGAAGTTGCGACCCAGCGATCGATTCCTGCGGGGCAATCAGGTAGCGCAGCTTCGCTGCCATGATCCAGGTTATCTACTTAAAGGTTGAAGGAGTTATTCACTATTCAGTTTAAATTATAATCATTAGAATTTACAGTTTTACACACATTAGTTATCCAACCACTGACGGGTAGCTTGACTTATGGTTAAAGGAGTTATTCAGTTTAAATTATAATCATTAGAATTTACAGTTTTACACACATTAGTTATCCAACCACTGATGGGTAGCTTGACTTATGGTTAAAGGAGTTATTCAGTTTAAATTATAATCATTAGAATTTACAGTTTTACACACATTAGTTATCCAACCACTGAAAATCTGGAAAGAATGAAAAAAACAAACATTACAAATTATGTAACATTTACTTGAAAGTCAAAAAATTAGCTTAATGGTAATGCTCAATGAGGGAGGGGTAAACGTTGTCCGATTAAAAAAATAAATCACCTAGAGAGTTTTCTCGACCATTCGAACGATTTCCGCGGGTGGGAGCTGAAAAATGCTCAACTTGAAATTTCACCTCCTAAGCAAGGACCACCCTAATTATATATATTTAAAATTTTATTGTATATTATTATTTTTATTTTTATTTTATTTTAATTTTAATTTTAATTTTAAATATTTAGCTATATTTTATGACGATGGCGTCAGTTTGCGATGGTTGTAATTATTCACTGTGTTTAACTTCATGCAAATTTTTTGATGATGAAGAGGCTGCATTTAATTTTTATGTAGAACATGGTGTATTGCTAAAAGAATTTATTTGACCTAAGAAAAACAAGGAAGGTATTGTTTGTGGTAATAAGTGTGTGTTTGATAAAAACAGAAAAGCATTTTGTTGGATATCTAGCAAGATACATATTCTGCTTGAAATATCAAGAACCCAAACAAAGGCTACACGCTTTTCATGTTGCAGTGGCTCAGCTCTACAAATCACATTAAAAAAAAAAATATATATATATATATATATATATATATATACAGGGTGGGTGGAAAGTAGCTCCCTAATTTAAATTACATATAAATTATGTATAAATTGTGATTGTATTGTTATGGTGTGTTCTCTAAAGTGGTACAATTGTAACGGTAATCTTTTTTTCTCTAAAGTGTTCTCTAAAGTGGTACAATTGTAACGTCCATTTTTTTTTTTTCATTTCAGATTGAAGGGTAACATGGCTGAGCGTTTAACACTGCAGGAGCATGCCCAGTTGGCGGCACGGTACGAAGTTTGGCAATCTGTTGTTCGAGTTCAAAGATGGTGGCGGGCCATTCACGGACCACGTGCCCAAGTGGACCCAAAAACAATCAAGAACTGCCACTCGAAGCTCATGACCACGGGGTCTGTGGCAGATGTTTGAAGATGTGGTCGCCCTTCGACATCCAGGGCCCAGAAGACGGTGCAGGCAGTCAGGAAAATGTTCGCACGGAGTCCACGAAAGTCAACTCGCCAGGCAGCTCGGGAAAGTGGACTCTCCCGCTACTCAGTGCAAACTGTGCTGAAGAAGAGGAGCTGAACTGGCGTGCGTGGAAGCCGCATTACTGCCAATCTCTCTCGGACGAGGACTGCGACATTCGCATGGAGTTCGGGGAAATCATGCTGGCTTGGCATGAAGACTGGCCCCATCTCTTCCGCAACATCCTCTGGAGCGACGAGGCGGTGTTCCACGTCGGAGGCTTTGTCAACCGCCACAATTGCCACTACTGGGCAGGAGAGGATCCCATGGTTACCGCTGAAAAACGGCAGAATCGGTTCAGTGTAACGGTGTGGTGTGGTATGACCTCAGATCAGGTTGTGGGCCCGTTCCTTCTGCGCAACACCATGAATGCTGAGCGGTACCTTGCTATGTTGCGAAACGAGGTCTGGCCGGTTGTCAGCACATGGGAGAACATCGACGATCTGATATTTATGCAAGATGGCGCCCCTCCACACTTCGCTCTTGTTGTCTGTGAGTGGCTGGATGCCCACTTCCCAGGGCGTTGGATGGGTCGTCGTGGTCCACATCAATGGCCAGCCAGGAGCCCCGACTTGACACCGTGCGACTTCTTTCTTTGGGGGTGGGTAAAGGAAGAAGTCTACCGCACCAAACCGAGGACATTGGAAGAACTGGAGGACCGAATTCGGGAAGTCATGTCCTCCATCCTGCCGGAGTTCCTGCTAAAGTCAGTGGACGCCATTCCTGGGTGGCTCCAGAAGCTGGTGGAAAGAGTTGGAGCCCACATTGAATTTTAGAGAAAACCTACCATGTATGCCTACCTTTTCATATTATTTCTTCTGAAATAAATGGATAATATACGTATTTTTTTACCAATCCAAAATAGGGAGCTACTTTCCGCCCACCCTGTATATATATATATATATATATAGGTAAGAGTAGTACCTAAAATTAGGTTAGGTAGGTTAGGTTAGTATAGTTTTATGGTATATATAATATATACAGTGAATATATACAGCATTTGTTTTACTACATATATAAATGTATATATATATATATATATATACCTTTTAGGTCACTCATGTTGGCTGGTTCTACAATTTCCATAATTTATATATCAATGGATTCGTTTTTACATCGCGAATGCACCCTAGATCAGGGGTGGGGAAACCCTCGCCCACGGGCGAAATTTTGCCCATGAGCTAATTTCAATTCACCCGCTTAGGTATTTATTATTTACTAAAAATTATTTATTTACAGCCCAGCCAGGCCCGGATCTAGAAGAATGGGGGCCCGTGGCTAATTATTTTTTTTGGGGCCCCCTTTGGCTACAATTTTTATTATATAAGGATTATAAGCTTTGTTTACGAGGAAAATTAAAGGTTTTCAGAACAAACATATTACTTTATTTATTTAGTTTTCAGAACAAACATATTACTTTACAAATATTTTACTTTATTTTACATATTATATTTTCCTGAATTAATAATTTTATACACACCTACCTACTGATTATGAGCTGGCAACCGATTGAACCGACGAGCCTTTTTTTGTGCAAATTCATTAATAATATTTCGAAAATCGACTTCTTTGGCCAGAGCATGTTCAACATAGAGAATTGCCAGTGACTGTAATCGCTTTTGCTTCATTGTTGAACGTGTGCAACATTTCAGTCGCTTTAACTTAGAAAAACTCCGTTCGTCGGTTCAATTGGTCACCATCAATGACAAGTACATTCTGTATGCATTTAAGACATTGGGGAAAACTTCAAGCTGATGCTGCATAAGCATATTGAATGTAATAATAGATGTAAAAACCTAAAATTAAAATAAATAATGTAGAAAATTTGGGGGGCCCCTCAAATGTGGGGCCCGTGGCTGCAGCCCGCATAGCCCACCCCTAGATCCGGGTCTGAGCCCAGCAAATAGCTTTCTAAAATACATCTTATATACAGCGTGTCCCAAAGAAATGTATACCCACTTTGTTCGATAATACCAGCTATGAGGATAATAAATATATTACTTTTTATATGTTTTTTAATAAAGAATTTTCTCCTGAATCTAAATATGTAATTATTTTTATTAAAAATTGAAGAACAAAAACGTTACAGATGTTTAAATTATAATTATTATTTTCGAGACTTCATGTGCGATATTTTCTAATATTTTTGCACGTATACGAGATAAGTTTGAAACTGACGGCACTGTGCAAAACTTACAAAAACAACGTTCTGGAAGACGTCAAACATCTTAGATAAAGTGTCATTTAACCATGGAATTTGTAAATGTTTTGAATTAACTAATAATTACAACATTTATGCTTCAATATCAACACTAAACATAAGTATCTCAAAACAGTCGGTTAAAATATTAGAAAATATCGCACATGAAGCCTCGAAAATAATAATTATAATTTAAACATCTGTAACGTTTTTGTTCTTCAATTTTTAATAAAAATAATTACATATTTAGATTCAGGAGAAAATTCTTTATTAAAAAACATATACAAAGTAATATATTTATTATCCTCATAGCTGGTATTATCGAACAAAGTGGGTATACATTTCTTTGGGACACGCTGTATATAAGCTTAAAATTTGCCAGACGCCCGCGGAGGTGTTTGTTATCGATTTTCGCCCTTGGTACTGAAAAGTTTCCCCACCCCTGCCCTAGATAGTCTCTATTGAAGGAATTACCCGCATTTTAGGGTATTTTTTCACACACACCCCAAAACAAACTTTGTGTCCTAACTTAGTTTTGGGCCAGTTCCCTCACTTGAGACTATCCACATTGCATTCCTGGTGTAATAATGAATCCATTGATCTATAAATTATGGGAATTGAAGAGACCAGAGTGATTAGTAAAAAATTAACAAATTTTTTATTATACTTGATGTTAATGATACAAATGTGGAGTGCAGGCTATGCCATAAAAAAGTGAAATGTTGAAGACGTTAGTAATTTGAAGGGTGAGGTGTGTAACTTAGTTTCTAGTTTAGGTAGCTTATTGGGAAGGTTGGATAGAGTTGAGGAAGGAGTTAAGGTTCGTCTGAGATTAGTAGATGGGGAGGCATTTAGAGAAGTTAAGGGTGGAGCTAGGCCACGTACGTTAGGTGATAGGAATCCCCTCCCTATCGAGGTTTCAAACCCTTTTGCCCATTTGGAAAGGGACGTGAATGAGGGGGAAACTATTTTAATTGGGGACTCTTTAGTGCGCCATATAGACAGAGTTCGTTGAACATCATCCAACCAAGAGGAGGAGGGTCTGTCTCCCATGGGCCAGGGTTGACAAGTTAGAGACAAAGTGGATAGGATTGACATTGCCTCCCATCACTCGATGTTGGTGACGATGGTAGGGGGCAATGACTCATATAGGCCCGATATAAGAGTGCCTGACCTTTTGGAGAGATATAGGGGGTTAATTAGGTCCCTAAAGGTGAGGTCAGATAGGTCTCTAGTTCTAGGTATTACCCCAAGGCATGGTTTGGGTCTTAGGATTATGTCTAAAATGATATTTTTTAATACTAAATTTTGAATACCGGTACTAGATTTGTGCTGAGGAAAATGTACCCTTCGTAAAGCTGTGGTCAGAATTCAGTGATCCTAGCCTTTTTATAAAAGATGGGGGTGCATTTTAATGAAATAGGTAATGCTTGGCTAGGGAGGTTAATTGACGAAAATGAATGAAAACTGTATAGGTTGAAGCCTTCTTTAAATGTTGTGGGTCTGGGGAATGCGGACCCGACGTGAAAAATATATTAAAATGCTGGCCCGTGGTAAAAAATAACTTAAACGTCTTTTATTATAACGCGAGTAGTATTAGAAATAAATTAAACAAATTTAAGGCGATAATTTATTCCAGCAACTATGATATAGTTGCTATCACTGAAACGTGGTTAAATACCATGACTCGGGACTTGTTGGGGGAACTTGATATACCGGGTTTTAAACTCTTTACTAGTGATACGTTACATACGATTGGTGGTGGTGTTTTGCTGTACATTCATAATTTCCTTAGGGCTATCAAGGTTAAGATAGGTTTTCCGGCAGCAATTAATGCGATATGCGTTGAAGTTAGGGTGTGTAGTATTAGTTTTAATTTTGTTGTTGGGACGGGAGGAAGGTAAGGTGCTTACCTGGGCAGGGAACAGCGCACTTAAGGAAGGAGGTAGAGAAGGTGCACGTGGCTAGTTGGAGGATTGCGATTGTTGTCCACACTGGTGGCAATGACCTGTTCTTCAAAGGCAGTAGGGTAGGTCTTACAGAAGGGATCATCACTGAGGTCATGTCTCTTGCGGATGATCTAAAACTGAAGACAGACAGGGGAATGTTAATGGGTATTTTACTGCGGATGAATGCCAGTGACCATGCGCTCAGTAAGGTCATTGGCATCAACAAGAGGGTTGCCCCCTCGTTGGTGAGGGGCTCTTCAACTCCTGACAGCTCTGGCTATTCGGGAGATGGGTCATGCTAGGGGGCAGTCAGAATAGGGAAGGCTCCCTCTGTGCAATGCTTTTTAATGCAAGGTCAATTTGGAACAAGTTCTGCGAGCTATGGGTGCTCTTAGCATCAGAATACCAGGATATCATTGCTATCACCGAGTCCTGGATTCATACTGATCGTAGGGACTAAAGGGTGTTTCAAAAGTCTTTACCCTTTTTTTCCCGAAGGACCATAAGATGACCATACATTCAACACAAACCTTTATAAAATGTTTATTGATTTTCCGCCAACTTGGTGCCTCTTATCCAAACGCGTTCGGAAAGATTTGAGCAGATTGCGTAACAATTGCGTGTCATTTTGCATCGATTCAAGGACTGCTGACAATACTCGAACAAGTGTCTCACGAGAATTTCGATCTTCGACATCCGGGATCGCATCCAACTGCTCCGCTGCACGAGCTTTGACAATTGTGCCCAAATTCTCTGCTGGGTTAAGGTCAGGTGAGTTACCTGGCCACCATCCGAACCCGGAGTAACGAAAGAAATCAAGTTTCTGCTCGTCCAAGAGCGCGTGAGTCGCGTTGGCTTTCATGCAACCAGCTATGTCATGAAGGAAAGTCACTTGATCGAACCTTCCTTGTCAATTTTGAGAAGTCCGCAGAAATGGAAGCACCTTTTCCTTCAACACATGTTCGTGGAAATAAGCGCCATCCCAGGATTGACCGTGCGGTTTAACGTCCTTGGGGAAAAAAAGGGGTAAAGACTTTTGAAACACCCTTTATATTGGGGAGTTCAAAAATTCCTGGGTATAGAATGTTTTGCAAAGACCGCACCCATGGGGAGCGGGGTGGGGTACTAATATATGTCAGGGACATGTTGAGTCCAGTCGACTGCTAGTTCCAGTTGGAATGGGAGCTGCTTGGCATTGATCTGAATGTGGTAGGGACGAACTATAGGTTAATCTTGGTGTTAATCTCTGCATTTCCTCCTCGAGGAGGATACAGCCCTGTACACCAAACTCTGTAGCCTGCTAGGGGATAGGGTGTGTGTACTTTCAGGAGACTTCAACTGTTGTAGCATAAAGTGGGAAGACAGGACTGCTGATGCTGAAGGGAGGAGGCTAGTTGACTTTGTTGATGAGAACTTCCTCACTCGGTGGGTCAGTGAGCCTACACGAGGCAAAAGCATTCTAGACTTAGTATTCACGACCGAAGACAACCTCGTCACTGGCCTCACCATTGATGAATCATTGGGCGGGAGTGATCATGGTCTGATTAGGTTCCGTGTGTGCGTCCCTTGGGTGAAGCATAGTAACTCGAGAGGCAGTAAGCTCGATCTATGGTGGGTGGACTTTGTTAGCCTTAGGGATAGCATATGTGAGATGGGGTTAGGTCAGTGGCAATGTTGAGGGAGTGTGGAGTGTATTCCGGGATGAGTTTATGGTGCTGCAGTCTGCTGCCATACCCTCAAAACTGGTTACCCCTGCTTCAATGCAGCCTAAGTGGTTCAATCGTGACATCGCTTCGGCTATCCAAAATAGGAAAGTAGTGTATAGGAGGGTGAAGGCCAATCATTCCCAGGAGAACAATGAAGTGTATGTCCACCTGTGTAGAGAAGTGAAGGCGAAGGTTAGGCTAGCGAAACGTAATGAAGAACTATGGGTGGCAAGCCTCTGCAAGGGGAACCCTAAGGAGTTCTTCAGTTATGTTAATAGTAGAAAGCCCATTAGAAGCATGATAGGTCCATTAAAGGACCGAAGCGGCATTCTGCAGACCTCCGATGTGGACATCACCAATGTGCTTAATGAGTACTTTGTGGGAGTGTTCACCAGGGAGGACACCCGCATCATCCCCGAGCCAGGCATGAGGCATGAAGGTGCTGGCCTGGATAGTGTTCAATGTACTGCGACAGTCATTGCCGATAGAATAGACAAACTGAGCGCATTTAAGGCTCCTCGGCCAGACCAGTTTCTTCCCAGAGTGTTGCGGGAGGTGCGCGACCAGGTGGCTCCCCACCTGGCTACAGTCTTTAACAAATCATTGGAGATGGGCCAGGTGCCTGGTGACTGGAGGGAAGCCAACGTGACCCCTATCTTTAAGAAAGGGGATCACGAAAATCCAGGGAACTATCGTCCCATTAGTCTCACTTCAGTTGTAGGTAAATTATTAGAGGGGATAATAGCAAATAGGATCGTTGACCATTTGGATTCCTACAAGCTGCTTAGGGGCTCCCAACATGGGTTTAGATGGCGTAGGTCGTGTCTCACCAACTTGCTTGAGTTTTTCCATGTCATGTTGAGTGAGTATGATAAGAGTAGGGTGATTGATATACTTTATCTCGACTTTGAGAAAGCCTTTGATAAAGTACCTCACCGCAGGCTAATGGCAAAAGTGTGCATGCTGGGTATTGGTGGGGAAGTAGGTAGGTGGATTGAAAACAGGCTGAAGAATAGTCGGCAGAGGGTTGTAATTAAAGGGGCTAGTTTGGGTTTGGATAGGAGAGTGGTCCAAAAAATGGCAAATGCCATTTAACTTGGGTAAATGCAAAGTGATGCACATTGGCTACGCCAATCCCAAGTCGGACTACTCGATGTTGGGGAGTAATATCGAGGCGACTGATTTGGAAAAGGACTTGGGTGTGCTAATTAGCAGCGACCTTAAGTTTATGAAACAGTGCATAGAGGTGGAAAAGAAAGCCCAGAAGCTGTTGGGTTATATCAGGAGGCAATTTCATTTTCGGAACAAGGAGATTGTGCTCTCTCTGTACAATTCCCTGGTTCGGCTGCACCTGGAGTATGCTGTGCAGTTCTGGTCACCCACCCTCAGGAAAGATATTGAGAGGCTGGAGCGAGTGCAGGCGAGGGCCACAAAGTTAATCCCTTCTGTTAGGCATATGGGCTACAATCGACAGTTATGCGGAGACAGCTAAATGCATGAAACCATCCGCATCCCAATCTTCAAGATAATGGGCAAACCACATTCTGTCATCGATGTTAAGTTGAGTTTTTCTTGGCTTTGGAAGTTCATGCCAAGGCTTTAAACCTTGCCTACGACGGTACAGTCGAATGATCTCACCACTAATGATCTTTCCTCTCAATACTTCGATCTCTCTAGAAAGTTTAGCACAGCTGTTTTTCTGCTTACATGTACCACTTTCAATGATGTCCTTTGTTTCCTGAGAGAGTGGCAGATTTGGTTGTATCCATTTCATATTCATCCAAAGTTTTATTCCAATTTCTTTTGATGAAGTCCTCACTTCTTTGCAACTTTTTGGCAACCCATGAACGTGTTATAAAGGTGGCTCCAGCATCACGAGCTTCCCGAAATGTTATTGCTCATATGGATCTATCACACGTTGCCTCTCCGAATCACCAATTAATTGAGAAGCCATTATATTATCACTTTATCAGCTAGAGTAATTTTAATACCTGCAATAAATAAAGAATTTTATATATTTTTATAATCACTAAAAACTATTTCGATATAAGTAAACGTGTAAGCTGCAAATGGGGGGGGGGGGGCTAAGGTTTTTTGGAACCCCTTAGTTTCAGTGCCACTAGATTCTTGAAGTTTGAAAAGTGACCACTGACCACATAATGTGACCACTGACCATACATTGCATACCTATAATATAGTGATGGGACGATACCAAAATTTTTAACGATTCCGATTCCGATACCACTAAAAAGTCTCGATTCTGATACGATTCTCGATTCCAATTCCGATTCTCAATATTTTTATATATAATTCTATACTTGTTTTTCTGGAAATTGTCATATTTTACTCTAGTAAGATTAACTATTTACATTATGAGTATGGTAATATAAATTATAAATTATAATAGATTGGTTTAAAAATAAAAATCAACTAAGTTGTAACAATTCATTTTAATCTTCTTGATTACACATCATGGATATACATGTTTTAATGTATAGCTACAATACAATAAAAATGAAATTTGTTATCCTCTTTCATTTAAATTTTAAAGTTTACATTGCAAAACTGGTTCAATTAAAAGTTAAAGAATCGTTTTAAGAATCGGAAATCATGGTACAATTCTCTCAATTCCGATTCCGATTCCTGAAAAATGCTCGATTCTTCCGATTCTTGATTCCGATTCCGATTAATCGTCCCATCACTACTATAATACCATACCATAAGCTAAATGAGGCCTAACCTAAGTGGCTATGGTATTATACATAACATGGTATAGTAGCTTACATTTTTATTTGTACCAGTTGTTATGAAAACTTAAGATCATTGCTGACAGGCTGTTATCCTGTATCCTTTCATCATTAATAATTTTTAGCCATTCTATATCATGGCATGTACATGAAGAACCTTAAATTTTTTAAAATGAATTCCATTTGCTAGTTGTCAGACAAGGCTACCTGGTTAACCAAATATTTAAATTTATAGCAAACTTTTACATTTGTAACAATATTGTAACAGCTGGTTTTGTATCCTCTGCAAATTTGAATAATTTAGCTACTGCCTGTTCCAGCATCAGTCATTCAAATATGTTTTACAGTAAAAACGAAATACTATAAACATCACTCTCTGAAGCACACCCTACCCTTCATGTATTTCAGTCATTCTTATGACCATTTGGGCTCATATTGCCTTGGTTTTTAAACCTTCATTATACTTCCACCCCTGGAGTGGAAGTACTGATGGGTACTGCAGAATTATATTTTCTTGTGAAAATGTCTCCTGTGAAGAATTTTGTTAAAGGCTTTATTTTAAAGAGGAAAACAACCTTAGTTAGCTATATAGTTCTCAAGATAAAGGTGCTAACTTGAACGTACTTTGGTAAATTAAATATGAGTATTTCAGCTGTAGGTTTAGTGGTGGTCATAAAAGTATACTACTACTATCACCATATTTCTCTGAGGACTTATTTGAGCTGGAAAAATTAAGAAGCACAGTGCAGACTTTCTAAAACAATCAGATTGATTGTTGTTAGTTAGCCTAGGCATACACTCTCTAGAAATTTAGGGCTTTGAATTACAAGATGAACGACTGATATGGGCTTAGGTAAATGGAGTTTGTATTAAGCTTAGCTAGTAACTCATTGGTTTTCTTAAATTATATAATGTATTGATACTGGTTGAGTTGTAGATGAATAAAAGTATAGTAGTTGAAAAGCATCTTGGCTAATATATCCAACTATTTTCAGGTCAAAATTAGTTGGTAGCTAATTATCAGCCTTAATATCATAACTTCTATTCTGGTGGTGATAAGTGGGGGGGTGAAGATGACTAGACCCATATGTGAAGGTGACCAACTTAGCCATTGTCTATCCAGTTCTTTCAATAAAATTTCCTTAAATTTTTGCAGGGTATTACAAGGTTGCTGCTAACAAAAATTCCACATTATAAAGAAGTGATCATTACATCCTTTGAGTGTAATGATTGTGGAGACAAGAATAATGGCATTCAGACGGGTTCCATTCAAGAACATGGTACAAAATATGAATTAAAAGTTGAAAAGATTGAAGATTTATCAAGACAAATTGTGAAGTCAGATTATGCAACTTTAATCATTCCAGATCTAGATTTTGAGATACCAGCAGATCGAGAGAGGGGAGGTAGGTAACAGTGAAATAACTTAAACATTTATAGAATGTTTATTAATAAAATTCTAAGTATCACCAGTAACCAAATTTGAGATACTGCTGCAGTGGCTGCGTAGGCAGTAGTCTCGAAGTATCTGTATTGTCGAACCACCCAGCACCTTTTCACGTTTCTGGGTTCGGGATAGTCAAGAGACTGGGCAAAGATGTAATCTCCTCTGGTATCTAGGAATGCCTCTCTTGTCAGTGGTTGATTTCCAGGAGATTATTCAGGTCTGACTCGCATGTTAACTGTAAAGGACTTCCCCCAGTTCAGGTGTCTAAATCTGACTCTCCAATGAGTTGGAGAACCAACCACTCAGAGTCCAAGAAAGGGCTAGAATTCAAAGGTAGACCTAATAGAAGTAAACTACTCTGTTTGTTTTTCTCTTTATTATATCTGAAATAAACAATTATTCAGTGTGACAGTATAAACATAACAAAAAGACTGGCAATGAATCACAAGTAACAAAACCTCTGGAGCCCCAATAACACTTAGTGAGATTTGGCAGAAAGGATAGAAAGCAAGTGGGAGACAAGTACTGGAAAAGACTTGCACAGAATGTTAACCCCTGTCCCAGCCTAGCTACCCTCCAAACTTGACTCCCCCCTTATGACCTGAGTTTCAATTTCTTTATACACTGGCTAGTTAGTAGGGTTAGGGTCACCAGCCTGATTCCCGGGCAGATCCCAGTGGCCAACAGTGGTTGACACAACCTCAATAGACTGTGTAGCTCCCACTGGATTGGATCCACAATCCAAGCCTGATGAAGCTGGACCACGTGAGTTGAATACCAACTGGTTGCCTAGACAACACAAGATTATTAGTTACATGCACCAGGCACCATTAATCACAATAATAACATAACATAACAGGCAATTAATCGACAAACATTAACTGGAATCATAACTTCATAATTGATCACTGGAAAACATAATTTACTCATGAAATCAAAGCACGTGAGTTGAATCCCAACTGGTTGCCTAGACAACACAAGATTATTAGTTACACGCACCAGGCACCATTAATCACAATAATAACATAACATAACAGGCAATTAACTGACAAACATTAACTGGAATCATGACTTCATAATTGATCACTGGAAAACTTAATTTACTTATGAAATCAAAGCATATAAATAATAAATAACCAACATAAAAAATAATAACTACAAACATTGACAATTATGGCAAACCTATCTCACATGAATTAATCAATCCATTATAATCAATGCCAAACAAGCATGGGCAAAAACCTAACTCTGGAATAATGTGACTGGTGACCTATAATAATGATAATCGGTTCTCTAGCTAGTTACATGACAGGGTCACACATGACTGGATTTGGATAAAGGGAACTCCAGGGCTCCCACATGCACAGCAAACCAGGCAATAAGTAAAGGTCTGATGTCTGATTCTAACCTGGCTGGATTTATTACACCTATCTATATTCAGTCACAGTTTCAACAACTTATAATATGTCTACTTTTAATAATAATAATTAATACTAATAATGATGGTGAAATACAAATGACAACACCACAATGACTAGGAATAAGGATTATGAACAAGTCTTTATTCCTATTGTACACTGGCCAAGGATTAGAAGCTAGAGCACTTAACATCATACCTTTAAAGGCTTTCCAAACTCCCTTGGCTTCCAACAGGACACATCTGTATTAATCTCAACCTGTCTATTGGGCCTTCTAGTCAGGTTTCATAACCTTTTAATAGGCTTCCAAGATCAAATAGTCTGGATGTTACACTAGGGGGTTTTTACCAGAGCTGGGCACTTGCGGTTTTTTTTGCGGTACTGCGGTACTACCGTGTTGGTCGGTACCGCGGAAAGTACCGCGGGAAATTTGAATGCGGTAGCGGTACTGCTGTACTTTCAGCGATCCTTTGCGTTATGCGGTACCGGTTTGGTAGTGTGGTAGTAGTACCGCAGTACCGCAAAAAAATGCAAGTGCCCAGCTCTGGTTTTTACAGTTAACAGGCTTACTAACTAGACTCCTGTGGGGAGAGAAAAACTCGAAGACCCAGATAGGACTTGAAAATTAGGGTGAGGTTTTTGTGAAAAACTCAACAACCCCAAAAGGGGCATTTGAAAATCAGGGGGGGATTGTGAGAAACTTTATAACCCCCACAATACACTGGCCCACCCCTAATGTGTCTTGCACCCAAGTGTATTCTGACTTTTGTAACTGATGGTACAACATGATTAATTACATTTAAAAATAATTTTGTTTAATACCATTACTATCCCATATAAACCCATACGGTAGCTACCATACTATAGATGTATGGTGATATACCATAGATCTATAGTATAGATGTATGGTGATATACCATAGGTCATTATGGGCTAATGTTGGTATTTTCTGAAGAGGCTTAGCTACTTAAAGTTATGTGAAGTTTTGTTCAGTCTTATAAGGTCCCTTATCTCTTGTACATAATATTACATAGCTCATTTTTAAAGGCTATATTAGATAACATATGTGTATTGAGGATGATTTTGCACAGTTCTAATAACAAAGGCTATAAATATAAACCATAGTACTGCAATAAGGTGGTATTAACTAAAAATTTGAAATTTAAATGTATTTCAGAAATTACAACTGTAGAGGGAATTGTCCTGAAAACCATTGATGGATTGAGTCAAGGTCAAGAGGCAAGGAAAATCATGAACATTGAATTATTTGAAAAAATTCAAAATTTTATTATTAAATTAAAAAATCTTTTTTGCAGTTCATTTACTCTTATTGTAAGTATTAATTAACTTTTTCATTTTAGACTATTTCTTTTTTTCTTCTTTGTAGGTAATGGTTTGAAAGAAGAATGTTGAATTTTTGTCAAACAAATCTTGTTGCTGAGAGAAAAGGAGAATGGTAGAGGTTATGGAAGAGTTTGATTAGTTGCAGTGTAAATCAAAAATTAAAACAAGGAAGTAAACAGCCCATGGGGGCACTAAAGCTTTGGGAGGAAATGGATCTTTGAGTGTAGACGTGGTGGTGGGAGTTGTTGTATGAAGGTTAGTCAATTCCTACACTGATATGAAAGAGTCATTTAGAATAAAAAGGTTTCTTTCCAGGTTGAGAACATGTAATATTAGTGATTTGAGAAACATAACAGTGTAAAAAAAAAAGAATTGAATTAGGAATTTGTCAGAGAAGGGAGTGAAGTCAATTTGAGAATAGGGATGAGTAAGCCTATGCTGCATTGAAATCTTCATTAAGAGAGTGGTTAGTAATAAAATCCTTGTAAAGGTGTTTGTAGTGTAATGTCTGCACTGATTTAAGAGGAATAAGAAAAGCATGGAAGGATGTGATCAGGAAGTGTGTGAATAACTGGAACTGGGATGAATTTGGCAAAAGAGTTTAGTGAGGAACAGTGTGGAATGGAAGTTTGTTTATCCAAAGTAAATGGAGACCTCTCATTTCCCTGAAATGTCATGAAAAGTGTTTTCCCAGTCTTTGTATGAAAGTTAGCTTGACACTCTCTGAGGCTTGGGTGGTAGATTACCTCATTTCCAATGCTAACAACCAATTCAGTTCAGTTATAACAACCAGTTAACCCAATGCCACAGATAGTTGTAGGCTTAGTTTGTCATGGGATGTGGAAATTTATTGTTTGATTGAATGAATAAATATCAGTTGAATCTTATTTACAAAGAGTGTTTTATACATTTACTGCAGGCTTAATAATAAAATTGACACTAGGCTGCTGATGTAAAAATGAAAGCAGTAATTGAAAGTAGACATTTTAAAAACAAATATTGATTAAAAAAGAATTTTAGTTGCTAATCTTATGATAGTTTCTTTATATTACTTAGATATAGTGGCACTTGTAAGTATTCATATAGAGAAATATTTCAGTTATATTCATTCTTATCTTTTGTACCATGCATAGGATAGTTATCAAAAGTTTAGTTTGTTTGGAAAATTTTAACAAATAAAAAATTAGTTTAACTCCAACATAATGTAAATCAAAGAATTTGGGGAAAATAAGAAAGGTTAAATGCAAAAATTTTTGTGGGCTACATTTACTTACAAATTTATTTAATACTTTGTGTATCTCCCTTTTGCTTGAATGACTTCAATGATTCATTTTGGCTGTTTTTCTACAAGGTTTTGACATCTCTCAATAGAAATTGTGGCCCATTCTTCTAAAGAAAATTGTTTCAACTTGTTTAGATTCAAAGGGTTTCTCTTGCAGACAACTTTTTTTTAAATCAAACTATAAATTCTCAATTAAATTGAGATCTGGTCTTTGACTGGGCCACTTAAGAAGCTTGTAATTCTTTCATTGAAGCTGTTTCATGGTGCTCTTGCTTTTATGTTTTGGATCATTGTTGTTGCAGTACCCACTTGTGACCCATTTGTAACTCCCTAACTGAAATTTCCTGATATTTCTTTGAATTCAAGATTCCATTGATGACAGCAACCTTTCCTGGACCAGAAGCACTAAACCATTCCCAAAGAAGCAAATTACCACCACCATCTTTAACTGTAGGAAGGTTTTTTTTTTAACTCAGATGTGGTATTTGATTTTAATTCTTCAAGCCTTAGGTGGATACTCACACTATTAAATTATTTTGTAAATGTACGAAAACTTTTGCATTCTAACTCTTCTTTATTTTAACTCAAATTCTTTGAAGTTTTACATTATATGTTGGAGTTAAACTAATATTTTTAGTTGTTGAAATTTTCCAAATGAATGGTAAACTTTTCATAAATATGCTATGCATTAGACAGCATAGTACAAAAGGTAAGGATGAATACTGTATAACTGAAATATTTTTCGGTACAAATACTTATGAGTGCCACTGTTTATATCTTTTCTAGGATATACAAACTAATTAGCTTGCTAGTAGGTTACTTGTTATTGATACAAGATTCAGGAACATTTGTGGTGGAATAAGGAAATTGCTAAACTGATTGAAAAAATGAACATTTAAGGACTTTAGAAGGGTAATTCTATGAGAAATAGACAAATGAAGTACATGGTCACCTCTTCAAAATTCATGAAACTTGGTGTGAGGGTTGGTTTAGGTCCAAATTACAAATTTCTGAATTTTTTTGAAAATTGGTCAAGTTGGTCAAATTTTATGGCTTGACCAAATTTTGGTCAAATGAAAAAACCAATAATTTTCAAACGTAAATATCTTGGCTCCTAATTGTGGTAGTGTAGTAAGTCTTAAACGATAAAATATGTAAAATTAACTGTAGTTTCTAAATATGTATCATTTTTTTAGGGTAACAAAAATAAAATTATGATTTTTTGGAAAAAATGAAAAAACACTCAAGAAGAATTTTCTGTAACATCAAAAAAGTAAACTCTGCCATGGCAGCTGCAAGCTATGGAATTTTGGAAGAAAATCAATTACTATGCAGCAATTGCTATGTCACAATTAAAAAGAAGCCAATTGTATTAGAACATGTTCAACATTCATCCAGAGAGCCAGAACCTGCACCAATACCTGAGCCAGACATACTTAACGAATCTATGGAGTGAAGCAGTAGTGATTCCACGAATCCACCACCATTGGAAGAATTTGTCGTTCAAGACAGGCAATTCAATAAAGATTTGCTCAGTGACAATATTTTACCTTTATTTGATGAAAGCCCTATTAAAACAGGTAATATAATAAAACAATAGAGACTCCGTTCAGGACATTTGTTTCTTAATGCCAAATTCGTAGTTTTCTGTTTTTAAATATTAGCATCAGCACTTGAATACATATATACAAAATATTTGATATTTGATTATTTCATGCAACCTAAATTTATGAATTTGTTTTACAGCTGGATTGAAGCCGGGACAAAAACAGATAAAGGCTTCTACGAAGTTGTAGATGTAGAGCTTTCTTTGCAAAAATGTCTGAGTGAACCTATTACTTCTATCAAAGGTACTCAACAATTACATCGCTTCGTCCCAATTTCCAAGAATTCGTTGAAGGTTTATCCACTCTCTCAGAGTGCACAGTCAGTCGAAATAAGAGAGCTCATTAGAGTTTCTGCTTCGGTTCAAGAACATAATACTGTCTCTCAACGCGAAATTGAAACAGGCTCTTTTGTGGGTTGTATGTATTAAAATAAACTATGGCTCGGATTAGTCCAGTCCTTTGACTGTGAATATGATGATTTTCTGATAAAATTTCTCCATCCTTCGGGCGTATGTCCCTCATACATTTTTCCTGCACAAGATGATGTTTGTCACATTCCAACAGAAAATATATTTGGGAGTATTTAAGCAAGTCTATGAGGAGGAACAAGAATACAATACATTTTTCCGCCTCAAGAATTAAATAACTTTTCAAAGAAGATAAAATAAATTCTATCGAATGTATACTATTTAAGATTGTCTATATAATATTTCTAAAATTTTTATCTAAGATTTGTGTATCTACTTAATAGTTATAAAAATCTTTTCAAATTCTTTTTTCTTATTATTATATTATTAGTGTCTAAAATTTGGATTCACTGGATGAGAATACTCTCTCTTGATTCATTCTCAAAGACTTGTGTACGTGTAGTATTAGGAAGAGTATTTTATACTCTGATAAGCGCTTTATAAATTAAACATTATTACCGTATTGTCAATATATTCTGTCCCTAAATATAAGAGAGGTTATGTATGTACATTGTACATATATTTTAAAAGATTGTTTCTCCTTTGGTTTATCTACAGGGTGGGCCGTAAGTTTCCATACATAGGAAAAATTAAACGTTTGTTTTTATGTTTCAGATACCCTAAGAATATGCGTTTGACGTAAGATCTTGTTTACTGATGAAGCAAATTTTTACGTCAATGGAGAGGTTAATCGGCAAAACATACGTTATTGGAGTAATGCTAACCCTAACTGGCTGAGTCCGACGAAGATGCAAGGTGCCAGTAAAGTGATGGTGTGGGCCGGGATATGGGGTGACAGAATTATTGGACCAATTTTTGTCAGTGGAAATCTTAATGCCGAAAGGTATCTTAACATGTTGCAAGAAGAGATTTTCCCATCCCTGCTAAACGAGGAAGGTAACTTCCCAGTTTACTTCCAGCAAGATGGAGCTCCACCTCATTATGGTCTTCACGTGCGTCGGTATTTGGATCAGCAGTTTCCGGATGCTTGGATTGGTCGGCGTGGTCCTGTGGAGTGGCCTCCCAGATCCCCAGATCTCACCCCCCTTGATTTCTATCTTTGGGGGCACTTGAAGGCCATGGTGTATCAGGAAAAGATACGAGACATAAATCATCTAAAGGAACGTATCACCAACGCCATTACAAGCATAACGTCAACTGTGCTAATGCGTGTTCATCAACAGTGGGGAACACGTATTGAAATGTGTTTTCAAAACAATGGCAACCATGTAGAGCATATTATATAAATAAAAATGGTTGTCCATAAAAAAATGTTTATTTTTCCTATGTATGGAAACTTACGGCCCACCCTGTATATGTATTTTTTATATGAATTGAAAATTGTCTTTTTTTGGACCAACAAGTCTGTATGTAATAAATCTTCGTCGTCTGAAAAAAAATTTTTATTACTTAATTTCAAACTCAGTTTTGAGCCTTATAATAAACTATAAGCTGACTTTTTATTACTTATTATGGTGTACATACATCAAATAAACATTTTTTATTCTTGGTCTTTTTTTCGAAAAATGATATCTTCGCTGCCAAATCGCCAAAAAAAAAGACATTTTTTCCAAAATTATAATTTTATTTTTGTTACCCTAAAAAAATGATACATATTTAGAAACTACAGTTAATTTTACATATTTTATCATTTAAGACTTATTATGCTACCACAATTAGCAGCTGAGATATTTACGTTTGAAAATTGTTGTTTTTTTTCATTTGGCCAAAATTTGGTCAAGCCATAAAATTTGACCAACTTGACCAATTTTCAAAAAAATTCAGATTTTTGTAATTTGGACCAAACCCAACCCTCACCAAGTTTCATGAATTTTGGAGATGGTGGAGTGTACATTTGGCACTTTCATTTGTCTATTTGTCCTGGAATTACCCAGAAGTAGTAATTACCAAATGGATCAAGATATTTACCGGCAATTAAGAAATTAGTTAAATAGTTTAGTTAAGAAGAGCAAAAGACATGGTGAATGAAATAAATCAAGCTAGAAATAGTAATAAGAATTCAAAAACTTTTTAGCTTTTATGATACAAAATCACAGAACAACAAATTTTTACTGTTATTCTGTCTCAGCAACAAACAAAGCTGGTTTACATGAAGTTGATGCTGCTGATTCCGAAAATGTTATTGATTTTGGCATATCACGCATAGTTTCCTTGAAATCTTAAAAAATATTATACAATTATTGTAAGTATATAATATGTATAATATTGGGTATAATTAACTAAATATTATACAAAATATTGAAAAATATTAACATCATACATACTATAAGAGTAGCAATACTCATGACAAAATAAGACAATCATCACATGTGGTCAGAGTTGCGAGATAATAAAATAAATGAACAGCTTTTACTACAGAAATTGAATATTTTTCCAAAACAAAAAATGAAAATTTCTTGAACTATACGTGATAGGAAAATAATAAGACCATTTTGGTAATCAGTGTTAAAAACTCTATGATAATGACATGAAATTTTTCCTGAGACAAAATCATTGTTGAACAGTGTAATGAAAAATAGTACAGGATTGGCTCAATAGAACATGATGATAGGATATTTGAGTGATAAAGATATTGTTGGTGTTTTTAATGATTATTTTAATTTGTTTTTACCGTAGAAAATTTGGATAAGTTTGATTCTTAAGAAAAAAAATAAAATTGCTGGTTCTGATATCATTTATACTAGGATAAGGATTCTGAGGAAATAGGAGGATAGCTTAGCTGAGACACTATTTTTGTTAAATTTCTTAATTATGCGGAGATATCCGATGATTGGAAAAAACGAGTATAGTACCCATTTACAAAATTAGTAGTGAAAAGTAGGTAGGAAATTATAGGGCTTTTGGTCTAACATTGTTGGTAGAGAAAACACTAGAAATAATTATAAAAAATAGTATTCAAGAGCATTTTAATTATTTGAATTTTATCTCAAGTTCCCAACATCGATTTAGATCAGAAAGGTTCTTTTTTGTCTAATATTTGACTTTTTGGTGTTTGTAACTGATCATGTAGATGATGGACATGATGTAGACATTACATCCCCAATCAAAAATATTTGGAAGTGTCATATGGATTGCACTTGTCCATCTGTTTGTCACACTTTCTTCTCTGGGCTACAACTTTTGAATTGCTCAACATAAATTTATGAAACTTCGCATACATGTGGATGATTGTAAGATGTGTTTTTAGCAAGACTCGGGTCACTGCATGAAAGGCCCAGGTCACAAATAGAGGAGGGGACATTGATGTCATTCCGACATAATTCTTGTTCATTGGGATTTTAGTAGGGCATTTGACAAGGTTCCACACAGGAGATTTCCATATAAATTAGGTAGAAGAAAAGTTACAAGACAGAGAGCAGAGGGTAATTTTAAGGGGTCATAAATTATGGTGGTAGAGAGCAAAAAGTGGTGTACCACAGAGATCAATTTTAGTCCCTTATTCTTTATTGTTTACCTAAATGATTTAGAGAAGGGAGTGGATGGTAAAGCATCTCGAGGAAGATACAAGAAAGTCGACTGAAATGGTATGGACATGTGATGAGGGGGGACGAAGATTATGTGGGTAAGAGAACGATGAATATGGAGGTGTATGGCAGGAGAAAGAGAGGCAGACCGAAGCGAAGGTGGATGGAGAAGGTGAGGGATGATTTGAGGGAGAAGGGTTTGTCGGAGGAAGAAGGGTTTGTCGGAGGAAGAAGCCCAGGACCGGGCTGTGTGGAGGAGGCTGGTCAGAAACGCCGACCCCGCATAGAGGCGGGAATGGGCGAAGAGAAAGAAGAAGTGGATGGTAAAGCATCTAAGTTGACAGATAATGCAGACGTAATTCTTCTAAACTACAAAATTATCTTGATAGATTACTTGCCTGGGATAGTAAATGGCAGATGAAATTGTGTATTCAAAAATGCAAAAGCCACCATTTTGGGAGAAAAATTGAAAACTAGTTATGAGATGCAAGGTAACTGGTTAGAGGGCATCAGTTCGGTCAGAAGAAAGATCTTAGCATTATAGTTAGTGATCTAAACTTTTCTAAGCAGTACTGAGAGGCTAGAAATAAGGCAAATAAAATACTTGGTATTATCATGAGGAATCTTAATTACAAAAGTAAGGAAGTCATCTCTGGGTTGTATAATTCTTTTGTTAGGCCTCACTTAGAATACTGCATTCAAGCTTGCTAGTCTCTCCATAGGCATGATATAGATATGCTTGAAGGTATGTAACCAAACATGTCCCTTAGGGTGCATCAAAAATGGCAACTTTCAAAAATTGATTTGGCCCTACGTTATTATGGTTACATTCCCTAAAAAAAATTCACATGCAAAATTTCAGGTCAATTGATTAATATCTACTGGGTCCACCTAGCTCCTAAACTTTTACAAAAATGACAATTTTTGGGATAAATTGCCTTAAATTATTTTTTTCACATATACCTTTATTTTATTGAATTGAATGATCCTTAAGGTACTATAGGCCTAGTATGTTTAGTTTGCTTGTGTTTAAGCCATAGCTACTATTAATGAACATCATTTGCCATCATGAAATACCTATAGCTATTTTTTCTTATTTTCATGCATGTAGACTACTTTAATATTAATCTGTTTCTATTACAGGTCAATTTTTGATATGTTGGTGATAATAGTTGATATATGATATAATGGATAATAGTGGTAAAGCCAGTGAAGCCACTTCTAGTGGTAAAACTTGTTCAAGTGGTGCAGATAAAGTTGATGTAAAAACACGAAAAAAACCCTGTATATTTGGATTAGGTCCTGGCATCACAAATAATGATGCAAAGATTGTAGGATGTCGCTTGCCAACAAGTGAACAAGTTCTTAGATGTTTCCTATTTCGCCAGCAACAGGGTCTAAAAGAGAGAAGAACTAAGCGAGATATAGCTAAAATTGTTTTAACAGAAATTCAACCATTCTACAATAAAGCCAACATACCAATGATTACTGAGAAAAATGCATGAGAAAATAATTTCATTGTCAGAAAAGAATGCGAAACTGAGAGAAATTCCATTGAAAAGAAGAGAGCTACAAAGTACAAAGACAAGACTAGAAGATATGGAAATGCAACTTAAAATGACTTTTCCACTGTGGATTAAAAATGCCAAAAAAATTATGAGTAATCCAGAAGATATACAATTTCTTCAATCTATGCAAGGGGATAGAATTGCTTCTTTTGGAGCTCATGATCAAACTTTAGCATCCAAAATGAAGCACATTAATTTTTGAAAATGTGAAGAAAATGCGAGAAAAGAAAAGGAATTGAGAGACACTGAAGCTTCTTGCAGTTATGTTGAATTAGAAAGCAGTAGCACAAGCGATACAACTACCATTGAGATTGAGTCAGAAGCTAATGATGGAGCTGAAAAAGATGGAAATCCACACAGTCAACAGTCTGTTTAGGTACTCAAGCTATCATTCCTCATGACATTCTGAAAAGACCGAAACTTGTTTCTTTGGCATCAAGAATGAAAATGACTCTGGCACAACAGGCTGCATTCACAAAAGCTTTTGTTGAAGAATGTGGTGGTAACACTAAGGCAGTGGCAACTTCATATGCTACAGCTGATAGAGCAAGACGCGAAGTAGCCCAAAAAATTTCAAGTTCCATTCAAAAATTCTGGAATCCTCCTAAATTGGCCTCTCTTCATTGGGATTCAAAAATAATTTCTACTCTGCAGGATAAATATGTTACAGAAGAACGATTAGCCGTATCAGTTGGAAATTCAATGGATCTCAAACTACTTGGTATGCCATTATCATCCTAGTGCTGGTGGCATGGCCAATCTGGAAAAACTTGACTGAGAAGTTATGAAGCTATCTGAAATTGTGAACTGCTCGATTCAATAGTGAACTTGGTTTTCGACACTACAGCAACCAACACGGGACATGTGAGCGCTGCATGCATAACTATCCAACAAGAGATTGGACGCCTTTATTATGGTCTGCATGCAGGCATCATGTTGGTTGAAGTATTATGAGTCATGTGTTTCAGGACATGAAAGTAGAAACTTCGAGTGGACCAGAAATAATGTCTCTAACAGATTTCGAGAAAAGTTTCAGTGGATTTCCAAATGAAAAATTGAAAAAATTGACTTCAATCAGTACTCCAAAGCTGTCCAGGAGATTCTTCAGGAATGGACTGATTATGCAATTCAAATAAGTAATATAGAAAAGTAACATACACGATATGACTACAAACAATTTTCTGACTTAGTTGTGTTATACTTAAATGCAGGACCTAGTGATAAGGATATACCTTCAGCGACCTGGTGCTATACATAGAGCCAGATGGATGAGTAAAGCATATATGCTCAAAAATTGCATTACTAGAAGATAAATCTCGAAACTACCTTCAGTAACAATCGCAAACAAGCAACAAATTCTGAAACTAAGAGACTTTGCAACCTTCATTCACTGATTACTACCCATGGTGGATGACATGCTCTTCGTTTTGATGCACCATGGACGATTTGCAGCTTTACAAAAGCTTCTTAGATACGAGGAAGTAACAAGCAAATAGCAAAAAGTGCTTTAACATCTTTGAAACGTCATCTCTGGTACCTTTCATCAGAGATGATTCCTCTTGGTATTATTCAGCGATTTGGTTCCAAAAAATGAACTTCGTGCTATCAACAAACCATCTACTTTCCTATAAACCACACAAGATTGAGACAGTGGTTCCAGAAGGTAGACATGGATCTAGTTTTGGAAAGCCTAATTTCCCTACCAATCTACGATCGGAAACCACACTAGCTGACTTGGTTGACAAAAAATCATGGTTCATATCTCTCTTCACTACAGTTAGACTATGATTTTTTAATGGTTGAGATTGTTGAATGGAAAACAACAGCATCATTATATCTTCCAAAGAAAAACTTTGGCTATAAATGTCATAAATGATGGCTCTGAGAGGGCAGTAAACTATAGGCAGTGACTTTATGAGGCTGCAAGGACTGAAGAACATCTTCAAAATGTTCTCCAAGTTGTAGAAGCTGACAGAAAAGCCACTCCTAATCTGAGAAAGAGGACAAGCTTCTTTATCATCTGTTTAGAAGAAAAAAGGACAAAGCAGAGAATTAAGATATCAATAAGCAATAAATCAATTTTTACAAGTATTTTTATCATTGAAATACCATTTTTTAATAGGTGGAGGTGGTCGGTGGGATGTTTGGGCAAGTTGGGTCCTCATCCGCATCCTGGTAACTCACTTCATGATTCTCAAATAATACAAAAAAAGTCTAAAAGAAGATAATTCATGAATTGAGGCTAAAACTTGCCTAAAACTAACTATATTTAAAAAAAAATTTTCCAAACAAAATCTACAACGCTTACACACAAGATTTTCTAGTCAAACCATAAAATTCCACAATTGTCAAATTTTCATCTTCGAGGTGGACCCACTAAATATTGTCAGAACAGCTTGAAACGTGGACACTGAAGGTTTGTTGGGCATTGTAACCATAATATCATAGGGCTGAATCAATATCCAAAGTTCGAAATTTCACCCCTTACTGTATAGGCTGATGCACCCTAGTGTCCCTAGTGTTTAAGGTTGGAGTACATTGAAAGATTGAAGGAATTGGGTATGTTAGTTTTGAGAGATGTTGTTTGAGCTGAGTTATGATACAAATGTTCAAAATGTTTTCAGGTTTAGATAATTTAGATGTAACTTTTTCGTTTTGAGTGTGATGGAAAACTCGAGGGCATAATAAAAAATTAGAAAATAGACTTGTAGACTGGTTCCATGGAAAATACTTTTTCGTAGTAAAGTAGTAAATTTCTCAATTCACTTGTTGTACAAGTATGATGTGGGAAATAGTAGTTTTAAAGAATTTTAAGAAATAAATACACTTTTATGAATAAGAGTTTGTAAATAATGTATATATTAGCTAAGATTCGGATAATATAGGGTACTTCAGTAGCTTTGTAAATAGTTTAATGGAATTAGTTGACTTCAAAATGGTCTCTCGCAAAATTGTATGCTAAAATATAGTTTTAGGTTATTTATCTAACTTGGATAACATTGACAGGCTAGAGTGGCTTTATGTTGTCCAAATGTAATGTAATGATACTACTACATGTAATTACCATGATCATAAGCTACTCGCAGGTGGTAACTAACCTGCCTATCATAATGCATTATTTAATTGTGTGTATGTACAAATTTTTTACTCAGATTGATGATCCTACTGGAAATAGTTTTGTTGAAAATTTACTTGCTCCAAAAACTGATCCCCAGTTGATACATAGAATGTACCAAAGAACAAAGGCTCAAAACCAGTCTTTAGGCTTTCAAGAAACAAATGTAAGTTGTATTCATATTTAGTTTTTCTTTTCATTTAACTGTAATAAGCTTTTGGTTTTATGCAGGAAGTTGATGTTGGAAAATTAGATGTAATTTGTGAGTTTTAAATTATCATTGCATTTGAAATCTCTCTAAATGGCAGTTTTAATTTGAATTTATCTTACTAATATTTGTGACAGTCGAACTGAGAACTGCGAACTTTGTTACTTATGGTTGGCCAAACCACTGGCCAGATTTGGATGAGACTTGGGGGTATAGGGGTAACTGAGGTTGGGGAAGAACATAGGCTGTGTGGTATTGGCCTATGAGGTCATTTGAGGCTGCTGGAGGCCGTTTTTGCCATTTCCGAGCTGAGGAGGCAAAGTGTATTCCAGATTGGTTGAAAGATAATGACATAATAGACACATCATAAAATGGGCGGAGCTCTAGCGCGTGCTTTTCACAGGATACATTTACGATTCAGCAAACAAAATTTTATATTTTTTCGATTAGACAAAATTTGAATTTAAAAAAAAAATTATATATACTGTGTGTGTATATATATTTTAATTGGGGGTTGTTTAACATCCTTCACAACATGGAAGGTCATATGACGGAGGGGACCTACAACTTTTCATAGGATCCAAACCACGGGTCGCTACATAATCTGGGCGCAGAGGATGGTATCCCATCCAACTACTACCCAGACCCAAAGTCACTTAACGTGGCTGATCTCCGGGAAGCGGTGTTATGACATCAGCCACGATGTAGCCCATTATATATATATTCAATGTTTCCTCTAATTTTTTTTAGTCCCTGTGCTCAAGAAATTTTTGTTGTACATACATTTAGATTCATGGTGAAAAATTGTACAAACTTTTCTGAGCACCATTATCTTCAAAATTAAATATATACCGTATAAATATTATTTCCATAAGGTGATAGCTTGATCATTACGGTACTATTAAATGGATATTAAAAAACTGTTTACAATATTATATATTTTTAAAAAAGAAAACATTTCATCCATTCTAAAAATATGAATAAAAAAAAATAGTAAAATAAAATTCAACAAAATAAAGAAATAAAATAAAAAGAGCATTAATTGAAAATGACTATTTTAGTTATCATTTCTCAAAACAATTTTTAACATTTAGCAATTTAAAATAGACTATCAAGATTAATACATGATTTTATCCATTCACAAAATAGGAATAAAATAAAAAATAATAAAATTCAATAAAATAAAATATAATCAAAATAACATTAAATGAAAGTGCCTTTCATTTAAGTATGATTATGATTTCTCCCTACAATCTTTCGCATTTGCCCATTCCAAATAAACTCATTCAGGTAACTTTTAGTTCACATGAGCATGTTCAAATCATTTTCTTTAAAGCAGTTTCTTAATTTGTTCTTTATAGAATTCATTAAACTGAAATTTTTGAAATTACTTCATTTACTGTCGTGACTCATGATACGCTTGAGCCTGTATACATTTTATTTTGCTGTGTGCGTGGGTTTTACAACGCGTGTGCGTGCACACACGTGCGAACATTAGAGGTAACATTGATACATACACAGTATATATATATATATATAATATTATATATTATATATATATATATATATATATATAATATATATATACATATATAATATATATATATATATATATATATACGATATATATATTATATATATATATATATATATATATACACACAGGGCATCCCAAAAAAATGTATACACACTTTAACAGCTGATACCTCAATTGATGTTTCTTTCTTTCCAAGTTAAACCCATTAGAATTAATAATGGCAGTCAGACTAAGCTTTGAACAAAGGAAAATTCATTCTAAAATGCTACTGGAAGTGTGAAAACGCAGTTGAAGTGCAAAGACAGTTTTAGGAGGGAGTTTCAAACAGATCCACCAAACGCGACTACCATCACTCGAATTAGAGATAAGTTTGAAGCCGATGGAACTGTTCAGAATGTCCCACAAGAAGCGTTCGGAAGACCACGGACATCGACAAGCCCCACAAAGCAAGAAAGAGTACTGGAAATGTATCACCAAAGTCCAAGAAAATCTGTGCGGCAAGCGAGTCATGAGGTAGGAATTTCAGAATCGTCTGTCCAATGCATTTTGAAGCGCTGTCAATGGAAAAGTTACATTCCAAGATAGTCCATGCTATTAATGAAGATGATCCAGACCGAGAGTGGAGTATTGCGAGTGGTACTTGGCACGAGTGGATGTGGATTGGCTGAAGGGTTTCGTAGAATACCCTCCGCGTCACCAGACCTCACACCACTAGACTTTTTTTATGGGATACTTTAAAAGACCAGTCTACGCTATAAAACCGCAACAGTCACTGAATTGAGAGCAGCCATTGAACGAGAATGCACACAAATACCAACAAAATTTCGTGATGTTTGCGATTCCATTGCTTCGCGTTATCAGCAGTGCCTGGACCAGAATGGACGTCAGTTTGAAAACAGCCGTTGACAAAACAATTAAATAATGTCTGTACAGGGTGTCCCGTAAGTCTGGACCCATAGGGAAAAATAATAAAATTACAAAATAGTCCAAAAATTATTACATAATCTGTTCAAAGTGTCCACCGTTGTGTCGCACACATAGTTGAAGATGCAATCTCCACTGCGACAGCACTTTCTGAATCACAGTCGCAGAAATTTCTTGACACGCCTCCACAATGCGTGCTTTAAGGTGGAAAATGTTCTGAAGTTTGACCTCGTACACTTTGGCTTTCAAGTGGACCCACAAATAAAAATCATAATAAAAAATAATAAAAAATAATAATAATAAAATAATAACATAATAAAAAATATATTATAAATCCCTATGGGTCCAGACTTACGGGGACACCCTGTGTAGATTCTATTACATTTTGAAAATGAAATGATTTTAATAAACTGCCTTTATAAGTATTTAAAGTGTGGTATACATTTTTTTTGGATGCCCTGTGTATTAATATATTATATATATATATATCTATATATATATATATATATATACAGGGTGTCCCATAAGTCTGGTATCATAGGAGAAATTCATATTTTTTCTATTTTCTACAAACCATAATTCATATTTTTCTCTTATACAGACCATAATGTCTGTAAGCAAGGAAGAATGAATCCAGATAATTCTACTCAGAAAAATCGGAGTCAAAGAGAGGCCGCTGCTGAATTTAACAGACTGCATCCAGACCGCGAGCCAATAACACAGAGTTGTGTGTCTGGATGCAATCTGTTAAATTCAGCAGTGGCCTCTCTCTGACTGATTTCCCTCATGAGTAGAATTATCTGGATTCGTTCTTCCTGCTCAAGACATTATGGCTGTAGAAAAAGAAAAATATGAATTATGGTTTGTAGAAATAGAAAAATATGAATTTCTCCTATGATGCGGACTTTGGGACACCCTATATATATATATATATATATATATATATATATATATATATATATATATAGATATATATTAATACCTTATGAACCTTATGTGTTTCGTGCGTTGGTCTCTCTACACAGAGGTCAAGCTGGTGGCCCCCGCCTCTAGGTCTGGCCTGTGGAGGAGCGAGTTGCTTTCTTGCACTCTCCACCGTACATAGCCAGGCAAACCCGGCTCATCTGGTACTGTCCTGAGCCAGGCATCCAGTCTTTTCTTGAAGACTTCAACTTGACCCCCGTTACGTTTCTGAGGTCCTTAGGAAGCTGGTTGACAAAGTCTTGGCCCCTTGACAACCAAGCTATTTTCCTTCAGGGTTGAGGAGGTCCCTTGTCATGCCTTTAATTGGGAACACTACACATTCTGCCTTTCCTATTTTTCCAGTGTTGTTTGAATGTAATGGGTTTAGTTTTAGGTTTGGTACAATTTTTCGATCATTTCCATATGTAGATTATGATGTACCCTCTCTTTTCTTTTCCAGTGAGTACAGATTTAGTTTACGTAGTCTTTCCAGTAGTTGAGTTCTTTGCAGCATTCAATCTTGGCTGTGAAATGCCTTTGCATTTCTTCTAGTTTATTAGTTTCTTCCTTTTTATATGGGGACGTCAAAACTGAGCAGTATTCAAGTTTGATATAATCGGTTTTTAGCAGGGGAATCATTACTGTCCTGTCCCTTCTCTTGAATGTTCTTAGCACCTGTCCGGCGACTCTTTGTGCTTTATTTATCGCTATCTGATTTTGTGTTTCAAATTTCGCATCATCTGTCATTATTATCCTGAGATCCATCGCTTTCATGCTTCTCTGAATTTCCTGTCTATCTGGAAACATAATATGCAGTCTAAGTTTCTCTTTTCTACCATATCTCATATATATATATATATAATATAATATATATATATTATATATAATATATATATGAAAATAACCACGAAGGAGAAAGGAAACACAGAATGGTGCTCAAGTGCTTTAGTCTAATGACATCCTCAGGAAACACTGAGGGTGTTCCTGAGGATGTCATTAGACGAAAGCGCTTGAGCACCATTCTGTGTTACTTTTTCCTTTGTGGTTATTTTCACCATAACTATTATTCACATGTTTCTTTCATGAAATATTTTTCAATATATATATATACACATACAGGGTGAGTTGAAAGTTTCTATACATAGGCAAAATGGTCACTTTATTATGCAATCACTTGTAAGTCACAAAATATGCTCTATGTGGGCACCATTACACTAAATGCACATATGGATGTGTTCCTCCCAGTCATGGCAAACGTGCGTTAACACGTCTGGTATGCGTGCACACGCATCACGAATGTGTTCCTTTAGGTGGTCCGTGTTTTGTATTTTCACCTGGTACACCATGGCCTTCAAGTGCCTCCACAAGTAAAAATCGAGGGGGGTGAGGTCTGGGGACCTTGGAGGCCACTCCACGGGACCACGGTGGCCAATCCAGTGACCCGGAAATTGCTGATCCTGCCACTGGCACACGCAGATACTGTAATGACTATTTTGCCTATGTATGGAGACTTTTGACTCACCCTATATATATATATATATATATATATATATACATATAACCCGCAAGGGGTTCTAAGCTCGTGCTCTTGATGTCTTTGTGCTCGTTTGTACGTGCTTGTTCCTGGAGGTTTCACGTGCGCCCTCCCGGCCCTAGCACCCAAGGATGATGGGGCTCGACCCTGCAGTCCTTGTCATCCTGGTCTTTTTCCACTTCAACTGTCCCTCCACCCTTTCTTTTTCCTCTGTCTTTCCTCTCACTTTTCTTTGTTTTTCCGCTGAGATATGCCCTTTAAATAGAGGCGAACGGTTTCTTCCTGAACTAAAAAAAAAAAAAAAAAAATATAATACATATATATATATATATATACAGGGTGTTTCAGGAGGAAAGGTCAATACTTTGGGGAGGTGATAGTATGGTCATTGTGAGAAAAAAAGTTCATATGAACATGTCTAATTCTGAATGGTACGGAGATAGAGCTGTTTGAATCTGATGTGTGCGGGGCTCCCCCTTCCCCTCCTCTATAACCTTGAACCATGTAAGCATGTAACATAAGCCAATTGACAGCTGACTGTTGTGAGTGACATTGTTTGGTGTTTGAAGCAGTGTTAAGAATGCCACACACCTTCACACATGCCGAATATGCAGATATGGTGTATGGTGGTCTATGGTTTTTGCAATGGAAGTGCAACAGCTGCTGTTGCAGAATACTGTCAAAGGTTTCTGAACCGCAGAATTCCTGATCAAAGAGTGTTTACCAGGGTTTTCAACACATTGCGTGAAATTGTTACACTTCCCAGCACTCATGTTTCATCTGAATGTGAAGGTAAACAAGATGTGGATGAAGTGGAAAACATTCTTCCGTTGGTAGTGTGTTGCTGCGGTGGCTGCATAAGCTGTAGTCCCCAAGTATCTGTATTGTCGAACCACCCAGCACCTTTTCACGTTTCTGGATTCATGATAGTCAAGAGACTGGGCAAAGATGTAATCTCCTCAGGTATCTAGGAATGCCTCTCTTGTCAGTGGTTTATTTCCAGGAGATTATTCAGGTCCGACTCACACGCTAACTGTAAAGGACTTCCCCCAGTTCAGGTGTCTAAATCTGACTCTCCAATGAGTAGGAAAACCAATTACTCAGAGTCCAAGAAAGGGCTGGAATTCAAAGGTAGACCTAATAGAAGTAAACTACTCTGCTTGTCTCTTTATTATGTGTGAAAGTATAAACATAACAAAAAGACTGGCAATGAATCACAATTAACAAAACCTCTGGAAAACCAATAATACTTAGTGAGATTTGGCAGAAAGGATAGAAAGCAAGTGGGAGACAAGTACCAGAAATGACTTGCACAGAATGTTAACCCTTGTCCCAGCCTAGCTACCCTCCAAACTTCACCCCCCCCCCCCCCCCCCCCTATAACCTGAGTTTCAATTTTGTTATACACTTTATACACTGGCTAGTTAGTAGGGTTAGGGTCACCAGCCTGATTCCAGGGCAGATCTCAGTGGCCAACAGTGGTTGACACAACCTCAATGGACTGCGTAGCCCTCACTGGATTGGATCCACAATCCAAGCCTGATGAATTTGGACCACATGAGTTGAACCCCAACTGGTTGCCTAGACAACACAAGATTATTAGTTACATGCACCAGGCACCATTAATCACAATAATAACATAACATAACAGGCAATTAATCGACAAACATTAACTGGAATCATGACTTCATAATTGATCACTGGAAAACATAATTTACCCATGAAATCAAAGCACATAAATAATCAACATAAAAAATAATAACTACAAACATTGACAATTACGGCAAACCTATCTCACATGAGTTAATCAACCTATAATCAGTGCCAAACAAGCATGGGCAAAAACCTACTCTGGAATAATATGACTGGTGACCTATAATAATGATAATTGGTTTTCTAGCTAGTTACATGACAGGGTGGCAAACCTATCTATCTCAGTCACAGTTTCAACAACCTATATATATGTCTACTTTTAATAATAATAATTAATAATGATGGTGAAATACAAATGACAACACCACAATAACTAGGAATAAGGATTATGAACAAGTCTTTATTCCTATTGTACACTGGCCAAACTCCCTTGGCTTCCAACAGGACACGTCTGTATTAATCTCAGCCTGCGTATTGGGCCTTCTATTCCAGTTTCATATGGTAACCTTTTAATAGGCTTCCAAGATCAAATAGTCTGGACGTTACCCTAGAGAGTTTTTACAATTAACAGGCTTACTAACTAGACTCCTGTGGGGAGAGAAAAACTTGAAGAACCAGATAGGACTTGAAAATTAGGGTGAGGTTTTTGTGAAAAACTCTACAACCCCAAAAGGGGGATTTGAAAATTGGAGGGGGATGGTGAGAAACTTCACAACCCCCGCATTCCTTCCCCCTAAGAAAAACCCCTCTCACAATTCTTTCTTCCATGTTCTCTACCAGGATAATGCATCTATTGACAATCTACACATGGGAGTATACATTACAAAAGTTATTGCATCAAAAGAATGCTGATCCTCCTAGTTAGTTAACTTACTTACATTAACACTCAATAGTACCACAAATTATGACAGACTTATTTAACACCAATTGCTTCACTCAAACTGGCCAATTATAACAAATAGGGAAAAACTATTAATACCAAGTCAACTAACAAAATGCCCAAATCTCACTATACATAATCAATTTGGTACTACTAAACATTATGCATTAATTCCAGAATATTGTAGCTACCACTAAACATTATACATTACTTTCAAATATGCACATGGTAAATCTGGCATTTTCATTTTTAGCACCACTTTTGTTTCACTTAACCTACACATTGTTCACTGGTATAACCTTGTTTCTGGCACATCCTACAGTTTCTGCCCAGAAAACCTCCAACCCCCTTTTGGGTCACAACATTTACTGTGTTTTTCTTGCTTGATTCACTTCACTGTCTCTATTTCCCTTAACTGGATCAAGAGACCAGGACCCATAAATTGACTGTAGTGTTCTTCCTACACTATACCATGGGGAAATCTGGCAAATAACATCTCTGTTCATCCACCACTCTAGCCAGGTGTATTCAATCACAAATCATCTGGGAATTCAAGTTGGGAGTTCTTTTTTTTTTTTTTTTAAGCCAGAATATCAGTAGGAACAGTGAAAAAAAAAAACCAAATCAAGGCTAGAAGTGCCACCTTATTCCTTTCCTGTCAAAGGAAACCAAATGGAAGAAAAGAATGGGCCAAATCCTCACTCTAACCCTCCTTCCCCCCTTTTTTTTTTTTTTTTTTTTAAGCTACTGGAATGTCAATTAGTAGTAAGCCAGTAGCATGCATCATTCCATATCTTTCCTTCAGAGGTTTATCCCTGTTGCTTACTCCCCAAGAACAATTAATTATTGACCCCTTCAGAACAAAAGGTTCACTAACTACCCCTCCCCTGGTTATATACTCAAGATAAACACAGAAATCAGTGAATAATCCATTCTTATATCCCTTTTGAGGGCTGAGTACAGTGGGTATCCTCTCACAGGAAAGAAAACTCCAAATCTAGTCATTTTAGGGTGTATTTTTTAACAGATTTACCCACAGTACTTCACTTCAGTTTTACTCTGTTGCCTCTGATTCTATACTCAAGGGTCTGTGGTTGTACATTTGGTAATTCTGCAGGATTGCCACAGGAGTGTGTGAATGGGTAGTTGAGCCCTGACTGGGTTAAGTTAAGTTTCTCAGATCGTGAAGTCTTGGTCTCAGTTTGGAAATGATGATGATGACTAGTCCAGGCACGAACCTTTTGTCTATACTCATTTAGTATCTCCTGACATGCGGTAAATCCTGAATGCACAGGGCTAAAACTAACACGGCAAGACTGAGATTGAGGAACTTGAGGTGATCCAGGCATGGAATTGGTGAACCCAAGGAATGAATTCTCCAAAGTACTCAATGCATCATTAGCTAGGTCTAGTGACTGTTGTACAAGTCTCAATGATTGCCGGGCCAATTTTAATCCATCTAATGGAGCATCTTCCAGTGTGTCCATATGTTCATGCAAATCTGTCACATTACCCTGGACTTCAGTTTCCTGAGACTCATTTTCAGAAGCAGCACCTGACAACTGATTTTCTTGTAGTGGAGATATGATTTGGGGACTCATGAGACAAGATTCACTAATGGGAGTACTGGAGGAAATTGTTTAATACCTGCCAAATCAGAGTTTTCTCATAACCAAGTGAGGTATACATACCCTCTGACTCCTGATAGTTCAAAAAACTTGCTCCCCCACTGGATTAGCCCTGTTTGAATCTCTTTAACTGGTGTCTGAACATCTGTCTCCCACAAAGCTGAGTTACTGGAGGCATATCTCCACAGTTAGCTCCATTGTGGACACCCTTCCATTCCAGCAGTTGTCTCAGCACTAAATTATGGTCCCATCATATCCCAACACTCTACCAAAGGACTCTCCAGGTAATACTTTGTCGCGCATTCAGGAGTGTATGCAACTGGTGATATTTCTCTGAAGAAGAGAGTTCCTCATCTGTATCTGAACCACTGGTCCTATCACTGGGGCTCCCCATGAAAGCTATCCGGGATTCCACTTCAGGGGCACTAAAGCCCTCAAAGGAATATTCAGAGCCATCAACTGACTCACCCCTTTGCTAGGCAAAGGGTATGCTTTTGGCAATTGATGGTAAGTCCAGGATCTGGGTCTCAGGTGTCTCAGGTACTTTGTGCAATTCCTCTTCTCTCCTATGCTTCTGTAGATACTTTGGAGGTTCATGCCAGGCCTTCAAATGGGTATGATATGCTTTTATAACTCGGGGGGGGGGGGGGGGGGGGGTTGCGGGTTGCCCTCAACAGTTGATGTAGTCAATTCATAGGATACTCCATTACTTTGTACTTGACTAACCTTGTAAGGACCAGTATACTTGGGAGAGAATTTCCACGAGGTGCTCCGGTCACTGGTAATGATCTTAACTACTTTCTGGCCAACTTGGAAAGGTGCAAACTGTGGATGGCCCTCCTCCTATATTTCCCGCAATTGAGGGGGAACAACTACAGTAGCAATATTCTGGTGACGTTGTTCCAAGAGACAGTCAGTGGGGGTTGTCTTTATTTCAGAATGGAAGGTATTGTTGTAGGTAATCACAGCTGTTACCAGATTCGTACCCCATTCCACTCCTGTTTGTCCCAAGCTTCTCAAGAACTCTCCAATTGTTCTAATTACACATTCAACAGCACCATTGCTAGCAGGCTTAAGTGGACTAGAATAAACATGCATAATCCTATAGCGATCAAGGAACTCTTGTAACTCCTCCGAACAGAATTCAGTCCCATTGTCTGTCAGGAGCTTCCAAGGAATTCTTAACAAGTTGGGGAAAATATCATGCTCCATCAACTGGATAATGGTAGAAGACCTTTTCATTCTTAATGGGCGAGCTACAACCCACTTGCTAAAATGGTCAACCATCACCAGATAACCAAGGTACCCTTGCCAGGTGCGTGAGAGAACCACAATATTGGCAGCCACTAATTCAAAAGGATGTTCAGTTTTTATCTTCAAGGTTGGTGGGTTGATAGGCTGACTAGCTACTTTATACAACTGACAGACCTAGAAGTCTGTGTCACAGGTAATACAGGTGTCACTAGCTACTTTATACAAATCCGGGTGCCATACAAACAATTGCAAAGCTTCCACCAACTTATTACGTCCAATATGTGCCATTTCCATGTGGAAACTGAGGGCCATATTCATGAGCAATGTGAAAGGTACTACACAGCTAATATACCCAGTCCTACTTTGATGTACTATCACCCCACTCTTTAACTGTAATTCCCTCCAGTTCCACTTAAACTGCCTCAAGGCAGGTTTCCCCTCTGGTAGTGGCTTTGACTGGGCCAATAGTCTATGCACCTGTCACAACAATCGGTTCTGTTTTTGCTTTAGAATCACTGATTCTGAGTCAAGCAACTCTCGGTTCACTATCCACTTCTTGCCTTCCTCAAATACTGTACCCAACTCTGGCTCCTCTGCTTCTGTGTCTGGTACCTCTTCCTCCATGCATGCTGCCTCATCTAGCGCCTCTACTCCAAAACAATCCACTAACTCTGGGTCTCCATATGACCATTCAGCTACATCAAACTTCATTTCAATGTCAGCCATAATTAGATAGTTTGAACCTAACAAGAAACAGTATGGGAGACTATTATCTGGGGCTATTGCAAAAGGTAGTTGGATCTTTTCATCTGTACCCTGAATAGTCAATTTTACCAGTCCTAAACAGGGTACCAATTTTACACCAATCCCAGTCAAGATTATCTGGCAAGACTGTACTGATATTTCTTCCTCTTCACTCACTTTTAAACTCTTGACCACTGACTCGGATACTAAGCTAATCTCTGCTCCTGAATCCAACATAGCACAGTAATTGACTGCACCCAACTGTACCCAAGTCCAAGCAACTGGTCCTCCCTGGTGTCCACAAGTGACCCTTTCACCCCTGGCTTCCAGATCTGGATTCTGCAGTAGCAAATTCCCTTCACACTGTTCTATATCACTTCTTTCTGCTACCGCATGGCCAGTTTCCTGCTCCATAGTGTCCACCTGTTCTACCATCAACTCTGCTGGCTCAGCAAACCACTTCTGTTCTATCAGTGGATTGTAGTGTACTCGATATATACACTGCAAATGGACCCTTCTTTCTAGGGTATCAGGAATAGTTACATCCATAAGGTACACAACTGGCTTTACACCATAGTGAACCCAAACCCTCAAGGAATAACAATGGCTTGCAGCTAACAGTACTTCTGGAGTTACCAATACTCCAGGTTGTCTTATCATTTTTAGGTCTTTCATGCAGCGGGCATTATTCGAAAGGCGATACCTCTTGGGAGAGGTGATCAATTCACCCATCAGCTCTCTCCGTAATTCCAATGGGTGTTGTGGAGGGTTCCAAGGTGGCCCATGCTCGTAATAATGATCCTGCAACACTTGTACTAGGCTAATAAACAACGAATCACCACCTCCATCAACTTTCATGGGTACTCGCAGTCCAGGTGGTAAACGATTAGCGAGGTGTTCTATCTTCTCCAGTTGGTCACTCTCAGCAGGTGTTATTCATGACAATGCATCTGCATCTCCATTCTCAGTCCCAGGGTGATATCAAATTTCAAACTCAAAGTCTGCGAGATCTTCATAAGTTCAGGCCAATCTACTATCAACGATTTTCATGTTGCTCAGGTATTCCAATGGTTGATGGTCCATATACAGTACAAAAGGCACACCATATAGAAATGGGCGAAATGTCTTTACACCACATCTTAGGGCTGCCAACTCCTGTTCTATAACTGAGTACATTCTCTGGGCATTGGAAAAGGTCATTGATGCATAGGCAATCACCTTAAAATCACCATTCTGTCATTGTCCTAAACAAGCACCAGCACCAACCCCGGAAACATCCACATACAGTTCCAATTTTTCAGCTTCAGGTCTGTAATCTGGATATGACAGTTGCACTTCCTTAACCAAGGCCTCTTTCACTGCCATAAAAGCCTTGTCCATCTCCGGTGTCCATTTCAATCTTTCTCTTGATCTACCTCCAGTTAAATGAGATAAAGGACTTATCACTGAACAATCTGGTACAAACTTTCTCTGGAAATTCACTAGACCCAGAAATTCCCTCGTCTGTCGAACAGTTTCTGGTTTTGGAAACTCATGCACCTTCTGCATATATTTTGGGGATTTCCGCAAACCTTCTCTCCCAACCAGGTGTCCTAAAAATGCAACCTCAGGTTGGAACCACTGACATTTCACAGGTTTGACCTTTATGCCAGACTTCTCCAGAGTATACAGGACCTTATCTACCAGTTGAAGATGTTCTTCGAATGACTCACCCATTATTAGGATATCAATGTAGATGTCTACTTCTTGGAAAACCATGTAACACTTTTTGTACCATTCGTTGGAAACTAGCAGGAGCATTCTTTAATCCAAAACTCAGTCGCTTAAACTGGCAATGCCCTCTGGTGGTTGAAAAAGCAGTGCTCTCTTGGCTCTCTTCAGCAATTGGCATTTGATAATAACCTCATACTGCTACGGTGGCGGCGTAGGCCGTAGTCCCCGAGTATCTGTGTTTCCAACCACCCAGCACCTTTTACGTTTCTGGGTTCGGAACAGTCAAGAGACTGGGCAAAGATGTAATCTCCTCTGGTATCTAGGAAGGCCTCTCTGGTCAGTGGTTTATTTCCAGGTTATTCAGGTCCGACTCGCACATTAACTGTAAAGGACTTCCCCTAGTGCAGGTGTCTCAATCTGACTCTCCACTGAGTAAGAGACCCAACCGCTCAGGGTCCAAGAAAGGGCTAGAATTCAAAGGTAGACCTAATAGAAGTAAACTACTTGGGTTTTTCTCTTTATTATATCTGAAATAAACAACTATTCAGTGTGACAGCATAAACATAACAAAAGGACTGGCAATGCACCGCACTTGACAAAACACCTGGAGCCCCAATAACCCTTAGTGAGATTTGGCAGAAAGGATAGAAACAAGTGGGAGAAAAGTACCGGAAATGACTTGCACAGAATGTTAACCCTTGTCCCAGCTTAACTACCCTCCAAACTTGACCCCCCCTTTTATGACCTGAGTTCCAATTCCTTTATTGGCTGGCTAGTTAGTAGGGTTAGGGTCACAGGCCTGATTTCAGGGCAGATCCAGTGGCCAACAGTGGTTGACACAAACTGCGTAGCTCCCACTGGATGGGACCCACAATCCAAGCCTGATGAATCCGGACCACGTGAGTTGAATCCCAAACAGGTTGCCTAGACAACACAAGATTATTAGTTACATGCATCTAGCACCATTAATCACAATAATAACAACATAACAGGCAATTAACCACAAACATTAACTGGAATCATGACTTCATAATTGATCACTGGAAAACATAATTTACTCATGAAATCAAAGCACATAAATAATAAATAACCAACATACAAAATAATAACTACAAACATTGACAATTATGGCAAACCTATCTCACATGAGTTAATCAACCTATAATCATTGCCAAACAAGCATGGGCAAAAACCTAACTCTGGAATAATATGACTGGTGACCTATAATAATGATAATTGGTTCTCTAGCTAGTTACATGACAAGGTGGCAAACCTATCTATACTCAGTCAGTTTCAACAACCTATATGTATGTCTACCCTTAATAATAATAATTAACCATGATAATGATGGTGAAATACAAATGAACTCTAGCCAAGGATTACAAAAACTCCTACCTTTTAAAGGCTTTCCACACTTCCTTGGCTTCTGACAGGAGGTCTGTATTAAGGGTCTATTCAGGTTTCATAACCTTAATCCTAATTACCATTAATGGTTTCCTAACTACTCCTGTGGGGAAAGAAAAACTTGTGAGAGGGGACCCAGATAGGACTTGAAAACTAGGGTGAAGCTTTTTTATGAAAAACTCCACAACCCCCAAAAATGGGGAATTTGAAAATCACGGGGGGGTTGTGAGAAACTTCACAACCCCCACATTCCTTCCCCCTAAGAAAAAACCCCCCTCACAATTCTTTCCTCCTTCATGGTCCCTAACAGGATAATGCATCGCTTGACAATCTAAACATGGGAGTATACATTATAAAAGTTATTGCATCAAAACCATGCTGACCCTCCCAGTTAGCTAACCTACACTTACATTAAAACTCATTAGTACCACAAATTATTACAGACTTATCTAATAACAATTGCTTTACTCAAACTGGCCAATTATAACAGAGGGAAAAACCATTTCATAACTAGGTCAACTTAGCCAAATGCCCAAATCTCATTATTACAGTAATCCATTTGGTACCACTAACATTGTACATTAATTCCCAATATGTACATGGTAAATACTGGCAGTTTTTTTTTTTTTTTTTTTTTTTTTTGTAAGCACCACTTTTGTTTCACTTAATCTACACATTGTTCACGGGTATCACCTCCTTGCTTCTGGCACAACCTACAGTTTCTACCCAGAAATCCTCCAACCCCCTTTTTGGGTCACAACATTCACTGGGTTTTTCTTGCTTGATTCACTTCACTGCCTCTATTTCCCTTGACCCTGGATCAAGAGACCAGGACCCATAAATTTGACTGTAGTGTTCTTCCCACACTATACCATGGGGGAAATCTGGCTAGTAACCCCTTTGTTCCTCCACCACTTCAGCCAGGTGTATTCACTCAAATCCTCTGGGAATTCAAGTTGGGAGGGTTTTTTTTTTTTTTTTTTTTTTTAAACCAGAGTATCAGTAGGAACAGTGAAGAAGAAAAGAAGGAAACCAAATCAAGGCTAGAAGTGCCACTGTATTCCGGTCAAAGGAAATCAAATGAAAGAAAAGAATGGGCCAAATCTTCACTCTAACCCCCCCTTGTTCTTTTTTTTTTTTTTTTTTTCAAACGACTGGAATGTCAATTAGTCGCAAGTCAGTAGCATGCATCATCCCATATCTTTCCCTCAGAAGTTTCTCCAGGCTGCTTACTCCCCTAGAACACTTAATTATTGACCCCTTCAGAACAAAAGGTTCACTAACTACCCCTCCCCTGGTTATACACCCAAAAATAAAGCAGAAATCAATGAATAATCCATTCTTACATCCCTTTCGAGTGCCGAGTACATTGGGTATCCTCTCACAGGAAAGAAAACCCCAAATCTAGTTATCTTAGAGTGTATTTTATAACAGATTTACCCACAATACTTCACTTCAGTTTACTCGGTTGCCTCTGATTCTGTACTCAAGGGTCTGTGGTTGTACATTTGGTAATTCTGCAGGATTGCCACAGGAGCGTGTGAATGGCCGGTTGAGCCCTGACTGGGGTAAGTTAAGTTTCTCTGATCGTGAAGTCTTGGTCTCAGCTTGGAAATGACGATGATGGCTAGTCCAGGCACGAACCTTCTGTCTATACTCATTTAGTATCTCCTGACATGTGGTGAATCCTGACTGCACAGGGCTAAAACTAACATGGCAAGACTGAGATTGAGGGACTTGAGGTGAGCCGGGCATGGAATCAGTGAACCCAAGGAACGAATTCTCCAGAGTACTCAATGCATCATTAGCTACATCTAGCGACTGTTGTACAAGTCTCAATGATTGCTGGGCCAATTTTAATCCATCCAATGGAGCATCATCTTCCAGTGTGTCCAGATATTCATGCGAATCTGTCACATTACCCTGGACCTCAGTTTGCCCAGACTCATTTTCAGAACCAGCACCCCACAACTGATTTTCTTGAAAGGGGGGTATGGTTTGGGGACTCATGAGGCAAGACTCACTCATGGGAGTACTGTTGAAAATTGATTCTAATGACCCTACCAAAATCGGAGAATTCTCATAACCAAGTGAAGGTATATCATTACCTTCTGACTCCTGCATAGTTCGAAAAACTTGCTCCCCCACTGGAAATGCCCCGGCCTGAATCTCCTCAACGGGTGTCTGAAAATCTGTCTCCCCCGAATGCTGAGTAATTGGAGGCACATCTCCACAGTTTAGCTCCACTGGCGGACACCCTTCCATTCCAGCAGTTGTCTCAGCACTAAAATTACTAGTCCCATCATACTCCCAATACTCTACCAAAGGGTCTCTCCAGGTAATACTTTGTCGCGCATTCAGGAGTGTATTCAACCGGTGATATTTCTCTGAAGAAGAGTGTTCCTCATCTGTATCCGAAGCACTGGTCCCAACACTGGAGTTCCCCATGAAAGCTACCCGGGATTCCACTTCAGGGGTACCAAAGCCCTCAAAGGAATATTCAGGGCCATCATCTAAAGTGGTGCCACCCCTATGCCAGGGAAAGGGTATGCGTGCGGCACTTGATGGTAAGTCCGGGATCCAGGTCTCAGGCATCTCAGGTACTTTCTGCAATTCCTGTTCCCTCCTATGCTTCTGTAGATATTTTGGGGGTTCATGCCAGGCCTTCAAATGGGTATGATGAGCTTTTATAACTCGGGGGGTGCCCTCAACAGTTGATGTGGTCAATTCATAGGATACTCCATTACTGTGTACTTGACTAACCTTGTAAGGCCCAGTATACTTGGGGGAGAACTTCCGTGAGGTGCTCCGGTCACTGGTAATGATCTTCTTGACTACTTTCTGGCCAACCTGGAAGGGTGCAAACCGTGGATGGCCCTCCTTCCATATTCTCGCAATTGAGGGGGAACAACTACAGTAGCAATATTCTGGTGACGTTGTTCCAAGAGACAGTCCGCAGGGGTGGTCTTTATTTCAGCATGGAAGGTATTGTTATAGGTAATCACAGCTGTTACCAGATTTGTATCCCATTCCACTCCTGTTTGTCCCAAGCTCCTCAAGAACTCTCCAATTGTTCTATTTACACGTTCAACAGCACCATTGCTAGCGGCTTAAGTGGACTAGTATAAACATGCATAATCCCATAGCGATCAAGGAACTCTTGGAACTCCTCCGAACGGAATTCAGGTCCATTGTCTGTCAGGAGCCTCCGAGGAATTCTTAACAAGTTGGGGAATATATCATGCTCCATCAACTGGATAATGGTAGATGACCTTTTTGTTCTTAATGGGCGAGCCACAACCCACTTGCTAAAATGGTCAACCATCACCAGACAACCAAGGTACCCTAGCTGGGTGCGTGGGAAAACCACAATATCAGCAGCCACTAATTCAAAAGGATGTTCAGTTTTTATCTTCAAGGTTGGTGGGATGATAGGCTGACTAGCTACTTTATACAACTGACAGGTTTCACAGGTAATACAGATGTCACTAGCTACTTTATACAAATCCGGGTGCCACACAAACAGTCGCAACGCTTCCACCAACTTATTACGCCCAATATGTGCCATTTCCATGTGGAAACTGAGGGCCATATCCACGAGCAATGTGGAAGGTACTACACAGCTAATATACCCAGTCCTACTTTGATGTACTATCACCCCACTCCTTAACTGTAATTCCCGCCAGTTCCGCTTAAACGGCCTCAAGGCAGGTTTTCCCTCTGGTAGGGGCTTTGACTGGGCCAATAGCCCATGCACCTGTCGCAACAATCGGTTCCGTTTTTGCATTAGAATCACTGATTCTGAGTCAAGCAACTCTCGGTTCACTATCCACTTCTTGCCTTCCTCAAATACTGAACCCAACTCTGGCTCCTCTGCTTCGATGTCTGGTACCTCTTCCTCCATACATGTTGCCTCCTCTAGCGCCTCCACTCCAAAACATTCCACTAACTCTGGGTCTCCATATGACCATGCAGCTACATCAAACTTCATTTCAATGTCAGCCATAATTAGATAGTTTGAACCTAACAAGAAACAGTACGGGAGACTATTCTCTGGGGCTACTGCAAAAGGTAGTTGGATCTTTTCATCTCTACCCTGAATAGTCAATTTTACTAGTCCTTGACAGGGTACCAATTTCACACCAATCCCAGTCAAGATTATCTGGCAAGGCTGTACTGATACTTCTTCCTCTTCTCTCGCTTTTAAACTCTTGACCACTGACTCGGATACTAAGCTAATCTCTGCTCCTGAATCCAACATAGCACAGTAATTGACTGCACCCAACTGTACCCAAGTCCAAGCAACGGGTCCTCCCTGGTGTCCACAAGTGACCCTTTCACCCCTGGCTTCCCGATCTGGATTCTGCAGTAACAAATTCCCTTCACACTGCTCGATATCACTTTTTCCCGCTACCTCCTGGCCAGTTTCCTGCTCCATAGTGTCCACCTGTTCCACCGTCAACTCTGCTGGCTCAGCAAACCACTTGTGTGCTATCAGTGGATTGTAATGTACTCCAGATATACACTGCAAATGGACCCTTCTTTCTGGGGTATCAGGGACAGTCACATCCATAACGTACACAACTGGCTTTACACCATAGTGAACCCAAACCCTCAAGGAATAACAATGGCTTGCGGCTAACAGTACTTCTGGAGTTACCAACACTCCAGGTTGTCTCATCATCTTCAGGTCTTTTATGCGGCGGGCATTATTTGACAAGCGATACCTCTTGGGAAAGGTGATCAATTCATCCATCAGCTCTCTCCGTAATTCCAATGGGTGTTGTGGAGGATTCCAAGGTGGCCCATGCTCGTAATGATGATCCTGCAACACTTGTACTAGGCTAATAAACAACGAATCACCACCTCCATCAACTTTCATGAGTACTCGCAGTCCAGGTGGTAAGCGATTAGTGAGGGGTTCTGTCTCTCCGGTTGGTCACTCCCAGCAGGTGGTATTCGTGACAATGCATCTGCAGCTCCATTCTCAGTCCCAGGGCGATACCGAATTTCAAACTCAAAGTCAGCGAGATCTTCATAAGTTCGGGCCAATCTACTATCAACAATCTTCATGTTGCTCAGGTATTCTAATGGTTGATGGTCTGTATACAGTACAAAAGGCACACCATATAGAAATGGGCGAAATGTCTTCACACCCCATCTTAGGGCTGCCAACTCCCGTTCTATAACTGAGTACATTCTCTGGGCCTTGGAAAAGGTCATTGATGCATAAGCAATCACCTTAAAATCACCATTCTGTTGTTGTCCCAAACAAGCACCAGCGCCAACCCCGGAAGCATCCACATACAGTTCCAATTTTTCAGCTTCAGGTCTGTAATCTGGATAGGACAGTTGCACTTCCTTAACCAAGGCCTCTTTCACTGTTGTAAAAGCCTTGTCCATCTCCAGTGTCCATTTCAATTTTTCTCTTGATCTACCGCCAGTTAAATGAGACAAAGAACTGGTTATCACTGAACAATCTGGTACAAACTTTCTCTGGAAATTCACTAAACCCAGAAATTCCCTCATCTGTCGAACAGTTTCTGGTTTTGGGAACTCGTGCACTTTCTGCATATATTCAGGGGATTTCCGCAAACCTTCTCTCCCAACCAAGTGTCCCAAAAATGCAACCTCAGGTTGGAACCATTGACATTTCACAGGTTTGACCTTTATGCCAGACTTCTCCAGAGTATACAGGACTTTATCTACCAGTTGAAGATGTTCTTCGAACGACTCGCCCATTATTAGGATATCATCAATGTAGATGATAACTCTACTTCTTGGAAAACCTGTAACACTTCTTGTACCATCCGTTGGAAACTAGCAGGAGCATTCTTTAATCCAAAACTCAGTCGCTTAAACTGCAATGCCCTCTGGTGGTTGAAAAAGCAGTGCTCTCTTGGCTCTCTTCGGCAATTGGCATTTGATAATAACCTCGGACCATGTCTAGGGAAGTGAAGTAACAGGTTCCATGAAGACTAAAAACTGCATCCGTTAAGTTGGGCATTGGAAATCGGTCTGGTATGGTCACTTCATTCAATTTTCGATAGTCCACACACATTCTAATTGAGCCATCCTTCTTCCGGATAGGGACAACAGGTGAACTCCATGGGGAAATGCTAGGTTCTATGATATCAAGCAACAGTAATTCCTGGCACTGGGCTTCCACCGCTTCTGCGACTGGTTCTGGGAATCTACGGGGTCGTTGTCGGATAGGGGTATCGTTATACAACTCTATCCGGTGTGGTACACAATTCACAAAACCTACATCATCATCCCCTTGACTCAACACTTTCTCCCGGCGCGCCAACATTTGTAAGACCTTCTCCCTCTCTTCGAACTTCAACTCGGGTGACATGGTTATTTCAGTCCGTAGGCGTTCTTCGTCCAGCCTGGTTGTTCAGCTTGGGCTCCAGTCATGAACGCCTCAATTCTCTCACTTTCAGCTACTGTAAAGTCCAGTTCTTCTTCATAGACTATTGATCTTATAGTCCCTATCCGGTCACCCGCCTTGATTCTCTGGGCTTCTGGGGTCAACTTCATTACCAACACTTCTGTCATCCCAGCCAATCCATCCACTAACCCAGGGTGACCATACACTTTCCCCTGGAGTCGGGAATCTCCATCATCATCCTCAAAACAGTACTCCAGTCTTCCTTCACCTTCGATTTCATTCAAGCAAGGAAACTGTACAGGAACTCTGTGATATTTGCAGGTACTTAATTTCACATCGGCTGATGCATAACAGGAAACATTCCGGATCACCCTTCTACATGGCGCATTCTCACTCCTCAAGTAAATTTCCTCCATATGCCCATCTTTATAAGCTCGTGTTATCCTTTTCCTTTTCACATTAACTCGGAGACTGTTTTCAACAAGAAAATTCATTCCCAATACAACTGGGAACTTCAACCTTTTTACCACTGCAAACAGAACAGGCTCCATTTCCACTCCATGAATCGATAACCCCAGCGTAATCACCCCCAGTGGTTTAATATGGTTGTTCACTCCAATCCCTCGAATCCTCAAGTTACAGCTCTGCATCTCTGGAGTTAACTCCAGTTCCTCTACCACTGAGTGATCCAAGATTCCAACTGTAGCTCCGGAATCAAGTACTGCCAAGTAGTTCTCCGAATGTTCAAACCGTATATCCACCTTCAGTAAAGATTGAGGCGCTAACTGTCCAGTCATCTCCTCATCCAACCCATCAGTGTCAAAGACATTACTATTTATCAAATACGTTTCGGGAGCATCAGCTTCGGGTTCATTATTCTGGTCAGGGGGTTGCTCCCTATCAGACTCTTCAGGAATATTTACACTCTCATCCAGACCAAATGGACCTGGATACCCTAGGTTATTACTAGCAGGCTCGCAACTAACGGGGGACCTATCAGGACAATCAGTACCAGGATTTACAATCAATGATTCATTCCTCCCACCAAAAGATGGGAAAATCTCTGTTGCCTCATATCTCTGGGGGACAAAAGGAACTGCACTCGCATTCATTCTCACAGGCAAAACTGGGTTGACACACACTGGATCTCCCCCCATCTGTACTTCACCCATAAATTCTTGTTCTGGTATTGGGCCACTAGTTAGGGGCACTATTCGTCCTGCTAGGAGCTCTGGGGGTTCCCCTCTGGCCTCAGAGCTTACTGGTTTAAAGGGCGCAGTTCTTGATTCGGCTCAGTCCCTCGTGGGCTGGTCTGGTTAGGCCCAGGAACTGGTTCCCTTGAGATGGTAGGACTCGGTGCTCTTGAACTGGGCCTACTCTGCTGGCGTGATCGCTGGCTATGACCATACCCATTAGGTGGGTAAGGGCATCGTGACACCCAATGATCCCGCTCACCACACCGCAAACACACTCCTAAACGCCGACGACAATCCCGTTCCAGGTGACCTCTCCTTCCACAGTAATTACAGTTCACCCAGGGACGATCAGATGGTGGTGGTGGAGGGGTGGTTAGATGGCTGGCTGGTCCTGAACCCTGCTGCCAGGCCCGCAACTGAGGGTGAGACTGGTGATTTTGTTGGTTTGGGTTCCTTTGGGGCTGACCTTGATCACTAACTGACCTTGTATTCTGGCCACCTGGTGGTGGTTGGAGTACCAAAGGGGACATTCCTATGTTCCAGGCCTCCTGCAGGCTGGGGAGAGGTCTAGATAAGGCTAAAGATTTCCCTGAAGGTTCCCTCTCACTAGCTGCCAATTCTCTCACTGCTGGCCAATTCAACTGGGTCCCAGCTCCACGCGTCAATCGTGCCGTGGCCAGGGCAACTTCAATCTTCACGGAAAATGCATCTGGAACAGTGCTAAGAAATTTTGAAATCAGTTCTCGGCAATTATCCACTTCTACTTCGGGCATTGCAGCCATCCACACAGTTTCTAACCTGGTTGCATACTGGTATAAGGTCTCACTGGGTCGTAATTGAGCATTAGTAAATGCCTCTCGCTTGTCTCTTGTCACGGTAGAATGGAGTTCTCTGTAGTAAGTCTGCAGTCTCTTCCTGACAACTCCGTATGGCATCCCTGGTCGGTCAATTAAATCAAAACCCCCTCTCATCTTTCCCATAAGACACTCTCGCAATGCCGCTTTCCAGTAGTTGTGTCCTCCTGCTACTGTATTGTCAGCATAATCCTCAAACTCCTTCCTAAATTCTTCGAATGTTCTCCCATCTGATATATCAAATGGCAATGGTTGAGGAAAGCGGCGCCCATCTAGTTTCTCTAGAGCTTTAGCAAGGCGTTCCAGGAGCTGCTCTGTTGCCAATGTTGGCAGTGGTTGGCTGGGTGGGTGGGGCCCCTTTCTTGCGGTAAATGTCCCTGGTTCATCCTCCCCATTTGTCTCCCCAAGCTCTCGGTGAAACTTCATAGGAGGTCTCCGGTTGACTGTTGGTCTGGGCTGGCTTTCTGAAGCCTGAAAGGTAGGGGGTGATTTGGCCCACCTTTGGGCTCCTGGTAGTCGGTTCAGGTCTTCGGCTTCTGTCCCAAATGAATCACTCTCCTGGGAGGGACCCATCATTCTCTCTTCTCCCCAGTTCATAGCAGGGCCATTGGCTCCATCGTCTATTCGAAACCTGGGCTGTTCAGGGCTGCTCACTTGTTCTAACCAGGTGGCTACTGTCAATGCCACTCTTCTGAGAGCATACACATCCTGGTCAGAAGTTGTACCCGCAGTAGTAGACCGGTAATTCACGAGTTGATCCTCAATATCTCTCAGTGGGGATTGGGTGGCGGATGCCACTACCCCCTCACCAAGCTGTCCACTAACTTCCTCAGCAACCTCAATACTCTGGGTCATCTCTGGGTTCGACATTCTCCCCTGTTCCCCTTTTTAAACTTTACTATCTTCAACCAATCTCTCAACTAATCCCGCTGGGGATGCCAAAAAGTATGCTACGGTGGCGGCGTAGGCCGTAGTCCCCGAGTATCTGTGTTTCCAACCACCCAGCACCTTTTACGTTTCTGGGTTCGGAACAGTCAAGAGACTGGGCAAAGATGTAATCTCCTCTGGTATCTAGGAAGGCCTCTCTGGTCAGTGGTTTATTTCCAGGTTATTCAGGTCCGACTCGCACATTAACTGTAAAGGACTTCCCCTAGTGCAGGTGTCTCAATCTGACTCTCCACTGAGTAAGAGACCCAACCGCTCAGGGTCCAAGAAAGGGCTAGAATTCAAAGGTAGACCTAATAGAAGTAAACTACTTGGGTTTTTCTCTTTATTATATCTGAAATAAACAACTATTCAGTGTGACAGCATAAACATAACAAAAGGACTGGCAATGCACCGCACTTGACAAAACACCTGGAGCCCCAATAACCCTTAGTGAGATTTGGCAGAAAGGATAGAAACAAGTGGGAGAAAAGTACCGGAAATGACTTGCACAGAATGTTAACCCTTGTCCCAGCTTAACTACCCTCCAAACTTGACCCCCCCTTTTATGACCTGAGTTCCAATTCCTTTATTGGCTGGCTAGTTAGTAGGGTTAGGGTCACAGGCCTGATTTCAGGGCAGATCCAGTGGCCAACAGTGGTTGACACAAACTGCGTAGCTCCCACTGGATGGGACCCACAATCCAAGCCTGATGAATCCGGACCACGTGAGTTGAATCCCAAACAGGTTGCCTAGACAACACAAGATTATTAGTTACATGCATCTAGCACCATTAATCACAATAATAACAACATAACAGGCAATTAACCACAAACATTAACTGGAATCATGACTTCATAATTGATCACTGGAAAACATAATTTACTCATGAAATCAAAGCACATAAATAATAAATAACCAACATACAAAATAATAACTACAAACATTGACAATTATGGCAAACCTATCTCACATGAGTTAATCAACCTATAATCATTGCCAAACAAGCATGGGCAAAAACCTAACTCTGGAATAATATGACTGGTGACCTATAATAATGATAATTGGTTCTCTAGCTAGTTACATGACAAGGTGGCAAACCTATCTATACTCAGTCAGTTTCAACAACCTATATGTATGTCTACCCTTAATAATAATAATTAACCATGATAATGATGGTGAAATACAAATGAACTCTAGCCAAGGATTACAAAAACTCCTACCTTTTAAAGGCTTTCCACACTTCCTTGGCTTCTGACAGGAGGTCTGTATTAAGGGTCTATTCAGGTTTCATAACCTTAATCCTAATTACCATTAATGGTTTCCTAACTACTCCTGTGGGGAAAGAAAAACTTGTGAGAGGGGACCCAGATAGGACTTGAAAACTAGGGTGAAGCTTTTTTATGAAAAACTCCACAACCCCCAAAAATTGGGGAATTTGAAAATCACGGGGGGGTTGTGAGAAACTTCACAACCCCCACAATACCATGTCTAGGGAAGTGAAGTAACAGGTTCCATGAAGATTAAAAACTGCATCCATTAAGTTGGGCATTGGAAATTAGTCTGGTATGGTTACTTCATTCAATTTTTGATAGTCAATGCACATTCTAATTGAACCATCCTTCTTCCAGATAGGGACAACAGGCAAACTCCATGGGGAAATGCTAGGTTCTATGATATTAAGCAACAGTAATTCCTGGCACTGGGAATCTACGGGGTCATTGTTGGATAGGGGTGTCATTATACAACTCTATCCAGTGTGGTACACAATTCACAAAACCTATATCGCCATCCCCCTGACAACACTTTCTTCTGGTGAGCCAACATTTGTAAAACCTTCTCCCTCTCTTCTAACTTCAACTCTGTTGACATGGTTATTTCAGTCTGTAGGCATTCTTCTGTCCAGCCTGGTTGTTCAGCTTGGGCTCCAGTCATGAACACCTGAATTCTCTCACTTTCAGCCACTGGAAAGTCCAGTTCTTCTTCATAGACTATTGATCTTATAGTCCCTATCCATTCACCTGCCTTGATTCTCTGTGCTTTTGGGGTCAGCTTCATTACCAACACTTCTGTCATCCCAGCCAATCCATCCACTAACCCAGGGTGACCATACACTTTCCTCTGGAGTCGGGGGCTCCCGTCTTCCTTCACCTTCGATTACATTCAAGCAAGCAAACTGTACAGGAACTCGGTGATATTTGCAGGTACTTAATTTCACATCTGGGGCATTCCAGGAGAGATCACCCAATGCATGTCACCACTCCAACTCGGATTTTGATGAAAATTGACATATGGGGTTCTTCCAGGTGCTGATTTCACTGGTCAAACTAAAAAAGTTCTATGACCCATAGTTTTTGAGATATTGGCCCCCACTTTACCACATAACTTTAATGGGCAATAACTCCTAAACATCTTACCGTAGACCTATAAAACTACACATTTTTAGAATCAGCATGAAAAGATCTATTAAATGATACCACATTCAAATGTGTAGAACAATAATGAAAATTGTCTCCCTTTTTTTTATTTTTATTATTGACCCCCACCCTGCCTAGGCAGTGAAATAAAAAAAAAAAAATTTAATTTATTAAACTTTCATTAATTGTTAAAAGATACAAACAATAAAAAATGTGGGTATAAAGTTGCAAGATATTTTAAAAATTATTGAAAAAATATGTACATTGTGAAATCTTGACATTTTTATGCCTGCAGACTAAAATAGAGAACTACAAATGATATATTCACATTAGGCCAGGCTGAAACTCAAGATAGAATTAATCAGAGTCATTAACAGTTGGCTTTTGATATAAAAATAAGATTCCTGAAAAAAATAATTGGTGGCCACCAACGTGTGTCCGGCCACCCCCGTTTTTGTAAAAACATCTAATGCCGCACTAGCAAAATCAGGAAAATGGCAATATCTCTTCTTCTGAACATGCTAGAGAGATGGTTTGCATACCAAAACATGCAGAATTTGATTTAGAACAAATTATTGAGAGTGGTATTTTTTCATAAAACCTTTAGTTTTTGAGTTATTTTAGAAAAACTAATTTTTGGGGCCCATAGACCCCCTTTCGACGGACCTTAGTGACAAAAGAAATTCTAAAATAAGCATGATTTGGCTTTTTGATTACTAACATTGCCCTAAAAGGATGTTGACATGGACATAGTGATCACATGATATGACTTTTCCTTGTTATCTTGCATCCATTATGCTTGATTAAAGAATAGAGGGTGGGGCTGCTTCATGAACTTTTTTTAAATGTAATAAATTGAAAACTTTTTTTTTTCAGGTGCCTTTGTTATAAGTTTCCAACTGCAATTTGTCATTGAATTCAACATTTGCAATATAAAGTATGACTTCTACAAGGAAAACAGTTGCTAAAGTACTTGGTGATGTACGTTTTATGCCAGCAGAACAGTTTCCTTTAGGGAAATTGCCTACGTTGAAGCAAGTTATTGAAAGGTGTTTGTGTTTCGGAGACTATAAAACAGATGCTGTACTGAGAGCTACTTCTGAGGAATTGCATAAATTGTGGGTCACATATAATGTTTATCCAATATCAGTAAATGCCATACAGAGCCGACTGAAAACCCAAATAAAGGAATTCAACTGGCTTCTGAAGTATGACAAAAAGAAAAGGGGACCTAAATATCATCAAGATCTGGATGATTTTCTGAAAACTGTAAACGTTTTATTTGACATATATCAACATGATCACAAACTGTTGGCAGATACAGAGAAAAAGCACTTACTAAAAATGACTGAATCTGATTACCAGTTTTATGAGGTAGGTCTGTTGATTGAATTTCAAGTTGTAAATTATTAATTAATATTAATTAATTATCAATTATTAATATTATCAATTATTAATATTATTAATAATTTGCTACAATTTTTAAAGTGCATTTAATAAGTTAGTAATATCAATAATACAGTCAACCCTCACTATAACGGACCCCGTTAGAGCGGATATCGGATAAACCGGACACACCACTGGTGACGTTAACCAGGAAAAGAAGAAGCGTGTGACCCTGTCGGTGACCCAGAAGCTGGAATTAATCAAGAAGTTAGAGGCGGGTGCTTCGGTGGCCAAGGTGTGCGCGGAGTATGGCGTGAAAAAGCAAACTGTTTCTGACATTCGTAAGGCCAAGGACAAGCTAACTTTTATATTTTTATTATATTTCATTATTTTCTGTATCATGTATCGTGTTCAGCAGACAGTGCACAGTACTGTATATAGTATCTCCATTACCGTATCGTATACGTATACCGTAGGTTACCAGTACCGTCGGTTATATCGGACAATCGGCTATAACGGACACCTTTTCCCCCTATTAGTCTGTTATAACGAGGGTTGACTGTACACTATTAATGATGTTAATGATAAGTAATATTTTAGTATTTTCTCATTTTTGTAAGAATTTCAATTTACATATAGAGACCCATAGATAAAAGATACATTATAGTGTAATGAAATATAATCACTTTGTAGGACCAGAAAACAACTAGGCATGGTTACTGTACCCTGAAAGAAGTCCCAGAAACAGCCACTGACTTAAAATTCAAAGCAAAAGAATCAGTTCCTCCTCCTCATCCTCCTGAACCTATGGACATTCCTGAGTTGACAGATAGCGACAGTTGTAATGATTCATTTGATGCAGACTATGTTCCAGAAGTCTCAACATTACAGAACAGAACTAGATTACGCTCATTAGCTGAAGCATGTGACAGGTATAGTACTGAAAGATAAATCTTTTAATACAGCTTAAAGTGAAATCATTGTGACTAAGAGATTAAGATTACCAATAAATTATTCATTGACAATAGATATGTAAATCTACTTTAAATATCCTAACAGATATCAAGTAAGTGATAGAGCAGGAGCGGCTATTGGTTCTGCTACATTGGTGGACTTTGGAGTAATCACCCCAGATAACATACAAAATGTTATTGATAAGTATGTTTTTAATCACTCTAGATATTACATTTCTTAGCTTCTGCTATAAGTTCTAAATCACCAGATTTACTATTATTTTTAATTAGCATCAAAATTTGTATTTTGTATTTATATTAATTAGTTTCAAACAGGACACTGACATTTGTATTTTGTATATTTGTATAATGCTAATGCAGTAATGCATGGCCAATATTTTTGAAATACTTTTCAGAAACAAGTTGAGAAGGGAGAGAGCTAAATTGAGAGCTGAAAGGAAGGAAGAAGAAGTGATATTTGAAAAAGTGACTGGCATTGGCTTTGACGGTAGAAAGGATGCTACACTTGCTGTTAACAAAGTAAATGAAAAGTATTATACATCCACAATCCTAGAGGAACATTGTCATTACTAGAGAGCCAGGTAAATGGAAATGATTGTCATACAGTTATAGGCATTATGCTGTTATATTACTGTACTATAAAGTAATATTTCAATTACTTAAAAAATTTTCTTTTTAAGTGACAACTGTCCAGTTAACTTTATTCCTTCCTTTTTAATTTTTATTTAATTGTAAAATTAATTACATTTATTTTCAGATGATTTCTACCTCGACCATTTTACCTGGAGAGTGGCAAAGGCATTGACATTGCTCATGGCATTTATAAGATCATTAAAGGGACAGAACTTGAGGCCAAATTAAACTTAGTTAAAGCAGATGGGACAAATACTAACACAGGACATATGCATGGGTCAATCAGATATTTGGAAATGTTTTTAGGGCAACCTCTTCAGTGGGATATTTGTCTTCTGCATCTAAATGAATTGCCACTTAGACACATCTTCATAACTTTAGATGGGACAACAAAAGTCCAGACAAATTTTCTGGCCCTATTGGTTCTCAGCTCAATGGGATGTCAGAATGGAATGTTGTGGACTTCAAATCTATACCTTATCCTGCATTTGTGCTTCTACCAAATGAGGTGGTCAATAATTTATCAACAGACCAATACTATGGATACTGCATCTGCTGGGCAATTATTACTGGTGAAGTGGATGAAGACCTTGCACTCTTAGAAGTTGGCCTGCTAAATCACTCTCGATGGCTCACCTTAGCCTGTAGAATTCTTCGCTTTTATGTTTCACAAAAAGACCCAGTAAGAACCTCAAAATCATAGTAGAATTCATCATCAAAGTATACTTTCACAGTTGGTTCAATATCAAGGCTAATAAGAGGCTAAGTGATGGGTCAAGAAACCTATTCAATATGATCCAAAGAGTAAATAAATTCCCTGACAGGAAATTAGAGAAATTTGTTATGACGTATTAACAATAACAGCTATTTTGCTCATGGTGAAAATATTTTAGTTGGAATGCTGGCTGATGAAGAGGTGAGGAGGTGTGCTGTCAATAAAGTTGTGTGTCTGAGGGGAGTCATAGAGGATTTTGATGATGAATCTGGTAGTAGCAATGATTTTGCAGGTGGAATAATTGAAAGTGATGATGAGAATGAAGAGGATCATGAAGGTGGTACTGATGAATATCCTGCTATAGATGAGAATGTTAGGGTTTTTAGAAAGCCAATCATCAATTTCAAAGCTTCTACATACCACAAGCTGTCTGCTATGTCCCAATGGGAAACTGTTCCACCTGTATTAAAAGAATTCAGTAATGATGAACTGCGTGATATCATTAATACCGCATTGAAACTGGATCACGAGTGCCACAGTCAGAATGTTGAAAGGCACATCAAGCTTGTCACTGAAGCATCCTTGGCTGTTGTAGGTCATGAGCGTAGAGATGGTCTTATTAGAAACAAAATTAGATCACGTGAATTAATGAAAGATATTGTGTCTAAAAAATATTTTAAGTTCTAGATTATTATTTATAATGCTAAAATATGACAAAATGACAATTTGTTAATTGTATAATTTAATGTTTGGCGTTTTGGAATGTCAAAAAGCATTTTCAATGAATTTAAAATGGCTGATTTTGATTGATTTTGATTGCTGATTGAAAACCACTAATACATGTCAATTTGCAGCTTGAGAATGTTTTATTGTGTTGACATTCAGTTGAAAGGGGGTCTATGGGCCCAAAAAATTAGTTTTTCTAAAATAACTCAAAAACTAAGGGTTTTATGAAAAAATACCACACTTAATAATTTGTTCTAAATCAAATTCTGCATCTTTTGGTATGCAGACCATCTCTCTAGCATGTTCAGAAGAAGAGATGTTGCCATTTTCCTGATTTTGCTAGTGTGGCATTAGATGTTTTTACAAAAACAGGGGTGGCCAGACACACATTGGTGGCCACCAATTATTTTTTTCAGGAATCTTATTTTTATATCAAAAGCCAACTGTTAGTCACTCTGATAAATTAAAATCAAACAAAAATTATAGTTTCAGCCCGGCCTAATTCACATGGATGAAAATAAATAGCAAAAATACAAATTGAACACACATTACATCAAGTTGATTCATAATTACATGAGTTTTTTCAACTCATTTTCTGGGAAAACATATTGAATACGCATTGTTCCTAGCTTTAAAGTTGGTGTGCTTAATAAACCTAAAATTTTATCTCTTGATATGTGGCATGTATCTCTAACTTGTGGAAAGTAATAGTAAACACTATATCCTGATGGGTGCAAAAAGCTAACCTCAAAGTCATCAAATTCCTCATTATAGGAATGTACAAATCCCAACCATTTCTGGTCATTGTAAGTACAAACTATGTACTCTCCTATTTTTGGATTAACTTCAACATTATCTTCACCCAGAAAAGCTTTGCTTATAATCCTCACCTCACCAACTTCATCAGAAGATAATTCAAATGTTTTTGTTATTTGCATAATTTGAGGAAATATACCTGTTAAAACAATCTCATTAGTTTTTTCCTTTAGTCGCCCTACTAAGTCCCTGTACCTAGCCAGCAGCTCTTCCAATCTAGAATTTAAAACATTATTAGTACCGACATGACTAACATACATTGTCCCCTCAGAGGTTCCGTCTGTAAAATGGTCAACACTATTAGTTATATCCTCCACCCTTGCACAAGAGTAGCAGTAACAGTGCCTACGACGAGGGTTTCTCCCACAGCATTCCTTGAGCTGCCCTCGAACAATGGAATCGCCAATGAGTGGTATTTCCAGTTCATCAGCATCTTCAAAATCTAAAACAGAAAACTTATTGTTTGTTATTACTGGTAGACAAGTCTTAGGTTTTCTCAATGGGGCTCCATTACGCACTCGAACGAAGGTTTGGGAACTAGGGGAAGAGAGACGGCTATTAGTACTACTTATATTATATTATTAGTAGAAACTGAGGCAAGAGGGGTTGTGACTGGAGTCTCAAGAGATTCTAATTTTGCCATCAGGAGCATCACGCTTTCTTCAAGCCTCACTCTGGCCTCCCTCTCACGTTCTAACTCATTCCTGAGGATTTCCATGCTTGAGCACCACCTGCAAACTAACTGTTCATTATTATTAGCCATTGTAAATGCGTAAGTGGCAAATTTCCCTTCACAGCGATTGCAAGTACTTGACGGGGGTGCCATGCTCTTAATTAATTAAAACAAAAAATGAGTATTTGGAAATTAATAAATTACAACGTAGGTCTACCGCATGCTTATTGTGCTATCACCTGCGCAAACCCGCAAAAATGTTCTTTAAACGCAGAAACAGGTTCTTGTAACAAATTTATACTAAATGAATATATACTTAATTAAGCTACTGATGAAAGATCTGTAAAAGAAAAAGTATCGATAAAACTTATCTGTCCACTATTTGAGTGACTTTTTTCTTTCCATTTTTCCTTTTTCCCATGGTGGGTGACCACACACTACTTGATTCCCCGAAGGAAGGGAAAATGAACCTTATGAAACCTCATTTTCTGATAGATTTGTAAAAAAAAAAAAAAAGGCAAACAAGGGAATTTCAACCTTATGAAACCTTGTGTAGTAATAGATTCGAAAAACAAACAAGGCAAATAAGGGAATTTCAACCTTATGAAATCTCGTTTAGTAATAGATTCGGGAAACAAACAAGGCAAGCCACATGCACTAGCCTTGGTTTAATCAAATAATATAGTAATGAATAAAGTCAATAAATGAAATATATTCGTTAATGAATGATTAGTAACACAAAGTAATTTAGTTAAGAATGTATCAAACACTATTTTTTTTAAAGACACTTCAACGAAAACCACTTATTCAATTGGTAATACTGGACACTCGATAAAACACATCTGTTCACAAGGAAAGACTGATTCATACTCCAAAGATTGATACATACTCAGAAAGACTGATACAGGCAATATGTTGAAAACCCTGGTAAACACACTTCGATCCAGAATTCGACGGTTCGGAAACCATTGATGGTATTCTGCAACAGCAGCTGTTGCACTTCCATCGCAAAAACCATAGACATACACCATATCTGCATATTCGGCATGTGTGAAGGGGTGTGGCATTCTTAACACTGCTTCAAACAATGTCACTCACAACAGTCAGCTGTCGATTGGCTTATGTTACATGCTTACATTACAGCTTACATGGTTCAAGGTTATAGGGGAGGGAAGGGGGAGGAAGAGCTGCGCATGCATCAGATTCAAACAGCTCTATCTCCGTAACCATTCAGAATTAGACACATGTTCATATGAACTTTTTTTCTCACAATGACCGATACTATTTCCTCCTGAAGTAGTGATGTTTCCTCCTGAAACACCCTGTATATATACAGCTATTGAATATACATTCATATAGAAACCTTGGAATTTCTTGAAATTTTTTCATCAGGACATGTTGGAATTTTTCATTTTTGTGAGTGGCAACACTGTATGTCACCATCTTTCAAATAAATTAGGTGTTCAAAACACTGGTGTCCTGAAACTTAATATTTACCTGGAAAAAAAAAAAAAAAAAATCAGGTCAACCTAACTTAATCGAAGAACGTGGAAAATTTGGACCCATACCCATTTTGTTGACAAGACTAAAACATCGACACACAAAACCAACATAATTTAATCTAACTTAATAATTTGTCGATAGCATGTCTAGTTGATCAGATGCTGTAAGGTTGACAAATCTTAACGAATTTAAAATTAAAGTCGATCAAGAGTGTACAAAATTACTGCTAATTATGGAACTTTAATAAAGCCAAAGCCAAAGCCAAATCCAAATTTACTTTCACTATTCCAGCATTTAACTCTAAGGCACACTCGACTATTCATCAAGAGCAAACTTGAAAGGTAATTGTCAGAATGATCCAAAGAAATTCCAATTAAACAATATCAAACCTTATGAAATCAACTGTATAAAATTAAGATTCAACATTCAACCATTCAAGAATAGTCACGAAATCTGACTTACAAGAAATGGCAGTAATCCAATTTTTAACTTGACTGTAATTTAACAATGACTCAACTCTACTCGACTCTGTCAAACACACTTCATTTGCAATGAATTTGTTTCACGCTGCTGCGGTGGCTGCACAGGCCGTAGTCCCCAAGTATCTGTTTTGTCGAACCACCCAGCACCTTTTCACATTTCTGGGTTTGGGATAGTCCAGAGACTGGTCAAAGATGTAATCTCCTCTGGTATCTAGGAATGCCTCTCTGGTCAGTTGTTTATTTCCAGGAGATTATTCAGGTCCGACTCGCACGTTAACTGTAAAGGACTTCCCCTAGTTCAGGTGTCTCAATCTGACTCTCCACTGAGTAGGAGACCCAACCACTCAGAGTCCAAGAAAGGGCTGGAATTCAAAGGTAGACCTAATAGAAGTAAACTACTCATGTTTTTCTCTTTATTATATCTGAAATAAACAACTATTCAGTGTGACAGTATAAACATAACAAAAGGACTGGCAATGAATCACAATTAACAAAACCTCTGGAGCCCCAATAACACTTAGTGAGATTTGGCAGAAAGGATAGAAAACAAGTGGGAGATAAGTACTGGAAATGACTTGCACAGAATGTTAACTCTAGTCCCAGCCTAGCTACCCTCCAAACCTGACCCCCCCCCTTTATGACCTGAGTTTCAATTCCTTTATTGGCTGGCTAGTTAGTAGGGCTAGGGTCACAGGCCTGATTTCAGGGCAGATCCAGTGGCCAACAGTGGTTGACACAAACTGCGTAGCTCGCACTGGATGGGATCCACAATCCAAGCCTGATGAATCTGGACCATGTGAATTGAATCCCAACTGGTTGCCTAGACAACACCAGATTATTAGTTACATGCACCAAGCACCATTAATCACAATAATAACATAACATAACATAACAGGCAATTAACCACAAACATTAACTGGAATCATAACTTCATAATTGATCACTGGAAAACATAATTTACTCATGAAATCAAAGCACATAAATAATAAATAACCAACATAAAAAATAATGACTATAAACATTGACAATTATGGCAAACCTATCTCACATGAGTTAATCAACCTATAATCAGTGCCAAACAAGCATGGGCAAAAACCTAACACTGGAATAATATGACTGGTGACCTATAATAATGATAATTGGTTCTCTAGCTAGTTACATGACAGGGTGGCAAACCTATCTATACTCAGTCACAGTTTCAACAACCTATATATATATGTACTTTTAATAATAATAATTAACAATGATAATGATGGTGAAATACAAATGACACCACCACAATACACAATAACTAGGAAAAAAGATTATGAACAAATCTTTATTCCTGTTGTACTCTAGCCAAGGATTATAAGGATTATGAAGACATCATACCTTTAAAGGCTTTCCACACTTCCTTGGCTTCCAACAGGACATGTATGTATTAATGGTCTACTCAGGTTTCATAACCTTAATCATAAATAGTCTGGATGTTACGCTGGTTTCTTTTTTTTCACACACACAACACACACACACACACACACACACACACACACACACACACAAAACACACACACACACCAAACACAAACACCACAAACAACACACACACACACAACACAACACACACAACACACAAACACAAACACAAACACACACACACACACACACACACTTAAAGGATACTAACTAAACTCCTGTGGGGAGAGAAGAACCAGATAGGACTTGAAAATAAAATTAGGGTGAGATTTTTGTGAAAAACTCCACAACTCCCAAAAGGGGAATTTGAAAATCGAGGGGGGGTTGTGAGAAACTTCACAATGCTTTTGTTTTTCTTTTGTTGTTGTAGCGAGCATACGTACATACGAACAAAGTTTTACAACAAATACTGAATAATAAATATGGATTTCATTTTATACTTAATAATTATACAGGGTGTACATAAAGTCAGGATCTATTTTTGTGAAGCACTTGGAAATTATATGGAATTCAATCATAAAATGATAAAGTGGTAACATTTATTAAATAATTAAGAGTAGGATTCAACGTGACGCCCATCAGTATCCCTGCACAGCTCAAATCGTTCCGCAGCATTTCTAAACACATTCTGGAGCATTTGCGGGGTTATGTTATCTGCAGCAGTTCGTATATGTGTACGTAAGTTTTCAAGACTCGTAATCTTCGTCTGATAGACATGCGATTTGATAAAGCCCCATGCAATCTAAAGGGGTTAAATCTGGTGATCTCGCTGGCCAAGGTCTGTTGCTTCCACGTCCGATCCAGCAATTTGGAAAACGTCCATTTAGATAATCCTGAACAATTTTGGCATAGTGACAAGGAGCACCATCATGTTGATAGACGATGGTACTAACAATCCTATCCCCATCATCTATCAACATGATGGTGCTCCTTGTCACTTTGCCAAAATTGTTCAGGATTATCTAAATGGACGTTTTCCAAATAGCTGGATCGGACGCGGAAGCAACAGACCTTGGCCAGCGAGATCACCAGATTTAACCCCTTTAGATTTCTTTGCATGGGGCTTTATCAAATCGCACGTCTATCAGACGAAGATTACGAGTCTTGAAAACTTACGTACACGTATATGAACTGCTGCAGATAACATAACCCCGCAAATGCTCCAGAATGTGTTTAGAAATGCTGCAGAACGATTTGAGCTGTGCAGGGATACTGATGGGTGTCATGTCGAATCCTACTCTTAATTATTTAATAAATGTTACCACTTTATCATTTTATGATTGAATTCCATATAATTTCCAAGTGCTTCACAAAAATAGATCCTGACTTTTGTGTACACCCTGTACAATAAATTACAGTACAAATTACATGCGATCATACAACTTTTCTATATCTTATGCAAATGAATAGAAAAAATTATTTATTAAATTTTTCTTTGTAAATTTTTTCACATTTTTGATAACTGGTTTTATAGACTAAATAAAATATATGCTTATTAGGTCTATTTATCTATTTTACACTCGACTGTTCGCATTTACGTAATTCTTTGTTAATATACACACGTAGATTTTTTTGTGTGGATACACAGTGCGCATATACTCAAAGATAAGCCGATTTGGTTGTTTTTCTTTTAGATAATTTCATACGGCAATAACATGGATAATAAAACAAGGGAGCCGAGGATCTGGAAATAAACGTATAAAGACCAATGATATATCATTTTCCAAGTAAATTTTATTAGTTTCGGACAGCTGAGATAGCTCTAATATACTCTGTAATAACAACACACACACACACACACACACACACACACACACACACTAGGGTGGCTGTATAAATCTTTAAAAGTTACTTTCGGAACCCATAATATTTTTATTCCCTAAAAAACTCAGAATACCAATTTATATACAAATTGGAAATGTTTTAAAGGTGCCGCAAGGGTCCAGAAGATTTTAGCTTAGTCTTTTTTGAGTTCAGCTCCAGGTCCCCCTCACCAATAAGGGTGAGTATTGTCCTCTCAATGGAGGGGGTTTCGTTGGTGCTAGCAACTCATTGTCGCCTGGTCGAACTTTGGAGACCTTCAACTAATGTTTTCTTTCTTGCATCTGGGAATGTTTTACAATGTCCCTCAATGACCTAAAGCAAAAACTGTGTTTGTTTGTCATTTCTTGTTACAGAGGCGTTAAAGTCCTTTATCAATGCTACTCCCCTTTTTGCTATATCATTGACAACCTTCATGCTTTTAAGAATCTTGGAAGAGTTTTGATAATCTGGAATCTGTTCCCATTGAACTGGCTCCACAGAAGTTAGAAAGTCATCTTCCAACCCTAAAATTGAAACCAGTTTGTCGAAAGTTTGCTGTGACAAATGATGGCAGCTCTTTTCCTTCAGCAATCGTTGGACAAATTCTATGTGGAGGACATTTATCTCCATTTTTTTAGAAGCGGTGACCATCAATGTCTTCATTTCTAAAGGTACACGATCATCAAAGAAAGAGAGACCAATCAGACATTCACTTAAATACCACAAATGATTACCAAATGCCTTGCCTGGAGATTTGGAGACGACAGTGTCGGGGGAAGTTTTTAATTGCTGGAGTAACTCAAGGTCATTTGCAGGAGCTAAAGTTGTTTGGGGGGCATTGGAACCATGCTTTTACATAAATCTTTGTTGTGAATAAATTGAATCTTCTTAAAGATGATATTTTTATTGATGTTAGACGAACCTGTGAATGGAGGAGATAAATCTTTATAGAATAAATTATGTTTGCTAGCCAACGTGCACGATGTAGAGCACCTGGTTGCATCAGTCTTCTTCCTCCTGGGGATACTTCTCCCAGAAACAACAATGTTAATTCTAAGGTTTCTCGGTAATAATTGACAGGCCTGCAATGGTTTTGTTGTTTGAAATATTTTATCACTTATATAGTAAGTTTTGCACGCTCATTCTGAAAATAATATTAATTTTTTGCCATCATGTACAGACTTTTCACAAAATGTCATATTATATATGCAAGTAATTTTCATTAAAATTGATTCAATTAAATTTTTATTAAAAACTACTTCCTTCATGCTTACAGATCAGAAGTGATGTCATAGCATCTTCTAGAACATTCGAGAGATGCACTGCTAGTATATACGTAATTGACAAGCCATGAGATGAGTCAGTCTGTCTAGTGTGTGCGAGGTTATAGTTCTTTATTATTCAAAGGTGCATTGTGACTATTTCTCTTTTGAAATTTGTTTATTTGTCGCTATGGCAAACAGAAAGTGTGTAAATAGCACAAACATTTTCTGTTATATTTGTGGAATTTATTGTGAAAAAAGCAAGATATTACAGACTTTGTCAAGAAAGCATACTATGTGTACTTTGGAATGAAACTTAGGGATCAAGACAAATCATGTGCTCCACAAAGTTTGCAGTGTTTGTGTTGGACAGCTTAGACTGTGGAGTAAAGGTAAAAAGGATTCTTTACCTTTTGGGATTCCAATGGTCTGGCTTGAGCCTAGAAATCACAGCAATCGCTGCTATTTTTGTTCATGTAATGTGCAAAGCTACAATACTAAAAACAAAAAGGAAATTTCTTATCCAAACTTTCAGTCTGCTATAAGACCTGTTACTCATGGACCTGGTATACCTGTACCTACTAAACCAAATACTCTTGATATAACTTCATCTGATTCGGTGTCTGATGATGATGGAAACAATGATATTGAGCGTTTTCAAACTGAAACATCTGGTGAACCCCAATTGTTTACACAAAGTGAACTTAATGATTTGGTAAGAGATTAAGAGATTTGTGTGTCCTGAAGGATTTTTCAGAGATTTTGGGATCCAAACTTCGTGCAAAGAACTTGCTTTCTCCTGGGACATCATTTTACTGGTAGAAAAATCAAGAAAAAGAATTCATCCAATATTTTTCGCAGGAAAATTCAATGGTATATTGTAACAATGTTTTGGAACTAATACTTAAGCTAGGCGCTGCAGTCTATGACCCAAATGAGTGGAGACTATTCATTGATTACTCCAAAAGTCTAAAAGGCATCCTCCTTCACAATGGTAACTTGTATGCATCCATTCCTGTGGCTCATTCAGTTCACTTGAAGGAAACATACGAAAATCTTGAGCTGCTTCTAGGTAAGGTTAAATACAAAGAACATGGTTGGCTACTTTGTGGAAACTTAAAAAGTGATTTGTATGTTCTTAGGTCAACAGCCAGGTTATATGAAGTTTCTATGTTTTTTGTGTGAATGGGATAGCTGAGCAAGAACTCAGCACTGGATAAAAAAGGAATGGCCACGCAGAGTCAACCTGACACCCGATTCTGAAAACATTCAACGTGAAAGCTTGGTTAACACGAAGAAAGTCCTTTTACCTCTGCTTCACATAAAATTGGGCTTGATGAAGCAGTTTGTTAAGACCTTGGACGAAGATGGAGATTGTTTTAAGTATCTGTGTGGTAAATTCCCAACTCTTTCGGGAGCAAAATTGAAGGAGGAATTTTCGTTGGTGCCCAGATTAGAAAACTGACTTTGGATGAACACTTTGAAAGAACAATGAACAATCTTGAAAAAGAAGCGTGGATTACTTTTAAGGATGTTATCAGCAAATTTTTGGGGAACAAGAAGGTCCCAAATTACCAAAACATTGTGAACAACATGCTAAATAAGTTCAAAGAGTTGGGTTGTAATAGGAGTTTAAAATTACATTTTTTACATTCACCCTTGGATTACTTCCCTGAGAATCTCGGAGCACTCAGTGAAGAGCAAGGAGAATGGTTTCACCATGACATCAAAGAAATGAAGAGATATCAGGGAAGGTGGACATCAGCATGATGGCTGATTACAGCTGGATGTTGAAATGGGATACTCTAGAATTATTACATGAAAGAAAAAGAACAGTGCGTACATTCGAGACTGAAAGGCATAGATTTCACAAGAAAACTCAGGACAAATAAAGATGAATATGTAATTGACATTAATAGTCTTCTTTTTAAAGTTGTTTGCATTTGTAATTAGTATAACGAAGCGAAATACTGTAGGTACCTAATGTAAATTGAAATAAATATTTATTTATGTTGTTGTTTTTTCCATTCTAGTTTGCAGAAAATCCTTGTGATAGAAGAAAATGTACACCTTATTTGAAATCAGCATGGCTGAATTATATAAAATCAGTTATTAGTAAGAAAACAACTCTTACAAAGTTCTCATTCGCAGGCCTGTGAATTATTAGATAAAAGTTGCTTAAAATTAATCAAAACTTGCGGGAAAATTATTGAATGCCTGGTTAGGTTAATTGAATGCCAGTTAGGTCAACTCTATGGCCTTGACAATTGATGAGGTTAAGTCATGATATTTTCATTAAAACTAACGAAATATCATGATTTAACCTAACCAATCATCAAGGGCGTACAGTTGACCTAACTGGGCATTCAATTAATCTAATCCGGCATTCAATTAATCTAATCCGGCATTCAGTTGACCTAACTGGGCATTCAATTAATCTAATCCGGCATTCAGTTGAACCTAACTGGGCATTCAATTAATCTAATCCAGCATTCAGTTGACCTAACTGGGCATTCAATTAACCTAACTAGGTTAATTTTAATGTTAAAATTTTTTTTTACATATATATATATATATATATATATATACAAACTCAGAATGGTCCCCTGAGAAACTTATATGTTAAACACAGACCGTGCATGGAACAAGGAACTCTTCTGGGAAAATTAAATCCACTATAGTCCGAATAAGTAATGGTAAATGACAAATACCATAGTTTTTTTTTTCATGATGTTAGCCCGATGTGGGCAACAGGTCTCTCGCAAAGGGGTCCCATAAATATAGCTTCCCTCACCAGCTATCTACAAAGCAGACAGGATCCAGCTTTGGGATGGTCTCGAGCACTCATCACAAATTGTGTTAAACTGCAAGACTTCCTCCTTCAAATTAGGTCCATCTTCAGGAACTGTATTCAATTTTCTCTCCTTTACAGGTACATTTTTATCCTCCTGGAAAAAATAAAAAATACTCAGCCATTCTTTGTTACCATCAATAACAAATGCCCAATACGAACGTGAGGGAAGCTATGTTTATGGGACCTCTTTGCGAGAGACCCATTGCCCACGTTGGGCTAGCATCATGAAAAAGAAAAACTATGGTATTTGTCATTTACCATTACTTATTCAGACTATAGTGGATTTAATTTTCCCAGAAGAGTTCCTTGTTCCATGCACGGTCGTTGTTTAACATATATATATATATAATTATTATATATTTTTTTAATGTACAGTAAAAAAAGAAAATTAATTTTAAATTAAACTTGATGATTGGTTAGGTCAAGTCTGATATTTTCGTTAAGAAAAAAAGGATAAAAAAAATATTAATTTTGACTGTACAGTAACTGCTTATAACAGCCTTCGGCAAGAACTACCAAAAATATTCCCTCCATCGGCTGGGATATTTTTGCCACACGCACGAAGGGGGGGGTTCTCTGCTAGTTTCTCATATAGGGTATAATTTCTTTATATATTTGTTCTTGAAAGTATTCACTGTAATATTAATTCATTAAATTTGAGTGGAATTCTACATTGACCATTTTGAAATTTAAATGAGAAGTCTGATTCAATTTTCTTCAAGCTTTTACTTTTTGTTGTTATCCATGCGATATTTTTGCAAGTTCATTGAAAGCCGAAGCGAACTATCTGTGAGATCATCGTCGTCATTGGTGTTGTGTTAACTATTCTAAAATAGTGTATTGGGTATCAAGCATTCTAGTTTTCACATTTTCTCAAAGGTTATGCAATGCATAGGTCTAGCTACCTCACAAATTAATTATATTTTAGAAATTGAAGAGTATGTATTTTTGGTCATTTAAGCTGTGTTAGCTTTGTGGTAAAACACATTCTTGTAGTTTTTTACCGTTTAATCCAGTCTACACTATAATGACCTTGGGCGTACGCCATATTTGAGGCAGATTATATTTGCAGTAGTTACACCTTGGTGAAATGGTTAATAAAAGAGTTACTGATGTAGAATTTATGCCCCCCCCCCCTCATTTTTTTTACCTATACTCATTTGGTCGCCATTACATAATATCGATACTCTAAAAAATTAACTTAACCGAACTTAGTGTAACTCATACTAACTTGATTTTATGTCGCATTGATTGGATTTTGTTTGGTAGTAAATTTTTACAAAAGCTTTTAAATTTTGTCTCGCATTTGCAAGTTTTTGTGATCACATATTTTAACTTAAATTTTATTAGTGTTGGAGTGGTGACATACTACTTTAACTTGTGCTTGTATTGAAAGTATTATAATGACAGGATTTGCGTATGAAAGTGAGAGAGAGAGAATGTGCGTAGACAACTGGGCATGAGTGAGGTCTAGTGTGTGATAATACCTTTGTGAGGTAACACTTTTGATACTTCATAACCAAAAATTTTTTTTCAAAATCTCGATATGTTTATATGTTTCTGATGTCATAAAGATATGGCAGTCATGATTATGTTAGGTAACGCTAGGCCAGGCTATTCAATGACAACAGAAACCAATCTTCGAGCCCTCAGTTACGCCTGAAACACTAACATTCTTCTCGGTTCTGTGGCACTAAGGTTAGGTTAAATTAGGCTTGGTTAATTATTTTTTAGGTAATATAGATTTAAAAAAAAAAAAGGCGGTACTTCGCTTAGGCGGAGAGTTAGGGAGTGTGTGTGTGTGAGAGGAAAGAATTAATTTATGGAGTACTATTTTGGTGGTTGCTCCGACACAAGACAAAACATTTTGATCGACACGGTCAAATTTGACCAAACCTACTGAAAAAAATTGCTTGGATAAAATGTTTTGACCGTTATTTGTATACACGTTCGTATTGGGCATTTGTTATCGATGGTAACAAAGAATGGCTGAGTATTTTTTATTTTTTCCAGGAGGATAAAAATGTACCTGTAAAGGAGAGAGAATTGAATACAGTTCCTGAAGATGGACCTAATTTGAAGGAGGAAGTCTTGCAGTTTAACACAATTTGTGACGAGTGCTCGAGACCATCCGTGACTAAAATGAAAGTTACAGATATTCCTCATTTCAAGGGAGGTTTGCCATATTTATTTATTATAGTATGTACAGGGTGGCCCATAACTCCCAATAGGTTTTAATTAAAGCGAAAAACCCATCTAGCTGAGCTCACACTGACATAATCGATTACTAAGGAAAGAATATTTGTCGAGGTGGTTATATTTTGCACTTTATATTACTGAACTTATTATAAATTTTTTACTTTTCTTTTTTTTGTATTTTAGCTTTACAACCGAGTGGGACTTTTGGGCCACCCTGTACAGTCTCTTTTCTCCCAGCATATGGATAAAATTTATATTTATATGTATGTAACATAGTGATTGAAAGATGTTAAGTCGAGGTGATGGGATAGAGTCCTGGCTCGGACTTTGCGATTTCTGACTTCCTTGTCGGGTCGTGGTTCGGATTCCATGTTAAGTTTGTAGGTTCAAGTTGTGGCAACAAGCATGAATCTTCGTCAGAATGAACAATTCGGGTGGAAGCGAAAACCAGGGTTAAGGGGAGATACTGGTGTTGATAAATTCTTTACTTACGAATCGATTTGGATAAAACTCGCCATTCTTCCGAGTCTGTTTGTTGATCATTTGTACGAAGATTTAATCTGATTGGAAAAAGCCTCGTTGTTTTTTGTTGATTTGCAGTTTTATACATTTCTCTCCCACTTGAGATTTAGTGCTGACAGTCGTCTTCATGCGATATATGAAAAACTTCGTAAAACTTTTTCCAAATAGTTTGCTTCGAATTTGAAATTTCCAAAAGATGTGAAGATGTGACTGCCCCACCTTAACCCCAAAACTGTTTTCTTTTAATATTTTCCCTGTAAATTTTTTTGATATTTTTATTTATTTATATATATATATATATATATATATTATTTTTATATATTTTTTTCCTCTGGAAGTTTGAAAACTCTTCTTGTAGCTAGCCCCCCCCCCTCCACGATTTCCCCTAAGTTTGGACGTAACATGTTTCATGCTTTTAGAATGTATCCCGAATTGTTGAATGAAAACCGATAGTTTTTTTTTCTTTTATACAGATGGTAAAATTAAAGACACCTTCAGTTTTTCCTTAATTTTTTATTTGATAATAAAAGTTGATAAATAATAATAGATTTATTGAGTCAGTATATTTAGAATTGTGTTGATCTCTTTGTATAATGTAAAAGTGACACACGCTCTGGTATTCTATTGATGAACTTTGCCATTTGTTCTCGAGGACAATCATCGTGGTCGTGACCCGACAATTCAGCGCAAAGACAATTCAGCGCGAAAATACCAACAAAGAAGAAGAAAGAACAAATCCAGAGGGAAGAGAGGCTTGCAACGGTTAGGTTAGGTTTGGTTAGGTTTCTAGTTTTTGAAATAAAATCTTAATTTTAACAATTCTAACAAATTTTGTTTTTTTAAATAAAATTTTAATAATTATACTCCTTTGAATTTTATCTCCGATTTGTCACTCCTTCGTTACGGTATTTATGTCACTCCTTTGAAATGTCACTCCTTCGATACAGACCCAATTTAGCATATATATAAATATACAAATTTTTCTCTCTTTTATTTATTGCGATTTATTTTTATTATTTTTAATTAAACTTTTAACTGTACTGACTTGCGCTGAATTGTCGGTGCTCCCATCGTGGTATCTATTTACCTTTGTCAACCATCTGTATATCTGAATTTTCCCAGTTACCTCCTATTTTTAATTTTGCTGAAAATGCGAGTATTTCGACTTGCTATTCAGGAGAAAACAGGAACATCGAATTCTACGGGGAAAATTACATAGGGAGAAAAAATTGCACGTGCGAACACCACCACCACCATCTATCTCCCTTTAATATAAATATGAAGTTGATTTGTAGCTTCAGAACTAACCTATTCACTTCTAATAGACGTAGAAATTCGACCAATTTTCCTTCTCGTTTCTGCAAAGCATGATTTAGTACCGAGCCAGGTCCCAACAGTACTGCTACTACTACCATCATCATCATAGGGGGATTTAGTCAGTCAAAAACATTCATTATGTCGTTTATTCTGGTTATAATTTAGTTGGTATAATTGTAGGAGGTAGTCATTATGGCCAGTGAATGCGATTCCTGCGGACATAAAACCAATGAGGTGAAGAGCGGAGGTGGAATTGAGACGAAAGGCAAGAAATACACTCTCCACATTAAGAACAGAGAAGACATTGCCAGAGATGTGTTGAAGAGTGAAACGTGTTCTATTATCGTTCAAGAACTAGAACTGAATGTCGGTGCAGGAATTTTTGTGGGGAAGTAAGTGCTTTTAAAGAACCGTTTTTCTTTTGTAGTACCTCAATGGGAGACTGGTAGTTAGAACAGAGCATGGAGCATTCCCTTATCAAAACGAGAAGACTTTTCCAATATTCAAACCGTTCGTATCATCAGTGGTTGTAAAATGCATTGAGTTACTGTAAATTACATGTATGAAAGTGTGACATTGAATATTCAGTAAATATAGGATTAACAGTAATAACTTTCGAGATGGAAGCTTGAATTAAGAGTAAAACAAGGTTATTAATATGAAACGAGCATTGTGGACATAATAATGGGCTTACTGAAACATCGGTTAAAATCACTATAAGCATTGGCTTCATAAACACGACTAATGCAACATACATTTAAGTTTAACTTCAATACGGCGACATACCTGCGTATGTCCAAAACTTAAAGAAGAAAGCTGAATTATGCTACATTTCTGCTTTTAGTTATAAATATTTAAGTTTTGGACATACGCACGTATGTTGCCGTATTGAAGAGGTTAAAATGATGGATTGAATGTAAGGATTTCAAGTGCCAATAATAAAAATCTATATTATAATGGAAGTAAGTGCGATATATATATGTAACCAAAAAAAACTATAGAAAAGAGCGCAATCCTGAAAATCTTAAGCTTCACATTTGAGCTCATTGTATCAAGATTTGTGATGCTTTAGATTTTCATGGCTGCGTTCTTTTCTATAATTTTATTGACCAAATAATTGAACGGACAGTAATTGGGGCGCCGCAGGCACCCCAATTACTGAGGCCCAAGGTGAGAGGGATAGGAATGATGTTCAAAATAAAATACGCCGTAGGCCCACAATTCGATTCGGTTTGGGCCGAATGCCCAAGTACCGCCGATCTTTTGCAGAAAGCCCTGACAGAAATAAATGAAAAGGGAGTATTTGTTGACAATTATGTCTACAAGGAGATTCTTCAGTAATGAAATAAAGATAAGTTTATGATGAAGTGTTCTTTTTTATATTTTATAACAGGAAATAATACCTTCAGGTAAGAAAATTCATTTCCCAGATGAAGTAATTGGCCGAGGGCTCCAAGCCTTCCGCAGGAAATAGCAAAAACCGCCCGTAGGGCGGTATTTTTGCTAGTAATAATAATTATTTGAAGTTGTTTAACCTCTTTTGTAACGACAAAGGAGGTCAGGAAAGGCAGAACCTACAGCTTTACGTGGGATCCGAAACCCTATTTGTTATACAGGGTGTACATAAAGTCAGGACCTATTTTTGTGAAGCACTTGGAAATTATATGGAATTCAATCATAAAATGTTAAAGTGGTAACATTTATTAAATAATTAAGAGTAGGATTCGATGTGACGCCCATCAGTATCCCTGCACAGCTCAAATCGTTCCGCAGCATTTCTAAACACATTCTGGAACATTTGCGGGGTTATGTTATCTGCAGCAGTTCGTATACGTAAGTTTTCAAGACTCGTAATCTTCGTCTGATAGACGTGCGATTTGATAAAGCCCCATGCAAAGAAATCTAAAGGGGTTAAATCTGGTGATCTCGCTGGCCAAGGTCTGTTGCTTCCGCGTCCGATCCAGCTATTTGGAAAACGTCCATTTGGATAATCCTGAACAATTTTGGCATAGTGACAAGGAGCACCATCATGTTGATAGACGACGGTACTAACAATCCTATCCCCGTCGTCTATCAACATGATGGTGCTCCTTGTCACTATGCCGAAATTGTTCAGGATTATCTAAATGGACGTTTTCCAAATAGCTGGATCGGACGCGGAAGCAACAGACCTTGGCCAGCGAGATCACCAGATTTAACCCCTTTAGATTTCTTTGCATGGGGCTTTATCAAATCGCACGTCTATCAGACGAAGATTACGAGTCTTGAAAACTTACGTACACGTATACGAACTGCTGCAGATAACATAACCCCGCAAATGCTCCAGAATGTGTTTAGAAATGCTGCGGAACGATTTGAGCTGTGCAGGGATACTGATGGGCGTCACGTCGAATCCTACTCTTAATTATTTAATAAATGTTACCACTTTATCATTTTATGATTGAATTCCATATAATTTCCAAGTGCTTCACAAAAATAGATCCTGACTTTATGTACACCCGGTATAATCTGGACGTAAATGATGGTCATCAATTCAACTACTAAACAGACCCAACGTCGGTGATCTAATGCGAAGCGGTGTTGTAAAGTATTCACGACGTAGCCCTGAAGTATCAATACATAAGTCTGTTCGGTGTTTAGTGCATTGTATAAAACCATTGATGATAGGAACAGCTTGAATATATATATATATTAGGGTGATTCAAAAAAATCAGTTTTTTTTTATTGTTCAACCTGTATTTTTGTTCCCTATGACAAAAAAGTAGTGTATGGTGAATTTAAATAAAATTTACTATGTGCTACCAGGCGTCAAAGTTTCCCTTTTTTTCAATTTGTTTGTTTTTACAACTTATGATTTTGTTTAATTGCTTACATTTCAGAATTTTTAATTAATGGTTTATATACTAGCTTGCTTTTAATTGTTGTTTGGAACTCGTAATTTTGATACCAATTAATCGATTATGGAAGCTAGGCCTAACTCACCATCACCTAGTTGCTCAGTTGGGAGAAGTTCTACAGGAAAAGAAACTGAAGTGTGGCTAATTGGGCAGCCCTCTGCAGTACTAAAAACATCCGTATTACCATCAGAGAAGGAAATGATGGCCCTCTTCATGCACTACAGAAATATTAAAAAGCAAGGCATTAGAGAATCATGCTTCTCTACTGCAGATGATGTGCTATCAGTTTGGAAAAAAGCAGGAATACCAGCAAAACAAAGAATACATGTAGTAGATAAAATTCAAGGAATACTGAAGAAATGGCAGCTGCTTAAGAAAAACAAAGCAAGCAAATTGAAAAGATCACAAAATTTAAATAATGATGAAGAAAAATGGGAAGATAACTGGAAAACTTATTTGACATTGCTCATGAGAATGCTATGCAGCTTATAAAAACAGAAGATAAGAAATTCTTGAAAATGCAACGTGAGAAAGGACGTCATGGAAAAATGGGTACCATTGATAAGGCTGTTGCTAAAAAAGAGCAAAGAGCAGCAGAAAAGCAACAACGTTATGAAAAGAGGAAAGCAGAAGAGATCAAAAGAAAGAAGAATGAAGAGGCTGTCATACTCACCAGTACATCATCAAAATCAGAATCAGAGGAGAGTAAAAGTGATGAATCTGGTTACTGTGCTGCACAACCTTCATCATGGAAAAGTAAGGTTGGCAAACGTAGAAAATTGTTTGATAAATTATTAGGAAGTCTTGATGTTGCAAAATTGAGTGACAGAAATGCGTCTCTAGTTTTAATGCCAACAATTCAAAGTCTAGGAAAAAATCCAGAAGAGTACAATGTTAGCTACTCTTCTATTCGTAGAGAGAGGATAAAATATAGACAGAAAATTGCAGAGAACCTGAAAGAAGAATTCAAGCCAGAGGTGCCCCTAAGAATTCACTGGGATGGAAAATTAATTGAAGATATTACAGGAATGCATATTGTTGACCGTCTGCCCGTATTGGTTTCAGGAGAAGGCGATGATCAACTTCATGGTGTGCCTAAACTGGATTCAGGTATGGTCTCCTGACAGCAAATGCTGTGTATCAGACATCGTTTGAATGGGGCATCTGCGAACATAAAAATGCATGTGTTTCGATAACACGGCAGCCAATACTGGTCCTAGAAATGGTGCAGCTATTCTTCTAGAACAAAAATTCGACAACGATTTATTGTGGCTGGCATGTTGACACCACATATTTGAAATTATGCTGGAAGCTGTTGTTTCAAAGTCTTTATCACCATCTTCTGGCCCAGGTATAGTCCTTTTTAAGAAGTTCAGAGAAAAATGGTCTAGCATTAATAAGGAGGACTACGAAACAGCATTATCAGATCCAGATATCTATGAAAATATTCATGACATCAAAGATGACATAATTACATTTGCAGCAAATCAACTAGATACATTCCAACCAAGAGACGATTACCTAAAACTATTGCAGTTAACAATTATTTTTTTGGGAGGTGAACCAAAAGGTGGTATCAAATTTAAACATCCAGCGGGACTTCATCGGGCTAGGTGGATGACCAAAATTATATATTCATTAAAATTTTTTATGTTCAAATCTCAGTTCAAAATTTCAGTAAAAGATAAAAAAGGACTAAAAGACATCTGTCTATTTGCTACTCGGTTACATGTAAAGGCATGGTTTACAGCTCCTGTGCCATTTTGCGCTCCTCGTCTTGATCTGGAATTATTACAGAATCTTGTAGTCTACAAACAAATAAATGACACAATTGCATTTGTTGCTATTAAAAAACTGTTAGGTTACTTCTAGTACCTATGAGAAGAACTGGTAGCCTTTGCCTTTTATGATGATAAAGTGCCTACTGAAACAAAAAACAAAATGGTAAAGGCCTTGCAAAATACAACGATAACTCTTCCTGCAAAACGGTCTTTTCTAGATCCTGCACTTATTCCAACGAAGAAATTAGAAGATTTTGTCATCAAATACTCAAAGATTCTTTACAATAACAGAATTTAGTTCAAAATTTTTACTCAAAGATGCTAAAGAATGGCATAATGATGAAGAGTATAACTCCGCTAAGAAATCTATCAAACAGTGGAAAGTCGTGAATGATATAGCGGAAAGAGGAGTAAAATTAATGGATGAATATAATAAAATACTAACACATGACGAAGATCAAAAACAATTCTTGCTACAAGTAGTGAAAAACTACAGGGCTGTTTACCCTGATAGAAAAAAAGAAACATTGATGAAGTAAGGACAGCTAATGTCTCAAATATCATGCTAGTTTAATTATGCAAGCTTGTGGTTATGGTAGGACCTACGGGGGAGCTTCCCACATTAAAAAAAAGCAATGCGCCTTGTACTGTACCTCCTGTGGGTGTGTGGAAAACTGTACAACAATATTGGAAAAATTTGACAATTTGAGTCGTTCTGTCAATTTTTAATTGCTGGTAGCAACCCCTAAAAATTAAAAATTTGCTAAAATATTTTAGGATAGATGTTTTTATGCTGAAATGAACCATTTAAAGGGTTGAACACATTAAAATATTAAAAAAAATTTTTTACCCCCATATTTGAATCACCTAATATATATATATATATATATATATATATATATATATATGCTGCAAACCCACAAGGAAAAAGAAAAAGATTCCAAGGCCTTTCGTGTATTCAAAGCTACACCTCGTCAGGGAATGAAGTTAAAAGGCGAGAAGCCCATATATATATACAACGTACAGGAAAACAAAACAATTAGCACATACTTAACAAGGTTAATGAGAGGCAAAAGAAATTTTAACATGATATCGTCAATTTTATAAGTCCCCGAGCTTTATTGAAATTGTTTTTAAAATGAATAAATGCACATTCTAGAATATTTCGTTCTATATATCTCTGTTTTTAACAAGCGCTTTAGAACTATCCCACTTGATGCTATGGTTACATCTATACATATGGTTAAATAAAGCATGGAAGTACTAGCTGTTCTACAAGCATATTTATGCGTTTTACCCTAATATCTAACGTTTTACCGGTTGGCCTATATATCTGAGTTACATTGTGTACATCCGATCGAATACACACAACCAACAACATTATCAGGGCTATTCTTTATTAGGCGATTTAACAGTATTATTATACTTAAAGATCATTAATGCCAATTGCTTTAAGTACAGTTGGAAGGTATTGAAAATTAACATGGTAAGGTAGGCTAAGGATATTTTTACGCTGAAATTCCTTTACAATTACATTATTATAATACCTATTCTTGGCTTTCTTAAGACAATTATCTAAAAATGAAATAGGATAACATAATTTAGTACCAATATTCATGATATTGCATAACTCGGAATCTAAAAATTCAGGACTGACAACTCTCAATGCTCGAAGAACATAGCAGAGAAAATAGAGGATTTAATCGAAGGATGATGGTCAGAATAACAATGCACGTAAGAGTTATTATTAGTAGGCTTACGTAAGCTTCGATGTATGCTCGCTATTCACAAAGTCCCTGTTGATGACCTACTTGATTTCTTAAAAGATAAGATTTCTGAATATTCTTTCCTGTTCAACACAACACTCTTATTGAGTTAATTAAGCTGTGTGTCAAAGATTGTAAATTTCAGTTTGAAAATAAGTTTTATGTTATGTCGTTTGGATTGGCTATGGGAAATCCCCTTTCACCTGTACTAGCTAATTTATATATGGAATTTTTTGAAAGTAGAATTTGCCTACGATTGTTATTTTAACCTGGTTTGTAAGGTATATAGATGATATTTTATGCCTTTGGCCTAATAATTTGGATGTGGACTTATTCTTGGTAGGCTCAACAATTTAGCCCCATCTATTAAGTTACAGTTGAAAAAGAAAATGAGGGAAGCTACCTTTTCTTGATCTAAAAATTTGGAGATGCTCTAATCAGTTCAAATATGAAGTCTACCGTAAGCCTACTAATAATAACTCTTACGTGCATTTTTATTCTGACCATCATCCTTCGATTAAATCCTCTATTTTCTCTGCTATGTTTCTTCGAGCATTGAGAGTTGTCAGTCCTGAATTTTTAGATTCCGAGTTATGCAATATCATGAATATTGGTACTAAATTATGTTTCCTATTTCATTTTAGATAATTGTCTTAAGAAAGCCAAGAATAGGTATTATAATAATGTAATTGTAAAGGAATTTCAGCGTAAAAATATCCTTAGCCTACCTTACCATGTTATTTTCAATACCTTCCAACTGTACTTAAAGCAATTGGCATTAATGTAATCTTTAAGTATAATAATACTGTTAAATCACGCCTAATAAAGAATAGCCCTGATAATGTTGTTGGTTGTGTGTATTCGATCGGATGTACACAATGTAACTCAGTATATATAGGCCAAACCGTAAAACGTTAGATATTAGGGTAAAACAGCATAAATATGCTTGTAGAACAGCTAGTACTTCCAATGCTTTATTTAACCTATGTATAGATGTAACCATAGCATCAAGTGGGATAGTTCTAAAGCGCTTGTTAAAAACAGAGATATAATAGAACGAAATATTCTAGAATGTGCATTTATTCATTTTAAAAACAATTTCAATAACAGCTCGGGGACTTATAAAATTGACGATATCATGTTAAATTTCTTTTGCCTCTCATTAACCCTTGTTAAGTATGTGCTAATTGTTTTGTTTTTCTGTACGTTGTATATATATATGGGCTTCTCGCCTTTTAACTTCATTCCCTGACGAGGTGTAGCTTTGAATACACGAAAGGCCTTGGAATCGTTTTTCTTTTTCCTTGTGGTTTGCAGCATTCATTCATTTCACGTGTTTTATTGTGAAATTCATCCCATATATATATATATATATATATATATATATATATATATATATATATATATATGTATATGTATATATATATATATATATTATATATGTATATATATATATATATGTATATATATATGATGAATAAAACCACGAAGGAAAAAGAAACACAAAGGGGTGCTCAAGCGCTTTCGTCTAATGACATCCTCAGGAACACTGGAGTGAAAGGACAGATCAAGGCAATATATAGGTTACAAAAATAAATACATACATACATATTCACATATATATACATATATATATATATATACATATATATATATATATAAATATATACATATATATAGTAAGCATAGAAAAAAAAAAAAATTGTGGGAGGAGCCAACATTTATATGGTCACAGAAGACTAAAGAAATAAAAATAAATATATAAATTGAGAAAAAATTAATTACAAAATAGTGCCTTAGTGATATATATGTCACAGCCTAAATAATCATAAAGAAATAAACAGGCAAATAAAAAAAACCATAAATACATATACATACATATATATATATATATACATATATATAACACATATATATACATATATATATATATATATAAAGACACTTTTAGCACTTTGGCCGACCTTCCATATAAATTCAAATGGCTTTTTATGGAACAGGTCACAAAAGAATAAAGAAATAAAAATAAATATAAATATGTAAGTGGAGTCTACCAATTCAAGCTCAAGAGGGAGGTTTTACAATCGATTTAATAGATGCTGCCAAATTGATATATATGTCACATTATTAAAAAATAAAAATTGAAAGATAAATTTTAAGAGAGGCCACCAATTTATAAGGGAAAAATTACCACATAAGCATATTATCGTCACAAACGAATACAAAAGTACAAGTAAATATAAATTGGAAAACAAAATGATCCTAGATGATATATAAAGAACAATAAAATATATATACAACATATTTACGGTATATATACGAAATATAAACGCAATATATACAGAATATATATATATATATATATATGCATAAGGGAAAAAAAAAATTACCAAATTTGTTTTTATAATTATTGTCTGAGAAAACGGTAGGTCGCAAAAGAATAAAGTGTTGGTTTACGTCGTCGTCGTCGTTGGCCTAGGCAAGCTACGGCTTGGACCGTAGCGCATCTATCCGGTATAGGTTAACCTGGATGATGTAGCCATAAGCACTGCCGCTAGTTAAGTGCCAACCAGTGATTATCTCACTAGCCGTATTGAGTCCGTTAGGCGAAACTGACAGTACCAAAGGTGGAAAATATAACCTTTGGTTTTCTATTATTTATTTGTAAAATGGACATGGCATTAGATTAAAATATATTTGAATATAAATAATTAACTGACAATTGTGATATATAATTAATTATGTTTACATACAATAAAATAATATAGTATACATAAAATTAGTATTAATGTGGTTCACAATTGAATTATAATGGGGTAACTAATTTAAAATGAATTTATACTATTCCGAAATTCAAGACTGGTAAAATTAACATTTATCTTGAAACTAAAATAAGAGTATTCACTACACACTCCCCCACCAGAGAGGAAGTTCAAAGAGTTCCGAACGACACAGATTTCCGCTTGGATATCAGGAAGTGGGATGGCTTCAGGCCATCTGGAAAAGCGGTCGAGACAGGTGAGCAGATAACGTTGGCCTTGAATCACTGGAAGAGGGCCAACAATGTCTACATGAATTACCTCAAATCGCTGGGATGGGGGCGGAAATGCGTCAAAGGGGGACCTGGTGTGCCTTTGGACTTTGGCACGCTGGCAGGCAAGGCACGTTTTGGTCCAATGTTTGACATCCTTCCGCATCGAGGGCCAAACAAAGCGAGAGGTAACCAGGTGTTGCGAAGCACGGATACCAGGATGGGAGGGCTTATGAAGATCCGTGAAGACTGCTTTTCTGTGACATGGAGGGACATAAGGGCGAATAGCAGCTGTTGATACGTCGCAATAGAGGGGCACAGACAATCCTGGCATACTCATTTTCTTGAGGGAAAGTGAGTGAGTGGAGTCTTCTCTGAGCAGGTCTTGTAGTTCCGTATCCTTATCTTGATCCTGTGCAATAGCATTCCACAGTGTAGAGCTGAGGGTAACAGAAGTAATCTCTATTCTTGAAAGTGCATCCGCTGGAGTGTTCAAGACACCTTTGATGTGGCGGATATCTGTGGTAAATTGCGAGATATAATCGAGTTGCCTGATGACTCTGGGAGAGTGGTTACAGCTGTTTTTATTGAAGACAGTGACCAAAGGTTTGTGGTCGGTAAAAACACAAAACTCTCGGCCTTCAAGGAAATGTTGAAAATGCTTCACGTTTAAGTAAATAGCAAGAAGTTCACGTCCGAAAGCACTATAACGCGTTTGGGCTGGCTGCAGCTTTTTCGAGTAAAACGCGATGGGTGCTTGTTGACCGTTAATGGTTTGTTCCAACACTCCACCGATCGCAACATCTGATGCATCGACCGTCAGAGTTAGGGGGGCATCACTGATAGGAAATGACAGAGACAATGCACTATTGATAGCATTTTTGGCATTGTCGAACGCCTGTAAACTATCGCTACACCATACCAATTTCGTTACCTTGCGTTTGTGTGTGATCATAGCGTGTAGAGGAGCAAGAACACTGGCACAGTTTTTAATGAACTTGTGGTAATAATTTACCAAACCTAGAAACCGACGTAACTCACGCTGATTATTTGGCATAGGGTAATTTTTTATCACTTCACACTTGTCCTGAAGGGGGGTAATTCCGTGCTGCGAAATCGTGTGACCAAGAAATTCCAAGGTTGGCTGTGCAAACACACACTTAGATGCATTAATAGTAACACCGTATTGTTCTAAGCGTTGAAAGAGGAGTGAAAGATGTTCCTTATGTTCCTCTTCCGTTGAGCTGGCCACAAGCAAATCATCGATGTAGGCATAAACAAAGTCTAAGCCTCTGGTGACCTCATCTATAAACCTCTGAAAGGTTTGCGCAGCATTCCGTAGCCCGAACGGCATCTTCACAAATTCGAATAACCCAAATGGTGTACAAACTGCAGTCTTGGGAATATCCGAAGGCTCTACGGGAATGTGGTGGAAAGCCTTAACGAGATCTATTTTACTGAAGATAGATTTGCCGTGGAGAAGAGAAGTAAAGTCTTGGACATTTGGTACCGGATATCGGTCCGGGATGGTTGTCGAATTCAAAAACGGTAATCCCCACATGGTCTCCAGTCTCCTGACTTCTTCTGGACCAGGTGTAGGGGAGAGGACCAACTGCTTTTGGAAGGTCTTATTATCCCAAGATCTCATAAGCTGGAATTCCGATTTGGCAGCTTTCAGTTTGTCCGGGGCAAGACGTCTGGGTTTTGCAAACACAGGGGGACCTTTTGTTGTAATGTGATGGGTAATGGTGTGCTTAATGGTATCACCCATCTGCATCGGTTGAAGAATTCCTGGATATCGCTGGAAAAGGCACTGGTACATGGAATTAGGGGGAACGAGGGAAAGTGCAGAGTTCGAGGCGTCCGGAAGGGCAACCTGTTTGGCAAGAACAGAAAGCAGTGTGGCCTGGTCGCATAAGCGTCGCTTGTCAAGATCCACCAGGAGTTTGAAATGCTGGAGGAAGTCAGCGCCGATTATGGGATGCTGCACTTGAGCACAGATGAAAATCCACTTGAAGGATCGGTGAAGGCCCAAGTTTAGTTCACGCGACTGAGTACCGTACGTGGGTATGCGTGAACCGTTAGCAGCGTATAGAGGCGGAGATTCCGAGTGCGTATGACCAGATTTTTGAGGGAATACACTGACTGACGCTCCGGTATCGACCAAGAAATTGACACCAGAGTTCCTGTCCTTTATGAATAACAGGTTGGCAGTGCGAGTACTAGACGCCATTAGGACTCGCTGCTGGGGTTTTCCGACGAAAAATTGCAAGGGGAGATGCACTTCCTAGCCTTCTTTCCAAATTTCGAGTGGTAGAAGCAGATCTTCCCGGAACTCGAACGATGCCTCTTCGTAAATCTTGACCGAGAATGGCTTCTTTGCCGTTGATTTTGTAGCAGAGAACAAACGTGGTTGAGTTGTTGACTTAACTCTTCCACTTTCAACTCCAGTTCCGATTGTGTGTTCACGTTGTTGACCGGAGCTGTGTCAATCTCCACTACTTTGTCGGCAGTTTCTGCTAGTTTATCAACTGGAGTAGCAGGATCCATAGTGGCCAAGACACGCTGAGCTGATGGAGGAAGTTTCTGCAAGAACAACTGTCTAAAGATGTCCTTATCGAAGGTTTGTGCGCGTTCGCCTAGAGCGCACTGCATAGCCCTCAGCATTTGAGTGGGCTTACGGTCTCCAAGTTCTTCTTTTGAGATTAACTGATGTAGTTTCTCACGCTCGGAGACAGTGGTGCGGCACAGGATGGCAGACTTCAGATCGTTGTACGGGTCCTCACTCGTGGAAGGAGATACGATGACGTCACGGACTTCAGAGATGATGCTCGCTGGTAGAGAGGACAAAACATGATCGTATTTCGTCCTGCTAGCGGTGATCCTTCCCAAGTTGAATTGTGATTCCACTTGGTGGAACCAAATAAATGGATCACCCGGCCAGAAGACGGGGAGCTTTACGCTCAAGTGGGAGATGGCACCAGCGTCGTCAGGCATCTTCTCCTATGCTTGCTACGTACAAGCAAGACGACAAGTTCCCAACGAAGGAGTGGAGGTTGAGACGAGCGCAGGCACAGAGCGCACGGGCAGGGGTGAGGGGCAGAGGGCACGAGCGACATTACAGTCTGGTCCTAGTCGCTCGGGTGAAGGGGGTGATGGGCAGAACGACGACGTTACAGTCTGGTCCTAGTCGCTCGGGTGAAGGGGGTGATGGGCACGAACGACATTACAGTCTAGTCCTAGTCGTTCGGGTGAAGGGGGTGATGGGCACGAACGACATTACAGTCTAGTCCTAGTCGTTCGGGTAAAGGGGTAATCCAGCTCCGGGGTCACCAATTGTTGGTTTACGTCGTCGTCGTCGTTGGCCTAGGCAAGCTACGGCTTGGGACCGTAGCGCATCTATCCGGTATAGGTTAACCTGGATGATGTAGCCATAAGCACTGCCGCTAGTTAAGTGCCAACCAGTGATTATCTCACTAGCCGTATTGAGTCCGTTAGGCGAAACTACGACAGTACCAAAGGTGGAAAATATAACCTTTGGTTTTCTATTATTTATTTGTAAAATGGACATGGCATTAGATTAAAATAAATATTTGAATATAAATAATTAACTGACAATTGTGATATATAATTAATTATGTTTACATACAATAAAATAATATAGTATACATAAAATTAGTATTAATGTGGTTCACAATTGAATTATAATGGGGTAACTAATTTAAAATGAATTTATACTATTCCGAAATTCAAGACTGTAAAATTAACATTTATCTTGAAACTAAAATAAGAGTATTCACTACAAAAGAAATAAAAATAAATATAACTTGAAAAAATTACAAATAATACACGTACACATATATACCCGCATACCCAAATATATATATACATATACACACATATATACAAACACACACACACACACACACACATATACATATATATATATATATACAAGCTTGACCTTCACGAAATGAGAAATCATCCCGCAGAACCTTTGTGAGGTTGTAAGGTAAGGTAAGGTACATACACATATACATATATATATATATATATATATATATATTTAACTGCATACATACATACATACATACATATACACACATACATACATACATATAAACACATATACATACAAACACATTTAACTGCAATGACCACACACATACGCACATACACATACATACATACACATACACTCATACAGCAAAAAATTGAAAAATAAAATTGTAAGGGAAACAACAGACAAAAACAAATTTTTTACCAAAGATTTAACAACCTGCCCTTTTTGTTTAAATCCATTCTGAAGGAATTCAGAGCAACGGGATCAAGTTGAAACAGACCTTTACTCATGTTAAGGTTATTTGTAAGTTGAATTATAGCCGACTCAAGAATATTTCTATTAACAATGTTGCTAGAGTGAAACAAAACTGAAACATTATTCCAATCAATACAATGGGATAACTCTGACAAATGGACAAAAAGGGCACTAGACAACTGTCCCGTTCTAACGGAATATTGATGCTGTTTTACACGCGTTTGCAAATCCTTTCCCGTCTGACCTATGTAAAAGGAATCACATTGCTTACATCCTGAATACATCGATGCCGAATTGGAAAATATCAACGGTATTGGAAGTGAGTTGTGTTACCCATCTGCGTTCATGGAATCTTGTCTTAATAAGGCTAAACGAACCTTCTATCGTGTGAATAATAACACTCGCACCTTGTCAAAGAATATTTTAGTACTTCCATTTTTCCCGGGCTTCTTAGGCATTGCTAATGTACTTAAACTTTTGGATATCAGTGTAGTTTTTTCATATAACAATATTGTGAAAAACATCATAGTAAAAAATAGCCCTACCAATAATTTAGGCATTATCTATAAAATTGGGTGTAAGCAATGTGATTCCTTTTACATAGGTCAGACGGGAAAGGATTTGCAAACGCGTGTAAAACAGCATCAATATTCCGTTAGAACGGGACAGTTGTCTAGTGCCCTTTTTGTCCATTTGTCAGAGTTATCCCATTGTATTGATTGGAATAATGTTTCAGTTTTGTTTCACTCTAGCAACATTGTTAATAGAAATATTCTTGAGTCGGCTATAATTCAACTTACAAATAACCTTAACATGAGTAAAGGTCTGTTTCAACTTGATCCCGTTGCTCTGAATTCCTTCAGAATGGATTTAAACAAAAAGGGCAGGTTGTTAAATCTTTGGTAAAAAATTTGTTTTTGTCTGTTGTTTCCCTTACAATTTTATTTTTCAATTTTTTGCTGTATGAGTGTATGTGTATGTATGTATGTGTATGTGCGTATGTGTGTGGTCATTGCAGTTAAATGTGTTTGTATGTATATGTGTTTATATGTATGTATGTATGTGTGTATATGTATGTATGTATGTATGTATGCAGTTAAATATATATATATATATATATGTATATGTGTATGTACCTTACCTTACCTTACAACCTCACAAAGGTTCTGCGGGATGATTTCTCATTTCGTGAAGGTCAAGCTTGTATATATATATATATATGTATATGTGTGTGTGTGTGTGTGTGTGTTGTATATATGTGTGTATATGTATATATATTTGGGTATGCGGGTATATATGTGTACGTGTATTATTGTAATTTTTTCAAGTTATATTTATTTTTATTTCTTTATTCTTTTGCGACCTACCGTTTTCTCAGACAATAATTATAAAAACAAATTTGGTAATTTTTTTTTCCCTTATGCATATATATATATATATATATATATATATATATATATTCTGTATATATTGCGTTTATATTTCGTATATATACCGTAAATATGTTGTATATATATTTTATTGTTCTTTATATATCATCTAGGGATCATTTTGTTTTCCAATTTATATTTACTTGTACTTTTGTATTCGTTTGTGACGATAATATGCTTATGTGGTAATTTTTCCCTTATAAATGGGTGTGCCTCTCTTAAAATTTATCTTTCAATTTTTATTTTTTAATAATGTGACATATATATCAATTTGGCAGCATCTATTAAATCGATTGTAAAACCTCCCTCTTGAGCTTGAATTGGTAGACTCCACTTACAATATTTATATTTATTTTATTTCTTTATTCTTTTGTGACCTGTTCCATAAAAAAGCCATTTGAATTATATGGAAGGTCGGCCAAAGTGCTAAAAGTGTCTTTATATATATATATATATATGTAATATATGTGTATATATATGTATATATATATATATATGTGTATATGTATTTATGGGTTTTTTTTATTTGCCTGTTTATTTCTTTATGATTATTTAGGCTGTGACATATATATCACTAAGGCACTATTTTGTAATTAATTTTTTCTCAATTTATATTTATATTTATTTTTATTTCTTTAGTCTTCTGTGACCATATAAATGTTGGCTCCTCCCACAATTTTTTTTTTTTTCTATGCTTACTATATATATGTATATATTTATATATATATAATATATGTATATATATTATATATGTATATATATGTGAATATGTATGTATGTATGTTTATTTTTGTAACCTATATATTGCCTTGATCTGTCCTTTCACTCCAGTGTTCCTGAGGATGTCATTAGACGAAAGCGCTTGAGCACCCCTTTGTGTTTCTTTTTCCTTCGTGGTTTTATTCATCATAAATACTTTTCACGTGTCACTTTCGTGAAATAATTTTTCATATATATATATATTATATATTATTATATGTATATATATATATATATGTGTGTGTGTAAAGTTATACTAATTCCAAATTTTTTTTTTTTTTCACATTTAATTTCTCAGAATTAAGTGTCTTACTGTACACTTCATCAACATATCCTCTGTTTTTTCTAAAACTACATTGTTTATATCGTCAAAGTGTCTATTTTTTTTTTATGTCTGCATTCTTCCGTATACTTTTCCAGCTATATTCAAAAGATTTGTACTCTTAGTCTTTATATTCACTAATTTTTATACAGTACTACAGATACAGCTTTTGCCCAGTTACCTGGAACATACCCACTTTCCCACGCTTTTTATGTACTTTTAATAAGTATTCAGGCACCATTCTACCTCCATATTTAATCATTTCTCTACATTTTCCCATCAGTTCCTACTGACCTTCCTCGCTTCAGCTTGCGTATGCATTGCTTATTCAACTTACTTTAATTTCATGTCTTCCACTCCTTGCAGCCAAAACTAACTCAATTTACAGTTGCTTCCCCTCATCTACTTCGCTAAAGTGCCCTTTAAGTCTCGCGTATTGTTCATCTTGCACTAACACATTGCCATTCTTTTCTTTCATGCTACCTATAATTCCACCAGAATGACCTTTGCACTTCCTTACTTATTTCCAGAATAACTCTATTCGCCACATATTGCTCATTTATCTTCCTTCCAAATTCGTCATCTACTCTCTAACATACTTTTAACATTTTCTCGCATGTTTTTGTACAATTTATAAAATCTCGCAGTTAACTTTTTCTTCACTCCATTTCTACACACCGGCACGCATCATTTGCATTCATTATCAACATTCCACATATTTTATACATTCATTTCTTCATATTCATATCTCGTCTTGGATTTGTTCTACTTTCTTCTTTGTACTCTGTTCATACACCATTGGAATTCAGCCTTTTAACTTTTATTCTCTGTACTGTCTGTCTGTCCACTCTCATATTTTTATATCAAACGTCAACCAACTTTACACAGTAGCGTCATATGGTCTGACAAACCTTGACTCGACCTGTGAACAGCTTTTGTACCACATTCATCACCCGTCATAATAGCTTAGTGGTTGTTGTTTAGCCGATCAGCCCACCCTGATCGAGCAAGCTGGCGGCACGCAGGTAACCGATCGCCCTCTCCGGAGTGGACCAGAGGTTCAGCGCACTAGTGATGTGTTGTGTTCTATGTTGTGCTAGAGCGGTACACTCTGTCATAATGTGTTCAATTGTTTGTGGTGTGTCTTGGCACAGGTGGCAGGTGTCGTCTGTGGAGTTGTCTAGTCTGTGTTTATATGTCTGTAAATTGGGGTGATGTCCATATCGGAATCGTGCTAAGTTAACTCGATCCGATCTGCTAAGGCTGATCTCTGACCTGTTAATGGGTGGCGGCTTCGCACCTAGGACCGCATTCGGACCGAGTCTCGTGTGTGTGTGTGTCAGTGTGTGGCCGGGTCGAAATTTTTTATTTCTTACGTACATAGTGTGAGGTGGTTCAATCAATCATAGTAATACCCTGGTAAAATATTTTTGAATTCTGAGGACCCCTACCCAGCCCCCCTACCGGTTTCAGTTTTTTCAGAAAATTTGTAAAATTCGAGATAATTTGCGATATACTTCGAATTTTTTTTATTATTACAAAAGTTCGTTTATAAAGCACTTATATTTATTTTTTAATGAAAACAAATTTGAAAAATACAAAAATGCATGGAAAAAAAAAAATTTAATACAAATTTTTAGCTATTATTGGTAGAAATTTAGAAATTAAGAGAGAAATTCAATAACATTTTTGACCTGAAACTAATGTTTTTTTTATTTCTTCCATTGACCTTTCCTCAAAAGTAGGCAGTTCTGTTCTAGACTCTAAAGTATTTAAAATAAATTTATGCCGATTAATATAACCAATTCTTTCCTGGCTAGATTTAGTTACTAAGTTCACACCCCATTCAACGCTTTGGCTGTGACATGAAAAATCTAGTATTTCTAGAGGTTTAGTTCTAATCTGAAGCAATTGCTCATTGGTAAAATTACTTAGCAAAGGTGGAGGAGTGATTATCTGCTCATTCCAATTAATCAAATGAATATAATCATTTGCTAGAAAATTTATAGATCTTGGTAGCTCAAAATTTCTGGCTCCTGAAAACCTGGTTCTGGAAAGAATTCTCTTTTGAATTGCTAGCTCTCTAATATGTAATCGTTCGTCAGAAACCATTGACAGGAGTATACTTGCAGGATTAGCGAAGTAAGCGTTGTTTTTCATGACCGGCTCAATAATTTTCTTGAATTTTACATAATTCTATGAGGTATTTTATGTTCACACCTACAAAGTTTTCTATCCCTTATGCCTTTATCATAACAGTGGCATGGAGATATATCAAACATCTCGTCATATTTCTTTAATTTTTCATATTTTTTTCATTTCTTTTTATCATAGGGCATTTAGTTAACTTATCAGCATCTTCTATAAGTCTAGTAACTCTAACATAAATTCCCTTTGTATCAATTGTTGGGAAAGAAAATTTTTGCCAAATTTCTTTTATATCTTGAACCAACTACGTTATAGCAATCACTTTTAATTATTTTACCCTGTGCTTTAGATTCTTCCTCTCTAACAATAAAATGGAAGTGCCTTACATCATCAGCTTTTGATGGCGTCATGGCAGATGAAAATTTTGCTGGATATCCGAAGACTGCATTGTGGCTTCTTTTTCTAGTAGCCATAATTTAATTTAATAAGATTTTAACTATATTTTATTTATTACTGATACTTTAAAATTAAATAACGTATTTTAATACAAACTTTAAACATTCTAGGTACCTAAATAGGAATCTAGAAAGAAAAAGAACAAAAATAATGTAATATTAGGTCTTATATCCGGTGCTATGAGTCAGCACCGGATTTAAGACTCTTACTCCCCGATCTCAAAAAAAAGTTTGTGAATGGTCAATTCTGATGTAATTCGTGCCGGGGAACCCGATTTTGGCCATCCGAAAGCAAAAAAAAATTAATATTTAGGGTCGATTTTTTCGTTTTTGGCCTATTTCCCATAAATTCATATGGAAAAAGGTGAGTATCGGTAGGGGCGGGTAGCGAAGGTCCCACAGCCTTGATTTTTGGTGTGGATACTACTATTATAAAATGATCAACCTCACAATATGTACCGTACTTAAGCAAAATCTTGACCTTGACCCCTTTTCGACCCGGCCTAGTGTGTGTGTGTGTGTGTGTGTGTGTGTGTGTGTGTGTGTGTGTGTGTTTTTTGTACTGTGTGATGTCTGTGGGGCGTGGTATGGAATGGAGTATTTGGTTATAATGTGTCTGGTGTTACCTTAATGGTGCGAGGTGTCCGTGCATGATTGTACATGTAGTGGCAAGGGTGTTGTGGGTTAGTTGTCGTTGCTGCCATGAATTGTGTTCCCCTCGTGTCTAAATGTAACCTAAGTTTCAGTATTTTTGTTTCTGCGTGCAGGTGTTCTATTCGTGTTGTTTGAGTGCATCCTGTAATGATACGAAGTGCGTTGTTTTGTATTGTCTGTAAGGTGTTTGTGTGTGTGAGATAATGGTGCCCAGCATGTGCTAGCATAGTCCATAACTGAGTGAATATATTGTTTGTATATGAGTGATGTTTCCTGCTGGTGTCCAAAGTTTGTACTTGTTAGTACCCAAAGCGTGTTAAGTCTTAACGTACTTTTTTTTTTATTGTCCTGAATGTGGTTTGCCAAAGATAATGATGTGTTGTATGTGACCCCAAGTATTTTGGTCCTGTGAATGTGTGGAATGTTGGTGGTGTTTAGTGTAAGCTGTGGAGTTATTTGGTGTTCTTTTGTGTTGCTTGTTAATCTGAAGATCGTCGGTTAGTCTCGTCCTGGACTTTACTATTTGAGCGATCAGCGTGCTTCTGTCTTTTTTTTGGTGGGGTAGTGGTTTGGATCCTACGGAAAGCTGTAACTCTCCTCCATCGTTTAAACTTAAATCAGGAGTCACCATTAAGTTTTCTCTGCAGTTGGCATAGGTGTTCCTATAACTCTGCCAAGGTGGTCGATATTATTTTACCGAAATTACTATTTTTAATCAACCAAATGAAAACTAAATTTAGAGAATAGAAGTTTGATTTTGATTTTTTCCCCCCAAGTATCAACGTTTTCCTATAATTTAAAGTAAATTCTGTGATGGATTTATTTTCGGCGATCCACCTACTGTACTGGTGACTCGTGTTTTAGATGTTACGGAGGAAGTTAAACGGTCTTCACCACTATCACTATTACATAATCCCTTACAGTGTCTATCGGGCCTTTCTATATTTCTAGCTATATATACTTGGGGGCGTACTTGTGTTCCCCCCGCCTACCTAACACCCTCCCCTGTTTTGCAAGAAGCGTCTACAACAACACACACCAACCCAGATTGCCCACTGCGGTCACACTTGACGTGTTCCCTAGGTTTCCAACCACATCACTTATCACATGGCATATATGCCACAATCCCAGTTACTTTCACTTAAATTTTACATGCATTTATCAGTAATATTTATAAATCTCGTATGTTCATACTATTCCTCTTCCATTAGCAAGCAGCATCCCTCCTTACGCCCCTTTCCCTTCCACATCACTATTCTTTTTCAGATAATTTCGAGATAAAGTCAAAACGTCCGTCCCGACAAATCTTGGTAACGTGTATAGTTTTTACGTCCTCATTTATACCTCTGGCATTCTACAATGCTACGTGTGCCCACAAAAACTTAGTGGGTAGTGCTGCCGGATGCGTTATTAAAAAATATGTAATTTTTCGCGTGATATACATAATTTTGACGTTGAATTTAAATCCAATATGTATTTATTGTTGGCATACAACGCGTATTAGTTTCTTCAAGACTTTAATATTAGATTTATACCCATTAAGTATTTTTGGTAATTTTTTTCCTTTCTTCGTGTTTTGTTTTCGAGAAGGTGCTTCTCTGTTGGAAAGAGTAACTGAAGTTAATTGAATATCCACTATTTTATGGGCTCTCATCTTGGGAGCCAAGCAGCACACACTTTTTGAAGTATGAACAATAAGTGATTTTGGTTTGTTCACTTTAACCCAACTTGCCGACTTTTCTCGGAGACCGAGGATGACTTTTTTTTCCTCTCTATTATGGTGGCAGTAGCGTTTGTTCCAATTTTAGTAAACGGTGCTGTCTAATTCTCTAAAAGAATACGCATGATTAGGTGGAAATATGATCGCAAAGTGACACGAGTTTTTAGATATTCTTTGGAGTGGACCCCTTTTCCTTAAATCTTTTCTCCCTTCGAAGGTTTACTACAGTGGAAGGCCTTTTATATGACATCAAAGATGACTTGCTTAAGAATCGTTTTCTTTTGGGAGATTCCACGACGGCGGACAAGAAAAACAGGATGGAGAAGTTGGTTCAGAATATTCAGGAGGTAATAACAGATGTAGAGTAGGGTGTCGGGTAGGGTAGGGTCGGGTGGGGTGTCACATACCTCCCTCCCTACCTACCTCCCTCCCTCCCTCCCATCCACTACCTACCTACCTCCCTCCCTCCCTCCCTCCCACTACCTACCTACCTACCTACCTACCTACCTCCCTCCCTCCCTCCCTCCCTCCCCTCCCTCCCTCCCTCCCTCCTCCCTCCCTCCCTCCCTCCCTCCCTCCCTCCCTCCTCCCATCCACTACCTACCTACCTCCTCCCTCCCTCCCTCCCTCCCTCCCTCCCTCCCATCCACTACCTACCTCCCTCCCATCCACTACCTACCTACCTCCCTCCCTCCCTACCTACCTCCCTCCCTCCCCTACCTACCTACCTCCCTCCCTCCCATCACCTACCTACCTACCTCCCTCCCTCCCATCCCCTACCTACCTACCTCCCTCCCTCCCATCACCTACCTACCTACCTCCCTCCCTCCCTACCTCCCCCTACCTACCTCCCTCCCATCCCTACCTACCTACCTCCCTCCCTCCCATCCACTACCTCCCTCCCTCCCATCCCCTACCTCCCTACCTACCTCCCTCCCTCCCTCTCATCCCCTACCTACCTCCCTCCCTCCCACACCTCCCTCCCATCACCTACCTCCCCCCATCCCCTCCTACCTACCTCCCTCCCTCCCATCCACTACCTACCTACCTCCCTCCCTCCCTCCCATCCACTACCTCCCTCCCTCCCTCCATCCCATCCCTACCTACCTCCTCCCATCCCCTACCTCCCTCCCATCCACTACCTCCCTCCCATCCCTACCTACCTCCCTCCCATCCCCTACCTACCTCCCTCCCCCCATCCACTACCTTCCTCCCTCCCATCCCCTACCTTCCTCCCTCCCATCCCCTACCTTCCCCTCCCATCCCCTTCCTCCCTCCCATCCCCTACCTCCCTCCCATCCCCTACCTCCCTCCCATCCCTACCTCCCTCCCATCCACTACCTACCTCCCTCCCATCCCTACCTACCTCCCTCCCATCCCTACCTACCTCCCTCCCATCCCTACCTACCTCCCTCCCTCCCTCCCATCCCCTACCTACCTCCCTTCCTCCCTCCCATCCACTACCTACTACCTCCCTCCCTCCCATCCCCTACCTCCCTCCCATCCACTACCTACCTCCCTCCCTCCCATCCACTACCTACCTCCTCCCTCCCATCCACTACCTACCTCACTCCCTCCCATCCACTACCTACCCACTCCCTCCCATCCACTACCTACCTCACTCCCTCCCATCCACTACCTACCTACCTCACTCCCCTCCCATCCACTACCTACCTCACTCCCTCCTCCCATCCACTACCTACCTCACTCCCTCCCATCCACTACCTACCTATATCTAATTTATGAAAGAAAATACCTTCTTTTCCTCCCGCAGGTTATTGATGGGAAAGCCGATGTCCATTTAATTCTTGACGATCCAGCTGGAAATAGTTTTGTTCAAGATCTTTATGTGCCAGTCAAAGATCCATTTTTAGTCGTTGAAGAATATGAAAGATCTTTCGAGCAAAATGAAGAACTTGGACTGAATGACATGAAAACTGAAAATTATGTAGAAAATAATTGAAAATGTTATAATTTATTAATAATAATTATAATAAAAAAAATCTTTAGTATTTCACACATCCCTTCCCCGCCTCCTACCATTTCAAAAACATACATGAAAGTGATCAAGTTTTCAGGTATACTGTAACTAACATCTGCAAGATACTTCGAAATTTATGCGTATACTACTGCAGTAAGATAATGATAAATACCATGCTTAGAAATTTATATTCAAAACTAAAGGATGTAAAAAAAAAAAAAAAAAAAAATAAAATTTGCATTTACAGGTTCTGAAGAAAGGGAACTGGTAGATTTACTGCGATTTGAAGAATTGATGAGCATTACGTCACTGATACATCAGTATGGCTATTGCTATGTCCTCTTTTATACATATATGTATGGTAAAATGAGGTTATTGCGAACAGTTGAAAGTAGACTTAAGAAAGTTTTGAAATATGTGAAACCAGAAGACCGTCAGCTGATATGATAGACCCAATGCATATTAGTTACACTATTGTAATAAGGCTTTCAAAATAAGCGATACATAATTTGATTCCTAAATTTAAGAATGGTAAGCAAACATTCATTGTTTGTAACAATACTGCAGAAAAACGTAACTGTTCAAAAAAAAAAAAAAGTTTCCAAACATGCAAAGGAATGTCTTCCTAAAAGTTAACGACTACAAAAATGGTACTCATTTCACCCTTCGGTCTGTGAACAAAAATCTCAAAACTGGTAAAGCGACCTAGTTTGAACAAGTTTCGTGCGCGTACACACACACGTTTGGCTACCTTACGAAACAACATTTTCGTATTTTCAGTTGTAGTTGACGACATCTAACATAATTAACGTAGCCTAACCTGGATTCCATTTTTTCATGATGCTCCGTGATTTTCAGTTAAAAAAAAAATTAAACGATACCCCTAATGTCGCTACCCGCCTGTCTGGATGAGCCTTGTGTGTATCCTAAAAATTGTCGTGATTCCATAAGGTAGCGAAGAACATACTACATAAAGTCCGAAGAAAAGACTTGGATCGAATCTAATGTTACACTTCTTATACTTCGCTCTTGACCTCCCTGACACTGAAGAAAATTAAAAATTCTACTCGCAAAAATTAATTAAGGAGCGATTTTGGTTTCTAAATACAGTGAGGCCTTGCATAACTAATTTAATTCGTTCCAGAAGGTCATTCGTTAACTGAAAAATTTGTTATGCAATGCATTAGTTGAATGGGATTTTCAGTAATTCCTTCCAGAGCCCAAATTTTGACCCTTTTTGCCCTTGTTTACCCATTTTTTAAATGGGTTCACCTTCTGCTTGAATATTCTGGGATTTTGGGAATGATACACAAGCATAGGCTTAATCTTCAGGTCCCCTGATGCATTCCCAGCCATAAGTAAAGTAAACTGGTCTTTCATTGGTTTATGGCCAGGCAGTTTGGACTCTTCTCTAGTAATGTAGGTTCTGTTCGGTAGCTTTTTCCAAAATAGGCCAGTTTCATCAGCGTTAAAAACTTGTTGAGCCAAATAATAATCCTCCAAAACAAGTTCTGCAAATTCTATTTTAAATTCCTTTGCTCCCTCAGTATCAGCACTTGCAGCCTCACCATTTCTTATAATCTTAATTCCTGACCTTCTCTTGAAATTTTCAAACCACCCACGACTTGCATTGAATGATTCATATCTTTCAACTGATGCTGGAAGGGATTCCTTAATTTGTTCATATATTTGCACTGCCTTGTCACTAATGAATGCCTTAGTAATGGATTCCCCCTTCATTTCCTTTTCTCTAATCCATATCGGTAAAACACACTCCATTTCAGCAATAGCTTCCCTTCCTTTAATAAGTCTACTTGTAGCATCACTTACTTTAGTTTTCATAATTTCTTCCTTCTTAAAAATCGTCGAAACTGTACAGGCAGACAATCCATATTCAGCAGCAAGATCTTTGGTGCTCGTTCCAGATTCACTTTTTTTTAATAATGTCCTGCTTCATCTGGAGACTAATAGTTTTCCTGGATTTCTTTGGAGCATTAGCAGATGATGGTCTTTTAGGGGCCATGACTACACGTTTTATACACTTATAAAGCTAATAAATTAAAATTTAATAGTGAGCAATTGTGTTGTACACAACTGCTCACGACAGCTACCAACCTCCAACTGAACAGAAAACGTGTTACGTTTTTCGTTACCAAATTAGTTCTGCAAGGTAAAATCGTTATTTAAATCAATGAAGCCTTATGGAGGTAATTCGTTAAGCAAAAATTCGCTATTTAAGGCATTCGTTATGCAAGGCCTCACTACTATATGTTAGTTAATTAAAATTATATTAAACAAGGACTTTAGCTGTACCAACGAAGCTCGTGGCTTAGACATTTTAAAAGTACTTAGTTTTCGCCGTTTCCTAGCTAAGCTTACTCATTTCGTATGCTCAGTTCCTGAAAGGATGTAATACTTTATTAAATTTCCTGTTGATTGATACCTATTAAGACTACGTCAATCTCTTCCAGTTATAGGCCCTCTCCGAAGATACTTTCTCTCCGGGAATCAATACTTACTGTATGTCGTAAGAAGCCAACGCAGTTACTAAATGTACATCGTCCAGGTAAGCGCATTATGCAAATCCGAAAAAAAGCTGTTACAACTTTAATTTAAGAAATTCAGTAACATTTTTATATTAACCTTTCTACAGGGTAGCTCATAAGTCCCAATCGGTTATAATTACAGCGAAAAAAAAAAAAAAAAATTTGAAATTTTTTTTTATGTTTAGTAGTAGTAGTTAGTTATTCAGTGCAAAATATAACGATCTTGACAAATATTTTCTCCTTAGTAATCGATTAAGTCAGTGTGAGCTCTGCTAGATAGATTTTCGCTCTAATTATAACCGATTGTGATTTAATGACTGTCTGTACAGGGTGGCCCATATGTCAAAACAATATGAAAAAATTTCATGTTACGTCAAAAAAAAACGTACTTATGCAGAACAATTTTTTTATTACTACTACTACTAATTTTATTTATTATTACCTCTAATTTTATTTTGGCGTGTGTATATAAAAAAAATAGTTTTGGAAAAGGATTTACTTACCGTAGACACAAATCTGACAAGTTCTCTGAATGAGAGAGATTCATGTAGAAAGTCTTAATGGGTATGAATCAACAAGGGATTTAGTAAGTAAAAACATTTTTTTCAGGGACTTGGATAAGAAATAAGTAGCTCAGTTATGAAACCTCAAGAATGTAATTTACAATCTCTGAAAAAGTATTTAACAAAAAACACCAAGATAACAGAAAACGCTCGGTTATAATTTCGAGGAAAACTAAATAAAATTAACGAATTTTCAGGGGACACCAGATTTTGGTAATCCGGTCATTTCATACTTCGAGCTAATCAGGGTGACTCTTGCATGCGGGTTGAGTTACATTAAGTTAGGTGTTATTTCCTACGTCACCAGTGATGCCACTCCTTGAATTTTTCCCAAGATCTTGGGATTTTTGTTCCCACCTTGGAATCTTGGATATAAAATCCTAAAACTTGGGTAATCTGGAATTTTTTAGCATAATATAAATAATATGCATAATATAAATAATAGTAATAATATAAATACAAACCTAGCATATTAATAGTATTGATAAATAATGGTAAGTAGCAATATTTTAAATGTAATATTGATTTAGCACAGGGGTTCCCAACCTGGGGGGGGGGGGCTTTGAGATTCCTAGGGGGGCCTTAGGTGGTCAACGGTCAACAAATGCCATTCAAATATATAGAAACCTTGGAATTTTTAATTTTTGTGAGTGGCAACACTGTACGTCACCATCTTTCAAATAAATTAGGCGTTCAAAACACTGGTGTTCCCAAAACTTAATATTTACCTAAAAAAAATTTGGACCCATACTCATTTTGTTGACAAGACTAAAACATCGATACACTAAAAACCAACATAATTTAATCTAACAAAGATAACTTGTCGCAGGGGCGTACCTAAAATATTTGGCACCCAGGGCGGATCCTTCCTTTGGCACTCTCCATAAATAATTTTAAAATTTAAAACACAAAAAATATATTATGTTTGCAAGTAAATTTTTAAACAGTACAGTACTGTCATAAGCAAATTGGAAATAAGAAAAATGCAGGACATTAAAAATTTAGTGAACACTTGAACAGGTAATACTGCATTTTATTTTATACAAAAAACACAGGAAATCCAATCTCAACGCTCAGCCTATTCTTCGAAGGTAAATGGAGAGGATTCAGTCTCTGCTTTCGAGCCTTAATTTCTGCAAATTGATCAATGACCTCATCAAAATTCACCTTCTTTGCATATTCATGTTCAATTGAAAGTAAAGCCAGATTTGTCAATTTTGTCTGACTCATGGTCGAGCGAAAGAAATTTTTTATCAATTTCAATTTGGAAAAACTTCTTTCACATGAAGCAATAGACACACAGACAGTCAAAAAGAATCTCAAACACAGTGACAAGCTTGGCAAAGATTCACAAAAATCCCATTTCGCACTAAACTCCAGAAACTGCAATGCTGTCCATTTCTTTGCCTCTTCAACGCTGATTTTGGCAGCTTCCAAATGCCTCCGAAGTCGTCCAATTTCCACACTGATATCTTCATCAGAGAATTCATCGAAAATCTGAGTCAAATTTGGAATATACTTCCGAAGTTCTTCTTCTGTTGCAACAACCAAACTGTTTGGCTGAATAACAGCGAAGATTGACAGAATTTGATCCATTGCCTTAGAACGAATTTCCAATTCTTGATGAAAGTGATCAAGACATTCAAACATAGCCCTTTTTACTTCCTCTGGCAATATGAGACCAGCATCCTTTGCCATCTCTTCTGGCATCCTTTTTCGGAGCTTTACTCTCTCTCTTCTCTCCATAGAAATGTCCATTTCCTCACACTTTGTAGTTGCATAATGAATGGCCCTCTGCACAATTTCATTGCGCTGATCTTCAAGAAACAGTTTTAGAGCTTGGAGCTTCACAATGCACTTTTCAAGGCTGATTCCACCTGTTTGCAAATACTTTTGTGAGAGATTAATTTCCTCCAGGACTTCACGCCAGAAAGAAAGGTAACTCAAAAAAGAGAAATCACATACAGCAGACAGCAAAATCTGAGCTGATCCACATTTTCTTTGGGATCGCATAGTACTTCAAGGGTTGAGGTCAGCTTTTCAAAATTTGCCTTCACTGGTTTCACAGCGTCATAATGAGCACTCCATCTTGTCTGGGAAAGTCTTTTGACTGTCATGCCTACATTCTCCATCAGCACTTCCCATCGATGAGTTGAGACTGAAA